>JAWZYU010000001.1:132361252-132961252 GCA_038380435.1 Ryuthela nishihirai | reverse complement strand
CCATTTAGCCCATGGTGTGCAAAAAAGTGCCGCTCTGAGGTAAAACAACCCAATCATTTATACCACTCAAAACTAATTGAGTTTCAAATTTTAATTTTTCTTTTTTTTTTTGAAAGTACGGCAAGTCACGTTTTTAAGGCATTTGACCTTTGAGTGAAACTGGCTAAAGCTCTAAATTCTTCGGCTGTTCCCGCAGAAAAAAAAACGAAACTTGAAGTTAAAGAATAAACAAATATCTGTGAATTATGCTAGGTGATGCAAATAACAGCTGAAAATATATTAAAAGCCTCTATTTTCTTCACGATACTAAAATACAAAAAATTATTCTCGTATAGTCTTGGTAGGAGCTGTCCCATGGCCGAGTGGTTAGCGCGCTTGGTTACTGATCTAAGGGACCTGGGTTCGAGCCCCGGGTAAGGCATGGATGTATGTGTCGTTTTTCTGCAGAGGTCCTGCCATCCTCTCAGACCTTCTACTATGGCATATAAACTGACAGGCTCCTGTCAGACCTCTGTGGCAAGCAGCTGCTTGAGGGGGATTCTATTACAGAGGGGGGATCTATTACAGAGAGAAATAAAGTGGGAAAAGTATGGGATACAAAAAAAAGGATAGGAAGTCTTGAATGAGAATAGAAATTCAAGTCTTGAATTGAGATCGAAATTACACAGTAAAAATATCGTAAGATAATAAATAAAGGAAGGAGAGAAGAAAAAAAAAAGAGGGTTGGGTTGTTTTACCTCTGAGCGGCACTTTTTTGCACACCATGGGCTAAATGGCCAGGTCACATGGACCCCGAAGGCTCAGAGAAGGTTGGGGGAGGGGACCCACTGGAACAGCTGTTGGGAGACAGATGGTAGCCTCCCGTCAAGGCCATCCAGCGTGTTCTTTAACGTGCACAGGGTATGGCTCTCCCGCACACGGGGCCATGGCTTAACCTCCCATCCGACGGACGGTGGCTTTTCCAAGCCCATCGGTGTCCCATACTGACCGTGGGGAGGGCGGGGAGTTTTGCGGAGATAAATCTCAACGCTGACTCAGTTGGGAGTCGAACCTGGGAACTACAGATTACGAGCCTGGCGTGCTACCGACTGAGATACTACCGACCAAAAAAAAAAGAGGGAGGGGATAGTAAGAGAGAGGAATAAAGTGGGAAAAAGGGTGTGGTAGAAAAAATCCATAGCATTTCTTGAATGAGAATAGAAAATCAAGTCTTAAAATACAAATGAGACAGTTAAATCATAGGATAATAAGTAAAAGGAGGGGAGAAGTGATGGAAATAGAGTGAAATAAAGTGGTGGGGACAGAAAAAATATATAGATAGTGTTTGAATTTATTATGATTTTGTAGTTTGAATTGCAAGTCCTGAAATTATGTTTAAGGTTTAGGAATATAAAACTGATTAGATTAATTAGAAAAATTTAAAATTTAATGATATAATTAATTGGGTTTTGCAAGGATTGGGAGTATGGTAATGTGTAGAGAGGGGTAGAATGTTAGCGAAAACAATCTCGGCGTGGATAGGTGCTGCTCCAAACATCGAACCAAGCCAAACTGGGATGGTGGGTGTCCGCCGGCCTCGACAGCTGCCCCCTGGTTGACAAACCGTTGTGCAAATTGTTCTAAACCGCTAAAGATGCCCTTACGCAAACGTCGACAACAGTTAAAAGACTTTGAGCGTGGAAGAAGCATCGGCCTTAAAGAAGCTGATTTGCCGTACAGAGATGTGGCTGACATTGTTGGCCGCAATCCCAGCACCATCGTACACATGTGGCGCCAGTGGGTTCAAGAAGGATCCAGCACACGCCAGCAAGGATCAGGAAGACGACGCATGACCACAGAGCGACGGGACTGTCATTTGCGATGCATGGCATTGGGTGACAGATTCGCGACTACAGTGCAACTGCAAAGGGACTGGCAACAGGGGGAACACATCGAATACCTACCAGGCGGACGGAAAACAACAGGCTTTTACAGTTTTCATTGAGAGCCTATTTTCTGTCATGTTTCCCCTCACATCTGCCCACATGCAAAGCACGTCTTCAATGGTGTCGTCTCAGACAGAACTGGAACGAACAATAGTGGAGTACCGTGGTGTTTAGTGACGAATCTCGCTTTTGTCTTGGTCAGCACGATGGTAGACAACGTGTTCGCCGTCATCCAGGGGAAAGGAACGCCACGCAGTGCGAGCGACATCGTCACACAGCTGCAGCTTCTGGTGTCTTGGTGTGGGGTGCCATTAGTCAGACATCTCGGTCAGAACCGGTCATCATAAGGGGATCTCTAACTGCCCAACGATATGTTACCAACATTTTGCAGCCAGTGGCTGTCCCATTTGTTCAGCAGCACGGAACCTTTTACCAGCAAGATAACGCCCGTCTCCATATAGCCCGCATTAGTCTGCAGTATCTACACGAGTAAAACGTTCAGGAACTACAGTCGCTCAAAAAAGTATCCGAACACTATGGTTGATTAGAAAATTCAGAAAAAATATCTGGCAACGACAGAGAAATATCTGGCAATCTTCGTGTCACGTGACACGAAGGTTGCCAGATCACTAATTGGATCGTGTGAGCTCCCAAAGACTTGGATCGTGTGGGCTCACTCACGGAAATATTGAGCGTGTGCAGTTACCGTTCACAGCAAACTGGAGCGTGTGCAGTAACTGCACACGCTCCAGTTTGCTGTGAACGGTAACTGGAGCGTGTACAGTTGCTGTACACGCTCCAGATATTTTTCCTGAATTCTGTAATCACGTGACACGAAGGTTGCCAGATCACTAATTTCTAAAAAAATCGTTGCAGATATTTTTTTTCTGAATTCTTTAATCAACCATAGTGTTCGGATACTTTTTTGAGCGACTGTACCATAGCCAGCACACTCGCCAGGCCTTTCACCTATTGAACACATCTGGAACATGATGGGCCGACAGCTCCAACAACACCCAAGAGTGCGCCAACTACTGTCGCTGAAACGGAACAGCGACTTGGCGTTATTTGGTGTTCTATCCCTCAGGAGACATTATACACCTGTACAATAGCCTTCCCCGCCGTGTTCATGAATGCATTGCTGCGCGGAGCGGTTCAACATCATACTAATCATACCACGCTACCGGGTAGGTAAAGTGTGATATTCCATATATTTTTTTTTGATAATATACTCAATCGCACATCTTAGTATATGCTAACAGCTGCCTACGTTTCAATAAAATTGCATTAATCCTTCGAGGTGTTGCAATTTTTTTTTCCTGTAGTGTAGAAGCTTTGATTAATATGGGTTGTGTTGTTTTACCTCTGAGCGGCACTTTTTTGCATACCATGGGCTAAAAGGCCAGGTCACAAGGACCCCGAAAGCTCAGAGAAGGTTGGGGGCTCAGAGAAGGTTGGCCCCGTCAGGGTCATCCAGCATGTTCTTTAACGTGCACAGGGTATGGCTCTCCCACACACGGAGCAACGGCTTAACGTCCCATCCGATGGACGGCGGCCTTATCCAAGACCATCGGTGTCCCCTACTGACCGTGGGCAGGGCGGGGAATTTTTGCGGAGATAAATCTCAACGCTGACCCAGCTGGGACTCGAACCTGGGAATTACAGATTAGGAGCCTGGCGCGCTACCGACTGAGCCACCCCCACCCTTGATTAACATGGATCAGCCATTGTATGCTTATTGACAAAATGTAATAATTAAACTAAATACGTGATTTACACGGATTTCTTTCCCACCATCATTTAAACAGATTAAAAAAATTGATAAAAAATACTATAATAATCAACTTACTTGAAAACCGTAATTGTGCTCTATTATACGCATTCTCGTTTATTTTTTGAAGACGTTTTGCAACATAACTACAACTAAGATATCTTTTGGAAGAATGATGATTGTAAGAACTGTTCACAAAGCGATGCAACACTTCTTAAAACACTGCAATCCAAACAGTAAATCTTTGAAACGATAATATTAGTCTTATAATGACTTTAATATTGTGAGAGTTCTAAACGTTTACATAATTTAGCACAGCACTGGCAACGCTTGCAGTGTTATGACGTATGTGCGACTGAATAACTGACTGTTTCAGGAGGAATAAGGCTTTCAATAAGAATGTGCAAAGAAAGCGAAAATTTTCTGGACTGTTATTCATTGAAGAAGCGAACTAGCAATACCTCGTGGCACCTTAATTAGCTTAACAAAACATTTGTAGTCATTATTCTTAATTAAACGACTTTGATGAATAAGAAAGTACGTAATTAAGGAAAAAGGAAGTTAGAAAGCAGAATGAGTAGAAAATCTTATCTGGAAATGGGATGTATTGTAGGGTTATTTTATCCTCTGAGAAGCAATTTTTTTGCACACCATGGGCTAAATGGCCAGGTCACATGGACCCCGAAGGCTCAGAGAAGGTTGGTGGAGGGGACTCACTGGAATAGCTGTTGGGAGCCAGATGGTAGCCTCCCGTCAAGGCCATCCAGCGTGTTCTTTAACGTGCACAGGGTATGGCTCTCCCGCACACGGGGCCACGGCTTAACGTTCCATCCGACGGACGGCGGTCTTTCCAAGCCCATCGGTGTCCCATACTGACCGTGGGCAGGGTGGAGAATTTTGCGGAGATAAATCTCAACGCTGACCCAGCTGGGATTCGAACCTGGGAATTGCAGATTACGAGCCTGGCAAGCTACCGACTGAGCCACCCCCGCCCCGGAAATGGGATGTGTTATTTTACCTCTGAGAAGCAATTTTTTGCACACACTGGGCTAAATGTCCACGTTACAAGAACCCCAAAGGCTAAGAGAATGTTGGGAAAGGGCACCCTTCAAGGCTGTCCAGCACGGATAGCCTTGACGGCCCTTGCACGGATAGCCCACAAGCACAGGGTATGGCTCTCGTGAACCCAGAGTCGCGGCTTTTCGTCCCACCCGATGGATGCGCGCAAGAATCGTAATCTGCAGTTCCCAGGTTCGAGTCCCACCTGAACCAGCGTTGAAATTTATCTCCTCTAAACCCTCACCCAGCAATCTGTTAGAAAGGAGACAACGATGGGCTTAGGAAGACCGCCGTCCGTCAGATGGAACATAAAGCCGTGTTTCCGCGTGCAGGAGAGCCATGCTCCTTGCACGTTTAAAGGGAAAAGTGGATCGCCTTGATGGGAAGCTTCCATCTGTCTCTAACTGCTGATCGGTAAGTCCCCTTCCTTCAACCTCCTCTGTACTCTTGTGGTCCTTGTGACCTGGCCATTTAGCCCATTGTGTGCAAAAAAAGTGCTTCCCAGAGGTAAAATAACCAACCAACCTTCCCAAAGGATTGTTGTTGGGTTGTTTTACCTCTGAGCGGCACTTTTTTGCACACAATGGGCTAAATGGCCAGGTCACCTCGACCCCGAAGGCTCAGAGAAGGTTGGGGGAGGGGACCCACTGGAACAGCTGTTGGGAGACAGATGGTAGTCTCCCGTCAAGGCCATCCAGCGTGTTCTTTAACGTGCACAGGGTATGGCTCTCCCGCACACGGGGCCACGGCTTAACGTCCCATCCGATGGACGGCGGCCTTTCCAAGCCCATCGGTGTCCCCTACTGACCGTGGGTAGGGCGGGGAATTTTGCGGAGATAAATCTCAACGCAGACCCAGCTGGGACTCGAACCTGGGAACTGCAGATTACGAGCCTGGCGCGCTACCGACTGAGCCACCCCCGCCCCTTCCCAAAGGGATTAGCGGAGATCTTGAAATTATCACAAATAGAACTCGAACCTGAAAACTGCAGATTACGATCCTACCGCGCTAAACAACTGAGTCTGCGGGGGGGGGGGGGGGGGGCTCAGTCGGTAGCGTACCAGGCTCGTAATCTGTAGTTCCCAGCGAATCCACTCCCCCACTTGATTTTTCTTTTTCTAGATCCGAGCCTTCTAAGGATGCTGAAAACAAAACAGGAAAAAAAGGAAATATGTTCAATAGTATATTAAAACAGGACATATTCTGTAAACATGGGACTTATGAGTACTTAGCTAAAATATTTAAGTTTCGCATCGAATGGGCCTCGAATGTACGTCAGCTGTGAAAGAGTCGGCCGCTGATAGTTTCGTGGTTAGAACATCAGGCATGTATTCAGGAGACGTGAGTTCGAGTGCCATTCACGGCAAAACTGAACGTGTCCAGATAATTAATTATTCATGAGAAGCATATTATTGAAAATACATGTAAAAACACATACTGTCTAATTAACGAAAGAAATAAATAAATGATATGCTTTAGAAAACGTAAAAAAAAAACACAAGATTACATTCTGTTAAAGAGAAAAAGATTTGTTGGCACACTTATATTATTCATTACAAGTTATTTCGATCAATTTTTCTAAGGGAGAGACAACTGCATTTCTTGCCCCTCCCTCCCTCCCTCCCTCCCTACCAAAGCCTCTGTATTCATTAAGGTTGGGTTGTTTTTACCTCTGAGCGGCACTTTTTTGGCACACAACTGGCTAAATTTCCAGGTCACAAAGACCCCGAGGTCTCAAAGAAGATTGGAGGTAGTTCTGATACGCTGGATGGCCTCCCGTCAGGGCCATCCAGTGTATTCTTTAACGTGTAGAGTGTATGGCTCCCCTCCTACACCCCACGGGTCCACGGCTTTATGTCACATCCGACGGATGGCTGCCTTTCCAAACCATCGGTATCCCCGACAAAACTGGGTCGGCGAGGGGGGTTTCTGGAGATAAATATCAACGCTCTCCCAACTGGGACTCGAACCTGGGAACTGGAGATTTACCTGGCGCGCTGCCGTCCTTTGGCCGAGTGGTTAGCGCGTATGGCTACTGATCTAAGGGATCTGGGTTCGATCCCCGGGTAAGGCATGGACGTTTAGGGCTGGGGTGGCTCAGTCGATAGCACGCCAGGCTCGTAATCTGCAGTTCCCAGGTTCGAGTTCCAGTGAATCAGCGTTGAGATTTATCTCCGCAAAACTCTCCGCCTTGCCCACGGTCAGTAGGGGACACCGATGGACTTGGAAAGACCACCGTCCGTCGGATGGGACATAAAGCCGTGGCTCCGTGTGTGGGAGAGCCATACCCTGTGCACGTTAAAGAACACGGTGGATAGCCTTGACGGGATTCTACCATCTGTCTCCTAACAGCTATTCCAGTGGGTCCCATCCCCCAACCTTCTCTGAGCCTTCGGGGTCCTTGTGACCTGGCCATTTAGCCCATGGTGTGCAAAAAAAGTGCCGCTCAGATGTAAAACAACCCATCAACCAAACATTAAATTGGAGTGGCGAGTATTTAAACACTGAAAAACCACATCTTTCGTTTGGAAAACAGACAGCGACAGCGAGCATACGACATCGTCGAAAAGAAAACCGTTAAAAGTCGAAAATGGTTAACTTTTATTTTTTTCATGACTGAAAAATGGTAATTGTGTTTTGAGTCCAACCACGAAAACTCTTCGACAGACTTAAATCAGAAAGACATTAAATCGACCAGACAAGTTCGACTTCTCGTAACAAGAAAAGAATCGAATAAACCGCAGCGAACAAAAATAAGCCGACCACCATTGAGAACTCGGAGCAAGGAATGTCGATAGCCATCACCGAAACGTCGGTTACGGTTACAACGAGCTACTCTGGATGTGTGCGGGGGAACAGAATTTGGGCGAGTACCACGGTACGGTCACAGAAAATGCGTTTTAACCTCCTGAACGCTTCCAAACTTTTTTGGCGTCTTAAAATCAAACCATTCCCAAAAATGGCCATGACTAAGAAACTGGACCTGCACTTTAGCTATATTCTAGTTCGCCGTGAGGTCACTTCTGCTGTTGTCAATGGTTTTGTTTCAAGATGACAGAAATTTTTGAAACGTTTATGAGGTTGAACCTCTGGAATCTCGTCCTGTGTGGCCATACCCATACGTCATCTCGTGCGCAAGCGCCTCTTCTCCCATTGCATCCCAGACCGTTCGATAGGCCGACGCCTCTCTGCCGGTCCCGCTAGCCCAACTCTTGGCGTGGACAGATGCTATTTTTAGACGTGGAGGACGTTTGGAGACTGCGGTCTCTCTCACGTGACACGAACTCGGAATGTAACAGACAACGAATACTGGTTTGCCCGGCTGTAATATCTTTTCGTTTTATTTCATGCTTTCCGTTCCATCTTACCATTGAGCTTACCACACCAGAGAAAACGTACGCAGACGAGCATAATTCTTTAATCCAATCTTCTTCAGCCAAAAGGGACTGACGCCTCAGTCGCCATCTGCCTCCATTGATCTTAGGAGGCTGTATTTAGACGACGCCTCCATGACTGCGTACGCATTAATCTGGGAAGGCAAAAAAAAATGAGAGAGGGGATCGCCACATCTAACTCTTTATGATAGATGTGACGTCACGTCCCAGCTTTTGACTGTGTCGTTCATTTTGAAAGCCAGTCCAGGGAAATTAATGAGGAGTAGAGTTTTTAAAAAATCAAGTGGCAACAGGATTCTGAGTCTTTTGGCATTGGCAAGCATATGTCTTTCCTTGAGAGGTTTCTTGTTGCCAATTGTCGAAAATTTTGTTTCGGAATCAGAATCTAGACTTGAAAAGGGCGCTATTCATCGGATGGGACGATAAGGGTGGTTTTGTGTGCAGGAAAACTCATACTTCATGTACGTTAAATGTATAAGTTAAAGAACAAGCTAGATTAGGGGTTCTTAAAGTGGGGCACGCCATAAGAGCTCAAAAGTTGCTAGATCTAGTAACAAAGTCAGTGTTTTATTTTATTCCCATTGTTATACTATAACTGTAGTTTTATCTATCTATACAAGGGGTACGCCAGTTGCATATACATTTCCAGGGGGTACGTGAAGCATAAAAGGTTGAGAACCACTGATATATATGTTTTATTTTATTCCCATTATATACTATAACTATAGATTTATCTATCTATACAAGGGGTACGCCAGTACCATATACATTTCCAGGGGGTACGTGAAGCATAAAAGGTTGAAAACCACTGATATATGTTTTTATTTTATTCCCATTGTTATACTATAACTATAGTTTTATCTATCTATACAAGGGGTACGCCAGTTACATACACATTTCCAGGGGGTACGTGAAGCATAAAAGGTTGAGGGCCACTGACATATATGTTTTGATTTATTCCCATTATTATACTATAACTATAGTTTAATCTATCTATACAAGAGGTACGCCAGTTGCATATACATTTCCAGGGAATGCGTGAAGCATAAAAGGTTGAGAACCACTGATATATATGTTATATTTTATTCCCATTATTATACAATAACTATAGTTTTATCTATCTGTACAAGGGTTACGCCAATTACATACACATTTCCAGCGAATGCGTGAAGCATAAAAGGCTGAGAACCACTGATATATATGTTTTATTTTATTCCCATTGTTATTATATAACTATAGTTTTATCTATCTATACAAGGGGTACGCCAGTTACATACACATTTCCAGGGGGTACGTGAAGAATAAAAGGTTGAGAACCACTGATATATATGTTTTATTTTATTCCCATTATTATACAATAACTATAGTTTTATCTATCTGTACAAGGGTTACGCCAATTACATACACATTTCCAGGGAGTGCGTGAAGCATAAAAGGTTGAGAACCACTGATATATATGTTTCATTTTATTCCCATTATTATACTATAACTATAGTTTTATCTATCTATACCAGGGGTACGCCAGTTACATACACATTTCCAGGGGGTACGTGAAGCATAAAAGGTTGAGGACCACTGACATATATGTTTTATTTTATTCCCATTGTTATACTATAACTATAGATTTATCTATCTATACAAGGGGTATGCCAGTTACATACACATTTCCAGGGGGTACGTAAAGCATAAAAGGTTCAAAACCACTGATATATATGTTTTATTTTATTCCCATTGTTATACTACAACTATAGTTTTATCTATCTATACAAGGGGTACGCCAGTTGCATACACATTTCCAGGGGTACGTGAAGCATAAAAGGTTGAGAATTACTTATATCTATATATGTTTTATTTTATTCCCATTGTTATACTATAACTATAGTTTTATCTATCTATACCAGGGTTACGCCAGTTACATACACATTTTAAGGGGGTACGTGAAGCATAAAATGTTGAGGGCCACTGATATATATGTTTTATTTTATTCCCATTGTTATACTATAACTATAGTTTTATCTATCTATACAAGGGGTACGCCAGTTACATACACATTTCTAAGGGGTACGTGAAGCATAAATGTTGAGAACCACTGATATATATGTTTTATTTTATTCCCATTGTTATACTATAACTATAGTTTTATCTATCTATACAAGGGTTACGCCAGTTACATACACATTTCCAGGGGGTACGTGAAGCATAAAAGGTTGAGGGCCACTGATATATATGTTTTATTTTATTCCCATTGTTAAACTATAACTATAGTTTTATCTATCTATACAAGGGGTACGCCAGTTACATACACATTTCTACGGGGTACGTGAAGCATAAATGTTGAGAACCACTGATATATATGTTTTATTTTATTCCCATTGTTATACTATAACTATAGTTTTATCTATCTATACAAGAGTTACGCCAGTTACATACACATTTCCAGGGGGTACGTGAAGCATAAAAGGTTGAGGGCCACTGATATATATGTTTTATTTTATTCCCATTGTTATACTATAAATATAGTTTAATCTATCTACACAAGAGGTACGCCAGTTGCATATACATTTCCAGGGGGTACGTGAAGCATAAAAGGTTGAGAAGCACTGATATATATGTTTTATTTTATTCCCATTGTTATACTATAACTATAGTTTTATCTATCTATACAAGGGGTACGCCAGTTACATACACATTTCCAGGGGGTACCTGAAGCATAAAAGGTTGAGAACCACTGATAAATATGTTTTATTTTATTCCCATTATTATACTAGAACTATAGTTTTATCTATCTGTACAAGGGTTACGCCAATTACATACACATTTCCAGGGAGTGCGTGAAGCATAAAAGGTTGAGAACCACTGATATATGTTTTATTTAATTCCCATTCTTATACTATAACTATAGTTTTATCTATCTATACAAGGGTTACGCCAGTTACATACACATTTAAAGGGGGTACGTGAAGCATAAAAGGTTGAGAACCACTGATATATACGTTTCATTTTATTCCCATTGTTATACTATGACTATAGTTTTATCTATCTATACAAGGGTTACGCCAGTTACATACACATTTCCAGGGGGTACGTGAAGCATAAAAGGTTGAGAACCACTGATATATATGTTTTATTTTATTCCCATTGTTATACTATAACTATAGTTTTATCTATCTATACAAGGGGTACGCCAGTTGCAAACACATTTCCAGGAGGTACGTCAAGCATAAAAGGTTGAGAAGCACTGATATATATGTTTTATTTTATTCCCATTGTTATACTATAAATATAGTTTAATCTATCTACACAAGAGGAACGCCAGTTGCATATACATTTCCAGGGGGTACGTGAAGCATAAAAGGTTGAGAACCACTGATATATATGTTTTATTTTATTCCCATTATTATACAATAACTATAGTTTTATCTATCTGTACAAGGGTTACGCCAATTACATACACATTTCCAGGGAGTGCGTGAAGCATAAAAGGTTGAGAACCACTGATATATATGTTTTATTTTATTCCCATTATTATACTATAACTATAGTTTTATCTATCTATACAAGGGGTACGCCAGTTGCATATACATTTCCAGGGGGTACGTGAAGCATAAAAGGTTGAGAACCACTGATATATGTGTTTTATTTTATTCCCATTATTATACTATAACTATAGTTTTATCTATCTATACAAGGGTTACGCCAATTACATACACATTTCCAGGGAGTACGTGAAGCATACAAAGTTGAGAACCACTGATAAATATGTTTTATTTTATTCCCATTATTATATTATAACTATAGTTTTATCTATCTATACAAGGGTTACGCCAATTACATACACATTTCCAGGGAGTACGTGAAGCATAAAAGGTTGAGAACCACTGATATATACGTTTCATTTTATTCCCATTGTTATACTATGACTATAGTTTTATCTATCTATACAAGGGTTACGCCAGTTACATACACATTTCCAGGGGGTACGTGAAACATAAAAGGTTGAGAACCACTGATATATATGTTTTATTTTATTCCCATTGTTATATTATAACTATAGTTTTATCTATCTATACAAGGGGTACGCCAGTTGCATAACACATTTCCAGGGGGTACGTCAAGCATAAAAGGTTGAGAAGCACTGATATATATGTTTTATTTTATTCCCATTGATATACTATAACTATAGTTTTATCTATCTATACAAGGGGTACGCCAGTTACATACACATTTCCAGGGGGTACGTGAAGCATAAAAGTTTGAGAACCACTGATAAATAAGTTTTATTTTATTCCCATTGTTATACTATAACTATAGTTTTATCTATCTATACAAGGGTTACGCCAGTTACATACACATTTCCAGGGGGTACGTGAAGCATAAAAGGTTGAGGGCCACTGATATATACGTTTTATTTTATTCCCATTGTTATACTATAACTATAGTTTTATCTATCTATACAAGTGGTACGGAAGTTACGTACACATTTCCAGGGGGTACGTAAAGCATAAAAGGTTCAAAACCACTGATATATATGTTTTATTTTATTCCCATTGTTATACTACAACTATAGTTTTATCTATCTATACAAGGGGTACGCCAGTTGCATACACATTTCCAGGGGTACGTGAAGCATAAAAGGTTGAGAATTATATATATATATGTTTTATTTTATTCCCATTGTTATACTATAACTATAGTTTTATCTATCTATACCAGGGTTACGCCAGTTACATACACATTTTAAGGGGGTACGTGAAGCATAAAATGTTGAGGGCCACTGATATATATGTTTTATTTTATTCCCATTGTTATACTATAACTATAGTTTTATCTATCTATACAAGGGGTACGCCAGTTACATACACATTTCTAGGGGGTACGTGAAGCATAAATGTTGAGAACCACTGATATATATTTTTTATTTTATTCCCATTGTTATACTATAACTATAGTTTTATCTATCTATACAAGGGTTACGTCAGTTACATACACATTTCCAGGGGGTACGTGAAGCATAAAAGGTTGAGGGCCACTGATATATATGTTTTATTTTATTCCCATTGTTAAACTATAACTATAGTTTTATCTATCTATACAAGGGGTACGCCAGTTACATACACATTTCTAGGGGGTACGTGAAGCATAAATGTTGAGAACCACTGATATATATGTTTTATTTTATTCCCATTGTTATACTATAACTATAGTTTTATCTATCTATACAAGGGTTACGCCAGTTACATACACATTGCCAGGGGGTACGTGAAGCATAAAAGGTTGAGGGCCACTGATATATATGTTTTATTTTATTCCCATTGTTATACTATAAATATAGTTTAATCTATCTACACAAGAGGTACGCCAGTTGCATATACATTTCCAGGGGGTACGTGAAGCATAAAAGTTTGAGAACCACTGATATATATGTTTTATTTTATTCCCATTGTTATACTATAAATATAGTTTAATCTATCTACACAAGAGGTACGCCAGTTGCATATACATTTCCAGGGGGTACGTGAAACATAAAAGGTTGAGAACCACTGATATATATGTTTTATTTTATTCCCATTATTATACAATAACTATAGTTTTATCTATCTGTACAAGGGTTACGCCAATTACATACACATTTCCAGGGAGTGCGTGAAGCATAAAAGGTTGAGAACCACTGATATATATGTTTTATTTTATTCCCATTATTATACTATAACTATAGTTTTATCTATCTGTACAAGGGGTACGCCAGTTGCATATACATTTCCAGGGGGTACGTGAAGCATAAAAGGTTGAGAACCACTGATATATGTGTTTTATTTTATTCCCATTATTATACTATAACTATAGTTTTATCTATCTATACAAGGGTTACGCCAATTACATACACATTTCCAGGGAGTACATGAAGCATAAAAGGTTGAGAACCACTGATATATATGTTTCATTTTATTCCCATTGTTATACTATGACTATAGTTTTATCTATCTATACAAGGGGTACGCCAGTTGCATACACATTTCCAGGGGGTACGTGAAGCATAAAAGGTTGAGAAGCACTGATATATATGTTTTATTTTATTCCCATTGTTATACTATAACTATAGTTTTATCTATCTATACAAGGGGTACGCCGGTTACATACACATTTCCAGGGGGTACGTGAAGCATAAAAGGTTGAGAACTACTGATATATATGTTTTATTTTATTCCCATTGTTATATTATAACTATAGTTTTATCTATCTATACAAGGGTTACGCCAATTACATACACATTTCCAGGGAGTACGTGAAGCATAAACAGTTGAGAACCACTGATATATATGTTTTATTTTATTCCCATTATTATACTATAACTATAGTTTTATCTATCTATACAAGGGGTACGCCAGTTGCATATACATTTCCAGGGGGTACGTGAAGCATAAAAGGTAGAGAACCACTGATATATATGTTTTATTTTATTCCCATTATTATACTATAAATATAGTTTTATCTAACTATACAAGGGTTACGCCAATTACATACACATTTCCAGGGAGTACGTGAAGCATAAAAGGTTGAGAACCACTGATATATACGTTTCATTTTATTCCCTTTGTTATACTATGACTATAGTTTTATCTATCTATACAAGGGTTACGCCAGTTACATACACATTTCCAGGGGGTACGTGAAGCATAAAAGGTTGAGGGCCACTGATATATACGTTTTATTTTATTCCCATTGTTATACTATAACTATAGTTTTATCTATCTATACAAGGGGTACAGAAGTTACGTACACATTTCCACGTGATACGTGAAGCATAAAAGGTTGAGAACCACTGATAAATATGTTTTATTTTATTCCCATTGTTATACTATAACTAGAGTTTTATCTATCTATACAAGGGGTACGCCAGTTGCATACACATTTCCAGGGGGTACGTCAAGCATAAAAGTTTGAGAAGCACTGATATATATGTTTTATTTTATTCCCATTGTTATACTATAACTATAGTTTTATCTATCTATACAAGGGGTACGCCAGTTACATACACATTTCCAGGGGGTACGTGAAGCATAAAAGGTTGAGAACCACTGATAAATATGTTTTATTTTATTTCCATTGTTATACTATAACTATAGTTTTATCTATCTATACAAGGGTTACGCCAGTTACATACACATTTCCAGGGGGTACGTGAAGCATAAAAGGTTGAGGGCCACTGATATATACGTTTTATTTTATTCCCATTGTTATACTATAACTATAGTTTTATCGATCGATACAAGGGGTACGGAAGTTACGTACACATTTCCACGGGGTACGTTAAGCATAAAAGGTTGAGGACCACTGACATATATGTTTTATTTTATTCCCATTGTTATACTATAACTATAGTTTTATCTATCTATACAAGGGGTATGCCAGTTACATACACATTTCCAGGGGGTACGTAAAGCATAAAAGGTTGAAAACCACTGATATATATGTTTTATTTTATTCCCATTGTTATACTACAACTATAGTTTTATCTATCTATACAAGGGGTACGCCAGTTGCATACACATTTCCAGGGGTACGTGAAGCATAAAAGGTTGAGAATTACTTATATATATATATATGTTTTATTTTATTCCCATTGTTATACTATAACTATAGTTTTATCTATCTATACAAGGGGTACGCCAGTTACATACACATTTCTAGGGGGTACGTGAAGCATAAATGTTGAGAACCACTGATATATATGTTTTATTTTATTCCCATTGTTATACTATAACTATAGTTTTATCTATCTATACAAGGGTTACGCCAGTTACATACACATTTCCAGGGGGTATGTGAAGCATAAAAGGTTGAGGGCCACTGATATATATGTTTTATTTTATTCCCATTGTTAAACTATAACTATAGTTTTATCTATCTATACAAGGGGTACGCTAGTTACATACACATTTCTAGGGGGTACGTGAAGCATAAATGTTGAGAAACACTGATATATATGTTTTATTTTATTCCCATTGTTATACTATAACTATAGTTTATCTATCTATACAAGGGTTACGCCAGTTACATACACATTTCCAGGGGGTACGTGAAGCATAAAAGGTTGAGGGCCACTGATATATATGTTTTATTTTATTCCCATTGTTAAACTATAATTATAGTTTTATCTCTCTATACAAGGGGTACGCCAGTTACATACACATTTCCAGGGGGTACGTGAAGCATAAAAGGTTGAGAACCACTGATAAATATGTTTTATGTTATTCCCATTGTTATACTATAAATATAGTTTTATCTATCTGTACAAGGGGTACGCCAGTTGCATACACATTTCCAGGGGGTACGTGAAACGTAAAGGATTGAGAACCACTGATATATATGTTTTATTTTATTCCCATTGTTATACTATAACTATAGTTTTACCTATCTATACAAAGGTTACGCCAGTTACATACACATTTCCAGGGGGTACGTGAAGCATAAAAGGTTGAGGGCCACTAACATATACCTTTTATTTTATTCCCGTTGTTATACTATAACTATAGTTTTATCTATCTATACAAGGGGTACGGAAGTTACGTACACATTTCCTGGGGGTACGTGAAGCATAAAAGGTTGAGAACCACTGATAAATATGTTTTATTTTATTCCCATTGTTATACTATAACTATAGTTTTATCTATCTATACAAGGGTTACGCCAATTACATACACATTTCCAGGGAGTGCGGGAAGCATAAAAGGTTGAGAACCACTGATATATGTTTTATTTTATTCCCATTCTTATACTATAACTATAGTTTTATCTATCTATACAAGGGTTACGCCAGTTACATACACATTTCCAGGGGGTACGTGAAGCATAAAAGGTTGAGAACTACTTATATATATATATGTTTTATTTTATTCCCATTGTCATACTATAACTATAGTTTTATCTATCTATACAAGGGGTACGCCAGTTGCATACACATTTCCAGGTGGTACGTGAAGCATAAAAGGTTGAGAACCACTGATAAATATGTTTTATTTTATTCCCATTGTCATACTATAACTAAGTTTTATCTATCTATACAAGGGGTACGCCTTGTATACACATTTCCAGGGGGTACGTGAAGAATAAAAGGTTGAGGACCACTGACATATATGTTTTATTTTATTCCCATTGTTATACTATAACTATAGTTTTATCTATCTATACAAGGGTTACGCCAGTTACATACACATTTCCAGGGGGTACGTGAAACATAAAGGGTTGAGAACCACTGATATATATTTATATGTTTTATTTTATTCCCATTGTTATACTATAACTATAATTTTATCTATCTATACCAGGGGTACGCCAGTTACATACACATTTCCACGGGGTACGTGAAGCATAAAAGGTTGAGGACCACTGACATATATGTTTTATTTTATTCCCATTGTTATACTATAACTATAGTTTTATCTATCTATACAAGGGGTACGCCTGTTACATACACATTTCCAGGGGGTACGTGAAGCACAGAAGGTTGAAAACCACTGATATATATATGTTTTATTTTATTCCTATTGTTATACTATAACTATAGTTTTATCTATCTGTACAAGGGGTACGCCAGTTTCATACACATTTCCAGGGGGTACGTGAAACATAAAGGGTTGAGAACCAGTGATATATATTTATATCTTTTATTTTATTCCCATTGTTATACTATAGCTATAGTTTTATCTATCTATTGAATGTTACAAACACATTTCCAGGGGGTACGTGAAGCATAAAAGGTTGAGAACCACTGATATATATGTTTTATTGCATTCCCATTGTTAAACTATAATTATAGTTTTATCTATCTATACAAGGGTTACGCCAGTTACATACACATTTCCAGGGGGTACGTGAAGCATATAAGGTTGAGAACCACTGATAAATATGTTTTATTTTATTCCCATTATTATACTATAACTATAGTTTTATCTATCTGTACAAGGGTTACGCCAATTACATACACATTTCCAGGGAGTGCGTGAAGCATAAAAGGTTGAGAACCACTGATATATATGTTTTATTTTATTCCCATTGTTATACTATAACTATAGTTTTATCTATCTATACAAGGGGTACGCCAGTTACATACACATTTCCAGGGGGTACGTGAAGCATAAAAGGTTGAGAACCACTGATAAATAAGTTTTATTTTATTCCCATTGTTATACTATAAATATAGTGTTATCTATCTATACCAGGGGTACGCCAGTTACATACACATTTCCAGGGGATACGTGAAGCATAAAAGGTTGAGGACCACTGACATATATGTTTTATTTTATTCCCATTGTTATACTATAACTATAGTTTTATCTATCTATACCAGGGGTACGCCAGTTACATACACATTTCCAGGGGGTACGTGAAGCATAAAAGGTTGAGAACCACTGATAAATAAGTTTTATTTTATTCCCATTGTTATACTATAAATATAGTGTTATCTATCTATACCAGGGGTACGCCAGTTACATACACATTTCCAGGGGGTACGTGAAGCATAAAAGGTTGAAGGCCACTGATATATATGTTTTATTTTATTCCCATTGTTAAATTATAACTATAGTTTTATCTATCTATACAAGGGGTACGCCAGTTACATACACATTTCCAGGGGGTACGTGAAACATAAAGGGTTGAGAACCACTGATATATATGTTTTATTTTATTCCCATTGTTATACTATAACTATAGTTTTATCTATCTATACAGTGGTTACGCCAGTTACATACACATTTCCAGGGGGTACGTGAAGCATAAAAGTTTGAGGGCCACTGATATATACGTTTTATTTTATTCCCATTGTTATACTATAACTATAGTTTTATCTATCTATACAAGGGGTACGGAAGTTACGTACACATTTCCAGGGGGTACGTGAAGCATAAAAGGTTGAGAACCACTGATAAATATGCTTTATTTTATTCCCATTGTTATACTATAACTAGAGTTTTATCTATCTATACCAGGGGTACCCCAGTTACATACACATTTCCAGGGGGTACGTGAAGCATAAAAGGTTGAGGGCCACTGATATATATGTTTTATTTTATTCCCATTGTTATACTATAATTATAGTTTTATCTATCTATACCAGGGGTATGCCAGTTACATACACATTTCCAGGGGGTACGTGAAGCATAAAAGTTTGAGGACCACTGACATATATGTTTTATTTTGTTCCCATTGTTATACTATAACTATAGTTTTATCTATCTATACAAGGGGTACGCCAGTTACATACACATTTCCAGGGGGTACGTGAAGCATAAAAGGTTGAGAACCACTGATATAAATGTTTTATTTTATTCCCATTATTATACTATAACTATAGTTTTATCTATCTGTACAAGGGTTACGCCAATTACATACACATTTCCAGGGAGTGCGTGAAGCATAAAAGGTTGAGAACCACTGATATATATGTTTTATTTTATTCCCATTCTTATACTATAACTATAGTTTTATCTATCTATACAAGGGTTACGCCAGTTACATACACATTTCCAGGGGGTACGTGAAGCATAAAAGGTTGAGAACCACTGATAAATATGTTTTATTTTATTCCCATTATTATACTATAACTATAGTTTTATCTATCTGTACAAAGGTTACGCCAATTACATACACATTTCCAGGGAGTGCGTGAAGCATAAAAGGTTGAGGACCACTGACATATATGTTTTATTTTATTCCCATTGTTATTACTATAACTATAGTTTTATCTATCTGTACAAGGGGTACGCCAGTTGCATACACATTTCCAGGGGGTACGTGAAACATAAAGGGTTGAGAACCACTTATATATATTTATATGTTTTATTTTATTCCCATTGTTATACTATAACTATAGTTTTATCTATCTATACCAGGGGTATGCCAGTTACATACACATTTCCAGGGGGTACGTGAAGCATAAAAGGTTGAGGACCACTGACATATATGTTTTATTTTGTTCCCATTGTTATACTATAACTATAGTTTTATCTATCTATACAAGGGGTACGCCAGTTACATACACATTTCCATGGGTACGTGAAGCATAAAAGGTTGAAAACCACTGATATATATATGTTTTATTTTATTTCCATTGTTATACTATAACTATAGTTTTATCTATCTGTACAAGGGGTATGCCAGTTGCATACACATTTCCAGGGGGTACGTGAAACATAAAGGGTTGAGAACCACTGATATATATTTATATGTTTTATTTTATTTCCATTGTTATACTATAACTATAGTTTTATCTATCTATTGAATGTTACAAACACATTTCCAGGGGGTACGTGAAGCATAAAAGGTTGAAAACCACTGATATAAATGTTTTATTTTATTTCCATTATTATACTATAACTATAGTTTTATCTATCTGTACAAGGGTTACGCCAATTACATACACATTTCCAGGGAGTGCGTGAAGCATAAAAGGTTGAGAACCACTGATATATATGTTTTATTTTATTCCCATTCTTATACTATAACTATAGTTTTATCTATCTATACAAGGGTTACGCCAGTTACATACACATTTCCAGGGGGTACGTGAAGCATAAAAGGTTGAGAACCACTGATAAATATGTTTTATTTTATTCCCATTATTATACTATAACTATAGTTTTATCTATCTGTACAAAGGTTACGCCAATTACATACACATTTCCAGGGAGTGCGTGAAGCATAAAAGGTTGAGGACCACTGACATATATGTTTTATTTTATTCC
This sequence comes from Ryuthela nishihirai, assembly GCA_038380435.1. Taxonomy (NCBI): domain Eukaryota; kingdom Metazoa; phylum Arthropoda; class Arachnida; order Araneae; family Heptathelidae; genus Ryuthela; species Ryuthela nishihirai. The sequence goes on along the minus strand of JAWZYU010000001.1, from coordinate 132,940,359 downwards.
CATTGTTATACTATAACTATAGTTTTATCTATCTGTACAAGGGGTACGCCAGTTGCATATACATTTCCAGGGGGTACGTGAAACATAAAGGGTTGAGAACCACTGATATATATGTTTTATTTCATTCCCATTGTTATACTATAACTATAGTTTTATCTATCTATACAAGGGGTACGTCAGTTACATACACATTTCCAGGGGGTACGTGAAACATGAAAGGTTGAAGGCCACTGATATATATGTTTTCTTTTATTCCCATTGTTATACTATAACTATAGTTTTATCTATCTATACAAGGGGTACGCCAGTTGCATATACATTTCTAGGGGGTACGTGAAGCATAAAGGTTTGAAAACCACTGATATATATGTTTTATTTTCTTCCCATTGTAATACTATAATTATAGTTTTATCTATCTATACAAGGGGTACGCCAGTTACATACACATTTCCAGGGGGTACGTGAAGCATAAAATGTTGAGAACCACTGATATATATGTTTCATTTTATTCCCATTGTTATAACTATAGTTTTATCTATCTATACAAGGGGTACAAAAGTTACATACACATTTCCAGGTGGTACGTGAAGCATAAAAGGTTGAGAACCACTGAGCTAGATAACTTTGACTAGGTGTTTTTGTTGGTCTCCTAAAAATTGTCTTCAGAATTCCTCCCCCTTCTTAGTTCTGAGCACTTCTGTCCTTCTGACCTGAACATTTACTCTTGCAAAACAATGCCGCTCAGAGGTAGAACAGCAGAAATGCATTCATTAGTTATTGAGAATTTACTTAGATGAGAATTTCTAAATAATTCCTTAAGATTTTTTGAGATTGGTGACGTTACGTCATTGCATCATGTCGACCGCTTGAAGACGAGAATACCGATAATTAGTAACCGTTATAATTTTATTTAACGTGATGAGCAATGCGCAAAATACCTGACACGTTTTGGTTTCTCAATATCTACTATCGATTATGACTAAGATAATTTTTTACTTTTGGAAGAAGAGATAAAAATGGATTAAAAACAAAACTAAAAGCTGAGAGTAAATCTGGGTGAAATGAAAGTAGGTGAGAAATTCGTGTTAGGTATTTGATCAAAAACTGAACATACTTTACGGTGATAGAATTGGGCGCAGGTGAAAAAGTTGGGTTGGGATGTTTTACCTCTGAGTGGCACTTTTTTGCACATCGTGGTCTAAATGGCCAGGTCACAAGGATTCCGAAAGCTCAGAGAAGGTTGGGGGAGGGGACCCACTGGAACAGCTGTTGGGAGACAGATGGTAGCCTCCCGTCAAGGCCATCCAGCGTGTTCTTTAACGTGCACAGGGTATGGATCTCCCGCACACGGGGCCACGGTTCAACGTCCCATCCGACGGACGGCGGCCTTTCCAAGCCCATCGGTGTCCCCTACTGACCGTGGGAAGGGCGGGGAATTTTGCGGAGATAAATCTCAACGCTGACCCAGCTGGGACTCGAACCTAGGAACTATAGATTACGAGTCTGGCGCGTTACCGACTGAGCCACCCCCGCCCCCACGGTCAGTAGGGGACACCGCAACCCCTTGCTTGGCTTGGAAAGGACGCCGTCCGTCGGATGGGACGTTAAGGCGTGACACCGTGTGCGGGAGAGCCATACCCTGTGCACGTTAAAGAACACACTGTATGGTCTTGACGGGAGGCTACCATCTGTATCCCAACAGCTGTTCCAGTGGGTCCCCTCCCACAATCTTCTCCGAGCCTTCGGGGTCCAGTGACCTGGCCATTTAGCCCATGGTGTGCAAAAAAGTGCCGCTCAAAGGTAAAACAACCCAACCTCATCGGTTACTAAACGTTCTAAGAAGGTACATTCTTCGCATTCATACTTCGAAGAAGCTCAAAACGAGCATCAACTCGTCGTTCCTTCAGTTCATGAATTAAACATCGAAGAATCCAAAGAGAACACACTTTTCGAAACTGCAACTCCTCTCTAACGATGTTATTACACTGAACTAACACTGATATTCAACGATGCAGCAGTTTCTTCATTGCAATGAGACGATATTCTCGCACCAGTTCCTCTACTGACGTTACGTTTTGTGTTATTACAACAGATATCTATCCCGGGTCGCAGAGCACCTTCAACGCATTCAATACCGTTCTTGAATTTATTCACCCACTCGTGAACTTTCCATTAATTCATGCATCGTCCATTATACTGGATCAACTTTCTGTAATAAATTTCAGCCGGTTTTTTTCCTTCTTAGCGACTTTCTTACTAGAACTAGCGACTTTTGAGCTCTCACGGCGTACCCCAAAAAATTTTTACCGTGTACCCCACGGGTTGGGGTTGTTTTACCTCTGAGCGGCACTTTTTTGCATGGGCTAAATGGCCAGGTTACAAGGACCCCGAAGGCTCAGACAAGGTTGGGGAAGGGGACCTACTGGAAAAGCTGTTGGGAGACAGATGGTAGCCTCCCGTCAAGGCCATCCAGCGTGTTCTTTAACGTGCACAGGGTATGGCTCTCCCGCACACGGGGCCACGGCTTAACGTCCCATCCGACGGACGACGGCCTTTCCAACCCCATCGGTGTCCCCTACTGACCGTGGGCAGGGCGGGAAGTTTTGTGGAGATAAATCTCAACGCTGACCCAGCTGGGACTCGAACCTGGGAACTAGATTACGAGCCTGGTGCGCTACCGATTGAGCCACCCCCGCCCCATGTACCCCACGTTAAGAACCACTGACATATAGAGTATTTAAAAGAATCGTGTTTGATTTCGTAGCTTGATTTTAGGGAAGGCAAAATATCACCCGCAAAGCGAAATCGTTGCTGCTCTGAAGAAGAATTAAGAGTTTAGACAAGACAAAATATATATATAAAATATATATAGCGTTACGACAGATGAACGTGCTGTTATGAATTTATGATAAACGTGTCATGAACGCTCGCGTATGCTTCTGCGTGAAAATTACGTTGTCAACTGTTTAGAACGATAATGCTTTGAATAGTATGAATTGTGGAAGATTGGGTTGGGTTGCTATACCTCTGAGCGGCACTTTTTTGCACACCATAGGCTAAATGGCCAGGTCACATGGACCCCGAAGGCTCAGAGGTTGGGAGAGGGGACCCACTGGAACAGCTGTTGGGAGACAGATGGTAGCCTCCCGTCAAGGCCATCCAGCGTGTTATTTAACGTGCACAGGTTATGGCTCTCCCAGGTTGGGGAAGGGGACCCACTGGAACAGCTGTTGGGAGACAGATGGTAGCCTCCCGTCAAGGCCATCCAGCGTGTTCTTTAACGTGCACAGGTTATGGGCTCTCCCAGGTTGGGGAAGGGGACCCACTGGAACAGCTGTTGGGAGACAGAGGTAGCCTCCCGTCAAGGCCATCCAGTGTGTTCTTTAACGTGCACAGGTTATGGCTCTCCCAGGTTGGGGAAGGGGACCCACTGGAACAGCTGTTGGGAGACAGATGGTAGCCTCCCGTTAACGCCATCCAGTGTGTTCTTTAACGTGCACAGGTTATGGCTCTCCCAGGTTGGGGAAGGGGACCCACTGGAACAGCTGTTGGGAGACAAATGGTAGCCTCCCGTCAAGGCCATCCAGTGTGTTCTTTAACGTGCACAGGGTATGGCTCTCCCGCACACATTAGCCACGGCTTAACGTCCCATCCAACGGATGGCGGGACATCCAAGCCCATCGGTGTCCCCTACTGACCGTGCGCAGGGTGGGGAATTTTGCGGAGATAAATCTCAACGCTGACCCAGCTGGAACTCGAACCTGCCATCTGCAGATTACGAGCCTGGCGCGCTACCGACTGAGCCACCCCCGCCCCTATATTGTGGAAGGAAAACAAAAGAAAGGTGTAGTGTAGTAGTGAAGACTAGCACTTTTTTGCACACAATTGGCTAAATGGCCAGGTCACATGGACCCCGAAAGCTCAGGGAAGGTTGGGGAGGGAACCCACTGGAACAGCTGTTGGGAGACAGATGGTAGCCTCCCGTCAAGGCCATCCAGCGTGTTCTTTAACGTGCACAGGGTATGGCTCTCCCACACACGGGGCCACGGCTTAACGTCCCATGCGACAGACGGCGGTCTTTCCAAGCCCATCGGTGTCCCCTACTGACCGTGGGCAGGGCGAGGAATTTTGCGGAGATAAATCTCAACGCTCACCCAGCTGGGACTCGAACCTGCGAACTACAGATTACGAGCCTGACGCGCTACCGACTGAGCCACACCCGCCCCCTATTTCCCTTACTTAATCTTTGTTACAATAATTTAAAATCTTTACGGTTTGCCGAGTATAGTAGCTACAAGGTTCCTTTACCTCAGAGTGGCACTTTATTGCCCACACTAGACTAAATGGCCAAGTCGCAACGAACCCAAAAGGCTCAGAGAAGGTTGGGGAAGAGGATCTTTTGGGAACTTTAGGAAAGAAATGGAATCATTCTGTCACGGCCATCCGGCATGTTCTTTAATGCGAAAATAATATGGTTTAACATCCTAGCCAAAAGACGGCACCTTTTTGAAACCCGTGTCCCCATTTCCCCCGAAAGCATAATGTTTAGAGGAGAAATTTCAAACTCAGGCAGAACTTGAACCTAGAAACTGCAGATGAGTTTAGCACGTTATCGACTTGGCCCCAATAGCATTAGGTCTCTTACACTTAATTTTAAGCTATTGACCAGGAATAAGGATTTATCTTCACTTACTGACGTTTTGTTACTTATTGTCACTCAGAAGTCACTAAAGACAAATTTATTTTTTGCAGTAGTGGCTTAACGAAGGCAAAGCACTCCAGTTGTGTTGTTTTACCTCTGAGCGGCACTTTTTTGCACACCATGGACTAAATGGCCAGGTCACATGGACCCCGAAGGCTCAGAGAAGGTTGGGGGAGGGGACCCACTGGAACAGCTGTTGGGAGACAGATGGTAGCCTCCCGTCAAGGCCATCCAGCGTGTTCTTTAACGTGCACAGGGTATGTCTCTCCCGCACACGGGGCCACGGCTTAACGTCCCATCCGATGCACGGCGTCCTTTCCAAGCCCATCGGTGTTCCCTACTGACCGTGGGCAGGGCGGGGAGTTTTGTGAAGATAAATCTCGACGCTGACCCGGCTGGGACTCGAACCTGGGAACTACAGATTACGAGCCTGGCGTGCTACTGACTGAGCCACCCCCGCCCCTAATTCATTGAACAAAAATATTTTTTTAGATAAAGAGTAATTTTGTTAGATGCTATATTTTTTGTTTTGTGCTTTCATTAATTAAGCCAAAACGTTTTGGACCCTGTACATTGCCAACCAGGGCGGATTAAAGGTGAAGGCTCAGATACATTTTTTACTTAAGACACTTATTTTTCTTTAATCGCCTCGTGCAATGATTTTACATAAAGTATTCAATTTTCATTATATTTCAATTTAGCAGAACAGAGCAGCCCCATTTAAAACCTGCTTAATCCGACTTTGCTGCAAGCCTACCCTTCTTAATGTCTTTCAGTAGCACTAAACATTGGCACGGCAAAAAATATGACAGGAAATCAAATAACTGCCCCACTTAAGTTTTCCTCAAATATTTCATGTTAATGCTTATTCCTTTATATGTGTTAAAATAGTCTTTATACCATAAGAGACTCAGTAAAATTCTATTGCACATGACAACTAAAACTAGTCATTTCGGTTAACAAACTATATCTTTAATCAATTCATACACATCGTACAAAAACCGTTAATACATCGCACTTGCTCTTTCACCTGATGTCTTTCCTCCAGTTCTCAAATAAACAAAATGGACTACAGCTCGAGATTTCTGTGATGGAGGTTTAGTGACTAGCGACGATTAACAATAAATTACAATAAATGCGTCTTATGTCAATTTTCAGAACTGATACAAAGATTTTTCTTCTTCAAAGGGTTTTTGTTTTTACACAAATGAATTTACATAACACAATGTCATTCAACATCTTTTCTTAATTGATAGATTCACTTTGGTACAGAAATATATATCTAGCGATTTATTGTATAAATATTTTTAAGTTGGGTTGGGTTGTTGGGTTGTTTTACCTCTGAGCGGCACTTTTTTGCACACCATTTTGCACGCCAGGCCACAAGGACCCCGAAGGCTCAGAGAAGGTTGGGGGAGGGGACCCACTGGAACAGCTGTTGGGAGACAGATGGTAGCCTCCCGTCAAGGCCATCCAGCGTGTTCTTTAACGTGCACAGGGTATGGCTCTCCCGCACACGGGGCCACGGCTTAACGTCCCATCCGACGGACGGCGGCCTTTCCAAGCCCATCGGTGTCCCCTACTGACCGTGGGCAGGGCGGGAAATTTTGCGGAGATAAATCTCAACGCTGACCCAGCTGGGACTCGAACCTGGGAACTGCAGATTACGAGCCTGGCACGCTACCGACTGAACCACCCCCGCCCCGATTATATTTTTAAGTAACGAAATTATTTCAAACAAATGAACTTTAAGTAATTCATATAAGTTTTTTCTCATTCAACTAATTTATGAATTATGAAATGATTATACACAGTCGTATCAGAAACATATGATCACCCCCAGAATCACAGTGTACCCGCATAGGCGTGTCACAGAGTGCACATGACAAGTGACCACATGGATATATAAGCGGCTGGCCAGAACAGATGAGCCATAGTGCGTAACGTGAGCACAATGGGTAGAGCTATTGATTTGATGGATGTTCAAAAAAGAATGATCATCGGCTACCATGCCAAAGGTGGAAGCATCTCGGAAACAGCAGACTTCGTGGGCTGTTTGCGAGGTGCTGTAGTAAGGGTTGTTGTTTGGGTTGTTTTACCTCTGAGCGGCACCTGTAGTAAGGGTGCACCAAGAATGGACTGCTGGCACACCGAGTACCTCCAGACATCACAACTGTGGAGCCCCAAAGGCCATTGGCCCCAGAGGAGTTGTTTTACCTCTGAGCGGCACTTTTTTTGCACACCATGGGTAAATGGCCAGGTCACATGGACCCCGAAGGCTCAGAGAAGGTTGGGGGAGGGGACTAACTGGAACAGCTGTTGGGAGACAGATGGTAGCCTCCCGTCAAGGCCATCCAGCGTGTTCTTTAACGTGCACAGGGTATGGCTCTCCCACACACTGGGCCACGGCTTAACGTTCCATCCGACGGACGGCGGCCTTTCCAACCCCAGAGGAGAATGTCGCCTCAATCGACTGGTAAAGGGCAATCAACGCACAACATTGCAGCAATTGGTCACTCAAATGAACGCTGGGGCACCCAGGTATGTCTCCCCAATAACCGTAGAGCAAACCCTGTTACGCATGGGTCTATGGAGTTGACGCTGCATAAAGGCGCCCATGTTAACCAAGGTCCATCGGCAACGATGCCTGCAGTTTACACGGGACTATCGTCATTGGACAGTGGAAAAGGTTGCCTTCTCCGATGAATCGATGTTTCTACTCCACAGAAGTGACAGGCAGTGGCAGCCAGCATCAGACACACGAGAACCAAGACCTGGGCACCCTTGTCGGTCAAGTACAGACTGGTAGTGTGCATGTCTGGGGGATGTTTTCCTGGTATGACCTGGGACTGCTGATACTACTGGATGGGTCCCTGAACACCAATGGCTACCTGTCCATCCTCGCTGACCACATGCATCCCTTCATGTTGGACTTTTACCCTGGTGGTGATGGTGTCTACCAACAGGACAATGAGCCCTGCTATGTCGCTAAGGTGGTACATGACCGGTTCCAGGAACACGACAGCGATGTCTCCGTTTTCCCTTGGCTGGGGAAATCGCCCGACCTCATCCCGTAGAGCACTTGTAGGATCATTTGGATCGACAGGTTCGGCGGGCGGACCCACAACCACGTCATCTCTGGAACCTCCATGCTCTGCTGGAGTCCGAATGGGCACGTGTGCCTCGGGCAACCTTCCAGGGCCTCATTGTGTCCATGCCACGCCGTCTCGTGCTGTCATCCGGGTCAAGGGTCGTTATTCCCATTATTAGGTACGTGATATTATTATTCTGATATGACTGTGTAATTACACGTAAAATAGCTTAGGACTTCTGCTGAATTCAGGATTTAGGATAAGTTGTCGCAAAATTACCCAAAAGCTATTCCTATTACTTTGCATTGATAATCTGGTTTGAATACCAATGAGTTACTTAAATAGAAAATGAAAAACTTTTCTCCTGATTCTTATATAATGGTATACGATACCCAAAAAAACTGATTAACATGTTACTTCAATGATTGTAAAGTGAGAAAAATGGGAAGAATGGATCCCACAATCTTTTTTGAGATATAGTAAGTCGATTTTCGGACTACTCTAGCTGCCTCAGATATTGGTGACCTTCTTACTTCCTCCACCAAATGCATTTTACCATAGGAGGAACAGAATCAAAGATCTTACACCAAGACACTTCCATTGAATGCAATTTGATGTGGTGTCAAACTCGCTAATTTAAAATAGCTGCGTTCAAGATAGCAGTTCTTTTTCGGCTTATTTTAAACATCCTATAGGATATTTTTATCGTTAATAGATTTTAGCTATCACTAATGCTTAAGTTCTGTACCACAAGTCCCCATCGGAAGAGGGGATTTGATGAAGCCTCTTCTCATGATGAAATTTTACAACTGATTAAATATAACTAAGGCCATGCCCAAAACATATGGAGCTAATCTCGCCGATTGTCTCTAAATATTTAGACACTATGTCCTATTGATAAGTACCTTTAATAATATCCAAACTCGGGATTTCGAACCCATCGCAAGAAAACAAACTATCATTGGGTTGGGTTGTTTTACCTCTGAGCGGCACTTTTTTTGCACACAATGGGCTAATTGACCAGGTCACAAGGACCTCGAAGGCTCAGAGAAGATTGGGGGAGTAGACCCACTGGATTGGGGGCGGGGGTGGCTCAGTCGGTAGCGCGCCAGGCTCGTAATCTGTAGTTCCCAGGTTCGAGTCCCAGCTGGGTCAGCGTTGAGATTTATCTCCGCAAAATTCCCCCCGCCCTGCCCACGGTCAGTAGGGGACACCGATGGGCTTGGAAAGGCCGCCGTCCGTCGGATGGGACGTTAAGCCGTGGCCCCGTGTGCGGGAGAGCCATACCCTGTGCACGTTAAAGAACACGCTGGATGGCCTTGACGGGAGGCTACCATCTGTCTCCCAACAGCTGTTCCAGTGGGTCCCCTCCCCCAACCTTCTCTGAGCCTTCGGGGTCCATGTGACCTGGCCATTTAGCCCATGGTGTGCAAAAAAGTGTCGCTCAGAGGTAAAACAACCCAACCCAACCCACTGGAACAACTGTTTGGAGTAGACCCACTGGAACAACTGTTTGGAGACAGATGGTTCCCGTCACTGCCTCCCGTCAAGGCCATCCAGTGTCTTCTTTAACGTGCACAGAGCATTGCTCTCCCACACATGGAGCCACGGCTTAAAGTCCCATCGGACAGACGGCGGTCTTTCCAAGTCCATCGGTGTCCCCTACTGACCATGGACTGGACAGGGAGTTTTGCGGAGATAAATCTCAACGCTGACCCAGCTGGGACTCGAACCTGGGAACTGCAGATTACAAGTCTGGCGTGCTACCGACTGAGCCCCTCCTCCCCCTACAAACTATCATTATTAGCTTCTTAAGACGGAAACTAGATATTGCTAAATCTGCAAAATTATCCAATGAAAGACATTTTATTTGCAGATTAGCATTATTGAATCCAGAGCAATACGAGATCCTTTACAAAAGTGCCTCACAACAAGTGTACCACAATTGGGTTGGGTTGTTTTACCTCTGAGCGGCACTTTTTTGCACACCATGGGCTAAATGGCCAGGTCACAAGGACCCCGAAGGGTCAGAGAAGGTTGGGGGAGGGGACCCACTGGAACAGCTGTTGGGAGACAGATGGTAACCTCCCGTCAAGGCCATCCAGCGTGTTCTTTAACGTGCACAGGGTATGACTCTCCCGCACACGGGGCCACGGCTTAACGTCCCATCCGACGGACGGCGGCCTTTCCAAGCCCATCGGTGTCCCCTACTGACTGTGGGCAGGGCGGAGAATTTTTGCGGAGATAAATCTGAACGCTGACCCAGCTGGGACTCGAACCTGGGAACTACAGATTACGAGCCTGGCGCGCTACCAACTGAGCCACCCCCGCCCCAGTGTACCACAAAAGTCTCATTACATGCTATAAAATTCTTAAAGGGAAGAGAGGTTCACACTTCCAATTTGTCTTCTTCCCTCTCATTTCTTATTTACATGCAGTAATGATCCCACAAATGTTTTGAAGCAAAACAAGTAAACCGTGGTCTTAATAAAAAGACTACGAAATATTACTTCAGAGCAAATCTTCTGCGAAAATTCTTGTAATTGTGAATTTTTACTCAATAAAGAAAAGATGAAGTTGCATTGAGGTGCAAGTGAAAATGGAGCATATCAATAGTGAATGTAAAGCCAATGTACACGGACAAATAATAAACACCTTCCAGCAACGGTAAACATTTTCTTCTAACTGACAGATAGTCTATCAAAATTCTATACAGGATTGAATACTTATCACAATAGTGAATTACCTGACAGGCTCCTGTCAGACCTCTGTGGCAAGCAGCTGCTTGAGGGGGTATTTATTTATTTATTTTATTTATATTTTGTTCAAATGTTTTTCGGGGCAATCATACAATGCAGTATAAAACTAATGTTTAAAATTCTGATCTTTAGTGGCAGAATTAATCAACGCAGTGAAGATCATTGTGGGACCTCTAACGTCGGGCAAGTTTTGTGTATGGTGCTTTTTTTTTATTTGTTTATTTCTTTTATAATGTGAATAACTACCCAACAATGCCACTTTCATTAAATACAAATAGAAAACATTTTTCAGTTAAAGTTTATCGGTGCATAATGAGGTATATTATAATTATGATTTTTTTTTTCATCAATGGAAATACACATTATGGTATAATTATGATTACATGTCTATTCAAATAAGAAAGAAAAACTTTTTATATATCACTACCAAATTTCAATTTACAGAGTTAGACAATCTTAAACCGTAGCCCAACTTCGAGCTCCGTGGCCATAATTCTTTATTGAAAGCTCACACGATGAAATCTTATTACCACAATCACATTTTAAATATTCAAACTTAACTATATCTCTCATTTTGTTAATTTTAAGTTTTCCAAAAGTTAAACTTCATGAGTGTAACATTGGATTGTTTTACCTCTGAGCGGCACTTTTTTGCACACCATGGGCTAAATGGCCAGGCCACAAGGACCCCGAAGGATCAGAGAAGGTTGGGGGAGGGGACCCACTGGAACAGCTGTTGGGAGACAGATGGTAACCTCCCGTCAAGGCCATCCAGTGTGTTCTTTAACGTGCACAGGGTATGGCTCTCCCGCACACGGGGCCACGGCTTAACGTCCCATCCGACGGACGGCTGCCTTTCCAAGCCCCATCGGTGTCCCCTACTGACCGTGGGCAGGGCGGGGAAATTTTGTGGAGATAAATCTCAACGCTGACCCAGCTGGGACTCGAACCTGGGAACTACAGATTACGAGCCTGGCGCGCTACCGACTGAGCCATCCCCGCCCCCCATGAGTGTAACATAAAAATTTAAACGACTTCTATAATACGGTTTTCGATTATTATTTACGAGTAATTAATAAAACACAGGATGTTAAACAACTAACTAAATTCATTCACTTTTCCATTTCAAAGTGCAATCTTTTTCACACTATTGACACTTCAATAGGACCCAAGGGTTCAGGTCCACGAATTAATCAGACCTATTTTGAGTTGTGTGTGAAACTATGTGTAGTGTTATTGTGATAAACTTCCAACCCTCAGAATTTTTTTTTTCTTACATTCAATATACATAAATTTTAGGAACATCAGTTTTTGAAAACAGTGCTAACATTTATCAAATATAAACAACTTCAAGAATAGCCATGACCTTAAACTACTTATATCAATTGTCTTTCTGACAATCTCCTGGAAGGTAACCATTCATGGAAGATCTCAACATGCTCCATCGAAATATATTCCTACACCCTTTACTGGCCAGTTACTGAAATTGTTTTTTCAATCCCGACAGTCATTTTCATGTCATTTTAACAATTGAAATATATTTATATATGTATATTATATTTACAAGTGATTTATGGATGTTAAGAAAATTCAAAAAACAACGTTCTAGAGAATATCAAATGCACATCGAGATGATAGATAAAAACAGGAATGAATATTTTTTCCTGTTCGTTTGGTGTTGTTTTTACAAAGGGCTTGAAGTTTTTGGTTGAAACAAAGTTGTCTTATAAACTACGAAGGTTTCAAGTTTAATTTTTTCCTTGACATTGATGTGAAATGCCTTAAAGGCAATATCAGACATATAATAATTACGTTTTTAAAACAGTGTTACCCAATAGCCTGCACCAAAATGCACAATTAATTTATATTAATTGATAAGATACATATTTATAATCCATTATGACTTAACAAAATTTTTATATTTGGTTTACTAAAATAACTTTCTATCAGGTATTTATATGCGTAAATATAAAATAGCTCTAGAAATAGTTAATGCAAGGTTATGTTTCCAGGAACTTGAGAGTAAATCAAGCGACTCTTTCAGTTCAATCTTCCTAATTCGCTTATACATGGAATTCTGTTGGAATTAAAGGTTTTGTTCATCCAGCTCCTAGATTGTTCGACATACGGCCTGCGCAGTTATTTTAAAAGTTCCAATGCAAATTGCAACTCTGTCACCAGTCCATTCTGATAGCATACAAAAGACTTTTTAGGGTGTGACCTGGCCCATATAGCATTAGTGACACAAAAGTATTATATCCCAAACAAACTGGAATGCAAAATGAAAGCATTTTACTAAGTGATTTTGCTATCAGTTTTTAAAAAACTTGTGTGGTCTAAAGTATGCACAAAAACTTTAGGGTGTATCATAATCCTAATTCACAGATGGCATGGATCATAAGCTCATGAGCACATGGCAGTTATATGCTTTTTCGTTAAATATGTGTATAGTGATCGAACAGAAAAATCTATATTGTGCAGTTTGACCTCACTTAATTACAAAAACAGGAAATTCGTGCTACATGGACTCCCAAATTTAATCCAGAATTCATAAAATGTATGAAGCTCTCCATGTCCGTGGAGAATAAAACTGAAGATCATTTGTGCAAAAAGAAAAAGTTATTATGACAAGCTCCTAGAATTTTCTAAAACAGCAAATGGTGATCCAATTTAAAATTCTTGAAAGGAAAAATCATTTATCTATGCAATGCTTTTCAGAATATTTAAAAATGTAAAAGTTTCAAGAACATTGGAATTAAAGCATTAGCCAAACATAACCAAAGTTTGAATAGCTTCCAATTTTTTAAGCAGTTTGCAAACTCATAAGGCCTTTCAGTTCTTGGTGTAATATATCAGAAAATTTATACCTTTTGTCAAGCCAATTAATTTTTTGCCAACACAATTCTGGGCTTTTCTTTTTCTTTTAGAATTAAAAATAATGCAATAATAGGTGCTACTGCATTTTTTTTTTTCATTTAATGTAGCATTATACATAACTGGACACCATATTGAACTGAAAGATTTCAATATCCGACACTTGAAATTATATCTCAAGGTCTAGTCAAAGTATGCAATCAAATCTTTTACAAGATCAGGCCTGTGGAAATGCAAATCCTCTGCTTTCATGATGCCAAATCTGTGTGTGTCGGTTGCTAAGTTAGTCTTCTGCTAAGTGATGGGAGGATAACTTTGATATGTTATTAGGTCATGGGATCACAATCTACAAATTGCAATTTTTGAAATTGGCAGATCTGATATCTCACTACACTACCTTTAAAATTTTTCCTCCAAATTCTACAGTACATTACCTATGAGTTAAAAAAGAACTTCTCACTAATAATGTAGGGTACCACTGTTCTTGAAACATTAGTTACTTGTGTTGATCACTTAAAGTTTGATCCGAGTTGTTTTACTTTAAGTGGTACTCTTTCTACTACATAATTGCGTGTCATTAGGACACAAGAACCCCAAGGCACAGAATACACTCTTTGCACTAAATAAGTTATTCCTTTAAAAATATCAATGACCTTTGATCACACACACGTATATAAATCACTATCTTACAAAATGAAACCAGAAAACAGCACATGAAAGAAATTTTCGAGAGTAATAGTTGGATCCATCGAAAGACCAAATACATCACTTTGCCAATTCGAAAAATTTTGAGCTACAAAATATCTAAGCTCTAAAATGCAGAGTTCTTCCTACTTGCTTATATATAGCATATTACTGTAAAGTTCTCTTGGAAAATAGGCAGAGGTCAGAGATATTACAGTATTAGCAAAAAGATTAGTGTAATAAACAAAATTGATACCTATCACACAATTAGCTACCCTTCAAAGGAAAGAAATATTTAAGTCTTACCTAGAATTAATATCTATTCCCATGACTTCAGCCAAGCATACTAAATACTAGGCTATTTAGAATTTTATTCATATTTATACCTGAAGACAGATTTTCATCTTTATATCAGCCTCAAAGTTTAAGATTATCAAAAAACACTTACCACAGTATATATAATTTTCTTAACCCCTCTCATGTGACTATGCACTCTACAGCGCACCAATTTACTCACATCTTACAAAGAGCTATTGGATTTTGCAAGCATCAGTGCCATTTACAAAATCACTGTCAAAAATGGTTACATAATTTCCTAACTGTTTTACCTGCATTTTTTTTGAGCAATTAGCAACACAGTTGATGTGCTACAATTGTGTTTATTTCTGCAGTTCAAACAATTTACAATGGATAAAACTAATTAAAATTCTATTCCAATAATAATCATTGTAATATTCCAATACTTATATCATAAAAAACTGAGCATACCTTCCATAATGCAGCTTCTATAAATTGATGTGTGCATAAGTTACAAGTAGGAGGTGACTGATTTCAGTTTTGTTCCATTGAAGAAAAGTCAATAAATATATTTAAAAAAAAAGAATAAAACTTAATATAAAATTACAAATATATATTGAGAACTACACTCCTTAGTCTTAAGAATTTTGAGAAAAAGAAATTTTAACCTATGCAAAAAAGTAATGTTTTGCTGTAGTTATACTTACCTAAACATCATATTTCAGAATTAATTTCAAAAAAAAAAAATTCCTCGTTCTAAAAGTACAGCTGATATTAAGAAATTAACAGAATCATTTAAACTTAATATTAATAAAGCAATTAATAGTGAACCTTCTTTGACTTATTAATTTGACAAAATACTGAAATTAAAAGAATGGGTTTCCTAATACAGTATGCAATTCTTGCAATTTATTTCAAATAATTAGTAAGAGGGGAAAATAATCCTAATTTTATGGAACAGACATAAAAGAATTTGCTTTTTCCAAGCTTTCTCCAGAGACATAAGAAGCCTGCACATTTCAGAGTAAAAAAAATATAAACACAAATAATGGTGAAGTTATTAGTTTGCTATTTATGCATAATGCACATGGCATCATACATCAAAGTCACCTTTAGCAAGATTTATCTTATGTCTCTGTCTAGTCACAGAAAGGGTTATTGAAAGTTTCATGCTTTCCAATCAACAATATTACATATATATCAAACATTACACTATTAGAATACGATATAATGGTATTGCAATTTACAGCATTACTTTTCACTAATGGTACATATCTAGGACCTATGATAAAAATGCATGTCTTATAAACTAAAACCATGTAGATGCAAAATACAGGTGTTTAAATTCATCTGAATGTAGAATCAACAAGGTTCCAGCAACCTTCCATTTAACAATATCATTTTTTTTTACATCTGCTATTATTTGGCAATTCAGTTATAGAATAGTCTAACCATTTATTGAATGTCTGTGGTAAATTTAAGTTTTTCTTAATTTACTCCATCACTATTCTAAATAATATATTGTACAAAATTCTTATAAAACTAAGACAAAACTATCTTATAAAACTAAAAATAGAATCACATCACTCAATTTTAGCAGCTACACTTTCTCAGATGTCACACATCTTGAATAGAAAACCGCAAATTTCAAGCCCTGATTATGAATAATGAGCATTAACTTCAAAACATGCAGAGAAAAATACTTTCAGCTTTGGAATGATAAATGATGACACACTGAATGAAACACCAACACTTCCCAGAGAAAATGCAGAAAACTGTAGTGAAAGTACAAGAGAATACCAGCAAATGAACACAACTGGTGCCATCCATGTAAATAGTCCACAAAAACAGTAAGGTGAATGGCACAAGTATATTTCATTAAACCTTGAACAGTTTTAAAATGTTACTAATGGCAGCAAGTTTTCAATTCATTATTTCTCTGCTGTAATTGTTCTTATATACCTATGCCTTTTTATCATACAAAACTTTATTGGATATGAAAGACAGTTTATGATGTCACTTTTACAATGACCCACATTATTATTATTGTGATTCGACAAATGCATATACAACACATTAATGACTTCCTTTTTACAATCCATCAGCTTTTGAAATGAGTATTAAATTTAACCTTATAATTGCAAGCATTTGAGATTAAAAAAAAATAGGATCAGAAATTAATACTTTTTACAGAAATATAAACAATGTCTTTCACATACAAATGAAATTTCATAGCCTTACAAGAATGAGAAACAATTTATAAAACAGTTATGTTTAAAAATAATTCTGACTATTGTTGATACCGAAAAAAGTAAAATATTTGACAAAATACTATTTCAATTTTTGTCCTTTCATGATTATTAGAAAATAAAAAAAATATTTAAGAAGTAAAATGGTACTTAATAATTATGGAATTGTGAATTTTTAATATTTCAAAACAAATGGATATTAATTTAGTAAATATTTAAATGCTATCAGAGTTAATTATACTGGATCCTAAGAACAAGTTGTCTTTCAGTCTCACTCCTAAGAAATTTAGGCATCAAGTACCAGATGTAGCTTGACAAAAATAATTTTGATAATGGAATTTTCAATTCTTAAACACAAAAGTGAATAACTGTTAAGAAAGTTTATTCATTGTTCAAGGGTTCGACAGAATATGATGCTCGCAGTGCTAGAGTCCTGTAATAACAGAGTTAATTTTGCAATTAATTCTCTCTTCTGAAAACCTATAAAATTCATTAGAAATTTGAATCAGAACAAATATTTCTACAGTAGTAAAACAGCTTGTCAGATAACAGGATAAATTTTCCATTCACTGCAACAACTACAATACCTCTGTGGCTGCACGAATAAAAATCCCTTTAAATAATGAAAAGCTCTTTTCCATAAAACAGTCAAATATCAGTTTTAATTTTCTTGTATTTCTGTACTCTCCTTTTGACATCTTTTACTATATATTTGCTATTTGTGGATTAAATTATCTTAATAAGCATTTTCAAAAAATTTTAAATAATGCATGTAATAAAATATTGAAATTAACATCTGTGTTCCATAAGAGCACATTTTGGGACCTATATTACTTATCTTTCACTAATGATAGTGTTTTCATCTATGGTAGCAGCATAATTAAAACTTATTACATTGGTATTTGCTTCTTTAATATG
This sequence comes from Ryuthela nishihirai, assembly GCA_038380435.1. Lineage (NCBI taxonomy): Eukaryota > Metazoa > Arthropoda > Arachnida > Araneae > Heptathelidae > Ryuthela > Ryuthela nishihirai. Next base: position 132,922,784 of record JAWZYU010000001.1, on the reverse strand, counting down.
TAAAATTTACCACTGGCCAAATTTAAATTTAAAAAAAAATCAAAATAAGACAATTTACATAATTTTACATAAAAATCTATGTGCAATGATATTAAATTATATACTATAAAGATGGTAGCAAATAATATTTGTTATCAGTTATCATAAAAAGAACCAATATTCTCTCTAATATTTAGAGAGAGTGGAAGAAATTCTTGTGAGCAGAGCCACCAATTGCAAAATGGCTAAGCATTGAGTAAAAGGGATGCTCATAGAGAGAATGGTGGATGTGTGCAGTTTCCATTTACGCTGCATATAACCCATTTTAGAATCTGTAACTTCATCCAAGTTTTGTTCAAATCAATAAACAAAAAACTGTACAAAAATTTAATATAAAATAATTAGTACTAAATGCTTTCTTTAGCTCTGCTATATTATTAGGTTTATTATTTACATTCTATCCAAGCATGATTATGTATAATAACGAGAGTAGAAAAGAAGTCAGCAACCACCAAATAGCACCTTAAGAGACTGGTTTGCCCAAGTTGCTTATGCAGAATTATAGATTAACAAATAGTTATAAACAATGTACGTAAAGGCCTCAAAGAGGAGATACCTAGAATGTGGTGGACAAAAAATGTCAAACAGGACCTGCTAGATTTGGCCTGCAGCAACCAAATGTCTTTATATATATTATACATATGACACTTCACGAGTTAATTTAAGCTGGATATTATAACTTATATTTCATATATATTATTTTAACAAAACATTTTTCATTTTTCTCTACATTTTCGGTTAGCTTTGCTCTTTCACATGAAAACTGATGAATATGAGTAATAAAATATTCCTCATTAAGTGGTTAGCACAGTTGTCTGAAGAGTAAAGTGTATTGATAGGAATCAATATTCTTAAAAATTAAAATATACATTTTGAACTTTTAATTACATCTACTTTTAAATGATTGCTCACTGAGAAAACCAGTATTCTACTAACTCATTTAAAAAAATTTTCAGGTTATGACAAGAGAATGCAAAATTAGAAACTAAATATCTTAAAGAATAAACTTTTTATGTGAATGAGACTGATGATAAAGATCTAAATCAGGCATGTCCAACCTGCGGCCCTGGACAGCTAGTAATGCGGCCCACAAAATCATAAAGTTTACGTGTTTACAACATAAGCTTTCAACATGATTATGTGATTTTCAGTGAGTTTTTGATATCCCACTAGTTTTATGTTACCCTTTTTTAATTTTATAATAAAAAACATAAGAAATTAAATGAAGTTTTATTATTCATATACATTAACTATATTATATATTTTATGTGTGGCCCAAAACAATTCATTTTCACTTAATGTGGCCCAGGGAAGTCAAATTTTCACTCAATGTGGCCCAGGGAAGTAAAAAGGTTGGACACGCCTGATCTAAATGAAGTCTATCTAAATCTAGAATTCCAGTAATATTCATTCAGAGTTATGGCAGCTGGAACATTTAATAAGTGTCATTCCTTTTTAAAACGTTTCATAAAAATTTGCAATAACTATTAAGCAACTTCTAAATACAAATTATTTTAGCAAATGGTTTGATGCAACAATTACTACTTGTCTTTGAATTACCTTTCAATATAAATTTTTACAACTCCCAATTGCTCTAAATATTCTAGCTGCCTTATCTCCTTTTTTTTGTTCTTTTTCACAGCTTTCTTTGCATTTAACTCTTTAAATACCAAACGAGTATTGCTAAAACTCAAGATTTGGATATCATTTTTTTTAGGTATTTACCTTCAATTTCATTTCCATGAAAAGTTCTTCAAAATATTGAGTTTGTAATTTTGCGTTCCAATGGCACAACATGGAAAGTCTAATGATTTTGTGGGGAAACTAATCATACTACAATTTATCTATATAAAATGTTTCCATAATATCCATAGAGACCTATTTAGGCAACCAGCAAAGCTAACTTAAAATGTATAAAAAAAATTAAAATATTTTGGCAAAAAAAAATACATATGAATTGCAAGTCCAGCTTAAATACTTGTGAGCTGTCATTTTGGTGCTTGTAACTTTTTTCCTGAATATATAAGGTTCATATATAATGAACATTGCAGTAGTTTATGTGTTACCTGAAAATGTTTTAACAGTTTCTACAGATTTATTATTAGACTATTATAAGAACAGTTTTAAAACATGGAAAAATTAGCTGCCTTAAATTAGCTGCACTGGGAGTAGAACATCTTGCTTTTTTGGCACTGTTTTTTTATGCATGTACATATTCTCATTTTTTTCATATACCAAAATCATGTTTAGTATCTGTACCATGATAGCTTCCAGTTTATGCACACTACTTGTATTTAATGCAGTTATGCAAACAGGAATTGATATCTTAGTGGACTGCAAAAAAATCTGATAGCTCACTTTTCTTTCCCTTATTTAGCATGGACTGCATTGATGAAACGGTGTGACAAAATATTTGAAAATTAAGAAAGTAACATCTGTGGAAAGCTGGAAACGCAAGAATTTCCAGATCTTGAAACATTATATTCCTCTGCTCCTTGACAGAGTTCTACCTACTCTTTTTACACACCTATATGGAAAATTGTGGATTCGTTTTACCCTACGCCAAACTTGATAATTGCATTTGCTGTTGGTATGTCATTTTATTTTTCATTATGTTGGCAAGATAACACTTCATTACTGAAAAAATTTATTAATGCAATTGTTTAAATATTTTCCAGAAAAATTAAATTTAGCCCATTAATATATAAAGAAACTGCCCACAAAAATTTTTTATGGTCTCCTTGGGTGACCAGACACCTGGGTTTTTGCATAGCTGATCATGTGTGTAGGTTTGTAGTTACAATACTAAGGTGTGCTTCATTGAATCTCAATAGTTTGCCAATGAAATGCAAACAGATGGCATATCATGCAACCATTTTGTGTATGATTGCTACAGTTTCATAAGAAATGAGAATACATAGCCTAATAACCTGACTAAAAATTTTCAAAAATAGCAGACCATGGTGCCTGGAGAAGTGTAATACAAACTTTCAAAAACAACTAGTAATACAAAAAAGTTCTGTAACTGGCAACAGACACCAGTTCTGTCTTCCACAGATTACAGAACATTATTCTTACTCCAAAATGCTTTTGAGCTTTACCATAATTTTAATTTAAAAGAATAAACTTTAAATATCACTGCCAGAGATTTTTATATTATGTCTTTAGCATTACTAAACAAGGTCTAGTTAATTGGACTAGTTATTACAAAATTTTAACTCCTAAAATTTTACTCATTTCTTTCATAAAAAACGTTTTCACTAAACCTAAAAGAAAATTATTACAATCAATTAATGCTGTTAAAACAGGAACCCTAATACTGAAGGGCAGCAGTTTTTTTTTTGTGAAAAACTACAGAGAGGAAATCAACTGATTTTGCAATTTAATTAATCTAGCAAGTGCATATAAAACACTTAGAAAATATACGGAAAGAATATATTTCCTTAAGGTGCACAAAACTGTATCTTAAAAAATAATTGTAATAAGTTATCAGAGTTAATGTTCCAAATAATTTTTGCTGGTCTAACAATCACAAACATTAAAATCTATGATAAAGGTATAAAAAGATAAACATTTGTAATATATGAAGAATAAAAACAACATTAATAAAAAAAATTTACACTACAAATAATTACAAATTATTCCAAAAAAAGGCATAAGTTTAAATGCTTACACAACAGTTGGTAATATCAGCTGCCCAAACATTTTACACTATGTTTCATGCTATTTTAAAGGAAGTTATGATTAGGGTGAACAGGACTTGCAGATGCATGTCATAGTTGACATGTACTTGTACATATGCATATATAGACATAGACATGCACATATAATGAAGTTAAAAAGGAAAAGCACCAGTAATGTCCAAATGCAGCTTTTCTTGGTTGGATTGTTTGGAGTGTTGCACGCAGAAATGGCATTTCTGTTTTGACATTCTGATTGATGTATTAATGATGTCAATTAGCTTACTCCCCTCTATGGCACACCGATCCTTGATTGGTTCATTGGAAAGACCCAACATGATCTGGCTTGTTCTACTTGTCAGTAAATAATGCACAGACTGGTTCATTCTGTGGAGGACTTTGAACGACTCTTTGCTCGACGTCGGGCCAATTCTGAAGCTGCCACAGGTTCAAGATTTGGAGAATCAGGGAAATTATTGATGGCACGGAATGTAGCTGCCATAGCACCCTATCAAGCATCATAAAACACAAAATATTATTGAATAACAGATAATTTTAAATCAAAAAAATATAAAGTACATCAAGGAAAACTAAGACTGACAATTTCAAATTTAAGTATTGTTTTAGTACTTTAAATAACTCTGAGTTACTTAAATACTGAGAGTTTAAACAGTTAAGTATTATATCATACCATAACAGGCCCATACATTATTTTTTTAAAAAGACTGCAAACTTTTGACATTGAACCTGAATGTTATCCTTTTAAAAAGCATAAATTATCTTAATCTAAAGGGGGAGGGGATAAATAACTGAGAAAAGGAAAATAAAACTTATTTCAAAAAAGATTACAGCTAATTTTTTTTCAAAATATATTTAATATATATATATATTTACTATTTCTCTTGCATCCATTCTGGTTCTTAGGATTTTCAATGGAATATCTTCGAGGGTAATTTTCATGGCACCCTGAATTCCCTTGACACCTGAACTCAGGTTATGTTTCTTAGGCACAAAATTTTTAATGTCATTTTGATGTCATGTAGGTGTTGATATCTTGAACTGTAATGGAAATTCTTATTTTCCACATTTTGCAAGCTCAGTTCTTTACAAAATGCTGAGAAAATTTGTTCGATATGCAAGGCATTTTACTCTCAAATGCAGGAGTAAATACTGAAAATTCAGTACACAGGAGAGTCCAACAATGAGAACAGAAGCAAATTGACCATGCTATGTCATATTGCACTCGCAGCCTTTTATAATGCACTTTGAAAATACTGATTCAAGTTTTTAATTTGTGAGTGAAGTAGAAAAATTAAAAATGTATAAAAGAGACCAATTTTTAATTGAGTAACCCATGTAAGAATACAAAATTGGCAGGGATTTTAAAATATCTCATTCTAAAGGCATTTTTCATTATACAAACATTCACTGCATATTACAAAGGTATAAGGAAATTATTACACAAAGGTAATTTTGTTTTCAGATATTTTTTCAACTCAAATAAAAGCTTTTCTCTAATTTTTCTTTATATATTTGTGAACAATTACAAAAGTACAAACTATTTATGTTCACATTAGTCAATATTTAAAAAACCTATTACTTACTTTAACTAAGGTAGGATCTTGGAAAGAAAGCTGGCAGTTTGGAAGTTGGTCTCTACTAATCACCCACACATGGCTTAACACATCAGCTGCCCTATACCTTTGCTTTGGATCAATATGTAGCATCTTCTGAACTAAATGCTATAGCACAATAAAAGTTCATTTTAAAAAAAACTAAAATATTAAACTTTACAATTAAAACACTACAAGAAAAAATAAACATTCATATAAACATAATCAGTCACCTGAAACCTTATATTCAATAAATAAATCTTGACTTTTAGCTGTTTATCTAGATTTTTAACTGGTATACTTTTACACTACAGGTAGTCAGTTCTAGACATGAAAATGCATTGTGCAATCAATAATTTTTAATTAATGACCATAGAGAAAGTAGAACAAGAAGTAATCATTACTTATATTTGATCTTACTCTACCCAGCAAAGAGTAGGATTTTTCACCTCTATAATATAATCAATTTTGCAACTGCAGTTTCACTGACATTCACGTCTGACATTCAGGCAAATGCTAGAAAGGCTCAATATAAACTATAATGAGAAATGACTCAAATTTCATAAAAGCTGTATTATAGGCATTAATGAATTTAACTTAAATGTTGCAGCTGCTTCCAATTCACAAGTTGACTCTGCTCCCTTCTGGTAATCTTGAAAGACTGTTTTACCAACAATTAAGCTACGCCATCCTAACATAACTGACCAATTAGTTGTAGGTTTATTCTCCCAACAAAATTTAAAAGTTTTTTTCTCACTGTGTCACATTTAAGTAAAAAGAATGTAATACATGAACCACTCACAACAGAATACAAAGTTTTTTAAGCTTGCTGAACAAAATAAATAAAATGATTTGTCACAAATCAAAATACAACTAAAGAAGAAGAAATAAATTACCCCTCCAAAGCACTCAGCATTGCGATAGAAATAAGAATTACAAAAATATAGGTACAGCTAGTTTGCTCTTAAACAAACAATAAACTTTGGTAGGAAGGTACTAAAAGATACAAAAACTTAAACTTGCAAAGCCACAAATAGCTTTAAAATCAGTTTTAAGTAGAGAAATTTTAACAATTATTATAATGTACAATTTACATAAAAGTAATTACTTTTGCTGCTGCTGTGATATTATTCCAGTTTCCTGATGTTAAATCAAATCGTCCTTCCCCAATTCTCACAAGAATATCATTGGTTGTATCAGCAGGACCATAAGCAAATGGCGTGTGCCTGAAAGTTATGATAAAACATGCACTTTTATAAGCTAGTGTATATAATGAAATCACCAAAAAATAATTGTAGACTTAGGCCATATATTTATATCTATGCTTCTTTGAAAAGGTGTATTTTTACTACATAAAAGTTATTGTTAATAACAAGTTAATAAACCATTTTAGCATATCTTTAGATACTTATGCTAAAAATACATGCTAAAAAATTATGCCTAAAATATTTCAAATTTGTAATGTACGTATGCATACAATTAACCCTTGATGTATTATTTCCAAATCCTCATTTACTGCTATTCATTATTCCAAAGCATCATGCTAGGGTCATTCAATATGCTAGTCAAAATGTGATATTTTCTGTGTATACTAACTCAACATACTACTTAAATCAGATGAATACAGTGACCTAATATTTTAGGTTTAACTTTCAGTCAAGATGAATAAAAAAGACAATGAAACTGAGTATTTCTATTTAATGTCAAGTTTTATGTAAAGCTTCAAATCACCAAAACATTTTGTTCAATACTTAATATGCATAATTTTTTTTAAATTAATGTATTGAAGTTTGTGTAGTTAATTAGCTACTGTAGCAAAATTAGTGTAAAAAGAACTTGGTAACATTAATAAGGGAAAAAAGAACTCACCCAGCCAACATAGTATACAACAGAACTCCCATACTCCATATGTCACATGCTTCATCATATCCTTGCTTCTTTAGCACTTCAGGAGCTACAAAATTTGCTGTATAACATGGTGTCATAAGTAAACCATTCTCAGCTCTAATTTGTTTTGCAAAGCCAAAGTCACATATCCTTAAGGAGTCGGCACTACCAGATTCATCTGCATACATAATATTGGATGGTTTCAAGTCTCGATGTACAACCTACAAAAGGAAACCATAAGGTCAACCTCTTAAAACTAATTTTTATAACATTTACAAAATATTGATACAGCCAAATAATATACAATTAAGTCTAATTCCCATTTTATACAGATAAAATAATTTAATTTCATCAGGGTTTAACTGCACTTAATTTTCATTCTAGTTATCTGGTTGCATTTTTATGATAAGAAATAGCTTTAACAGTCACATTTTCCCTCTCTTATGACTACAGAAAAAGATCAAAATAATAAACTACAATTGTAAGGATGAAGCTTGGGTTCTTTGTAAGCAGGATAAATAGGATGCTTTGACTCCAAATACTTGTGATGCATCTTTGGTATTAGGTGATCTGATTTGGCAAATGCCATTCAACAAGGGGATCATCAATTGCTTTCAATAGTACGTTAGCAAGAGATGTTTATTTCATCATACAAGATGACAATTAGCAAACAGAATTAAGAACATTGTTCTTAAAAAAGACTGTTTGAGAATGATCTGTACACAATGTTAAACAGTAGCTTATTAAAACAGTAACTGTTACCTGAGATAGGAGTGTTTAGAGAAAAAAAAGGTACTATGGCCTCCGTAGCTTTTGAAAATCTTGCATATATGTAATGAAGAAACTTCATATATTTAATGTATGAAAAAACTTCTTATATTCTGTAACAATATTGCTATTCTGTCTGTAATTACACTGATCTCTTTTTCTCCCCTGCTGTGTGCATGTATACATCACCTACTAATCTATAATAAAACTATTTTGCATTTAAAATTATTCTTTTAAAAAATTAGGAATTCAAAGCAACAGATGGATAGCTAAGAAGATGGAAGGAGAGACAAAGCATTGCATATAAAAAACTGCATTGTGGAATTCTGATGGCCAAGATTCTGACAGCTGGTTAAAAACTGTTTGACCAACGTATTAAGCACTTACAGCCCAATTACATCGCTTTCTGAAACACTTTAGTTTCTGTGGGAGAGAAAAATCACAGCCAGGTTACTGTGTTGTATACATTATCTGTTACATTAGTAACTGATGTTGCTAACCTCAAATATGACTGGAAAGAATTGTTAAAATGATTACTTTTGTTGTAAGAAAAAGTATTCCATCTATATAATATTTAAATGCATAAATCACCTGACTGTTCAGTAAATCTGTAATCAGAATGGCTGGATGACAGCAGAAGTTCTTAAAAGTACTTGAATGACTGGGAGAGACAATTAGACATAAAAAGGAAGAAAATTGTCTTGTTATTAGACAACTGAATATCTCTTAGCATAAATTTGAAGAACATAGAATTAGCTTTTCATCTTTAATTTAGTTAGTCAAGGAATCATAAATTTGTTGCATATAAGTGAAGAATCATTCAGTCTTATATATGATGGTCTCAATAATTCAGCAGAAATTGCAAACTTGCAATTCTAGATGCCCTCCCATCTCCATGATGATGAATGCCTGGAATAAAATTATTGAAAACTGTATTGAAAATTTAGAACGATATGTCAAGATTAAAAGAAGCAGTTTCAACATTCAAACCTAGCGATTCCACTTGAAGATAAGCCAGAGCAGGATTTAATGACTGGGTGAATATTGACAGAGACCCTACAACTTTACTGATGCAGTCATTTTTGAATCAGTGCATGAAAATTACTCCAAGGGAGATGAAGAGGATGAAGGTGAGATTGAACCTGGAAGAGCATTCTCACCATGAATGCATTGAGAAAAGGTAATGTCACAGACAATGAGTACAGAATGCTGTACAATATTAAAAACACTCCTATGGGCTATTGTCTGATAATTACAAACACATGAGAATAATTGTATGCATAATTATAATATATACCTAATAATTATTATAAAAATGGATAATATAAGAATTATTATTCTTATTTATTACTATAAATAACGTTTAGACAGTTTGATCACGTATTATAAAATATGAGTATTTTGCACAGTTAATCCCATACACAATCCCCTTGATTTTTAGATATTACATTGCATAAAACTATTATAACTTCAAATTAATATACTTCATCTCCTTACCCCATTCTCGTGGAGATATTTTACTGTTCTAGCAACCACCTCCAGGACAGCACTTGCTTCCCTTTCACTAAAAAATTTTTTACTTAGTATTTTATCTAAAAGCTCTCCTCCTTTCAATAGTTCCATTATTAAGTAAATAGCTGTGCCATCCTCATATACCTAAAATTATTTTAAAAAAAAGATCATTACAAGCTATAATCATCTGAATTCACACTATTACAAATGATAATTGTCTATATATTCTAATTAGCAATAAGATAATATGAATAAAATATTTTAACAACAGAAGAGAATTCATTCTGCTATTGAGAATTATCTGAGAATTCATTACAAGCTATAATCATCTGAATTCACACTATTACAAATGATAATTGTCTATATATTCTAATTAGCAATAAGATAATATGAATAAAATATTTTAACAACAGAAGAGAATTCATTCCAATAGTATAACAAAAAGAAATATTGATGGGTATAAATTACTAGAAACCAAAATCCAACAGAACATTTAATCCTGGTGGCTGAATGTGGTTAGTGCACTTAGCTACTGATAAAAGAGAGCTAGGTTCCTAGGTCTCTTTTATTTTTATTGTGTATTTTATTCTTTTTATTGTATTTTATTCTTTTATTCTTATTGTGTTTTTTTACAAACACGTGATTGGTGAGAACCCTTTGATCAGTGGTTCTCACCAATCACAAGATCAGTGGTTCTCAACCTTTTATGTTTCATGTACCCCCTGCAAGTGTGTATGTAATTGGCATACCCCTTGTACAGAAAGATAAAACTACAGTTATAGTATAACAATGGAATAAAATAAAACATATATATATATAACATATATCTAGCAACTTTTGAGCTCTCACAGCATTGATATATTAAACTGATAGGCTCTAGTCAGACTTCTGTGGCAAGCAGCTGCTTAAGGGGTAATTTATTTTTACTTATATATATTTATGTTTTAACAATTATCAGCTAACTTATCAAATTTAAAACTTTAATTTCTAAAAATAAACAATTAAAAAATAACAAGGAAAATGAGACTGATGATCTACTAAAAATCTAATTCTATCTAAATCTTTGCTTTTTAAGCAATATTCATTCAGTATTGAAAGAGACTTGCAAGAGATAGAAATATTTAACAGTTTCATTTGTCCTCAAAAAAATTTCTTCAAACCTAATGAAAAGCTGGAGATTGACATAACAGTTAAGTTGTGCTTAACATTTGATATAAGTTCTGATGATTAGCCACATTGCTGTTAAATATGCTAGCATCCATAAGTTTATATATTTTAATTGTAAGTAATATATATATATTTTTAAAATTCATGATCAAACCTGGAAAACTACTAGCTCATTTACAAATTATGACAAAACAACTGACCATACCATCTGAGGACCCCAAAAGTTGCAGGTTGGATTTGGTTGTTTTACCTCTGAGCAGACTTTTCACACACAATATATTAAACAGCCCAGTCACAAAGACCCCAAGAGTCAGAGAAGGTTGGGAAAGGGAATATATTAGACAGCTGTTAGGAGACAGATGATAAAACTTCAATCTAGGCCATCAGCATGTTCTTTAACAAGTATAGAGTATGGCTCTGTGTGCTTAAATGTCCCATCTGATGAATGGCAACCTTTTCAAGCCCTTTCTCACCAAGGGCAAAGTCAGAGATAGAGATAAATCAAATATCTATTACAGTTATATGTTTACAAAATTAACTTAATGCTATATTCGAAAATTAATACCTTCTAACCTTGGAAATTCAAACTAATAGAAGGTTCAGAAAATGTGAATAGTAATATTCTATTAGAACCTATCCAATGCGAAAAGGATTTTTCACATATCTCTTAAATCAGAAATGCTAAATGTTCTATAAACAAATGACAGAGTATAAACAACAGGTTTTATGGGGTATTCCTCAGCATTCAAAAATAATAAACTGACATTAAAGCCACTAGTTTTTTCAATCATCATTACTTATTTTTCAGTAGTAGTCAATATCACTAGTCTTTAGTAACTAGTTTTTTCAAATGCTAGCAATTACACATATTAACCTAAATCATCATAACAAACAAAATAGCTGTAATAGCATACATGCATAAACTTTACATAAATAGTATAGTACAGAAATCACTGTAGTGGTAACATAAATCCAGAGCATGGTATAGGAAAGTGTGAAAAAACATGCAACATTAAATGGAAAAATCATGGAACCAGATTGTGGAATAGGCAAGTGTAAATAATGGAGAGAAAAAAATAAAGATAAATAAAATTTAATATTTAGAATTTTAACACTGCTTCCCAGATTCGAACATAGGACCTCCTGCATACATGCAAATTAATCTATCAATTAAGCTAAAAGTGGAGGTGATTCACACTTGCTTAAATTATGCAGAAAGGTAGTGGATACTTCTAGAACTATATTTATCAGTGTGTAATCATAATTGTAATGTAAGAGGCATCATTTTTACTTGATGGAAATCATTACCCAATTGCTCCTTACAGGTTGCCTAGTGGCCTTTGCCTAATGCAGAAATCAACACTTGAAAATCGTATGACCTGGACTATGTCATCACTGCAGTGAACTACAAAATATGTAATATAAAGGCCTCCAAGCAGTTTGTAAAGGGTGACTGGGTATAATTAGCCTTTAAATAAAAATGATGCTCACTGCATTAAAATTGCCAAGTTCTCCATTGATTTAAAATAAATCCAAGTTTGTGTTCTGACAGTTGAACCAATGGAAGTATTCACTACCTCCTTCATAACTTAAGCAAATGTAAATTACCCCCACCTCAGCTTAACTGGTAGAGCAACTTGTACATAGCCTCCTGGCTATGTACAAGTTGACCCTGTACAGCTAGACCCAGTTTTTATCCAAAGTATGTAGTGGTGGTTTTCTCCACTTGCACACTCCATAACTTTACATACTAAATGACAAGTATATATTTTAAATTGTTAAGTAATACTTACATCATATAAAGTTACGATATTAGGATGTTGTCCATATCGCAGCAAAATCTCAACTTCTTCTTGGCAGTCCCTTTTCGCTTTGTCAATGATCTAATGTAGAAAAATAAGACTAACTGTTGGAAATAGCTCTAAATTTTTAAAACAAAAAAAAAAATCAAACTATAGTTTTCAAACCAATTCACTGGGGGCAGTAATTATACCTGACTGCTATTTTAATATATTTCAAGTGTAATCCAGTCCTTTGGAAGGCATGCAGTTATAATTATCTTTATCTCAATATTAGAAACAAAATGAATATTAACATCGTTTGTGAAAAGCCGCCATGCAACATATAAGGATATTATTATTAAATTATTAAGGATGGATATTATTATTAAATTATTAAGGAGAGTTTTTTTTCAATTGCCTTTATTATGAGCATTTATTCTGCATGAAAAAAAAAAACTATAGAAGTTTACATGTTTCCCATTTCCCAGTGACATATCCTAGAGAGTAAATTATTAGAGAGAGGGTGGGGGGAAAACAATCTGTAACAAAGTGATCAACCAAACTCAATTGGTCAAATAAATAATGGTATATTTGAACAAACTCAAGTTGTCAAATAAACAACTTTATATCTGATTAAATACAAGTAGCCAAATAAACAACTTCATATTAGACCAAACAAGCAAATTTCTGAAAAAAACAAAAAACTAGAGTAAGAAAATCTTACAGGGAGCCCAAACATGTACAGCACCATGACTGCTGTTGCTTTTTGGTATACAATAGTACTTTAATGTTACTGTAAGACGAGGATGTTTATAAAAAAAAGCATTTTTAATCACAATATTGTATGAAGTCTATAAAACACTTTCACTGGAAGTAGGTGCAAAATTGCTATTTTCATATGATATTTCAGCAGGAGTGCCATATATTTCATATGAAAATGCACCATATGGAATTTGCACCATCAAACAAGATAGAGCAAATAGGTCTTCCTTCTGCTGTTGTTCAAAAGCACATGAACACATCAATTTACATAATATTCACTAGCCTTCACTGCAATCAAAGAATGAAATAGTACATTTAGTACACACTCTATGCTGTCCCTGAGGCATAGGTTTTTTAAATGATTATGTTATGTAGTTAAATTTCACATAGTCCTACTCTGCTGCCAGATTCCTAATTACACATTTGGTAGCCCTAATTATAAAGAAATGATGCTTAAACAAGATATAATACCACTATAGCTTGTGAGTAAGCTATACAACTTGATGGCACTAGGACATTATATGAGCTATATTTAAAATGAGTAAAAAATGAGTAAATGAGTATTTAAAATGAGTAACTGCTGAAGATGACATCTGGTTTATGCCTAGGTAATTTAGAAAACTCATATAATGAAAGCTGTATTGATAAATGTAATAAAGTGCATTTTTATACACTGGTGTCCAAAGGTTAAGCATAATATACAAGTTTTGGAAGATCTCAAAATGCAACAATGAAATGCTATGCGATTTGGAGTGACAGTGCATTGTTTATGATGCAATTAACAGTAAGCCATAGTGAAAACTAACTGTATTAATTCCATGTGTTATACAAATGAATGCAGGAGTGTCCACAGCTGAGGAAAATGTTTCAGCAGAACATAGAGGTTAATACAAAGTATAACCAAACACCAAACAATTACACATCACAACTTCTCATACTGTTTAGCAGGCTGGTCATGAGATCAGATGGCAGTCCATTTGACATAATGCTGCCACAGACCATCAAACTATTTGGGGCATCATTCTCTGCTGTTAGATGATAGTAATGAATTCCTTGCTCTCTCCAGATCAAAACATGTCAAGAACCAGTCTGAAGACTGAATCATAATTCATCAGTGAAGATCATGTATGTCCAGTGGTATGGGGTCTGATATCTGCCATGTATTAATCAGGCTCTCCTGTGGCAGAGATTGAGACTAATAAAAAGTGTCAATCATCTGATAGAGAGCCTTCTCCGGTGAAGCCTTCTATAAACAGTTTGCTTCAAAACTGTCCTCCTAACAGCTGAAGAAAGCTCCAGAGAAGTTGCCTGAACTGATATCACACTTTTGACATTGGGTTGTTAGTGGAAGATAGAGGTCATCCTGTTCTTCTAACATCTGTCTGTTGGGGCCATCTCAAACATCTTGAAAGCACTGATTTGAGGGTCATAACCATGTTGACCTGGGATTGGCCAGACTCTAACATACCAATTGCTCTACTACATTCGTAACTCCATATGTCTTGTGCCATACTGTTACAAACTACCATCATGAACAGAATGTTTTCAACAGGATATGAGTGGTAGTAGTTGAAGCCTTAAACTTATCCTCTACCTATTTCACTATTTTTATACCTAATTCACTCATCACAAATAACACAATTCTTAAATGATATTTTGGTAAATGCCATCATTTTAACAACAGAATACAATAAGGAACAATAAGATTTTGTTATAAAACTCTCGAGTTCAGCTTAGCACCTACAAAAAAATCATTGAAAAATTGGTGATTAGCTGAGTCTGATAATGCCTTTCTGAAATATAAAACTGAAAATTTTTATTTCACACATTTCAACACCTGGATCTATCATGTTAATCATAATTGGCATAACTTACATAAATTCAACATGCTGAATTTTCAGTATTCATTATAAGAACTAATTATTAAAAAAAGAAGGTAATATATGTGATAAGTGATTTTTCTAAGTGTTTGTGCACTACCTATTGGAATGGAAAATTACATTCAAAACTCCTTAACTTTGAAAATAAGCATTCAACAAAAAAAGTCACTGAACATAAAATGAAGATCTCACTCAAATATCTAAATCTTGATTGTCAATAATATTTACTTGATATTTAAAGAGTTGTGCAGACTGAAATATTTAACAGCAGTATCATTGACCATAACAATTTACATTAAAAATTAACTTTAACACAAACAATTTTTACAATAAACTGCTAACTAAAATAATATAATTTTAGAAGTAATATAATGATTCTTTCAATTTTTGTTAATTTTGAAAACTGTTTAGAATAAATGTAATAGTAGTGTCTAATGTTAAAAATGATTCCAACTTCAAATCAAATTGATATTAAATATTATTTAACTATCAAATGAAATTATTGAAATTCAGAAAGATTCGAGAGCAATTTATCTTCAGCAACATTTTTCTGTTTAAAGCTTATTTTCAAAGTTAGGGAACTATGAATATAGCTTTTCATTCATATAACATGGAAGTGTCCAAACACTTTTGGTAACACACATATATATATAAAAACCTCTTCAAAGCTTTTCAAGTTTTACAGAATTTGAATTAGATTAGTTTGGGGTTTTAATTTTCTTTTCTCAAACTTCAATTGTTAAACTTCATCGGATATTAATCTTAAAACAGTTTAGATTATTTATATCTTATTATATTATATATTTATATTTATTATAGCAATATGGAGGGGGAACAGAATCAAAACTCTCAGTCAAGATTGTACAAGAAATGCTTCATAATAGTGTTACACCAGGAACAATGGTCAACCCAGTTATATTCAAATTGCAATTTTTATATACTTAGTTTTATTATGTAGCAATATTACAGTGAATTCCCAATCTTATGTTGCTCCTATTAAACATTTTCCTGCATGAAATCACATTTTTCACTAATCCAAAATTTTTTCTTACATTTAATGATAATTTTTTCCACATTTAACATTCATAAATTTTAATAAATAAATTTCTTACCCTCTGATCACTGTACTTTTTTGTGTTTCAATGGTGAAAGCACTTTTTTGAGGCAAGTTGGAATCATTACTCTCACCCCAGAAAATGAATGCAAACTACAGTTTTAAGGGGTTTTAAGTTTGCTTTTATCTTTAAAATACAGATTTAACTCCATTTTAATGAAGAAGTATAATTTAGCAATTGCATTTTTAGTTGAAAAAAAATCGTTTCCATATCTGCCTTTTTTTGGTTCCTTTTTTGAATTAATTATTAACACTCTACCTGCACAATCACCATTCAAATTACATTTAAATATTCTGAATTATTATTTCTAATCTTATTAAAATTAGTTCAGACTTTAGACTATTATATTGTGTGTTTTGTTAGCTCCAACTGAGGCAGTAGTCAGAGAACCTTAATTTCTGTCTCAGTTGAGTTTGTTCCTGTATGATAATGCCTGTATAAGCTTGTAGCTTCTAGATTTATCTGTCCTCTACATAGCACATCAATGAAGTTATTATTTGATTGGTTTCAAGTTGCAGTAGCAACTAAGAAACTAGAAAGGGAAATGGGATATTTTCTCTAGCTTCCATTCAGTATATATGTATATAAAAATGTAAGAATTTCTCACCTTTACTGCATATTCCTTCCCATTTTCCTTATATATGCATCTTTTACAAACAGAATATGAACCAACACCTAGATCTTCTTTGAATTCATACTCTTTTGCTATAAACTCCTTCACCACAAAACTTCTTTCTGGCTTCTATAATATAAAAATGTAATGTAACTACACTTGGTTTTTAAAAAAAATAACTGAAATAAATACAATTAATATGACTATGAAATTCATGCATTTAAAAATTCATAAATGTAAATTTTTCCAAATACAAGCTCTAAAGAGCAATCTGTTACAATGTTGCATTTTCTTTTATTTTTGTTTAATAATTTTTGCTTGACAGAAATTAAACAGAGTAATTATAAACTAAAAACAATTTTTGAAAGAAAATCCAATAAACACTGCAGAATAAAATATGGAAATTTAAACTTTTATAATAATTTTAACATGTTCTGATTTTTCAATGATACATTTTTGTAAAGTTCATTAAATTTTCAAATTTTAATGATATGACTGTAAATGGTAGCTAGGTAGTCACTGGAAGGAGAGCTATGCACCAATCCCCTGTGATGATGCATAGAACCGGCCAGGCCTAGCACCTAATGTCTGACCCTGCCTTCTTGTGGTGGAGACCGTTAGTACCTTTCAAAAGAGATACTCTCTTGTGGAAGTGAACGGAAGGGGAGGGCTGCCAGATTAGTGTGGCCTACTGATCTGGACAACTATGGCTACTTTTCATTTTTTTTTTTCTACCCTGCTGAGGAGTGGTCAACCACACAGGGTCCTGATGCTGACCATATATACCAACCAAAACGGAATTATGGCTCTGAGCTTGATTATGGATCCTGATTTTGCTGCACTGGTGGGCTTCTGTGGAGGGAAAATCTTCCGCTGTGTTTTCTGTTTGTGGGTTGACAGCCCCAAGTGAACAGATTCACAGGAATTGTTTATCAGCTGGTGGATAATCCTGAGCAGAGGTCATCGCAGGCACCTGAACTCTTTGCTTCTACTGCCATCGTGAAATTCTATATTGGAGGAAGTCTTCCAGTGTAGACGGCTTCAGCCTTTAGTGGTGGGGGAACGGGTCTTTGCCCCATGTCTGCGATTATGGGGCGGTTTGATATTGTCGGCATTCCCTCTCTCAATAAACATAGTTTCTTTAAACATCCCACTAACTATTTTCTCTCCATAGGTAGTTGGAATATGAGGACTCTGCACAGAGTTTTTTCTCTTGATGTCCTCACACAAGAATTCCACCATTATAATTTAGATATTCTCGGCTTGCAAGAGACCAGATGGACAGATAAAAGTCAGATTCTTAAAAATAATCTTAAATTTCTCTTTTCAGGGAGGGACGACAATAAGCATCACCAAGGCGTGGGTCTGCTTCTCAGCAGACACACTAGTGATGCTCTTCTAGGACATGAGTGCATTAATGAAAGGTTTCTTACAGCAAAATTTCAGACAAGCATTAAAGACTTGAATGTTATCTGCTGTTATGCCCCCACTGAGGATGCTGATGAGGATGAGAAGGATAGGTTTTATGGAAAACTTCAGGATATTTTGAATTCTGTCAAGAAAGGAGATATTACCCTTGTTCTTGGCGACTTCAATGCCAAAGTTGGTACTGACCTTTGGGGAGGAGTAATAGGCCCTTTTGGTATTGGTAGCTGCAGTGGCAATAGGCAACATCTCCTACAGGTAAGTAAACTCAATGGATTCAGAATAACTAACACTTATTACAAACACCGCAACATACATAATACACATGGGTTTCACCCTATGGGCTGCATAAGAATATGATTGATTATATATTAATTAACAGCAAATGGGCTAGTTCTGTTAGGAATACCAGGTCATATAGGGGAGCTGAAATTGGATCTGACCATTACCTTGTTAAAAGTGTCTTGCAACTTAAACTTAAAAAGTGTTGTGCTAGGGTTAAAAATTTTACTTTTAATACTGAAGCTCTGAAAGACCCAGTTATAGCCAAAACTTACCATGATAGGTTACTTAGTCATTATGACAGTCATGGTATGATTACTACTGAAGTTGAGGAAGAATGGGATCATTTTAAACAAGCTTTTTTGAACACTAACAGTACTCTTTTAGGAAAAAGGGAGCAGAAGAGACAGAATTATCTGAGTGATAAGGCACTTGAGCTTATTTCGGAAAGAAAGAACTGCAGGACTGTCCTTAATCAATACCCTACTAGTCCTAACAGAAAGCATTACAGAGAACTTAATAAACGTGTAAATGATCAGTTAGCTGCTGATAAGAATCTTTGGCTTGATGGTTTGGCTGACAAAGCCGAGGAAGCAGTTAGACAGCACAACAGCAGAGAGCTGTACCAGATAGTTAATGTTTTGTGTGGTAGAAAATGAACAGGTATACAGGGATTGAAGGATAAACAAGGTAAGGTTATAGAAGGTGAGGATTCTGTCATGGCTAGGTGGGCTTGATTGTGAGATCATATGGTATACCTGGCAAGTTAGTTAACATAATGAAAGCTCTCTATAATAACACTGAGTCGTGTGTGAGAGTTGGTAAGGCTTGTAGCAATTGGTTTAGCATTACTTCTGGTGTTCGACAAGGGTGCATTTTGTCTCCTTTTCTCTTTAGCTTGGTTATTGATTATGTTATGCGAAATTCACTTCAAGGGAAAGATTTTGGCCTTAAATGGACTGGAGATACGAAAATTTCTGATTTAGATTATGCTGATGATTTAGCCCTTTTGGCAAATGATGTTGATGAGATGAACTCTTTCATTCAAGCTGTTGATGAGACTGGTAGTAGAGTAGGTTTGGTTATAAACAGAGAGGAAACTAAAGTGATGAAAATTGGTCAAGCAGGCTGTGATTCAGTTAATCTGAATGGTTGCAGTCTTGAGTAGGTGTCACAGTTTAATTATCTCGAGAGCTATGTAACAGATAATGGTGATGTGCGGCATGAGATTAACAGACGAATAGGGATTGCTGCCGGGACTTTTAAGAATCTATGGAGAGTGTGGAAAAATAGGCGTATACACCTAAAGACTAAAATTAGGCTGTATAATAGTTTGGTTCTGTCTAGGGTTAGTTATGGTAGTGAAACTTGGACACTTTGTAAACAAGATAACAGGAAACTAGATACTTTTGATTCCAGATGCTTACGCAATATCTTGGGCATTAGGTGGTTCAACTTTGTAACTAATGATGAGGTTAGGCAAAGGAGTTTGCAACCTCCTTTAAGCAGCATATTGTGCAAAGAGAGACTCCGTTGGTTTGGCCATGTTGCCCGTATGAATAATTATAGATTGGCGAATAGGGTTATGAACAGTGTGCCTAAAGGCCTCAGAAAGAAGGGGAGACCTAGGATGCGGTGGGCAGACAATGTCAAACAGGACCTTGTTAGAATTGGTGTGCAGTGGCCAGATGCAGTAGATGTAGCTCAGGATAGACTTGCTTGGAGAACTAAATTGCACGGTCTGGTTGGACCTCCGTAGCCCATGGCTGCTTGAGGATGATGATGATGACCTTTTCAGTTACTAAAAATTTGTTCAAACAAGTTTCATACATTTTGATAGATTTCTTGAACCTAACTTAATGCAAAATATTTCTCATGCAAAACAAAACTTTAATGCTAGTTTCTTACTTTAATGAAAAATAAAAAATTATTTAAGTGATTTTATTTTTTAAACATTATGGAAAAAGTTCCTATTAATCCAAAAGCAGTCATTTCTGTTTAAGAATCCATAAATTCCTTCTTAGAATCTTTTCAGTATGAACACATTGTTGCTACCAATACCACAGTGAATACACTGCTACTATCAGAACCAAAGAATCACTTATCTGTATCAGTTGCAGTCAACTTCCAATCAGAAAAAAATATAAATAGAACTAGTAAGAATAAAACAGGTAGAATATTCATTGATATTAAATATCAATGCTCCAATAAATTACCATCAGAACCATTTTATTATAAAATGAACAGACTGTTTTTAATATTGCTATGTGATTAAAAAGTGTACAGAGTTAATAGGTCAATTTGGTTTATTAATATTCTCACCTAAAGCTTTTTGATTAAGTACAAGTAAGACAATGGCTATATAATATAGTCCAAATTCAAACTTACTGGATTTAATGGATTATTATCACTGTTCTTCAGCCCACCTTCTTCTAAACTCGGAGCGATAAAGCTGAAACCTCGAAATAGTTCATGTGCTGTAGCACTTGGGGGACATCCTGGTGAATCTAGTTAAATACAAATCATTTATGTTATTCTCCTGCAAATAGGGCATTAATATTGATAAAAAAAACAGTTCTGAATTATAGTCATCAGATAGATTGGAAAATATATTTTCAGAGACAAAAATTATTAAAACTGGGAGAGAGATTTTTTTAGACAAGAAAATAAATGCACATTTGAAGAATTTGGTACCTTTTTTTAAGGGAATGACAAGTACAGTTGACAGATTAATATTTGTCATTCATGCTCAGGGCATTAAATCAATAAAACTCATGGCAAACCCTTTTTTTTTTCAGCTCATCATTTCATGAGTTCCATGTCTACAGGACTTATCTGTGATTATTTACTACTGATTTATTGATTTAATGCCCTGAGCGTGAGTGACAAATATTAATTCCATCTCTAATGAGGCAACAGAGTTGCCCACTTCCTGGATAGATGGCGCCACTAGCGCAAATCAAATAAATAAAGTCCGGAAGGTTTATAAGGTCACATAAGGTGAGAAAAGGTTAGCCATTGGTGGTGTAGTGGTAGCATAACAGGCATAATTTATCTTATTTACATTACTTTCAATATAACAAACTTCCTCCTCAAAATGCATTTCAGTTATTTAGATTACATAATTTCAAAGGAACTATAACAGTAGCCACTCAGCATCACAAAAGTTTAGTACTGCTTAAGATTTGGTTAATATAAAAAAATTAGTCACTTACCTTCTGGTGTTCTTGTTGTGAATTCTTTATCAAAATAAAATGTATGATCAGAGCGAGATACAGCAGGAATAAATGGTGGCATAGCTTCTCTGTTGTACAATTTTTCCCAGTCTATTGTAGAAAAAAATGGATGGACCTTGATATCCTCAATGCCATTTGGCTCTGAACCTGTAAGAAATGTTTGTTAATTAAGTAATAACAAAACTGGCTGGTATTAACACCCATAAATGAAGAACTCCATAAATAAATAAAAAAATTGCAAATAAAACCATAAATGTTTTAAAGTATGTTATAATTTAGTTTTTAAATTTTAAGACTGTCATCAAAAAAAATTAGCAGTTATGCAATGAAAAAAAAAAACAAATTTGTAATATTTTTGATGAAAGGATTCTATTTTCCTTCAAGAACAGCTAGGCAATAAGCCTTCCTGTAATGTAGATCCTCTTTGAAAATGAGGTTACTCTACACTATTCATAAAATATATTCAATTAACAAGTATAGTGTGGGTGAGATTATTTCACACACAGTTTGAATTTTCCATCAAGCCACTAAGTATCACATGCTAACTTGCAGGGAGGTGTGAGTTCAGTGCATCTTTCTAGCCTAGTGCCTTCTAGTGATCTTGTCCAGAAAGAATTTAATATTGATGATTCTTATATTGATGATCTCATCTTCACAACACTTCTACACTATATCACCATCACTAAAACAAGGATTAGTATGTATTCATGTTTTCTAATTAAAAGTGTCAGTTTTTGTGACCAAACTTCATCTAGAGGCAGAGTTAATTTGGAAGAGCAGCGAAAAAAAAAAACTATTCTAGAACCTTATACTGAAGTAACAAACATAAAGAAGTCTTGCTAAAGATGAAAAGAGCATTTAATTCTGAACAAAATATAAATTGAAAGGAAATAAAAGGAATTTCTCCTTTTCTTTAACTTCAATAAAAAATGAAGAATGCCATTTTTTTTTAGAAATTATCTCATTATTTTAATAGGTATTTTACAATATTTCTTTTTATTTCAACGAATTCTTCTTTCAATTTTCAGTTACATATGCATTTTAGTTGTGTAAATGCATCCAATTTTTATCAAGTACAACAATTAAGTTTAACAACTTAGTGTAATAAAAACTGTATTTAACTTTAAAAAAATCAAATCTGAAGAGAGCTAAATAAAAAAGAAAATACAAATATTTAACAGCACATAAAGCTTATGTTGAAATAAAAAAAAATATATTTTTAAATGGTAGTTTCATGTTTCACTATAATTAATGCAAATGCTGTTTAAACTTATATAGAAATATTTTAAGCTTTTAGCATTTTTAAGGATTTTTAAATTTTACCATTTAGAGAGGTAAGTGCCAATACCTGTCATGGATCAGAGGAGTGTTAAATAACAGAAGTAACAGATTCTACTACAGAACATTAGATAATCTTGCCTTTGATTTAGGAATGATTAGCAACAAATATCATAATGCACTCTACCACAGGAATCTTATCATTGAGGTACTCAAGTAATAGTGAAATGATGTATAAAGTGTAATTTATACGTTGTTAATGCTACCTGCATTCTAAAGGAATACAAAAAGCACTTTTTAACATACTTATCAATATATATATTTTTAAATTCGTTTTTGGAGCAGTACATTAAAAATGAGTGTTGAAAACCTTACCTAACCTATTGGCAGGATTTCGCTTGAACAAGGCTCGTAAAAGGCTTTGGGCCTCAGGGCTGAGGAACTGTGGCATACCTAATTTTGCCCTTAAACAGTAGAAGGAAAAGAAAATTATTTTCCAGCATATCTGCAACATATATCTCGATATTTTTACCTATGCAAAAATGATTCTACTTTATGAAATAAAATCACAAACAAAAATATGAGAGTCACTCAGAAAGCAATGCCCTACAATTTTTTTACATATCAATATTTATTCTACAGTATTTTTACTTGTAGAATATATAGATATATCATCTAAGGATATAATCCTATTTTTTTATGGTCACTGTTGCATTCAGTTTCTTGCACCACCTCAGAACAAGAGCCTGTATGCCTTCACAATAGTATATTTCTGAAGATTTCTGAAGAATTACTGTATCCATCACTTACAGATATCTACTTCACACATTGACATCATACCCATTCTGCAGTCATTTGTGGATGTTTTGAAGTCTTTCTCACACACCAAGAATTAATTAACAGCACATTGTTTTAAAATTGATGACTATGCGAGTTGCAATACTTGATTAATGCTACAGCAGCAGCACTTGTGGGAAAATGATGTAATAATAATAAAAAGAGGTGGGAAGGATGTACCTATACACTGTACAAGTAACAAATGCTGCAGAAAAAATATTGATCAATAACAAAATTGTGGGCCATTACCCACAATTTTGTAATTGTGGTTCTTGTGATAATTATACAGGAATTAGTTTACTTTCTGTTCCAGGTAAAGTTCTTAGCATAATTATACTTAATAGAATTAAGAATTCTGTTGATGGACATCTGCATGAGGAACAGTACAGATTCAGAAGTGGTAAGGGATGTTATAGATCAGATATTTTCACTTAGGCAGATTCTTGAGAAATGTCAAGTTAAAACTTGAAAAATGTTTCAGAAACTTGTGGTTACTAGCTTCATAGATGTCCAAAAGGCATTTGATTCTGTTGATCGACATAATTTGTGGTTGATCATTAGGTCATATGGAATACCTGATATGTTAGTTAGCATAATGAAAGCTCCGTTAATAACACTGAATCGTGTGAGAGTTGATAAGGCTTGTAGTGATTGATTTAACATTGCTAGTGGAGTTTAGACAAGAGTGCATTTTATTCCATTTTCTTTTTAGTTTGGTTATTGATTATGTTATGCTGAATTCTTTGCAAGGAAAGATTTTGGCCTTAAATGGTCTAAAGATTTAAAAATTTCTGATTTAGATTATGCAGATGATTTGGCCCTGTTGGCTAATGATGTTGATGAGATGAATTCTTTCATTATGGCTGTTGATGAGTCTCGTAAGAGTAGGTTTTGGTGATAAACAGAGATAAACCTAAATGATGAAAATTAGTCAAGCAGGTGGTGCTTCGGTTGCCTTGAATGGCTGCACTCTTGAGCAAGTGTCTCAGTTTATTTATCTTGAAAGCTATGTAACAGATACCACACTGGACTTACTGGAAATGAAATTGCTGACTCCCTCATGAAACACATGAATCCCAATACACCCACCATCTCTAATTATCATAATCTGAACAAAATCAAGACAGATTTCAAGCAACAAACTTTATAAAAACTTCAGAAACTGTTCTGTGACCAAATTTTCAACACTACCAACCACAGAAGATTGGTCTCCACTCATCTATCAGAAATATGCTCCACTATGGAAAATAGACAGGACTTGAAAAAAATCACACACCTCAGGATCAGTCACACTAGACTTAATGACAAAATGCACCTAATGAAAAAGTTGACACCTTCAAATGTGCACATTGTGAAACCATAGAGACAGTCACACATGTACTCTTAATCTGTCTTCACTATCAGATGGAAAGAAATTTTTATTCAAAAGCATTAAAGAATATGGAATTCAGGACTTCACATTAAGCAGCCCACTAAACCACAGTTCCATAAAGGAAAATATACAAGGAAATACTTAATTTCCTAAAAACTACAAGCTTATACAACAGAATCTGATAAACAGCCCCCTGGATATACTGACTACAAAGGAAATGTTTCAAAGATGAACTTAAACCAGAATACAGAAATCAACACCATAATAATAATTAACAGGATATCTGCCACTGGACTAAATCAACTCTTACTACTACCTCCATAAAATGAACTCAACATGTAATGAAAAAAAAAAAAAACAGATATGCAAAACTCCATGACCATTTGTGATATAATAAAAAATAAATAAATAAATACTCCCTCAAGCAGCTGCTCGCCACAGAGATAGGATCGACAGGAGCCTGTCAGATCTTCTAATAACATTGAAATTTTGGACTAGCATGAAGTGCAATAAAACAGAAAATAAGGCAATGCTTGATTTCCAAAATACCTGCAATCCTCAAAACTTATAAGAGTAAAAAAGCTACAGAAAACACATGATAGAACTATAACACTAACTAACATCACTTCCAGCAAAAATATAGTTTATAAAATGGGGTGACAACTATAATATGAAATACAAATGATATTTACTATAATCAAAAATTTATCTTATTCATTACAAATAAAATACATTCATAAGTGGTCATTTTAGTTTATTCCACACCTTATTTGCATTTATTTCTAAATAATGTCATAAATTCCACTGAAGTTTAACATACTTTAATATCTGCATCATGGTCTCTTTTCTATTTGCTCCTTGAAAGGGCAAAGCACCAGTTAACATTTCAAACTGGAAAAAGAATGATAATTGCTTGATCCAAAATAAGTTAAATGATAAAATACATTAATATATACAATTCACATAAATTTTCAGATGTTATTTATTTGAAATTTATGCATGTTGATTATGGTTATGAAAGGAATATACTATGTTACCAAAAGTCATCAGATACCTAGATTTTTTAGAAAACGGTTATTTATTCAAAATTTTAGCAAATGTGGATCTACCTTTGATACTGATGCAAATGTCAATCCTTCTAGACACAAATCCCATAATATTTTGGTAGCAGACTGCAGAAATATTGTGCCACTCCTCCCACAAAGCTGTCACCAGCTGCATGGTGGAAGTGGAGGTAAACTGGTTTTGTTCTGATTCAACATGAAAATTAATTTTCTAGATGATTGAAAGGGGTTACATTTAGAAATTTACGCTTGCCAGTCTATTTCAACCAACTGCTCAAACCATTTGGATAGAAGCCATGCTTTGTGGCATAAAGCATTATGATGTTGGAAGCAGCAAGAGTCAATCCCATAATACTGCTCAGTTGGTAGCGTGCCATGCTCGTAATCTGTAGTTCCCAGGTTTGGTCCCAGTTGGGTCAGCATTGAGATTTATCTCTGCAAAATTCTGCGCCCTGCCCACAGTCAGTAAGGGATACTGATGGGCTTGGAAAGTCCACCATTTGTCAGAAGGAACGTTAAACCACAGCCCTGTGTGTGGGAGAGCTATACCCTGTGCACGCTAAAGAACATGCTGGATGGTCTTGACAGGAGGACCCACTGGAACAGCTGTTGGGAGACTACCATCTGTCTCCCAACAGCTGCCCCAGTGGGTCCCCTCCTTCAACCTTCGCTGAGCCTTCGGGGTCCATGTGACCTGGCCATTTAGCCCATGGTGTGCAAAAAAGTGCAGCTCAGAGGTAACACAACCCATAATACTGCCATAGCATTGGTAGTGTGTAGGGTTGGGTTGTTTATCTCTGAGCAGCACTTTTTTTTGCCCACAATGGATAAATGGCCAGGTCCATAAGGACCACATGAGCTCAGAGAAGATTGGAGGGAGGGGATCAACTGGACAACTGTAAGGAGAATAATGGTAGCCTCTCGTCAAGGCCATCCAGCATGTTTTTAATGTGCACAGGGTATGGCTCTCCCACACACAGGATGGCAGCTTAATGCCCCATCTGATGGACAATAGCCTTTCCAAGAATATCTGTGTCACCTACTGACTGAGGGCAGGATGTGAAGCTTAGTGGAGATAAATCTCTATGCCAGCCCAGGCAGTACTCGAACCTAGGAACTGCAGATTACTGGTAGTATGTAATTAACCAGAATATCTAAACAGACAGGAGTAATGAGTGTTCCAGGCACAACAATTAATGGCATTTGTTCCAACCACAAAAATAACTGTACATTATTACATCATTTCCTCCAAACATCATCACTGAAATAATGAAGAGTGGTAAGTGGTGTTTTACTGGCATTCTCCTCACCCAAACTTGACTGAACATGGAGGAACATGATTCATCACTCCACAGAACTTATTACAAATCTCAGGACCAATGGAGTTTGCACCAGGCTAAACAACAACTGCCATTCCATAATGTGATCTGTGACTTATGTGCAAACAGCTGGGTCATGAAAACTAAGTCCATGAATTCTCTACAAATAGTGAAAGCACTTAGAGTCACATCTGTGGGAATACTGATTGTTAACTGGCTGTAACTGGTTTTCTCAACAACAGTGATACACAATTAAAAAGACCTTCTTGCTCAGAAATTAATTAAATAATTTAATATCTCTGTCAAATATTTTCAGCAGCAGTCATTAGCTTGTTTTGGCTGACATCTGTTTGATGCTCAGTGAACCTCTCGTGTAGAGCATGTGTTTTTTTTTTGTTGTTTTTTGGGGTTTTTTTTCAATATAGTAGACAACAGAATTATCAGGTAAATGTAGAGGAAATCTGTGATGCCCCGATTTTTGAAAGAGGCTAAATTTGTCTGGGCTCAGAGAAGATTGAAGGGATAGAAGCTTTTTATAAGCTGCTGCTGAGCTGGCAATACAACACACAGCAACCATAGACTGGGAGCATGCCACACTGCTAGTATGTGCATCCACTTACTGTGGAACCATAATCTGCAAAGCTATTGAAATAATGACCATGATCTTCTCCACCTGCAATCAAGACACTGGAATTGCACTTCATGACATGTGAAAAGAAGCTCTTAACAGCCCTAACCTATACCCTAACATCACCATATAGTGTCACGTCACTGAAAACAGAGCTGTCCTTGCTCCAAAAAGCTTCAGAGTTTTCTCCTAAAAACTTTTAACATGCAAATAGTTTGAAGAATAAACTTAAAAATTTTATTGCTCAATGACAGAGAATTTTAAGTTATTTTAACAGTAATACTTGTCACTCAATTTTCATGACCTACACCATAACATGTAGATACAGCTACATTACCAATAGTCTTCCATTGGTTTACTATATCATTAATGATGGAGTTTGGAATGTTTAAAAAGAGCAGTTATAGATCACATAGACAAGACACTGATATGGCATCAATTATCATACCTCTTTGAAACTGGGTAAGTTCAGACAACTCATATATGATGCTAATGCATCTACTATTCACATACTCATGCCTACACACAGCTCTACCTGCTCTAAACAGGCAAATGGGGTAAATCTGTCCAAATCAGAAGCGGTGGTGACCAGTGCCTTTTAATAGCATAATATATATTTTTTACTTGACTGAAATCACTAACAATTGATAAGCACTAATGTCTCCATACATGAGATATTCTAAAATTATATTTCTAGTTGGAATTGAAATTTATTTTTCTTACTGATTCACACATTCATTTACATTGATAAAGATGGATTTCACACCTCAAGAGAAGGTTTGCTTCATCAAAATTATAGTTATAACTAAGTTATGATATTTATTAAAAAGAAAAATTATTAAAATTCAAAATTATTTTTAGAAAAATATTAAACACTACCATGAGAACTCCAAATGACCACCAATCTGCAGCAGTAGTATGTCCTTTTCGATTTATTACTTCTGGGGCCATATATTCCACAGTTCCACAAAATGAATATGCCTTTTCATCACTTAAGGCTTCTTTACTTAGCCCAAAATCTGTCAGACTTATGTGGCCATCAGCATCCAGAAGTATACTGAAATAACTGATATTTAGTACTTTTACATGAAAAAAAAGTCACAAAAGATATTATTTTTCTTCACTATTAGAAGCTTAATGCCAAAATATGTAACTATATGTATTTCCAAGTTATACATAAAAAAAGTTAAACATAAGCCTCTTTACCATTTATATATGAAAATTACAGAAGAATATATGAAAAAAAAAACATCATTTTATGTTAACTTGGAAAATTTAGCTATAAATCTTACTGAACTGATGTGTCAAAACTCACTACTGACATATGCCTGATTAAGAAGTGTGTAAGGACTTGAAAGTAACTTTCCAATTTGCATGGCTGATATTTTGAAAATATCTAGCACCAAATTATTTTACAAACACAATCTTCATACATAAATATCACAGAAACTAAACATATAAGGTATTGAAAATTTCACTTGATTATTAAAAATGTAATTAAAAACTACAAAATCGAGATTTCAACACTATTTGCATTATGCTATCACAATTACTAAATAGTCTTTTCCCTAGATTAGGGGTTCTCAACATGGGGTAAGCAATAAAATTTTTTGGGTACACCGTGAGAGCTCAAAAGTCACTAGATCTAGTAATAAAGTAAAAATAACCATTACTGTCCTATAACTATAGTTTTATCTATCTATAAAAGGGGTATGCCAGTTACATACACATTTCCAGGGGGTATGTGAAGCATAAAAGGTTGAGAACCACTGGCCTAGATTTTAAATAGCAAGAATTTTTTAAAAGATTTCATTCATTCAAATTTATTGTTTGAACTGGAAAATTTAAAAGGTATGTGAAAAAAATAATTAAAATTTATGTGCATCCAAAATCCTCAATCAAACAAATGCTGTGATTATCCAAATTAATAATTTATCTTAAATACTTAAAATTAAAATACATTTCCTTTATATCATTATATAAATGTTGTACAAAGATTTTTAGGAATTATTTTCATTGACACTAATTTAACCTGAAAAATCCATTTAAGCATAACATTATATAAATGCTGCAAAAAGGTTTCGAGATTTCAAAAAACTGTTTTCTTTGATACCAATTTACAATCTCAAAATCCATTTACAGCATTAATAATCTGCTTTAATAAAAAAATTAATTAAAGGATACTACATATATATACTATACATTGTTTAAAACATTTACATAACTTAAAGGTACATTTAAAAAAACATACTTTTCAGGTTTGAGATCTCTGTAGATTATACCCAAGCCATGAAGGTGATGCAATGCAAGAGCTAACTCTGCCAAGTAAAATTTCACATCTTCTTCAGTAAACATTACCTAGAAATAATTCTAAATTTACTTCTTGTGTACATAATACACATATACTATGAAAAAAGTACCAATTTTACTAATACACTTTTCTCTTTTACATCTAAAGTTTAACCCTTTGACAGTGTGAGACATTTTACATTCATTATAACAGGCTATGCAGTGTACGACCATATCTTTATATTTTCTACCATCTCAGTAGTTAAGGTTTTTGGCTGTGATTCAAAGAGACCTGGGTTCAAGTCTTGAATCCTGGACACTTCTTGTGTTGTCTTTCTGAAGTCATCTTCTTCACAGACCTTTATGGCATATTACACTGACAGGCTCCTGTCAGACTTCTCTGACAAACAGTTACTTGAAGGATAATTCTTCTTACTATTTCTGCATAGTAGAATGGATGTGTCTGCTGTCTCTTGCAGGACTATCCAACTTTGTGTTCAGTGTTTTTAAATAGTCTTACTAAATTAAGAGTTGCATTATTACAGTGAGGAAAAATCTTCACAAAGGAGTTAATCAACTATTTTGTAAAACCACACTGAGAAACAACTAACTAAATCTTTAGAACAAGTCGAGTTAGAAAAAGGAACAATTTCAAACCAAGTAGAGCACAATTTCACAACCTACTGATTATATGTCAGGTACTCTTGCAATCTGAGATCCCTTTTTCTACCAGCCAAGCACAGTAGAAAACTACACTTTTATTAGACAGCATTAGTATATTTAGGTGATAAAATAATTAGGTTACGAAAAACAGGCCTAATAAAGGCATAAATACTATTACTTTTATATAATATTTCATATGTTTAGATACAATAAATATTTTGCATTCTTACCTCTTTACTTAACCGAGTAAATAAATCTCCACCTTTCAGGAAATCAAGTATTAAGTAAAGCTTCCCCTCAGTCTGGAAAGCTGGCAAAAATAGTAAGAAATAGAATTTATTTGCAACTAAACATGAATTGTAATTTTACTTAAAATATCATAGGGCATATTCTAAAAATTATTCCTTTTAATAAGGGTTATGGATTAAGTTGCAACTGAGCAGCACTTCTTTTTATTTTGAGTCTTATGAATTAAATGTGTACCTCATTAATGTCACAAGGGCTCAAGACAAGGTGGAATAGTAAAACACAGTGGACAACTTTTAGAAGCAAAAGAATATACAATCAAAACCATCGAACATACCTTCAGAGTAATATTTTACCTCTAAGATTAACTCCTGTAGTTAAGGTTCTGTATTTAAGTTCACAGATTGTCTTATGATTGGATGGTGTGTTTGCAAGTCATTAATATGCATATAATATATGCACTTTTTTCTTAAGATAAAGTTCATTTTCTTTTTTCTAATAATACAGATTAAAGTTTTTAAACACATCAGTGTCAGACACATTTTAATGACATTAGTTTTAAGTCACATAAGTGTTAGTATGATAGAGTATATCCAGTTTCTATAAAGGCTTGGCTCCCCCATCTTTCAGGGTTGGTCAAGGGAGAGGATGATAATCTTCTTTTGTAACTTTATTGGTCAATTTTGAAGGTCAAAAGAATGACAAAGATTTATAGTACTGCTGTTTTGTTGTCTTGTTTCTTAACTGTTGAGCTGATGGCTTGGAGAGGTGTTAAGACTTCTCCGTGTTAAGAAGCAAACAAGCTATTTGATTTTGAACTAAATTGTTAGAAACTCTGCATGTTAAGAGTTACTGTTGAAAATTAATCTAATAACATATATCAAATATGTAATTATTCCAGAGTTTATACAATTAACAAAGATTAATTTCCACTTTTGCTCCATTATGAGAAGTTATTAAAAATATTCTCACACCCTTAATTATTAAATTTTTCTGAGAAACAAAAACATTTTTAATATTCACATTCCATATTTTCCACTTTAAATGGGGTAACTCATACTTATGTTAATTAGCTAGCTTTCAGTGCTCTACTACTTTAATGACTTATTACACAATTTCCATATTTTAGGATTTAAAAAGAGATTTTTATTTTTCTAAACTGTTAATTTTTTACGAAATTATGTAAAATTTCATTGCATCCCAACTAAGCTGCTATCTAAAGTAGATCACAGTTTCCTTTGGAAGGCAAAAGGATTACAGTTAGGGCTCAAAAGATTGTTAATATTTAAGTAATACACTGAAGTGCCATTGAATTAGGGATAGGAGATGTTATCCAAATTCAGTACCGCCAAGTCCCGCATTTGCGCATAAGCGTGGCTGAAACTTTGGTCATATATAGCTGTCAGCTTTGGCTTCCACAAGCATTCATTGTGAGAAACAATGGGAAAGGGGCAGAATTTAGATGCATTTGACAGAGGATAGATCGTAGGTGCCTGACAGATGGGACACACGATCTCCAAAATCATTAATGAACTTGGATTTTCTTGTACAACAGTTTCAAGAGTGTTCCAGGAATATGAAAATTCCAGCAAAAAAAACAAGCACCCGGACAAACTGCAAAGGACAACCAGCCTTGAATGGTTGTGGGCTTCGCCATCTGACCTGCATGGTACAGACCCATCCGACTCCCATCTGAACACAGGTTCCAACCGGGAAGTCAGTGCATGGTCCGTGCATTGCTCACTTCATTGTCTCAGCTTCGGGAGCCACCGACCTATGAGAGTCCCACTTCTAACTACACAACACTGGGCTCAACGCCTTGCCTGGGCTAAAGAACATCGAAACTTGACTGTCGAAAATTGGCAACGAATAGCCTGGAGTGATGAATCCCAATTTAAACTTCATCACGCCGATGAGAGACTGAGAGTATGGTGCCAACCCCATGAAGCCATGGATCAGGCTGGAACAGTACAAGCTGATGGTGCTCAGTGATGGCCTGCAATGTCTTCAGTTGGATGTCTGTGGGACCTTTGGAAGTGTACCGACAACTCTCAATGCATCCCAGTATGTAGAACTCATGGCTGACCATTTACACCCATTTATGGCCATCATGCATCACAATAGAGATGGCATCTACCAGCAAAACAACTGTTCATCTCACAGGTTCAGGTTGGCTACTGCATGGTTGCAGAGGTATTCTGTTGACTTTGAAATAATGAATTGGCCACCTAGAAGCCCAGATTTAATCCCATCAAAAATCTTTGGGATACCATCGACCAGAGTGTTTGGACCCATGTCCCATCAGCAACAAGCTAGAGAGAATTGTGGACAGCTCTGGAGGATGCATAGATTGCCTTACCTGTGGAACATTTACGCATGTTTGCGGAGTCCTTGCCTCATCATGTGGCGGCCATTATCAGGGCCAGAGGGGGTCCAACACATTACTAGGTTGCTATCCCTAATTCAATGGCACTTCAGTTTAATAGAAATAAGAGTTATAATGGCAATTCTCTTATACTGTTAATGAGGGCTCCAGAAATACAACTTAAATCTACTCATCAGAAAAAAAAATTTAACTCACCCATAGTATGCTAAAACCAAGGATTTGGGGGCTTGGCCCCCAAAATTCATTTGTCATTTGTCTCCAATAATTTACCCATGGTGAGTGGGTGAGTGGATTTCTGGAGCCCAGCTTTTAATTATATTATTTAAAATATCCCAAATATCAGTACTAGTCTTCATATGATCAAAATATGTAAATAGTGGTTTATACTTTTGTCATCTTGTAGCTTCAATAAGACTTTTCTTCATCCAATTTCTTTTCTACTTTTTTTTTACATGACTGAACCTTAATAATATAGAAATCCAGTGTATACAGTCTTTCTATTACATTTAAATAATTTTGAATAATTTCAGTTAGTCAAGAAAAGTGGCGCACACACTTCATAAATTTTTAATTTCATATATGAGTATTCTCACTTATTTGCCATACTTATGTTACAAGTTGAAAAACTCCAACATAAACATTAACCAATATACGATTGAATAAGCTCCGATTCTTACAATACTTGAAAGTACAATTCAGTTACTAAATAATATTTTGATACCTGTATGTACTTACCATAATGAAGCTTTACAATAAATGGATGTCGAACCTCAGCCAAAATATCTCTCTCCATTTTGGTTCTCTTTCGATCTCTCACTGATATGGGGGAAAAGATGTGTAGATATAGTTTAAGAAGTCATCAACACCTAAGAATTAACACTTATAATGACAATAACTAATATCTAGAATATTAATAGCTACATTATCCAATGATATTAATGAATCCTAAGGTCAAAAACAATAGATGACATCAAAATCTCTTTACTGTTCATAAACTTAAAGAAATTATTTATGGAAATGAATATATTTAATTACATATTAGTTATTAGGTAGTGATCATTATATCACTTTTACATTTAGGAATTCGTTTTTACTATTGCAAGTACATCAGTACAAAGTCTGTGCTTAGGGTAAAACAGCCTGGAAATTTTAAAAAACCCTCACAAAATATTTCAAAATAATCTTTTTCACAAAAAATTATAAAAAAATTTACACAAAATTAATAAACTTACACATGACTTACATTTCAAAGTGGCCTTCTTTAAGACTTTCATAGCATACAATGCACCAGCATCAGGACCAACAATCTTCTTCACCAGAAAAACCTGTCAATCAATTTCACATTTTTATCTAGTGCATAAAATTAATAGCATAATATGATAACAGCAAGTTTCTACCACCCTCCTCCCAATTTCACAAAATACATCAAATAGCACATATTCAGTTCAGCACAGTGTAGTACAATAAACAGTTTATGTTTAGAAGCAGTAAAACAAATTATTGTGTATATATATATAAATACACATACTTGGGCTAATTTTTCTTTCAGTCAGTTTCATTGGCCTTCTAAAAGGAATTATGAAATTATTACAATATATTCCAAAAAAGATATTTGGAGTTCTACTAAACAAATGTGAGAATGCAAAAGAAAGCTGTTTTTTTTCTGTTTGTGAAGCTGAGAAAGCAACAAATTAGTATTTTTATGGTAGGTTAACATTGTAGGCAAAAGTGATTAACTCTTCAAATTATTAATTACATGTATAACATAAAACATGATAAAACAACTCTAAAAATAATATTTTCAACTGTTCAATATTACCTTTCCAAATGAACCTTGTCCCAACACTTGTAATAGTTTAAATTGATCAGGATCTCCTTTTGGATGCCCTTCTTTTGTAATATTAGTTAGCTCAATTTCATGCATGCATTCTGCCCCATCATTGGTATCCATTTCTTCAGGCTGAAATGCAAATATAGAAATAAATAAAGATTTCAGTTCAATTTCCAATACTGCACTAAGACAACAAACAATTGGCAACATTTTAATTCACAATTTATACATATATACATTAATAATATATAATTTTGCAGCATTGAAATCGGAAACAAATTTTTACTTTCCCTTAAAAACTTATTCACTGAATAAAAATACGAATTATTATTTAGCTCACTTTTGAAATTATCCTCTCTTCAGAGGATAAAGGTCCTTCAAAAAATGAGCATTTCATATTTGCCACAAACAACTGATCTTTCTAGTTGTGTACAGTTAATGAAAAAGGGGAAAAAATATGATAAGAGCTGAAATCTGTAGAGAAACAGTTTAAAATTTTTAAGTTTCAAATAATTATAATGTGAATGTATATGAAAAACTACAGTTTTAAAACTATGTTATTTTCTTCTGTCAAAAGTTTAAAATTAGTTACATAGTTTAGAACCACAGTTTAACTTTAAAAGTTTGATTTATAAAAATTTGGGGAGGCTTTAAAAGCATTAGAAGATAATTACTCAAATGTTAAAAGAAGTTAACAATTTACAGATGTTCATAACTAGTAGTTAGCTAAAAATTACTTTGTGAAAAGGAAAAATCAGTTTTCTATTCAACTTTTGTTGAAAAAGATTTGAGAAAAAAAAAGTTGAGAACAGCACATCTTCTCCACCATTAATATCACTTACATCAACAAAAAGTCTTATAAAAATCACCTATAATAACCCTGCTAAACCTAAAAGTTCCTCTCCGAAAATTTTCCAGATAGCAAATGCATCAAATGTTGACTCCAAATGCACTATATATATGTATACCATGCATTTGGAGATCTTTTTTATTATTCAATTCATAAAAAACTTTTTATTAAAAAAATAAGAACTTATTTTAAGTTTGAACTGCTTTACTGCCTTTATACAGGGAAAGTTGATTTTGGTAGTGATAATGGAATAGATTAATGCATTCAACATTATTTTTATGGGAAAAATTAATTCAACTTAAAAACACATTTCAAAGTATGTATTATGTTTATAAGTTCTGGTTCACCTGTATTTAAGAAAGCTAATAAAGAATTGTGCAAGAGCTGTTTTAACCCTTTCTCTACCATACTGGCCAAAAACAGCCCAAACTGCAGGTAGAAGTTAGTGAAGAGGAAGGAATAGCATTGATTGGACGAATACATTTATAACTTTGGCTATTTTGGGCCGGTATGGTAATGAAATGGTTAAAACAATATATTAATGCTGAAATTTAATATGATCAAGGCATATTTGGCTTGAAAGAAAGATAGATCAGAAAAAAATAGGATGGAAAAAAAGATGTTTATTTTTGAAAATGCAATGAAGACAGTGAAACTCAATATTTTTAAATATTAAAAAAAATTCTGACAACAGATTTATAAAAAAAAAAGAGAATTGCATCACTTTGTTAGAATTATAACCTTCTGGAAGTAAAAAGGAACCTTTTAATAAACTACTGCAGAAAATCTACACTCTTTTTCACACAACTATATTACCATATAAAAACAATATTTTTTACTTAGAAATCACTAATAAAATATGATTCAGCCATCTGATTCTAGGAAACATTTCAAACATAAAACACTCAATGAGATTTCAATGTACTTAGAAATTCTGAAGCTATGACACTAAATCTGAAATTGAGTGCAGTTTTAAAGTTCATAAAATATGCTTGTATCACTCTGCTTGAAATTAAAATCCCAAAATATTTTTTCCAATATTGGAATTTTATTTAACGTTACTATTATTATTCTATTTAAAGAACAGAGGGCATAGAGGAATTGATATTTCAATTCCCTATTTCAAGCAATAGAGCAAAACTAAATTATACTACACTAGTTTCCATAAATTAAGGAAAAAATGAGAAAATTTGCCAAAAAGTTTTGCGATCCTCAAACTTGTTCATGTAACCAGTAAAGCAATGCCAAATGCCATGCAAATTAGTCTAGGTTGTGTCAATTTGCGTAATTGGATAGCAGCATAAAACAGGTGTTTTGGAGTGGATCATTATTTTGTATTGTAAATGTGAGTAAAGATATTCGAAATAGCCATTTTGTAGGAATGACCTTGAGACATCATTTGCCAAATGAACTGCAGTGGAGAGCTATTGGCCAGCTCAAAGCATGCCAAAGTCAGCCAGATGTGGTATGATGGCTGAATGCAAGTCCACTGTGGTCAGTAGATTGTGGAATCAATTTCTTAGCATGGATTCCACGTCTCGAAGGTTTAGTCAAGGAAAGGCTTGAGTTACAACCGCTGTACAAGACCAATATCTGTGATTAACAGCACAAAGGAGCAGGTCAGTGGGCATACGTGCTCTTTAAAGATGGGTCAAAATTCAGTTTGAACACAGATTCTTGACATATGTTCATCTCAAGAAAACAAAGCAATTGTTGGAAAACTGGAGAAAGGGACTGTTTTGGTGGAGGTTGGGTTATTTTGTCTCTTAGTAGCACTGTTTTGCATACAAAGGGCAGAATGGTCAGTTTGGCGAAAGTAACATGATTGTTTGGACTGGCATTATGACTACCAGACAGCTTCACATCTTTCACAGAGGAACTGTGACTACTCAGCAATACAAAACTGAGATTCTTGTGCCTTATGCGAGGCTTTTCGGCAGTGCCCAACCCTATTTCGTAATTATAGATGATAATGCCCATCCCAATAGGCTCATGATGTAAACAATTTTTTTGAAAGTGAAGATAATTGTTGGATGTAATAGCCAATTTAATCGCCCAAACCTGAATCCAATTGAGAATGTCAGGGACACCATTGAGAGGATAAATTTCATGACTCCAGCTCCCTAAACACATATCTGTTCTTGTGAAGGAGTGGACTTTATTAGCACAAAATCTCATCAACAGAGTTGTCAACAATATGAAAACATGTTGCATGAGTCGTAGCTATCAAGGGTGATCATACACCTTATTAACATCTCCTATCCCCTAATTCCTACACTTAGATTGTGGGAACTTGGGCATATTACACAACTTCATTACCCTACTTGCTATTACTCAGTCATGCCCCAATAATCTCCCATACACCATTTAATTGTATTTGCTGAAAACCATTTTGAGTTATGTACACTTTTATCCATTATCCTTTAGTTTCAGCACTAGTATAGAAACATTACAGCCTCTCGTCAAAAGTCTAAAAGATTTCTTTTTAAGAGAACTGTGTACATTTATTGGTACATCAAAAATATTGTATACACATATATTGAAATACCTACTTGAACAGTGTTTTCATCTGTTGCCATATCATCTGGCAAAGGAACCTAGAGAAAAGTTCAAGTAATATATATATGGTTATTTCATTTATCATATATGTTCTTACAATCATTCTTAATATTTTAGTATAAATTTAACATGTTAATAGTTAGACTTTAGAAGTTTAGAGCTGAAGAAGTTGAAAAATATTCTTCCTTTAAAATTAACCGAGACTTCTAAATGTTGTCTTCAACTACTTAAACTAGGCATGAACAACATACAGCTCACAAGCCTTTTTTGGCCTGCAGAACTGTTTTGCTTTTTAATGTAAACTGGCCCAACCAATCATTTTCTATATCTTAAAAAATTTATCAAAAAATAATTTTAATGAGCACAAAATTCAAATTTGGTAAGATTCCTTTGTAAATTTTGTTCAAAACATGGAAATATTCACAGAATACACCATTGCTATTTTGTCAAAAACATGTCTTGAAATTTTATGAGTGATATACATAACTGGCATTACTAGGTAGAATTTGAGTTATCACTAAACAAAATTCCAATGCCCAACTACATAATTCCATCTCTGCTTCATTCTTTCATGAAAGTTGTGTGAACAAAGTTATTATGTAAATGGTTGTCACATTTTGTCTGGTAATTTAGTTAAATTGCACTGATAGTTTATGTGAGATGGTATAATGAATACACTAATAATTTAGATTTAGAAAGAACATTCAGCTAGGACTCAGATAATGTTATTTATTAAAAATTAATAATATATATTTGTGCCATTTGTGTTGCAAAAAAACTTTAACTGAAAACACAACTTTATTCCAGCTGATTAAAGATCCATTTTCACTGGTTTACCAGATTATTCAATTATTTACAACAATACTCTTTATACTCTTTTTAACTTTGCTGGGTAAGGCTAGAAATTAAATTAATTATACTTGACCCTTTTAGAATATTTTTATGACATTATAGAAGATGGGTGTTTCCTCTTTTGGTGGATGAAAGTATTAATATTAGAGCAGTAAGGATACATCTCCCTGGGGGATTTATTAAGAGGAATGAATTTGAAAAAAAGTTGGGTTGTTTCACCTCTTGAGGAGCTAGCTTGGGATCTGGCTATTTAGGCTCACACAGTGAGCTAAATAGCCAGATCCCAAGGACCCCAAGGGCTCAGAAAAGATTGGGGAATGGGATTCACTGCACAGCTGTTAGGAGACAGATAATAGCCTTCTGTCATGGCCATCCATGTGTTCTT
The DNA here is from genome assembly GCA_038380435.1 of Ryuthela nishihirai. Lineage (NCBI taxonomy): Eukaryota > Metazoa > Arthropoda > Arachnida > Araneae > Heptathelidae > Ryuthela > Ryuthela nishihirai. Next base: position 132,882,465 of record JAWZYU010000001.1, on the reverse strand, counting down.
TAATATGCACAGGGTATGGCTCTCCTGCACACAGGGCTACACTTAACATTCCATCTGATGAGCAACTGATGGGCAACTACCTATCTAAGCCCATCAGTGTCCCTACTGACAGAAGACAGGGAGGAATTTTTCAGAGATAAAGCTCAATACTGGCAAAGATGGGACTTGAACCTTGGAAATGCATGGAACTGCACTGCTGTGCATATTCCATGCACAGAATTGCACTGCTATGTATATTCTGTGCAGAGAACTTCTCGGAATGTACATGGATTTTGAATTTTTTTTTTTAAACACTACTAAACAATAGAAAAAGAAACAAAATAAATATTGGACTATTTTTCAAAATGTATTTTATCTTACCCCCTCTACCAAACTTAAATTGTTTTTGACCTGCTTCATTCCATTAGAAGTCAATTCTGATCCATGTCTAAACTCAAATTGCTCACTTTTAACTTAAACAGAATGTGTTACTTTTATTACACTACTAACCTCTATGGACTTGCTATTACTCAGTTGGTAACATGCCAGGCTCGTAATCTGCAGTTCCCAATGTCCATATCCCAGCTGGGCCAGCATTAAGATTTATCTCTGCAAAACTCCCTGCCCACATTCTGTAGGGGACACTGATGGGCTTGGAAAGGCTGCTGTCCATCTGATGGGATGTTAAGCAACAGCCCCATGTGTAGGAGAGCCATACCCTGTGCATGTTAAAGAACACACTGGATGGCCTTGATAGGAGGCTACCATCTGTCTCCCAACAGTTGTTCTAGTGAGTCCCCTCCCCCAACCTTCTCTGAGCCCTTGGGGTCCTTGTGACCTGGCCATTTAGCCCATTGTGCACAAAAAGTGCCACTCAGAGGTTAAATAACCCAACCTTGCTGTTTACATAATTTCAAGGCTGTAAATTTCATGATTACAGGTTTTCTTCTTTCAATTAGCAGATATACTAAATACATACTGAATATTGTTTCTGAGGGATTTTTTAAAATATAGAAATATTCTACAGATAGCATGTCAAGAAACAGTATGCAAGATAAATGAACAACTGGTGCAAGAAAGAAATTTTATACTAAACATAAAAAACAAACTATTTGGAACAATGAAAGGAGAGAAAAAATGCAATTAAGTGTACACACAGTGAGTTAGAAAACACTGCAACTTACAATAACTGGGATGTTTTGATGTCATCTGATATATTTACTAGAGATGCTCTGATATAGTGATTATTATCCAATTATTCTTGAAATACCACTTCAAATTACACAAGTTCTGCTGCAGAGAATTATATGCAGCAATACATGCAGGGAATTATATGATTGTAAGTAGGTGAATAGAGTGGAATAGTCTCTAACATGGATATAACCATCCATACTGATGAGAAAAAGTCTGTAATAATCATCATATTTCTCTATGAAAGTAGCAATTATGGCTTTATTTCTTAATTTTTTTACATGTATTTACAGTGACATTTAACTTATGTTACATTGTACTGAAATTGTAATACAATATTATGAAAATTTTACTATTTAGTAAAATTGATGTATTTCTACACTTCATATAAACTGTTTGCATAATGCAATTACAAATGTTGAAACATCCTTCAGAAATACATCTTTTGATATCAATCAAAGCATTACTGTACATACCTAACTTACCCTAACTTACACTGAGTGGAAAACCTAACTACTGGAATATGGGGGATATGGAATCATAGTTCAAAAGCCCTAATGAGAGCAGAAGTAAGATCTAAGATGGGGGATGACAAGCAGCATTTTTTCCCAAGAATATACTAGTCATGTTTAACAGGATTTAGGTTGGAAAATAAACTGGTTACTCCATTATCTCAATTCCATTGTTATATGGATAGATTAACAACATGCAGTAAAGAGCATGATCTGGTATTATCATTAGGACAAAGATGTTTTTCCACATACAAAAATGCTTTTCAAATTTCGATTTTAGAATTTTGCATTTATGTGGCATTTTGTTTTATCTTTTATCTAGTTTGAATTTATTTCACATTTAAAATAGTGTTATATGTGGAATTGCTTTAAAAAATTAGTTTGAACTTCAAAGAATTTCTTCACTATTGCAAAATTATCTCTAAAAATATATGTTACTGATTTACAGCTCTTATAGAAGCCACTAGAATTTTATTATAAAACACTTTTTAAGTTTACTATTTAAAATTCTTTGAATTAACAAAATGGATATTAAGGTTAAATTTAAGAAAATTTAGGATGACAATAATAATGGTTAATATATTATAATCAAAAGCTTTAGTAAAACATTTTGCAGTAGGCATATTTTTTCAAAGAGTGTCAGAAGGCTACACAGAAGAAGTTCAATGGCCCACAAACAAAAGGTTGAATACCTCTGATATAGCCTAAGCAGGGGTTCCAACATTTTGTCATCTATGAACCACATTTAAAAATTAAAATTATCCAATCACCCACATACAAAATATACAAAAAAAGTTTAATCAAAAATATACATATAATAATTCTTTGAATTAATATAATTATAAAGTTTTACATTAACGAAAATACTCACAGCAGTTTAATGAAAACTGATGTTGCATGTCAGCTCTTGTACCATGCAAATCTGGTCATTTTAGTGGTCAGATGATTCTGCAAGCTACACATGGCTCATAACTACTTGTTGGGAATCCTTTGACAAAGGTACAAAGTCACAATCTGCATAAGAACTATTTACTGAGAGAGAGCACATTGGCTGAAGGGATGCTATCTGCATTTTGTACCAAAAGGTAGTTTTATATACAACAAATATTTCCCCTTTGATGATTTCACTGATTAATTTGCAAATGTAAAAATTTAGTATGTCAATTATGTTGCAAATGGTGAAGAACAGATATTATTTACACTTCTCAGTAAGCAAAAAATGTCAACCTTTTTTTTGCCACTATCATTAGACTGGTCACACATATTTCTGATTTCTTTAAAACAATCATTAGTCAGGTTACTTCCTGTATGTTTAATCAGTTGTTTTTAAATTTTCCTTGATGCTCCTATAGGCATAATTTCTAATGAAGTTTGCTTCTGATCACAGCAGTTGATTAAAGCACTACTACTACTACTACTCCCTATGTCACCTGCATATATAAGTATATTGGCACCTGATAGGAGCATACAATATCATAAATTCCTATGAAAGGTACTATTGGTCATAAAAAAAGTTTTAAATTACTAGATTAGAGGGTGCCTATAACATAAAAATATTGAGAAATATTGACAAGCATTATAAAATGTTTTGTTTTCACTAGGACATAATAAAATTAAGCTTTATGAATTTTGTGATAATTGTGTGCAATTTATGAGCATAAATGAAACTTATAATATGTATCCATGTGTTCTGCCCTTTACTGTGATTTAAAACATGTTTTAAATTACAACAGACTTCAGATGTGAAATATATATATATATAATTCATATTTGAACAACCTAGCTTTTATCACAATAGCTAATAAACCATGTTTATCATCCCCTAGCAACAAATGATCGCTGTTTTGGATGTTGTACATACAATATTACAAATATTCTGAGCTTAGAAACTTAGAAGAAACTCCTAGCTTATACAGGTTTAATCATACGAAGACAAGCCCACTGAAACGGTCACTTTTTCTGACCACTATACTGATTAGAACTAACACACAAACTGACTAAACACAGTGTTGAAAGCCATCTTACAAGCTACCTACCACTGAAAGCTCAATTACAAACTACCTGCTCTTAAAATCTAATTCATAAACTAATAATGCACAGCTGAAAGCTAACAATCACTGTTATCACAAGCCATCACTGAAACAGTAACTAGTTTCTCCACAAATAGTTAGCATTTATGATTATATACAGTAATGATTTGATTAATGCAAAGGATAATGCAATATGCAAACAGTTTACATACTGTAAAATATAAAGATATGTTCCAGCAAATGAAAGATCTTGCTCATTTTTACTATGCTGTCAAATTTGTAGTATTTTATCAGTTTAACATGAGTAAAACATTACCGTACACACCTGTAAATAAATAAAGAAATAATTAAAGATTCACATAAAAATAACATATTTGTCTTCTCTCCAAGTTTTTGTAGTGACACAGCCACTACATCTCTCCTGTAACATACTTTCATCCAATTCAGCAAGCAATGGGTAGTTAAGGTTTGAGTAACTACAGGGATCAGTATCACATATTTGTAATATTGTATAATTGTTTTAAAACACTATGTTTTTTTTTTAATGTTCTCTATTTAGTATTTTTCAAATAAACTGGGGATTTCTCAGTACCTTTTAGATATGTGTAGAACTCCAAGTGCCTTAACCCTCCAAGAAATGCATTTCTGTCCCTCTGTTGGGGTCCTAAATACCACAAGTCATTGTAAGCAGTAGTTGTCTGGTACTTCTGTCACATCAATAATGCCACTGGACAGATAGCTGTGGCAGGAAGAATCTGTCCCAGTCACCTGGAGGGTTAACTCTTCTACTTAATTTGCAAATCCATTATGGATCATCTTCATTTCAGTTCTGCACCACTATGATACATGAACTGTAAGTGGTTTGTTGTTCTAAAATATGCCTCAAATTTATTGATCTATCTATCCCAAAAATAAATAAGTAGGTAATATCTTCACAAAAAACTGGTTAAATGTGTATTATTAACTGTTCTCCCTGACAGAGCATCAACCCCTAACCACTTAAAAAACAAGTGTCATGTGCTAGCATTCAACCTGTACCTGGTACTCTGAATTAGGAGATATCATAAAACTGTTTTTTCTCTCCAATAAAACCAATATGCAGTTAGGATCTATACAAATGTTCCCAAATATATATTATTATATATCCCTGTATATGTGAAAAGATACTTGAAATATATTATACACATAAAAACATCTATCTTTAACTCTTTGGTATTAAAATAAGAATCTAAAACTCAGCAAATTTATTCACATATAAAAAAAAAACATCTAAATTACATATATATATATATCAACCAAATAAGTCACAAAGACTTAACCTTCTATTGACTGGATTGTTTTGTTTCTGTTAAGTAATTTTACACCTGAGCAGTACATTTTTGCAAAGGGTTAAATAGCCAGGTGACAAGAAACCCAAGGTCTTATAAAAGGTTGGGGAAAGGAGACCCACTGAACAGCTGTGTTAAGAGACAGATGGTAGACTCCCATCAAAACCATCCACATGTTCTTTAACATGCACAGGGTATGACTCTGCTGCATATAGGGTCAAGTTTTATCCCATCTGATTGACAGTGGCCTTTTTCAAGCCAATTGGTACCTCCTTTTTGACCAAGGGCAGAGTGGAGGTTTAATGGGGATAAATCTCAATGCAAGCACAGTTGGGAGACTCAAACCCAGGAACTGTAAATTATGAGCCTAGTACACTACTGACTGAGCTAACCCCTACCACAGTCTACAGGATTTCACAGACATTTACCCCCAGCAAGAGTATTATTGATAAAAGTGACTATTGCACAGAACTAGTTTAACAACTGGGTCTAAGAACAGATAAAACAAAAAAAAGTGTACTTCTGATGCCTAAATTTCAACAATGCCCTACAACTTGAATGTAAAATTGAATTAATTGCAAAAATGAGCAAATAGCTCATTTGTAATATACAAACAGTATTGATCAATATTTTATGAAATTGCACTTCTTACAATTTATTTAATCTTCCTCCTTCAAATATATAAAATCTGATAATACAGAAAACAAAGAAACCTGCAATACAAAATTTAAAAACTGATTTATTTGTGATATTCAGCCATGTAATATTAGAATTCATATGTTTCAAATACTTTATTAACATTAAAAATGAAGGATTTATTATTAACATATGCAAAATTGTGCCCACCTCACACCAAAAGAATTTCACCTAGCAGTTAGAGAATCATTGATTTAATCATAATACATTAAATTCTAAAAGAATACCATGCTAAATGATCTCCTAATCAAGTTAATTTGGGAAAAACAACTAAACCTTACATATGTTTCTTCATGTACCTCTGTTCTATGGCAAACCACTGTCTGCTCTTTATTTCCAAACAGCAACTGAAAAGACATGAGGTAAAAATTGCAGTTGTGTATACTAATAGAATACAGCCCACTTATAGCTGTAAAAAACATTCAACATATCAGGCCCTTAAAAAAAACTTGGGTTAAAATACAGAAATTTTAATTAAAAACAAAGTAAAATATATTTTTTAAATTTATGTCAATGTGTAAATTTGAATAAGTTTATGAAATAAGAAGCCACAGTGGTAATTACCATAGACCTATATAAAATTTGATAATTCAGAAACTGATGGACCAGGTCACCAACATCTGGCAAGGGCATCTGAATTACTGGTAAAAAATTAAAATACTACAATCAATACACACAAATTATTTAAAGTGATGTTTCTCAAATGTTATGAATTTGAATCTATAAACCAATTATTATTAAGTTTGTAAGTCTCCTAAAACTGACAAAAACTATTATTTCTGTCAAAAATGCGAGAATTTGGATTTACATTATTTAGTAACAAGTATTGTAGTGTCTAATATGTTTCCAATCCTTCATAAGAAGCACACTGCAAAAATTATCAAAGCTTACAAAATTTCTTGCCCTCAGATAATATTCTTCTTCCCTTGTTGAAAAACAAAACAATTCTGGGCTTTCAAAAGTCACTTTGAATCATCAGAAGGATATGTTTAAAGAATTAAGTTACGCTGTCTGGGTGAACCTCCGTAGCCCATGACTGCTTATAATATTCTTCTTCCCTTGTTGAAAATATTTGTATAAATGTTTATATATTTATTTATGTGTCATAAATGAGTTTAGAAGCATTATTTAAGGATGTTTGTGAAATTCTTTTTATATTTTGATTTCTGACAGTCAGTCTAGAAAGATATGTGAAATTGTTATTCCACTTGAACATAATTTCCTTACTCATAGAGAGAAAGCTACAAAGTGTAATGTAAGCTCAGTGGCTGCAAATAATATTATGCAGATGGTAAAAAAAAAAGCAGGTCTAGTCTCACCTTAAAAGAAAATTTGGTGGGAAAACAGCATTTTTCCCTTAGAGAAAAGTCCAATCTAGGGGGGGGGGGGGGGGGGATTAGGAAGTAAAGGCAAATGACAGGATTGAACTGAAACACTTTTGGTTTCATTTTTCTCCTCCATTGTAAATAAAAAAATAAATCCCTCCCTCAAGCAGTTGCTTGCCACAGAGGTCTGACAAGAGTCTGTCAGTTTATATGCCAAAGTAGATCCGAGAGGATGGCAGGACCTCAGCAGAAAATCGACACACACATCCATGCCTTACCCGGGGCTCAAACCCAGGTCTCTTAGATCAGTAGCCAAGCATGCTAACCACTCGGCCATGAGTGGTCTTTAAAAACAATTCTTGCAAAATATGTGCAAATATCTATTTAATTTTTTTGCTCAACACCACAAATATGGTACTAAGAGATGACATTTTTAATTAAAGAGCAAACAGACCCCTATAAGACTATAAACAACTTACAAAAAAAATTTATTCACACTGAAGTAATAATACATGGCTCAAACATTTTGTCAAATACTTTTAAAAGCTGGTCATAGAGCCAGAAAACTAATCAAAAGGTAACACATGCTTCAGTGGTAGCAGTGATATCACATTGGTTCATGGTGACACTCCAACTGTTTGCAGTCCAGATTTTTTAATTGCAGTGATATGGCATGGTAACTTTTTTTTGGAATCTAGATCAGCTAAGTACTTTTGTAGATCTGATCATGAATTGAAAAATAAAAACTTCATTATTTTCAGAAGCTTGTTTAGCCAGTAAGAAAAATTTACTAAATTTCAGTGATGTTGTTTAGTAGTAAAAATAATATAAAAGTAATATTAATAAAAAAATTACTTTTTTTATTAAAAAATTGGCAAAAAAATCATATAGCTATAAAATAGATGGACTATAAACAAGGGAAAGAATTCCCAATTAATTCAGAAAAACACATGATTTTATTAGAAGTAGAATGTTCTGTACAATGAGATGCAGTTTTACTGAGAATTGCAATTTTATTTCAATCATACTGAAGATATCAAACTAAAAAGAAATCTTTTTAACTATTGTCTATAGATAGATTTATGGCTGGATCTAGGGAGGGGGAAGGGATATATTCCCCTGCCCTTTCAGAATGTTACTAAGGGTAATAGAGGCAAAAATTATTAAGCTTATTTATATTTCATGCATTTTTTAAGAATTTTTTTAAAGACCTGTAACACAGAGGGAAATATGTTATACTGTATTGGAAATTCAGTCTCATACATAATAAGTAAACAATGCATTGATAATCTGTTTCTTATGTGCATACTTTAATTCAATTTGAGAAATTAAATAATTGAATGGTATTTTTTTTTCCTTAATATAAAACTAAACTTCCAACTTAATTATTCAGTTGAAAATTAACATTATTTTTATCTACCATTTTTTGTTAAATTTTCATTTTTAATTCAATGAGTTCTTTTTTAGTTTGTTCACCTTGCATAAATCACCACTCAAGTAGCTACTTGCCACAGAGGTCAATACAAAGTATAATTTGGCTCAACCTTGTGCTTCTATCTTAAGATAGAATTCCAATATTTTGTGTATTTACTACAAAAATACACTATTAATTTTTGGGTCCAGTATTGTATTCCCTACCCTCAGGCAGCTCATTTGTTATCGAGGTCCCATAAAATTCTATAATACATCAGAGAAGCAACTTGTGACAGAGGTGGGAATTGAGACATTAGTAAAAAAGGACAAATTTTTCTGGAATTTGAACTATAGATTCCAGCTTTAAATGTGCTAGCCACCCAATGAAACCATATCAGTTATTCTTTAAAACTATAAACCAAGAAATTAATATAGTTGGGTTGTTTTACCTCTGAGCAGCACTTTTTTGCACACCATGGGCTAAATGGCCAGGTCACAAGGACTCCGAAGGCTCAGAGAAGGTTGAGGGAGGAGACCCACTGGAACAGTTGTTGGGAGATAGATGGTAGCATCCTGTCAAGGCCATCCAGTGTGTTCTTTAATGTACACAGGGTATGATTCTCCTGCACATGGGGGCCATGGCTTAACATCCCATCTGACGGGTGGTGGCCTTTCCAAGCCCATCAGTGTCCCCTACTGAATGTGGGCAGGGAGTTTTGCAGAGATAAATCTTAATGCTGGCCCAGCTGGGACTCTAACCTGGGAACTGCAGATTACAAGCCTGGCACGCTACCGACCGAGCCACCTCCACCCCAATTAATATAGTTAATAGCTCAAATGGTAAAAGCATACGATATGTAACTAGGATACAAGACTTCAATCCCATTTCAATCAAAATCATTTTCCATTGCTAATCAGTATATACTCAATAAGAAAATAAACAAATTTTTAATAATAAACTAGCAGTCTTAATTCATAATTCAAACTAAGTACAGATATTTTTTGTTTTACTATGGTATTAAGCTATCACAAATACAGAATATAAAAAATATTCCTTCCTGTATCTCCAACCTTTGATCATTATAATTTACATTTACTTGTTTATAGAAAATGCACTTCGAATTACAACTACCCACATTGTAGATACTGTATGCAATATTGGATATTGTGGTTAGAAGATTGTTCTCAATAAACTAAACCAGTTTGGGATTTTGTTGTTCATCATAATCAAATGTAGCATATTGAATGTTGCATAACTTTAAACACCAATATCTATAATAGGTATGCATTCAATATTACTTTCTCTCCATGCAGTAAATAAATAGGTAATTTATTGAATGGGGCGAATGACTGTTACTGTCATTCCCATAATCCAGTGCACTGCATCAGTTCTGTTGCCCTCTAAACTGAATGCAAAAAACAATGAAAACAAACTGCAAAAATCCTCAAAATTCGCAAAAAAATAAATTTCCGAAATTTAGCTTCTTAATCATTCCCAGGTCACAGATGCCTATAGACTTTTTTATATAACACACGAAACTTCGATTTTTTTTTAATTGCTGTTTGAAATTTTTTTATGTACATCTTTAAAAATACATAATCTGAGATTGAAGAATAACAATTTCTTTTTTCATTTGATGCATATATTCTTTAAATAAATTTTTAAAAATTTTAATACTTTTTTTGAAATAAATTATTATTTGTGTTGCCAGATGCATTTTTTACTACATGACTCTAAAAAAAACCCTATTGAAATAACGCTTGTCGTCTCTTTTTGTTAAATATTTTATTTTCAGAAAATCCAGAATTAAATGCTGATTAATTTGGCATGTAACATGCCATAATTCCTTTCATTAGTTATTTGGCAAAAAAGCCCTAAAATTAATTTTTCTTTTGCCTGATCATAATGAAAAAACAGCTGGACCTGGGAAGGGTTAAAGGCTATTTTGCTGCCCTCCAAATTGTGGCACTTGGGACAACTGCCCCACTTGACCCCCCATCCCACCCACCCTAGTTACTCTACTGTCTCCAGGGAAACAACTTGAATATTCACCACATAATTTTATATTCTACATGGAAACCAGGAAGGTTATTCTCTTTCAGTATATTCACTCCCAAAAGAAATATCCTTCGATGCTGAAGGTTTAGTACAATTCCTGGTTTCCAAAGTTTTACTTCAGTTTTGAATTAGTGCACTTATTTTATATATATTTTGGAGTAGCTTGGGGATCTCATTTTGATTTTAATAATTACTTTCTTTGAGACCATTATAGTTTTCAGGAAATCAGAAAATTAAAATGACTAATATTTTAGTTACAAAAGAATTGGTAAATACATATGTATTTGCTACAAGTCGATGCAGTGAACTGTATATAGATTTGATAACTTTAAAGTCAACTGCTTATAATATGCTGAAAATTTTATTGTCTTAAATCTCGAAAATTACTAGAAAAATATCTAATAAAATCCTTTTCTTTTACTTTGGTGAAATATTCATATTTAAATCACTTCTTTAAAGCCAGCTAAAAATATCAATCTGTTAATAAAAAATATTATCAAATTCCCATAAGAGTTCTTCCTTGCATTACAGAGAAAATAAGGAAACTAAATGTGGAAGATTCACAAAATTGTATATAAAAAGTGAAATACATGGAAATTAGCCTACATTGCAATATCATCTTTTCATTTCTTACAGAATAAAAACAATGGAATTCAGTGAAAAAACTTAAATTGCATGTTTTACATGGTTATTAATTTTTTTAAGTTTCTGATGTAAATTCTCATGATGTTAAATATTTGTATTTCCATACTCTTTAAATACTTAAAGAATTAATTACTTAAAATTGATATCTTGATAGAACTGATTGAGATATTTATCTTCAGTCACATTTTGCAAAAGAAACATTTTATAAGTTATAGAGCATTGAATTTAGAGCTCAGTTGCTCTCAACCTACATAGCAGAGAAATTCTCTACCTTTTTATCTGCAGTACATTCCATATTTTACACAGCACAATTTATAATGTAAATTAAGAAAAAACTTACTATATTTAGCAAAAAGAAGAAAATGTAATATATTTAATATTATGATCTTTTTTAAATTGATTATTCACCTTTAAAACATATACACAGTAGTCAAAATTAGCTTAACATGCTGTCTTGAATTATTCACACCTATCTTTAATTTTTAGTATGTCTGATGCTATTTATGTGTGAAAATAAGAACGTTTTTTACAGTGGATTCTAAAATTAAAATGTGTATAGAAAAATGGACATTATATTAATGAATATTTCAAAATCTTATAGACCATTTTCAATATCAAATGAAATTTCCTTAAATATTGAAGACAAAGTTTGTGATACAAAAGATAGCTTTTTTTTTCTAGTATGAAAGCTTTACATATTTTTGCAGTCCTTCTAAACTGAATACCTAATACTTTAACACATCCCATAAGCACCTGTAGATTTTTGTTTAGCTTTCTATAACGGGGGTACGGCGAAGTTGATAAAATAATTACTGATCATAGTAATTACTATTTGTTCAAATGTCAATATCGCAACCTAAAACCGGAGAAAGTGGTCATATCGTTATTTAGTCATTAATTTTTAAATCAGCAAAGTAAAAATAACAAAAAAAATTGTAATATCCAATTTTGTGACCCATTACGTATTTAACTGCAACGGTAATGTTTTGCTGGCCAGTGGAAATTTGTTTTAATAACAAAAATGAGTTTTACTACGAGTTTTAAAGTGTACAACTAAAGTAAAACAATTTATACGAGCCCACATCTCTATTTTCGTCTCTATTTATCATCGTTTAAAATATAAGTATACCAATTCACAGCAAACCAAAGCAGTTGGAACATCTGATCACCATCTTAAACAACATACCTCACTTTCTATCTCACTCTCTTCAATTTGCATCCGCTGCCAGGGATCTGCTAGCTGTGCAAGGGGCATACTGTGTTTTCCAGCCAATTTGCTAGTTGATCTTTTACGACGCAATGTAGCTCTTCTCCCGTCGTATCCCGGGTGTTGCTTTTCCTTTTTCCAGACTTTCATAAAATGTTAATCGTTCCAGCAGCCACTACTACTATCAACGGGATGAAAACTCCACTTTTTCACTATAAGGCTTCCAATTTCGAGGCAAAATATTAGTGAAATTCTGTCTGCGATTAAAATCTCAGTTTTTCAGACAGTTGTAACCTTAACAGTGGAAAGAAAACAACCAATAAACGGATGAACAAGCCCTCCATTCAGTCGTTTCTCAGCCACGATCAGCCGTCATTCACCACCTGTGACTCGGAACTCCTAGCAAAGCAGCTACGGAGGTCAGTGTATAGCCAGAGGGCAAATGTGTTGCCACTTCATTTTAAAATAATATCTCTGTCTTTCATTGTATATGTAAGAAGGAACTTTAACGGAGAGCTACTTCCTGTACGAAATTTAGCTTGATATATGATATACCATATATATAAAATGTACAATATTTGGATGCAAAAATATATAATTGCATAACAAAATTAATTTCATAAACAGTTTCATCGAATATTGTAGATGCTTCGAATCAGGCCGAACCTAGGGGGAGGGAGGCATAGCTCCACTTTCAAAATGCTCGAATGGGTAGTAGAGGTAAAAAAATGATTAAACTTATTTTTTTCATGCATTTTTCAAAAAAAATTTAAAGACCTGTAAAATGGAAGGGGGAAATGTTAGCATGCATTGGAAATCCCATTTTTGCCCCCCCCCCCTAAATGTTTTAGGCTCCATTGTGTTCCTAACCCTCCCCCCCCCCCTTCATTTTTTTCCAGATTAGGGCCTGTTTTGAGTGTTATTCATAGATAGAATAAGGAACAACTATAACTATGCCACTTTATTTATGGCATTATCGTTTTAATCGTTTTAATGTTAACTTCATGATGAGTTATTTCGTATCTAAAAAACAAGTAGGGCTTAATTTTATAATAATAAAAAAAATGCTAAGAGTAAAACTTTTTTATTATATTATGGTTGTTTTAGAGTAAGAAGAGTTATTGATGTTGAATTAGAAATGGCTACAAATACGTTCAATAATACGGATAACTTAGTATGGACCAGTAACGATTCAAAGTGTAGTGTAACTAATTACACTTCATTCGAATTGTGTAGCGATAATGGGTTCATACAATATATAAATTGTCATAATACTGTGAATTATATTATTTTTCATATTAATGTTAGAAGTCTTCCTGAACATTGGTGCTTAGTGAGATCTAGGGGAGTTGGCAAAATTGGAAGCCATTTGGTAAAATACAGGGGAGTTGTGAAAATTGTGCCTTTCTTGTGCAATTAAGGAGAGTTCATAAAATTCGAAGTGGCTTGGCAAATTCAGTGATTGAAAAAGTGGTAAAATATAGGTGAGTTGTGAAAATTGAGATTTGTTATGTGAAATGGAGTGTTGGATAAATTGAGGAAACTTAAAACTTTCAAACTCCCCAAGATTTTGCCAAGTTTACTCGATTTTAGTCAACTATCCTGAATTTTACAAACCCAATTATCACAACTCGCCCGTATTTTTCAAGTGGATTCGAATTTTGCCAACTGCCGTACATTTTCCTAAGCTTCCTCGATTTGTCCAACACTCCTTAATTTCACAAAACAAATTCCAATTTTCATAACTCGCCTATATTTTACCAAGTGGATTCGAATTTTGCCAAGTACTCTAGATTTTGTCAACTCGCCGTAATTTTACAGAAAAAACCTCTTTTTACATCTTCCCTGAATTTGTCAAGCCACTTCGAATTTTATCAACTCTCCTTAATTGCAAAAGGCACAATTTTCACAACTCCCCTGTATTTTGCGGAGTTCTTGGTTTTTCCAACTCTCCTTAATTTCACAAAACCAATCGCAATTTTTACAACTCACCTGTATTTTAACAAGTGGTTTACAGTTTTGCCAACTTCCCTAGATTTTGCAATGTTTTCTCGATTTTATAAACACTCCTTAATTTCACGAAAAAAAATCCCAATTTTCACAAATCGCCCGTATTTTACCAAGTGGATTCGAATTTTGCCAACTGCCCTAGATTTTGTCATCTCGCCACAATTTTACAGAAAAAAATCCCAATTTTACATCACACCTGATTTTTGTAAAGCCACTCTGAATTTTGTCAACTCCCTCAAAATTTTCCGAATCTCCTAGATATTGCGAAACTGCCTCGATTTTGGTAACACGCCATAATTTTACAGAAAAAAGATTGCAATTTTTACATCTCACCTCCATTTTGTCAACTCTCCACGATTTTGCCAACTCGCCATAATTTTACAGAAAAAAATCCTAATTTTTACATCTCACCTGAATTTTGCCAACTCCCCACGATTTTGCCAAGTCACTCCGAATTTTGTCAACTCCCCAAGATTTTGTCGTCACTACGAATTTTGCCAACTCCCCAAGATTTTAGCAAGTCACTCCGAATTTTGCCAACTTCCCAAGATTTTGTCGTCGCTCCGAATTTTGCCAACTCCCCTGTTTTTACTAAGTGGCTTTGAATTTTGTCAACTGATCTAAATTTTGCCGTCTCTCCATTTTCCAAACTGCCTTAGATTTGCCAAGTTGCCTCGATTTTGACAACTCCCCTTAATTTTCCAAAAAAAAAATTACAAATTTTCACAACTCACCTAGATTTTACGAAGTCGCTTCGAATTTTGTCAACTCCGAGTTACTTTGGGGGGGAGCCTCCCCTCCCCCCCGTGGCTACGCCCCTGATAAAACTACTAAAAGGCTAGATTATATAATAAAAACATTATTTTGTATGTGTATTTCTTACTGTATTGTAATATTGCTTAATTACTACGAGGTGCATTTCAGTGTTTATTCCATTTCTCTTGCATTATATCTCATTTTTGAATACTTGCTTCGATATTCGTTAATTCCTTATCTTTTTCACTCTCCAAGACATAACCAACGAGGTAGGCATAACCTGAATGAATAACATATAAATCGATCATAGATATAGTAAAGGAAAATTAGATAGTACATCAGCATTTTCTTGATGGCATCTTGCAACCAAAAGTTTTTTAACAGTGTGGAAAGTTTGTCATGAGACTGCTGGTTCTTAAATTAGTTTTAGAGTTCGTATTCTCATTAGATTTTCCAAGTTTCATTTCAGTATCGTTGATAAAGTGCCATTTTACAAGTAATCTATGCATTTGCTATTGATTGATGCACTACTCGTTACTCTTTACTGTATCTATGGAACGAATTCAGTTTCTAAAGACAGCAATCTGAAAAGTTCACCAAGGACATGCCTTATTATTTGCATAATGACAATGTGATATTTCTAAATATTTTGCATTACTGCCACTTCAACCTATGTTGATTTTCTTGACATTACCAGATGGAGCAAAATATTTTGAAGGGATTCAATTAAGCAGGAGAAATAAACATACAAATACTAAATCATAGAGCACTGCATAAAGATGTAAATCATAAAAAAAAAAACATTTTTTGCAGTAGTCGCAGTTTGTTTCCGACCCCATTGACGAGAATGTAAAATATACATATGTGGATATGCCCGGATCTAAAAAAGGCTGGTGGGGTGGTGGAGACAGCAAGATCAAACCAAAATGAACGAGAACATTGTTCTGGAATAAATTTTTCGGTTTGGTAGATATTTCTCAAAAAATTTGTAAAACCTATTTGACTTCTTTTTCGGTTATTTGACTTCTAAAAGAAATGGTGGTGATGGTGGGATCAAGGCAATCCCACTTCCCTTTCCCCTAGATTAGGCCTTGCATATTTTTGGAGATTCTTATTATGGATAGAGCTCAACGAAAACTACTAATATACCAAAAAATGCGGTATTTTCCAAAAGAACAGAACTCGAATTGAAAATTTTTCGAACCGAAATATTATTTGCAAAATGTCCCAAATTATTCCACTTTTCTCGAAAAATATCCAGAATTTGGAGGGTTCAAAAGGTGGCAATGACTTAATTTGCACTAAAAACCGGGACGAATTAATATTCAAAAATGTTATGGGGACATACTAGGAGGGAAAAAAAAGGGCATCCGAGTACCATATTTTACATCTTGTACATAGTAAGTAGTATGATTCAACTGTGTGAACAAGTCCCCAAAATATGAAATTCTATCCTCCAGTTCTTGTTGAAAACCTACATGGGACATTTTTTGCCCCCACTGTTGTCTTCTTCCTTATCTCTGGCACAGATGGGCTTGGGGTTGTTGCTGTAATCTGCCGTCGTTTCCTGCGTTAGTTATCGATGGTTTCAGGCACAGCTCCGCGGCAATTCTCGATGTTATATGATCAATTAACAAAAATCATATACCACAGACACAAGAAAGCACAGACTTTTACTAATATCAAGATATTTTCCATCATCATCGGAAGGCACTTCAATGATCACGGATCAAGATTGGTCCGAAACGTGTATGTAAAATACCTTAATATGAAATAAAAGTCTGTCTACTTTCTTGTGTGCGATGTATAACTTTCATTAATTCATCGTAACACCGAACTGAAGTGGAGTTGTGCCAGGAATCATCGATAACAACGAACACAGGAAACGATGGTCAATAACAGCAACATCCCCAAGCCATCTGTGCCATAGACTAGGAAGACCTCTTAACTGTGGCGGCAAAGAAGTAAGTAGCACAGCAGGCTTTCAACGGATTACCCCGTTCCTTATGAGAAGTGAACCTGATATTATAGATAAATCTAAATTATACATATTTTTAAATGTATTTCATTGTATGTGTTTTAGTAGTATCCAGACTTTTAAATGATTATTTATAAAACATCATAGAAGTCTATTATACAATGTCCTATCTTCTTCAGAAATTATGCCGTTCCCTATTTCATTTTTCAGCAAATTTAAGAACAGAGTAGTAAAAACATTTTATTGAAGAAGAAAACTTACTTTAATAAGTTTTATTTTTACAAATCACTATTTTGTGACAGATATTTTCTACAGCAGGACAAACTACAGCTCTATTATTACTTTTAAATTTTACTTTTCTGCCAAACTTTTACCACTAATTTACTTTATACACATATAATTTGATTCTATTAATGACATAAATGCAAAAAATTTAACAACACTTTATTAGTAATTGCGATACCTTATTAATATGATATGCTTGATTTTTCTTTACAAAATTCGTATGAAATAAAATGCAATATAACGGAGAATTGACAAGCATGTTATATAGAATCATAATACTGAATATATTTTAAAGGAATCCCTCAATTCTTTAAACGAGAAATTAATAAAGCCATTCAAAAGTAATTAATAAATATTTTTAGACTGAAAAAATTCTACACTGAAATCACAGATGAACTACTATCATCGATTTTATTCATAGTTGAAAACCATAAAGTAACATGAAATCAAGATGTTCAATGGAGAGTAAGAACAAAAAATATATATATTTTGTTTCAGCAATGTGATTGAACTCCCTAAAAATAAAGTCCTTACTTTTGATACAGCCCAGATCTAGCACCATTTGACTATTGTTTTTTGCGGCATGGATAGGCCAGCACTTTGAAACATTTGATGAATCAGTTCAGAAAGTTGTATATAGTTGGTTGTGACCTACTAAAACGAACTTGTATTGCAGCGGGATTTTTAAGTTTGTCTGGCATTGGCAGAAATGCACTGATGATTATGAAGACTTTCTATAATTGTAGTAGTAGTACCTGTCAGATACTATTTTTATTTCTTTCTGGGTGTGCATCATTGAACTTCTTATAAATGTGCTCATGATTTTCAGTGGGTTCAATGCACTGCAAATATACACAACACAATTCAATGCATTGAACCTACTGAAAATCATGCATATTTCAGAGACAAAATCACAAGCATATTTTCAGTAGTTCAATGCATGTAAAGCATTGATCCTACTGAATTTTTCCTATTCTGTTTGAATGAGAGAAATTTAATACCTTTTAAAATCTGCATTTTTAATGCGTAATACATCAAAGTCAATGTTGAGCCAAAAAGAAATTGGTACATGCGTGATATATGATCATAACAATGAATTGAAATTAATAATTATTGTAATCAATGTTGGGTCATGACTAAATTTTTTGGTGGGGCACTTTAACAACTACAAGCATGGGCAGGATTTAGGAAAAAAATTAGGCTGATTCTTTATATTCATTTGAACTGAATAGGACTGAAAAGACATTTTGTAATGCATATTTTTTTTCCGGCTATTCTCAAAAGCATTAACAAAAATTTTCTGAAAAAAAAAATCTTGAAAAGGTGTTTTTCAGCTTTCTACTTCAATTAAGCATTTTTTTGCCCCTCCACTGTAATAATTACAATACAGGACCAGATCTTAAAAAAAAAGCCCCCTCTAAGAAATTTAATCGTTCCCAGAGAAATATGTGTGGGGGGGGGGGGGGGGGGAAGAGACTGGATGGATTTCCATTGCTGTATAACATGTCCCCTTGTTTTAGTAGTCTAAAAATTTCTTGAAAAATGCATGAAATATATTAAAAAGTTTAATATTTTTTTTTAAACTCTATTATAATTACTAACATTCTGAAAGGTAAGTCCCTCAGATATATGCCCCTTGCCTTTATACATGCATTTTTCCTCTCTGATCCACTGGTACTTTAAAAACTATTTGTGAAAATTATGTGCAATATACAGGTTTACTATATTTTTGACTTTGTTCCAATTATAAATTTATATGTATTATTTTAAACTGAATTATTTGTCATAAATAATCACTTGAAAAGTTGCCTACATTGGTTATATTTAATTCACAATATTAATTTATTATATATATATTTAATTAAATATATTAATTTATTTTACAACAAACTGTAAATAATGATATAGAAATAAAATGAATCCTTTTTTTTGTAATAATTATTGGTGGGGCAGTGCTCTCAATGGTGTAATGGATGTTATAATACTTAATACATTTCAGGAACTTTTATGTTACATGTTCATTTTGGTGGTATTTATCTAAAAATTTAATGCATTTTATAGATAATAATATGGAGCTATCATATATGTTGAGCAAAAAAGTCAAACCAAGCATAATTATGGTAACTGATTACTTAAAATCACTTTTTTTTAAAGTAGTCTTCAAAACAAAGAAAAAAAAACGAAACTTTATGGGTTTAATAGTTTGAAGTTTCTCATACAAACTTGGATGTGCCCATGGTGTAGTAGTAAGGTATATTTGCTAGTAAAGATTTCCCCAGTTAACATGCAAAGTTTAAAATATTAATATTAGTAGACCGACTTTATATATGTATTTATCTGAATATAACATGTTCCCCATAAAAATTTGAACTTAAATGGTGGAAACTAAATTTTATGTAATATTCTTCCCACAAAGATTTGTTTTACTTATCTAGCCCTTAACATTAATTTGCATTAGACAAAAAAAATAAATATCCCCTCAAGCAGCTGTTTGCCACAGAGGTCTGACAGGAGCCTGTCAGTTTATATGCCATAGCAGAAGGTTTGTGAGGATTAAACAAATGAGATAAAAAATCAGTATAAATCAATAAAAATTTCAAAAACATATAGTGCAATGCAGCAAAATACTCTGTTAATATAAAACAAGTAAAACATTTCTCTGTTTTCTTTATAATACATGAATGTCAGATGACAACTTTTCAGGCTTAAAAATATGTTTAAAAAGGTTATATTATATTAGGATAAATACAGCATTTAACAAGTGTTGACCACTACATATTAAAATGCATTTTAAATTTTATGCACAGCAACTGATTAAAACCATGATGTATTCATTTGACAAATTTTATCTTTCTAACAATATACATATACTAGAGTATTTGTAAATATGGCAAGAGATAAATCTGCCACTTTGAACATCTTTTCACTACTATTTTCTCTCCAAATAGGTAAAATTGGTATGCTTCCTCCCCACATCTGGAAATTTAACTTCAAAAATAAAAACACACAATAATTACCAGTATTATTTGTTGATAATTGGATTTTAAAAGTGCAATCAGGAAGACAAATTTTAACTGTGAAACCTATTTGCAACAATATTTTAAAGTCCACATTATGCAAGTTAACCATTTAGTATCACACTCTATGAGTAGCAAAGCTATGTGCCACTTAAGGATTAAGAGATACATTAATATCTCTGAGATATTTCTTAAGATACTGTGAACTGGTAAAAATTATACCAGTACGTACACGGAAAAATAATAATCGAATATATTAATGTGGAAATTAATAATATGCTAAAAAGTTTCATGTTTTTACATTTTTAATCCATTCAAATATTTTTCTTTCAAAAAATTTTTTTTAAACGAAACAAAGCAAAAATGAAACAGGATGTTATTTTAAGTCAGTCAAGAACAATTATTACAGCATTATGGACGTGGAAAAAATGCTATCTCATGATAAATACTATACAACATACACACTAGCTCAAGGAATCTAACTGAGCTTTCAACTCCTCTCTCTTGTACACAAGATCTTCATATTTCTTTTGAAGCATTTTTTCTCTTTCCACTTGTCGGTTAACATCTTCAGTTAATGACTGTAAAATATAAAAGCTGTTAGCTACATGTTAGAAGTTTAATTGACAAAACTGTAATAAGCCATAGCATTTATATATAATGGCATAATTTATAAATATTTAAAAAAAATGTAACTAATATATATATATTTTAAATAATATTTGATAGTTATATAATCTAATGCATTGGTTCCCAACCTGTGGTTCACAGACTTGTGATCAATTATGCCACAGTAGGTGGTCTATAGAGTTAATTTATGATTCTCTGTAATTTCTTTTTAAATGAAATTTATTAAGAAAAAATTAAACTATTTTTATTTATTTCTTTAATATGCATAGTCATGTAACTCAAATATACATTTCTCTTGTAGTATTCTTAATCATAGGATATCAAGAAAAACTTATCTAAAATTAATATGGAGATTTTTCAAGGGTGGTCTGCAAATTCCTGCCAAAACTTTTAAATGGAACACAACAAAAGAAAGATTGGGAACTGCTGATCTAATACCACGCTTGATTTAAGATATCTTCAGGCTTGATTTAAGATACACTATTCCTCAGGACAGACAGATACATAATTAAGATAATATATTGGCCCTTTCCAAAACTAATTTGCACTATGTATCACTTGCAAACCTATGTATTGATATCCCACAAATAGATGCCCATTTTCATTTCTCTGATAAAAAAAAAGCTAGAGTCCTGCACAGATATAAAAAACTATTATCAAATATGCATCTGCAAAAAGTTAGCATATCACAATTCATGATGAATTTATCTGCAACCACATTTGGTAGATATATAGACAGTCGTATCAGAATAATATGACCACCCACGGAATCACAGTGTACCCACCCAGGCGCATTACAGAGTGCACATGACAAGGTCGACCATACGGAGATATAAGTGGCCGGCCAGGACAGATGAGCCATAGTGTGTAACATGAGCACAATGGGCAGAGGTATTGATTTGACAGACGTTCAAAAAGGAATGATCATCGGCTACCGTGCCAAGGGTGGAAGCATCTCGGAAAAGCTGACTTCGTGGGCTGTTTGTGAGGTGCTGTAATAAGGGTGTACCAAGAATGGACCACTGGCACTCTGAGTACCTCCAGATGTCATAACTGTGGAGCCCCAAAGGCCATCGACCCCAGAGGAGAACGTCACCTCCGTTGACTGGTAAAGGGAAATCGATGTGCAATAGTGCAGCAACTGACCATTCAAATGAATGCTGGGGCACCCCAGGTACGCGTCCCCAATAACAGTATAGCGAACCCTGTTAAGAATGGGTTCCCGAGTCGATGCTGTGCAAAGGCACCCATGTTAACCAAGGTCCATTGGCAATGACACCTGCAGATCACACTGGACTACCGTCATTGGACAGTGGGAAAAGGTTTGCCTTCTCCAAAGAATCGAAGTTTCTACTCCACAGAAGTGACGGGTATATATAGCATCAGACACATGAGAACCAACACCTGGACATGCTTGTCGGTCAAGTACAGGCAGGCGGTAGCAGTGTGCATGTCTGGGGGATGTTTTCCTGGTATGACCTGGGACTGCTGGTACCACTGGATGGGTCCCTGAATGCCAATGGCTACCTGTCCATTCTCGCTGACCACATGCATCCCTTCATGTTGGACATTTACACTGATAGTGATGGTGTCTACCAACAGGACAATGAGCCCTGCCATGTCGCTAAGGTGGTGCGTGACTGGTTCGAGGAACATGACAGCGATGTCTCTTTTCTTCCTTGGCCAGCAAAATTGCCCGACCTCAGTACCATAGAGTACTTGTGGGACCACTTGAATTGACAGGTTTGGCGTGCGGAGCCACAACTCTGGAACCTCCGTGCCCTGCTGGAGTCTGAATGGGCATGTGTGCCTCTGGCAACCTTCCAGGGCCTCATTGCATCAATGCCACACCGTCTCGCTGCTGTCATTCAGGTCAAGGGTGGTTATTCCCATTATTAGGTAGGTGGTCATATTATTCTGATATGACTATGTAATTTGAGTTAACAAATTTTTGACACTTTTCAAAAACCTAATTTATTAGGCTATTAATTATCCAAAACATTTTTATTCTTTATGTGGTTAGTGTGCTTGGCTACTGATCAAAGGGTTTGTGTTGTCTTTCTCCTGAGGTTCTGCAATCCTCACAGACTTACTATGGCATATAAACTGACAGGCTGCTATCGAAACTCTGTGGCAAGCAGCTACTTGGGTATTTTTTTTTTCATTTTATAAAAGTATAAAGTGATGAAAATTGGTCAGGCAGGCTGTGATTCAGTGAATCTGAATGGTTGCAGTCTTGAGCAGGTGTCACAGTTTAATTATCTTGAGAGCTATGTAACAGATACTGGTGATGTGTGGCATGAGATTAACAGACGAACAGGGATTGTTGCTGGGACTTTTAGGAATCTAAGGAAAGTGTGGAGAAATAGGCACATACACCCAAAGGCTAAAATTAGACTGTATAATAGTTTGATTCTTTCTAGGGTTAGTTATGGTAGAGAAACTTGGATGCTTTATAAACAAGATAACAGGAAACTTGATGCTTTTGATTCTAGATGCTTACACAGTATCTTGGGCATCAGGTGGTTCAACTTTGAAAGTAATGATAAGGTTAGGCAAAGGAGCCATCAACCCTCCTTTAAGCAGCATATTGCATAATTATAGATTAGCGAATAGAGTTAAGAACAGTGTATGCCTAAAGGTCTTAGAAAGGGGGGGAGACCTAGGATGCAGTGGGCAGACAATGTCAAACAGGACCTTGTTAGAATTGGTGTGCAGTAACCAGATGCGCAGATGTATCTTAGGACAGATATGCTTGGAGAATTAAATTGCATGGTCTGGTTGGACCTCTGTAGCCTATGGCTGCATGATGATGATAATGATAGAAATGTGAAAGATATATATTTCTATGATAAATCTATCTGTGGACTTTTATTTAGGATAGAAAATTTCTGAAAAAAAAGATGAAATTTCAAAATATTTGAAAGTTAACATACAAACATGAAATCTTAACACTTTTGCTACACTTTTTTTTAAACTGCTTTTCTAACTTTTCCAATGGTCTGAGAGACTGCTACTTTGGTTTAAGGGTAAAAAGAATGGAGAACTTAAATGCTGAATTCTCAATATGTTTATGAAAAAAAAATTATATAGTTAATAATAATAAATACCTCCTCAAGCAGCTGCTTATCACAGAGGTCTGACTGGAGCCTGTCAGTTTAATTTGCCATAGTAGATCTGTGAGGATGGCAGGACTTCAGCAGAAAGACAACACAAACATCCATTCCTTACCCGAGGCTCGAACCCAGATCTCTTTGATCAGTAACCAAAGATGCTAACCACTTGGCAGGATTCCTTAAAAGCTCAGACTGCTTACATTTGTTAAAGGTGGCTGTTCAGGATGAAGATGCTTTCATTGATTCAAAAAAAGTCAATAATTTGTATTGACCAGAAAATATCAGGTGAGACAAATAGTGTAGCTAAGTTGAAATCATTAATAAGAGTGAATGGAAGTACTGGATTTACTTAATCCAATTGAGGGGTGGCTGAAGGCATTTCTAGAGACCAGTAGTACAGCAACATAAAGATACTACTAAGCCTATATATATATCCCTCTGCCTTCTGACCTTGGTGGTGGGTGCATGTGATTTTTCTGAGATGACCAAGCAAATCTATCAGACAATCATCGCATGACCTAGAGGTAAATGGAGGTGCACTGAATTCTTCAAAAATTGCTTTATACTGTAGGCCCTTGAGATTCATGACCATTAAAGTACAAACAACCCACTCTTCAACACCCTGTAGTTCATATATTAATGAAAAAAAAAACTTTATTCATTATATTTTGATGAGAAGTCAGTAACAAGGACAATTTATTCAAATATGTTAGAGCATTTTCTTATATCCAAATTTGAAGGAAATCAACTCTGTGATTTTCCAAGATGGAGTGCCAAGTCACTGAAGTCATGATATTCATGAATACTTAGGATGAACCTATGATCTGCTGCCTGTGTTCACTTGACAGCATTCCACTAGATTTTCTGTGAGTTTGTGCCAAGGCTATGTCTAATATATATCTGTGTCAAACAATGAAAAAAAGGGTAAGTGATGGAACTGCAATAGTAACTCAAGCTATGCTGGATAACATATCACATAAGATTAAGTATAATCTCATTGTACTGCAGATAAAAAACATTGTGTTAAAACTGCCAATCAACCAAAACAGCATATTTTCATCTTTAATCATTTATTGATAAAAAACTTTTTGTTTTGAAAACCCAGAATATGTTATAAAATTATGGTTAATCTTCACACACATGAAAAGCATCTCACAAGCTGTTATACTGTATGCTGGACCATGGCTTATAGTCTTAGTCTAGTTTACAATATAAGCTACTGAATAATATTAGAAATATTTTATCACTGTAATATATTTAATATTATAATAGAAAAATTGTATAAAATATTTGAAAATTTTTCAGATTAAACTTACTTCTACACGTTTATGAATTGCCAATTCCTCATGTTCTTGCAACCTCTTAAAAGTATTCAATTCCAGATGAGTTTGCTCTACTTGTTCAACTACCTCCTGTAACTGCTTCATTAGAGCTTGGTTACGAGACTAAAAATAACAAACAGATGAAAAAATAAGCACCGATTTGTATTTTCAGAAAAATAATTCTATCAAAAAGGTGCAATATTACAAGAAAAAATATTCGTATCACTCTCAAGCAAGATTTTTCATGCTATCATTTTCACTGTAATTTTATTTTCAATGTTTGCATTAGGCACTGAAATATTTTAATGCCCTGACATTTTATATGCAATTCAAAATTTCTGTTTAAAAGAACACAAAAATGAAGCATTTGACATAATCCAATAAAAATGTACATTCAGCATGTTAACAGTGGATATATTTGCTCACGATATTTAGGTAATTCTTTACTTCATTCTGTTGTTTAAAACATCAAAATATTTTGGTAAAAGCATCTTGAAATGACAATTTAAGATTGCTTCAGTGGTGACATAAGAAACTCTCTTGGCCTCACTGGTGCAAAGGTATTCTGTTGTTCTGTCACAACCTGCAGATAAGCTGGTAGCTTTGTGAGTCTGATCATAAAATCATAAATTAAAAGGAATATTTCAGATGCTTTATTTTTTTTTAATTTCTGAGTTCAAACTGCATTATTCCAAAAATATTCCATGTAAATTAAAAAAGATGTAAATACAGTGACTGTGTTATTCAAAAAATACATTAGTCATATCTACATAAATCGAGAGTTGACCGTATTACAAAATAAATTTCTTTAAAAGCTAGTCATGAATTAGCTATTCTTAAATGATAGCTGGATGTATAGGACAATTTCATAATAATTCACATCAGTACTCATTCTAATGTTTTAACTGCAATTATACCACATCATTCATCTCAAATGTATTACAGCATTCTCAGTTGACTTGATATTGCAGTTTTTCTTACTTAAAAACACTGAAATTGCAAATAGCAAACACAATAAGGCCCAGAAGGTAGACTGAAAGGTGGCTTGTTTTGGGATGCTTTACCTCTGAGCAGCACTCTTTTTGCACACAATGGGCTAAATGGCCAGGTCACAAGGACCCAGAGAAGGTTTGGGAGGAGGGGACCCACTGGACAGTTATTGGAAGACAGATAGTAGCCTCCTGTCAAGGTCATCTAGTGTATTCTTTAATGTGCACAGGGTATGGCTCTCCCACACATGGGGTCACAGCTTAACGTCCCATCCAATGGATGGCGGCCTTTCCAAGCACATTGTCCCCTACTGACCAAGGGCAGAATGGGGAGTTTTGTGGAGATAAATATCAACACTGACCCAGATGGGACTTGAACCTGGGAACTACAGATTACAGAGCCTGGTGTGCTACAGACTGAGCCACTCCCACCCACTGAAAGGTGGCAGCACATATTTCAGTGCATATTTGCATGAAATTAATCCTGCTAAAGCCTGCATATTACTTCATTGTCACAACTGAATTTGTGTTGGATCTAGTTTAACTTGGAAAGAACTGTAAGTATTAACATCTAATCTTTCAGTCAAACAACATTTTTATGAAAAGCAGTTACTATTTCCTAAAAAAATACTTTAAACGTTCACATAATAACAATTCACAATAAAATGTTCACATGACTAACAAGGATTAATTTTGCATGCCTAATTTAACTAATAAGACTTGTAGTATTCATTACACTGATCTAAAAACAATGTGAATCCACCAAAATAAGTTTAGCAAATTGAAATGAATGCTTTTTTAAAATTTATTACACTTTTTATGGTCTAAAACAATGATTCTATTCTTTAAAGGTTTCAATAAGTTTTTTAATCTCATAATTTAAATATTTATCATTTATGATTGTTATGATCTTCTTAATTTATAATAATTAAATTAGCTGAATGCTCACTAAATTAATTTTTATATTTACAGGTAATCTTTGCTGAATGTGAAGGGTTACATTCCTTGCAAAGGCTACGATAAGCAAAACTGCAGTCCATAAATCCAAATATTTTATGCAAATAATTGAAATGGGGATACTCTCTCTCTCTGATATAACATACAGAAATATAAGCAGGAGCTTTTTTCATAATAAATGCTTGGGAGTAAACACCTGTATATATTTATGGAATAAACAAATGAAAAAAGAAATCATTAAAGTAAAATTCATGTACCATACAGAAAATTGTGCAGCAAATTAGTGAAAATAAGAGTGCAGTCATGTTTCATCATATACCTTAATCACCAATGGATACCTTAACACATTTGTTTATAGTTACAGATGCCTGTACATAGCATGAGTTTATCCCTCATGTGAACGAATACCAAATATGATGAATCATTCACTTCATATTCTCAAGCAATAGATGCTGAACTTGTGCTTCCACATAATTTATCTAAAATGAATGTTTTAAGACAAAATCATATCCTCGTGTGATTTCTTTGCTGCACTCCCAGTTGAAGAGGCTTTACCTTCAGGAATCATAGCTAAACTAAAAGATGTAAATTAAACACAGAATACAAAAAAAAACATTAAAACAGAAATTTTAGTGACAACCATCTCAATGAATATGACAATAACTTAACAGTAAAAGCATACAGAAACAGTTGAGCTTTGCAGCATGAAATTCATGCCCATGTGTGAAGCCACATGCTTAATACAGTATTAGGTGTCATTCATGTGCAGGTAATTCATTTTCTATCCTATTATAAATTTCTGAATGTTAAATGTTACTTTACATGTATAATAAGTACTATATCCATGACTGCATATAATCAATTTTTTTGCCATGTTAGGCAAATAAGCATCCCTTTTAAGCATGCATAATTAAATCCATGATGGCAAGGTTTCCTGTGGATGAAACATTTAGAGTGCAGAAAATATTTCAATTCTGTTAATTGCATCAACATAATTTATTAGCTTATTTTTTAAATTTGACATACTGTATTTAACCTCAAACCAAAAATGAGGCTTTCAATGTTTTGCATATTTCTTTAGTAGTAATAGTAAACTATCAATCTATGGGAAGCTTTTGCCAGCTACATGGCCGCAACAATCCAAGTCTTTGTTGCCTTATCCAGTTTACACAAGATTGATGGTTTGGCTTTCAATCTTTAGGTTGTTTGTTTTGAACATCACCTGTTACATACTTATCATATTATGTCATTCCTAAATTCTTCCAGAACATTTATCTTCAGTATTCACTGATATTTCTCTGCTCTTCTGTAAATAATCTGTAATACTACTGCATCAAATCTTGAATCCGGAACTTCATATTATCTTTATTGTTTAGAAAAATGTCTCCACATCTTAAGAGATTTACTCCTCCTATACGTTATTAGTTTTGTTTCTTTTTGGCAGGACATCCAGAGTATCTTCATTTATGTTATATGCAGTCATTACTCATCGTGAAAAGCATTTTTAATTATTACACTGCGTAATCGATTCACAACACATTTTACATCATTTTCTTGTGTGCCATATGATTTGATTATTGCAATAAATTATTTTATGAAATCTTACAATATCTTTAAAAATAACTGCATTTTCTACTGCTTGACAAAAATACTAAACCACAAGAAAACAATTTCCAACAGCTTTCTGTTACACATTTTCTTTCCAAGTCATTACTTTCTAGTAAAAGATTTTGCTACTAAGACTAATTTTTCATACCTGATATGCGGGAAATACTTTGCTTTAGTGAGAAAAATATTAATATTTATTAAACACATCAGTAAAAAAGATAAAAATGCAAACACTTTGGAAGTGATTAAAAAATTAGAATTTCAAAATTTTACCTGATACCCTCCTAATAAAATTCTTAATTTTTTTTCAATTTTTGCAGCTCTTTTAGCTTCCCTTGTCATATGTTCCCGATTTTGCTGAAAAAATAAAATAAAAATGTGAAATTTCTCTTTGTAATTACAATAAAAAATTTGCACATTGCAACTGACTATAAAAATACTATATCAAATACTTATGGAAATTATGTGAGCTTCATTTCAGAATTTACAATACTATAAACCAGCATTTTTCACACTTTTTCTTCTAGAAACTGATAGTGTCAGTGAATGTTTGCAACTTTCAAAATTTGCTACATCTCTCATTATTTTCCTTATAATGTTAATCTTGTGCACACAAGCAGCCATAAGTTATAGAGTTTCAATGTGATTGTGTAATTTACTTCTCCAAATATGCCGATCCAAAATAATTCCTGCCTGACCAATGCAGCCCATTTTAATATGAACTTATCTGGCATTGTCCAACCACCTCAGTCCAGCAATGGCCTTTTTTCTCAAGATTCTAGAAACAATGCACATAACACTATTCATTAATCTGTGGTTCAGCAGGCAAGTAACATTTCCAAACCAGTACAAAATCTTCCCAAATAAGAAGCTGTTTAAAGGCAATTGATGATTCTTCTAACATAACCTATTACTATATATATTTATGCAATAATATTCAATATTTACATAATTATATACCTTTAGAAATCATAAACTAACAGATGTAAATTAAATAATTATTTAACGGAATAATGTGAATATTATTTATTGTTTAAATCATTAATAATGCTAATAGTGTGAATTGACTTACTTATTTATTTCCATCTTACCTCAGAACAACATAAAAAGAAATTGTTGCCATTACAGATCATAGATGGCACCAAGTCCAGGTGCTGAAGTCACGGGAAGAATGATAAGTTACATTAGTGGAGAAAAAATGAGAGGGCCGGTGCTAGTTCAGTGGAGAATAAATACTCTGGCATGTTTCTGGAGAGACATGGGTTTGAATCCTGCACATCAGCGAAACTTTTTTCCACAAAAATATTTATTGTCAGTGGTATTTTTTTTAACCCTTAAAGTGTCTAGTTTTTAAAACTGAATCCACTCTGGTGAATTGATTAATTTTGAAATGGTTTCAGAAATTAAAATCTTTAAATTTTATCCTAAAATCCTATTTATTCTAAATATGAACAAGGAAAAATAGGGCATATTATACAACAAAAGAAAGATAATTTAATTAGGAGTAATAAAATTGCAAAAATTAAAAAAAAAAAAAAAATTTAAATACATATTTTTTTGAAAATTAGAGGCAAAAATTGCAGTTTATTCTTTTTAAATCCACGAATCTAAAAAGCACTAAAGAACTGGAAAAAACCAAAATATTCTACAGCATATAAAGTTTAAATAAAGTATTAGAGTTGCAATTGAAATCATTTCTGTATTGTTTGCATTGCTGCTCTGCCAAAACTTTTATTTCAAAACAACCATAATAAATTGATTTAAAAAACAAAAATACATACACCAAAGAGCCAAAACATTATGACCAAGCACATCTTTATGCAAATTGAAGCAACTGCAGGTAAATGATGGTGCGTGTGAAGGTCATGAAACAGTATAAATAACACTGATACTTAGCTCTGTTAATCAGTGTTATTACTGATGTTGGGTTGTTCTTCAGATGGGACAGGCAGCGGACTTAAGTGAGTTTGACAAAAGCCAAATTGTAATGGCCAGACGATTGGGTCAGAGCATTTCCGAGATGGCAAGGCTTGTGGGGTGCTCACCATCAAGCCATGGTTAGTACCTTCAAAAAGTGGTCTGAGGAGAAAAAAACCATAAACCACCGGCAAGGCATGGGCCAACCACAGCATCGAAACAACTTATTCTGCAAACATGTACATACACAATTTTTCAATGTAAATCATCTCCTCTCTCAATACATTTAGTCCAATGGCTGACAAGTGTTCTAATTCCATCAGATAAAAAGGCTTCTATTATGCACCACATTTTGAATATCTGTATCATCCCTGAACTTTCACCCCCTTAGTTTATCCCTTAGTATTCTTCCAAAGTGATGTGTTGGTTCTCCCAAACAAGTTCATTAACATGTTGCACTGTATCAGGTGTTGCTGCTTCAACTGCTCTACCAGGTCAATGTTCATCCATTACACTTAGGTAACCATTTCTAAAACGTTTGTACCACTTGTACATATTTTTTTATGATAAACAACTGTCCCCATATTGTGTATGTATGACATATTATTCTACGGTAAATTTCCATTTTGACTCCTTCTGACAGTAAAAAATGAATGACAATTCATTATTCAACTGTGGTACAATCCAACAGAGAGGCTGCCATTTTAACAACTGACAATGGTTAAGCATTGGCACAGAACTATACAGAAACTATTAGTAATTACATGTTCAGACATGCAGTAAAGAGGATATGTGGTGAATACTATATAATGGGTACCTATGTCTGTGAAAAATTAAAATTCACCTTATTTATTGACACCCTCATATACAAATAAAATACATTTATATACATTAATTACATTAAAAAACTTATCAAAACCTTACCTTTTTTCATATGTATCTATGGATGATGTTTACAGAGGATAATATGACATATTGTGAAACCAAAAAGTTAAATCTATTTACTTCTCATATTAAAATTTCAAAAACTAGTTTTAGTTAAATATTAGTAATGTTATCAACACTTTATATATTGATCAAAAACTAGAAAAACAATTTCAAATGTTGAAAATTGTAATGAATGATATATTGAAAAATGTAAGCTAACTCTGGTCTACATACTTTTGAAATATGTAGGTTAGTCAATCAAAAATAAATATTTTTCCACTCAAGTTTTTGAAAAACTTGAAAATTATTAGAAGGAATGGTAACAGTTTAAAAACCATTCTTAATCCATATAATTCTGATTTTAGAAGTAGGAGCAAAACAATATCACTACTAAATTAAGTCTCAATAATGGCTACTTTTTTTTTTCTTAATTTGGACATTAGGACAGTGAAGAATCCTAGAAGTTACTCCTAGCTTTTATAGGCCTTCTCATACAAGGATGCCCTACCAAGACTTAAGTCACTGCTGACCACTACCTCAGTTAGAGCTAGCACAACACACAAAGTTTGCCTTGCTGGAAGAGCTACTAGCTCCTTAACTATGCCAGTTAAAGCTTTAATATAACAACATGATGGACTGTGCACTCAATTTTGTAAAACAGTAAATCATTTCTGGATATATTAACAATTAATTTTTTTTTAAAAATTCAAACAATTCCCATTGGAAAAATAGCATTTTATTTTGGGAACTGTGGTCCCAACAGATACGATACTGCAATTGGCTCTGGGAACTGAAATGTCTACTGGCACATCAAAAGTTAAGAAACTAAGTTTAGAGAAAAGTAGGTTCAACAATAAACAACAATAACAAACTAATCACAAATGTGGGAAAAGACTTATTCCTCACTTGCTGAGAATTACAAGGAACAATGGGCATTTTTGAAAACCAGCAAAGCAGGACAATCTGAGACATTTTAATTTAGGGTGCATGATGATCCTAAAAATAATTGTTCAGGTACTTGCAATGGTCCCTGAATTAGGATCAGCCACCAGCTGATTTACAGCATCCTGTGTATCTGTTCACTTAAGGTTGATAACCCCAAAAATTAGTGGGAAAACAGCAACAGATTCTTCTCTAAGTGAAACCCACCAGTGCAACAAAGTTTACAATTTGAAATCACGACCAACATTATTAGGTAGTCTGACTGGTTTAGATGGTCATCACCAAGATGCTGTGACATTGGTTATTTCTCAGTAGAATGGAAGTGGAGTACAAACCACTTCAATATCTGATGTTTGGGAAGTTGAGCTCCTTTGCCAGGTTACACTCAACAACTTCTAAAGCATTAAGATTTTGAACCTCAGGAGTTTGAGCAGAGCTGAATCATCTGGCTTAGAATCTAGAATATTATCATCCTTACATTTAATTAGCAAAATACACATTTCATCAGAACGTATAAAGACTCTAAAATAAAGAAATACTTATTAGATTTATTACACTTTTGAAAAAGATATAATACAAACCTCAAGTCTTTTCTCAAATGATTCAATTCTATCCTTTTTACTTGCCAAATTGGCTCGGGTGTAACGATTCTGTGATGGCAAAAACAAAACTTGAGCTAGACACTCTTCCCATACTTGTGTATAAGCTTCAAGACTCAAATCTCCATGTCCCATACCTTTCCTTACTACATCCATCTCATCCTTTATTATTGTATCAGCCTAAGTAATAAAAGGTACTTTTATTTTCAGCTCATTATAGTACTAATGACAAAGCATAATATAGCAATTTAAAGGGGGAAAAAAGGAAAGGAATACTAGACTTCCACATGTCATTGGGTATTAGTGAGAAAATAATTAAATGGAAAATTGTTATCTAATTCTACAATGGTTGCTTAATAATGAAATTATTTTCAACAGATATGACACCAAAAAGACACCCCATTTTTGACTACTATATAAATTGCTTTCTCAGAAAAAGAAACTACAACTACAGTTTTAATTTAGCAAATGTGAAGCAGCCCCAGAGACAGAGCAAGCAATTTCTCAGTTTCTACTTGGAGTTGGCATTTCTGCATCAACTAATATTACTGCAACTGGGTATTTTAATATTTAAAACACGATGAAAAAATAACATAAAAAAAGCTTTGGTGAGTAAAATCAACTTTTCATAATTAGATTTGAATTATTAATTGTTTATTTAAAAATAATAATAAATATTATTAATATTCCATCCATCCTCATGCAGCCATGGACTACAGAAGTCCAACCAGACTGTGCAATTAGCTCTTCAAGCATATCTGTTCTGAGATATATCTGCTGCATCTGGCCACTGCACACAAATTCTAACAAGGTCCTGTTTGATATTGTCTGCCCACTGCATCCTAGGTCTCCCCCTCTTTCTGAGGCTTTTAGTAACACTGTTCATAACTCTATTCGCTAATCTATAATTATCCATAGGGGCAACATGGCCAAACCAACAGAGTCTCTCTCTGCACAATATGCTGCTTAAAGGAGGTTCCCAAGGCCTTTGCCTAATCTCATCATTACTTACAAAGTTGAACCATCTAATGCCCAAGATACTGCATCTAGTTTCTTGTTATCTTGTTTACAAAGCATCCAAGTTTCACTACCATAACTAACCCTAGAGAAAACCAAACTATTATACAGTCAAATTTTAGACTTTAGGGGTATAAGCCTATTTTTCCACACTTTCCATAGATTTCTAAAAATCCCAGAGGCAATCCCTATTCACCTGTTAACCTCATGCCACACATCACCAGTATCTGTTACATAGCTCCCAAGATAATTAAACTGAGGCACCTTCTCAAGAGTGCAGCCATTCTGATTAACTGAACACAGCCAGCCTGACAATTTTTAAAATATAAACAGACATCACTTTAGTTTTATCTCTGTTTATAACCAAACCTACTCTACTACCAGTCTCCATCAACAGTTTAAATGAAAGAGTTCATCACATCAACATCATTTGCAAAAGGGCTAAATCATCAGCATAATCTAAATCAGAAATTTTCAGTAATGATCTGTAATGGCAGCATGTTAAAGTAGGATGTGGTTCTGATAGCTCTTATATTATATCACTTAATAGCATGATAATTCGTCGCTCTGTGAGTTTAAACCTTTATATTTAATGTTTTAAAGATTTGTTTAATTCTTTAGTTATCTTTCTTGCCCATCTCGAGAACTACTTCATTAAATCTTTGCAACTTTGAACTAGTCATTTAGTTAAGCCTAACATTGGTCAGCTCGGCGTGCCCCTTGTCTCACACTGACCATTTCACGCGCATGCGCATAAGAAATTCCATTAAGGGACTGCCTCAAGGACACCCACGCTGTAGGACGACGACGCTCTCTGCGTACGTTGCAGTTTTCAACTCTAAATTCCTCAGCAATGGAAGGCTTGTGTGCTATCTGTGGGAATGAAGTTCTAGAGACGACTGACAAATGCTCAGATTCCATCAGATGTAAAGGGGCCTGTAGAAGCCAATTTCACTACTATTGTGCAAATATTACAGAATATAACTTCCGCAAATTTTCTGCAGAACGCAAAAACAAATGGAAGTGTATGAAATGCAAGTCTTCTGATGCTTCCCCTGCCAGTCGCACAATATTGAATATGCTGCGTCAGGTGCTTCTTCAACTTTCGCTGAATCCTTGGAGAGAGATCAAGGCTTCAGTTCTGAACAAATGGCATCAATTAAATCTTTAATATACCATTCAGTTAAACAGGCAATGATTGAATGCATGGGTGACCTGAAGAACAATATCGTGGAACTTACCAAATCATTAGATTTTTTATCAGGAAAATATGATGAATTGCGAGATAAGGTTGAAAATGTCACTCAGGACTTGGTTCTCTGCAGACATGAAAATAAGAATTTATTAGCTAAGAATCAGAAATTGGAAAATACGATTGAAAATTTATCAGAAAGGGTAAATGATTTGGAACAGGAAAGCAATGTGTGCAACTTAGAAATTTAAGGTATACCTGAATTATTGCAAGAAAATGCAAAGAACATCGTAGGGAAAATTGCTAATTTCCTAAATGTTAACTCTAAATCCCAAGAGGTACTGGAATGTTTCAGAATTGGTAAAAAGGCTTCAACACATCCACGTACAATCTTGGCAAAGTTTAAAGACCGAGCCCTACGAGATGCTTTTCTTGACAAAGTAAAAGGACATCGTGATTTGAATACCAAAGATGTAGGTATTGTTAATGAAAAGCATATAATCTACATCAACGAACATTTGGCAAGATTTTATAGAGATCTCTTCCACAAGGCAAGAAGAGCCAAAGTAGAAAAACAATACAAATATATATGGGTAAAAAATGGGAAAATATTTCTAAGAAAGGAAAACGGAGCACAATGCCGCCTTGTTAAATCTGAACGAGATTTGTTCTCATTGTAAGTATTTTTTTTTGTTCACAGTGAAATATCTTTCATCTTTTAATGGCTACACCTAATTATGTTCAGTCTGAAAATCTCAGTCTGATTTATGGTAATTGCTTTAATAAATCAACTTTTTCTATTTTCTCACTCAACTGTAGAAGTCTGTACAAAAACCTTGATGAGATCTTGGTAACTTTAGAAAGTAGTAGTTTTCTATTTGATTCTCTTGTATTTGTGGAAACATGGCAAAATAACAATATTCCACATATCAATGGTTATACTGGTGTAGGTTTGGGAAGAGAGGCTCGTAAAGGTGGAGGAGTAGCACTTTATTTCAGAGAAAGCTTTCCTTTCAAAATATTAAACAATTTGTCAGTTATTACTGATGATTACGAGATTTTGCTTGCTAAATCAGGAAATCTGATTGTGGGCAGTATTTATCGACCACCTCAGGGTAATGTACAATTATTTCTGTCACATCTAGAATTTGTTTTAAACTCATTACTTAAACTGAAATCGATCTTTATATTAATGGGTGACTATAACCTTGATATTATGAACCAAGATAAAAATGTATTAAATTTAATAGACCTAGTTAATTCATATGATTGTTTTGTTTTAAACAGTGGATTACCAACTAGAGTTGGAAATCAAAGTTCTACACTAATTGATTATGGAATTTCGAATGTAGATTGCCAAAATGGAGTTCTGATGTCAAAAATTACAGATCATTTCCCCACATTTTTTCTGGTCCAAAGGACAAATTTTCAAATGCTACCTAGCAGTTATAGATATAGAGAAATCAATGATAATAATATTCTGCAATTGCAATATAAATTAAATCATATTGATTGGCAATTCCTTTACTTAATCAGCGATGTAAATGAAGCATATAATTATTTCATAAATATTTTTATAAATCACTATAATAAATATTTGCCCACGGGTATTAAGAAGTTCTAAAGGCCAAATAAATATGCTCCTTGGATGACGAAAGATCTGAAAAAATTAATAACTAAAAGAGATAATTTATACAAAAAAGCAAAAGAAACCTATTTAGAGGATGACAGTTCTGTATATAAAGAATTTCGTAATTTCGTTACTGCCCAAATCAGGCAAACAAAGAATGCCTATTATAACAGTAATTTGATTCTAGCAAAAATTCTAAACAGAAATGGAAATATCTCAACGATGTTTTGGGTAGAAATAAATGTAAGTCAATAGTAGGAGACATTTCTTCTGATGATGCAATTATTGCTGATGACTATGCGAAGTCCAATGCCTTCAATAGCTATTTTCATGATACCGTTAACGAATTGATACTGAACCAAACTGAAAAATTTCATGGCAAATATAAATATCAAATTGAGTGCATAGACCAGACATTTTATGTCATGCCAATTGTTACTCAAGAGATCAGTAACATAGTGAATGATCTAGGAGCTGATAAGTCGCCAGGTATAGATGACAAAAATATTAATGTAATTAAAAAGGTTATACATACAATAAAAGAACCTTTGTGCTATATATTTAATTTATCAATAATAAACGAAGTATTCCCGGATAAACTGAAAATTGCCAGAATTCTTCCCATATATAAATCAGGGGATAAAGAAAATATAGAAAACTACAGACCTATTTCAATTTTGCCAATCTTCTCGAAAATCTTTGAAAAGCTAATTTGTACACGTATTACTAAATTCCTAGATAACATGAAAATTATCACACAACAACAATATGGTTTTCAAAATAAAAAATCTACTCAGACAGCCATTGCAGATTTATACGAGCATATTGTCAATCATTTGGATGCAGGTCACATTGGATTAGCTGTATATCTTGATTTTACAAAAGCATTTGACAGTATTAACCACAAAATTTTGTTAAAGAAAATTGAATTTTATGGCCTGAGAGGTAAAATAAATAACTGGTTAAGAAGCTACTTATTTCAGAGGAAAGCTCTTGTAGAAGTAAATGGTAGTATATCAGATGAACATTTTATTTACAGAGGTGTGCCTCAAGGTTCGATTCTTGGTCCGATCCTTTTCCTACTTTACATTAACGACTTAGCAAAGTTACACATTAATTCAAAGATGTTATTATATGCTGATGATACAAGTATTATCGATTTCAACCAAGATTCTGCAAGCCTGATTAGCAGTGTTAACTACTCTCTAAATATTATATCTGAATGGTGCAGACATAACAATTTATTAATAAATGTCAAGAAATCCAAATACATGATTTATAAAAATAAAAACAAAAATATCAATGAGAAATGTTTCGATGTGAAGATTAATGAAATTAAGCTAAATAGATGCACTGAATATAAATTCTTAGGAATATGGATCAATGAAAATCTGAACTGGTCATTTCATGTAAAGCAGCTGAGAATCACTCTGTCGAGGAATATTGGTATGATTGGTAAAATACGTCATCTGGTTGACAAATTTATACTACTCTTTCATTTATTCTTATATAACATATGGAATTTTAGTCTGGGGTAATACTTTTGATTATAATCTGAATGCTATATATCGTCTTCAGAAAAGAATTGTTAGATATATTGTTGGTAAAAGATATTATGATCCCGTGGCACATTTATTTTCTGAGGTTAAAATTCTTAATGTCTATAATAATTACAAACTGATATCAGGAAACTTTGTGTATTCGATTACAATGAGATTGATTAAATTGGATAGATTTAAAGACTATTTTCAGAGTCTTTCAAATTTTCATAATTATGAAACACGTCATAGAGAGGATCTGAGTATACTTATGTGTCGATTGTCAATTGGTCAGAGATCTATCAAACAATGCAGTAAAAATTTGGTCTGAATTTCCTGATGATGTTAAAAATGCAAAATCTTTAAAATTATTTAAAATCAAATGTAGAACGTTTCTTCTTACAAAGCAATGAAATCTTTTTCTATGTATCAATGTAATATGTCTCATAACCATTTGACCTTTTATACTATTGAATTATTGTACTATTTGAATTAGTGTATACTTTACTGTTGTCATAATTGAACTAAAGGAAATAGGGAGCATTAACTAAAAATAAGCGTCAGCTTACTGTGCTCTCCTTTTTTGTTTCGCCTTTCCTATTAAACACCAATATTTAATATGATTGCTATTTACCTTTTCTGATGCAATTGATATTTCCCAGCTATTTCACTTCTCAATTTTTCTCATGTATATATTAATTGTTATTAGATAATTATGCTATGTAAATGTATATTGTATTGACTGGCGGAATAAAATAAAGATTATTATTATTATTATTTAAGACCAAAATCTTTCCCTTGCAGTGAATTTCGCATAACATAATCAATAATCAAACTAAAAAGAAAAGGAGGCAAAATGCCCTCTTCTCAAACACCAGAAGCAATGCTAAACCAATTACTACAAGTCTTACCAACTCTCTCACACAACTCAGTGTTATTAGAGAGCTTTTATTATGCTAACTAACTTGTCTGGTATGTCATACGATATCATAATTAACCACGAATTATGATGATCAACGGGGTCGAAAGCTTTTTGAAATCAACAAAGCTAGCAATCAAAGGTTTCTGAAAATCTAAACATTTCTCAAGAATCTGCCTGAGTGAAAATATCTGATCTACATATCCCCAACCACTTTTAAATCCACATTGTTCATCACTCAATTGCCTGTCAACCAGATTCTTAATTCTATTAAGCACATTCATGCAAAGAACTTTACCTGGAACAGAAAGTAGACTGATACCCCTATAGTTATCACAAGAATTGCTATCACCTTTT
Source organism: Ryuthela nishihirai (assembly GCA_038380435.1). Lineage (NCBI taxonomy): Eukaryota > Metazoa > Arthropoda > Arachnida > Araneae > Heptathelidae > Ryuthela > Ryuthela nishihirai. The sequence goes on along the minus strand of JAWZYU010000001.1, from coordinate 132,842,374 downwards.
TTAAAAATAAGGATAATAATAGCTCTGGTAAAATCCTTAGGAACCATGCCTTTATCATAAAAGATGTTCAAAATTTCAGTCATCCAAGTGGTAACAGAAACATTCCCAGCTCTAAGCATTTCCGTAGTAATTTCATCTACACCTGGGGATTTATGTAGTTTAAGTTTAGAAATAGCCAAAATAACAGATTGTGTTATAGGGCCAACATTAACAGCAGATTGTGTTATAGGGCCAACATTAAAGCCACCAAAGCATCTATCATCATTGCAAACAATGGGAGTAGAACTAACCACATTGTTTCGAACATCACTGAAATGCTCAGCTCACCTAGCCAAGACAGAATCCTCCCCTTCTATAACCTTACCTTGTTTATCCTTCAATCCCTGCATACCTGTCCATTTCCTACCACACAAAACATTAACTATCTGGTACAGCTCTCTGCTGTTGTGCTGTCTAACTGCTTCCTCAGCTTTGTCAGCCAAGCCATCAAGCCAAAGATTCTTATCAGCAGCTAACTGATCCTTTACACATTTATTAAGCTCTCTGTAATGCTTTCTATTAGGACTAGTAGGGTATTGATTAAGGACATTCCTGCAGTTCTTTCTTTCTGAAATAAGTTCAAGTGCCTTATCACTCAAATAATTCTGCCTCCTCTACTCCTTTTTTTCCTATAAAGATAGCTAAAATGCAGATTATCAGTTGTAGTAGTATTTAGGAAAAGAGTTTTAAACTATTTTAGATTCAAAGGATTCAACTCATTCAGTTCCACCATCCACTATAATGGAAAGAGCTTTTGCACACACATACTAGTACACAGTTGCTCAAACGTACTAGACATACAAGTACACATTTTTTTAGCATTATTCTACACTGTCTCCTGTAAAACTTAGAACTAGCACAACACACAAATTTTTCAGTAGCATGAAAATTAGATATAATATATGGTTCAGTATATAAAAAAAATTAGCTAGGACCGATACATATGGACGAAACAAAGTAAGCACCATCCTTCAACCATAAAATACTAACATCATCACTATACTCTAGTTAGACATCATACCCATACTATAGTTAAAAAACAGAACAAGATTTATCAAAAATAAAAAAAAAAATAAAAACTCTTTTTATGCTGGACTTTCTAATTTGAGGATATACTGAACATTTACCTTCCTAACTTTTAGAGGACTTCTTATAAAAGAATATACCCTACTAAGACATAAGTCAGGTTTAATGCCCATGGCATCAGAGATAACACAACACACAAATTAAGCCTGCTAGAACAATGCCTAACTTCCTAGTAATTATGCCAGTTATAGGTGACAGTTCTTTTTTCAGTTAATAATAATTTATAGTTCACCTTGATAGATTGACCAATATTATAGAGCATTCTCACAACCTTGAATTCCAACTCACTAAATATCCATGGAATGAATGGGATTGTCATGAGTGACATAGCAGGAAAAAAAAAAGCCTAGACCACACTTCCTACTTTATGAGCGGACTATACAAAACTTGCAGCTTTCGATTTCTAATGTAAAAAGAAAATGGAGATGAGTGCTATTCAACATATGGAAGAGATTAAGAGAGTAAAAGAATGTATGAAATGCTTTCTACTCAAATGTGTCACCGCTGCAAGTGCCAGAAGGTATCAAAATTTGCACTCTGACATAGAAGAATCATCATAATGATGTTGAACACTTCTATTTTGATTGGCTTCAAAATCTACTCCAATATATGTAAATTTTACACTTGGTGTATCTAGTAGTGCCGCAGTTCATGATAGTTAAAGAAACAAGGAATAAATGAGTGACACCACATTTTGTATACATTTATTGGGATTCCAATTTTCCTTTTACTACACATTATATGAAATTGGGTTCATTGTTTGCAGATGGAGATACTTTTCATAGGCATATTTTACTTATTTATGAAAAGTAACATACCTGCAGATGTATATGGTCTTTCTCCCATTTTTGTGTATGAAACATTTCTGCTAATGTGTGAAATATTTTCTATTCAGGTATATCACTGTTATGAGCAACATCAAAATTTAGGTTCTGAACAAAGAAGCATCATAATGATTGTACGGCATGTTCTGGTTGGTCTCCCATCTACCCTAACATGCGCAAATCACACACTTTAAATTCAGTAGTACCTCAATTCATAAATCAGAACAGTGCAGGTGACAAGATTTTCCCACTCTTTGTGACGTAACATGGACATTCAGTAGCATGAAATTTAGATATAAATAAGGAGAGCCAGTTTCTTGTGCCATTTTAAGACTTTTTCATACAATCTAATGCATAATTTCTCAATTTTTTGGAATCATTAATCCTCACTGAAATAATGTTACTTCTATGGATCCTCATAAAAGAATGATTTTTACACATTTTCTTCTGTTTAACATATTTTTAATTAACAAGTGTACATTCAAGCTCAGAATGGTAAAAGTAGTTCTGAAAATGAATATTCTTGTGTTTAGAATTGCAATAGCATACTCTGTTCACAAATATCTGGTAGACATTGTACTACATATCATTGCTGTCATTCAGAATAAAAGATAAACCAACTTAGGTACTAATAAACTACTTCAAGGTAATTGTAAATTTACATATTTTTGTGTGTATCAGTGGGTGAGATTTTTAGCCTGGCAGTCAGTAGCATGCCAGGCTCAAAATCTGATGTTCAAGTGTTTGAGTCCCAACTGTGTAATTGTATTGAGAATTCTTTCCACTAAGCCCCATTTTGCCCTTAGTGAGATAGGATACATCCCTGGGCCTGGAAATATGCCATCTGTCAGATGGGATGCAAACCCACAGCCAAGTCTGCAGGAAAGCCAAACCCTTTCACAATTAAAAAACACACTGAATAGCATTGAGAGAAGCTTCTATATATCTCCTCAGTTATCCAGTGGATTCCTTTTCCTAATTTTCCTTGAGAACTTTTTTTTTTTTTTTTTTTTTGGGGGGGGGGGGGGGGTCCCTTTATGGCCTGGTCATTCATTGTGTGTAAAAAGGTGCTCTCAGAAGAAAATCCCAATCTATGCTTTATAGGAGAAAAAAAAATCCCCCAAAACAACTATACCCAACCAACTTATACTTTTCTTAAAGTAATGACCACATCTGTTCAAATGGAATTACCTAAGCATTAAATTAGCAAACTATACATTAATAACTGAAGTATAATTTTCACATTTTCACTATATTTCATGACTAAACCGAATATTTCTTAAATTGTAAACAAATCTTTGCTTACTTCAAATAATACAGGTTCTTCAAATTTTTCATAAGGATGTCTTTCCAAATATGCCAAATGTTGAGCTTGGTTGACAACTGTTAAATGAGCTGCTTTTGGCTTTGTTTTAGTGGTCAGGCCTAGCTGCTGTGTTGTAGGATGATGGACTGCATCGTAATGTAGCATTATAATAATTTCTTGCTTTATCAACTCTTCGGCTTTCTGAAGGTCTGTCAGTGGTGGATCACAGTTTAGAGGCCTCAATATAGTCGTATTAACTTCAGATGGTCGTGGCAAATCTCTTTGCACTGACAAAGACTGTTTCTTTTTCTCTGCTTCCACTAATAAGAGTAAAAAATATTAAGATCTTGCAATTGCACAAATTCCACAAACTATGCATATCAGATTTAATAGTGTTACTATAATCATCAAACATATTTAATAATAATTAACACTAGAATAATGTAAATTGGTATATGCAACAAATCTTGAATATACTGTAAAATATAATGTAATAACATAATGTACCTCTTACATGATCTGTTATAGACTGACTGGTATTAAGGAAATATAAACTAATCTTCATGTAGTCATATTAACATGTAAGTACACTCACCTACTGGATAGTTATATACACTTTTCTCACTGACAGTAACACAGCTGTTATAAATGTTCATATGAAAATGATATCTTCAAGATAAATATAATACATTATGGAAGCCAGAATGTCGTTTGGAGCATAATAACATGAATTTTATTTTTGTTATTAATTGTATTTATCTTGAAGACATCATTTTCATATGAACATTTATAAGCTTCTTTGTTACTATGAGTAGATAGTTGTTAGGAGACAGATGGAAGCCTCCCATCAAAACTATCAATAATGTTCTTTAATGTGCACAAGGTCTGGATCTCCTGAACGGGGGACCATGGCTTAATGTCCCATACAATGGACATGGCTTTTTTAAGACCATCTGTGTTTCCTTTCTCATTGATGGCAGAACTAGGGTTAGTAGAGAAAATTTTCAATGCAGGCACAGTGCACAGTTGGGACTCCAACCTGGGAACATCTCTTCGCACTGATAATCACCTATCAGATTAGCAGCTTGGCACAGTGTCGAATGAGCCTCCAACGCCCTAAAAAATTAAGTCTTATGCTCATTATTATATTGAGTCCCAGATTGTTTTTGAACTTTTGTTAAGTTAAGAACATGCAAGAAGTCAATTATCCATTTATGCTGAAATCAATACCTCTACTGGAAGGTGGAAACAACTATGTGGCACCACAATGTACAAAGTTTTTTCTTTGGAAATAGTTTGTTTTATCTTAAATTTAATCCAGAAGTTCACAAATTGAATTTCAAAATGAAAAAAAAAAACTGCTTTTGATTACCTGTCCAAAAAGCAGATCTAACTTATACATAACCAAATCAGAAAATAGATACCTGGGCTGCTGTTATCACACTCCTATAAAGTTTTTAACAGATATATTTCAAGATGAGAATGTATTATGAAATCTAACTACAATATGGCCTTAACTCTTTCAGTGCCAGGACCTGATTAATCAGTTTTCAAAAATCACTACAAATACAACATATTATGTGAAATTGCAATGCATTTTTTTATATTTACCTATAATTTCTTTCCTTAATAAATAATAATAGAAAATAAAAATAATTTTTATACTTTTTGTTCCGAATTAAATGCTTTTTCTCTTAGTATGCAATGTAAACCTATTTCAATTCATTAGCTGTTTTATAATAAGGCTTAGGAATTGAGTTACATTTTTATAGAAAAAAAAACATGGCATTGTAAGGGTAAAGAATATAAACACTCTAATGCAACTTGTTGATTGGCAGATCTTAATGCCACTGAAAATTATTAGAACTAAAAGCAAAATAACAAATGAAAAAAACAAACTACCAACAGCTTAGTAAGGCTTTTACATTGTTATGGTATCTCAAAATTATTCAAGATTTTAAGCAAAAACTTATTCACTATTTTGCCACAGATGTCAAGCTGTAATTGAACCTAATAACACAAATTACTGAACTTTACAAAACGAATGCATCATTTTTGATTTATTTCATTTTAAAAATGTACAAGTTTTACAATTTTATTTGAATGTTTCTTGAAATTACTACAGAAATGTTGAATGATGTGCTTATAAAAATCATACAGCATTACCATGGCCGAGTGGTTAGCGCACTTGGCTACTGATCTAAGGGACTTGGGTTCAAGCCCTGGGTAAGGCATGGATGTATATGTCCTTTTTCTGCTGAGGCCCTGCCTCCTCTTAGACCTTCTACTATGGCATATAAGCTGACAGGCTCCTGTCAGATCTCCGTGGCAAGCAGCTGCTTGAGGGGGTATTTAATTTTAATTTTTTTTTTACATCTTTGATAGTTCTTTAAATATTTTTAATGAGCACAATTTTTTTTCTGTCTTACATTTAATACATATTTAGTGACAAATGGAAACATTTTGCCATTTCTGAAGTGTCCCATATGTTTGTATGATGTGAACTTCTTAAATTAGTTAACCAGAGGTACAAGAAAATCAAGATCTAATTGTCCAGAGGTTGTGTAGAGAAAAAGCAATTCTTCCTGGAATTCCACAACACATGCATGCAACGTGATCACATGAAAATACTAAGGTAATTTTGATACAGGTATGACTATCACAACACAGTGTAGTAGGAAATATTGTGGCCATGCCACATTACCCACATGTAGGACAGCATTACCAAAAAGACCAACCTTTATTCAGATATGAACCCAAAATATCCTGCTGAGATCTCAGGTGTTCTTACCTAGAATGCTACTTATAACTGATTGCTAACTTTGTCTATAAAAATTACTATACAATGGAATGTCAGGTGCATATTTTTAGGAGACCAAAATAAAAAAAAGGGATAACTGTAAAACATGTATAAGTGGAACACCAAAATGCAATTGGGATTTCCTTCAACATTAAAGTGATTATGTTTTGAGTCTTTTATGCACATTTTATATTGCTATTAAAGGAATTTAATATACATAATATCAGTAAGAAACTAATTACTGTATATATGTATATTAAATACTATATATATAATGACAAACACTTTCTTTTGTGTGACATCATTCAAATGAATAAAGTAATGATCCTAATTTGTATAAGTGACTAAATATACTAAAATTTTAAAATAACATTAAAAGTGCTTCCTACAACCCACCACTCACACTACTCTTAATTTGATATATATATATACAGGGTGTCCCTGAATTCATGGCTCAAACATGAGGGGATGGCAGTATACACCGAACCCACCAATATTCGTCATAGAATATGCGGCCGCTAACGCAGCCCATTACTGGTAGGGAGACGAGGCGGCACAGCTTAAAAGCGCTGGATCAGCCAAACCCCAGCATTCTCAGCGTCAACCAGACATGAGATGGAGCAGTTTATGAATGCAGAGAAAGCCGATATGCACCTGACGTACGGCACAGCCGAGGGCAATGGTAGAGAGGCACAAAGACTCTACTGTGAGCGATATCCTATGCACTGTGTGCCCGATCATAAAATGTTTGCATGACTGCACTGCTAGCTGTCTGAGGCAGGCACCTTCCACATCAGTAGACATGATATCGGATGAGCACGGACAGTCAGAACATTAGCTATGAGTGAGGACGTCTTGTGTATGGTGACAGATAACCCACGTAAAAGCACGCGATCCATTGCCTGGAGCCTGGGTGTGCATTGGAACAGTGTCTGGCAAGTACTGCATGAAGAAGGGCTACACCCCTATCACTTACAGTGAGTGCAGGCATTGACAGCTGTTGATTATCCCCTGGAATGGATTTTGCCCAGTGGTTCCTGCAGCAAAATGCCACACATCTCGATTTCCCTACGCATGCGCTCTTTATGGTTGAATCAACGTTCTCACATGAAGGTGTAGTGAATGTCCATAATGCGCATTTGTGGGCAGCCCAGAACTACCGTGGTACACATCCAAATTCGAACCAACAACAGTTCACCGTCAATGTCTGGGCGGGGATCATGCATGACTACTTAATTGGACTCTACCTACTGCCAGAATGCCACGATGGGCGAATGTACTGTATTTTTCTGCAACAGGTTTTGCCGGAATTGCTTCAGGATGTTCCAGCCGAAATCCGCACCCGTATGTGGTTACAGCATGATGGGGCACCCGCCCATTTCAGCATGGCCATGTGTCAGCATCTTCATACCACATTTGGGAACCGATGGATTGGGCGCGATAGTCCCATCCCGTGGTCCCCCAGATCGCCCGATCTTATATCGATTTCTTTCTGTGGGGACATTTGAAGAGTGTCGTGTATGAGATGCCCATGTAGTCCACGGAGGATCTGGTAGTCCGACTGTCCATCGCAGCCACCAATGTGCGTGACAAGCCCAATGTTTACGAGCAGGTATGCCGATCACTACTCCACTGTTGTGCTGCCTATATCAACATTGGTGGGTGGATGTTTGAGCATTTGTTGTAACGATCTCCAATAAATGTCACTCTGGAAACCTCTGTGTCTGTCCTTCATTACTGACTCCTCACTGTGTTTGCGGCCACATATTCTATGATGAATATTGATGGGTTCGGTGTGTACTACCATCCCCTCACGTTTGGGCCATGAATTCAGGGACACCCTGTATATGGCCAAATAACACTGCCAACTGAACTTCCAATGGATATTTCATAGCTAAAGTTAGCAAAGAATTGTTCAGTGGCCAGAAGCTCAATAAATAAGAGCCTCTCACATGTCACTAGAAAGCCAAGGGTTTGTGTCCCAATTGGCTCAAAATCAACTTTCTATGCTAAAACAGTTTATCATAGGATGTCTGTGAAATTGTGTCATAGCCAAGATTTTTGGCAAGGAGAGAGGATAGAAAATGCTATTAATATTTTTGTTAATGCAAATTTGTGAAATGTTTTCTTAAGAATAAAATCTCCTGGTAGAGAATTAAGCTTCACAGGACACTTCATTAGTTCACTTCTATAAGATATTTTGATAGCAAAAGAATTATAAAACATTTGTTCCAACTAGGACCAATCTTCTAGTAGAACATGGAAAAGTCAGTACTTACTCTACTTTCTTAGTGTACATCTAAGTTATGGATACCGCCATTTTACTGTGTTTATACATTAGAAATATATTAACTATTAAAAAAATAAGAAATCTGGAAAGATTATTTTCATTCACATTTGACTATTGACAATTCAGTTTTTAAAAAGGACATCTACGAACTCTAAGCATTTTAGTTTGCTGTTTTCTAATATATTTGCTGAAATTATCAACATCTTCATAACCTTTAAGTGTGGTATATATTTTTACAATCAATGCAATAATATTTTTATACTTTTCATATGGTGCATAGAGAAAGTACTGATACACATTGGTATGTCTGTTGGAACAGTAGATTCTCTAACCAGTTATTGTCTGCTTTTTCCCAGTTTCAAAAGATATATAATTTATCATGTTTCAAGGTTCAAGGTGTTGTAAGTTCATGGTGATCTTATACCTTCTAGAACGTTAGAAAAATTAGAAATGCTGATGTCAGAGTTTGTACTGATTTAAATAGTGTAAGCAAAACAAAGAAATAACTGACCTGAAAACTGATTACCAAATATGGTATCTAAAAAGTTATAGAGTCCCAACTGCACCCATCACCCACCATAACTTTTTTTTTTGTGTGTGAAGATACTGGTTCAGAATAAAACCTCTAATCCAAATAATATTATCTGTAGAATAGTAAAACATACTCACACTGTGCATCTTGTTCAGCTTTCCTAACGTTGTCTACATCAGACTGATCTTCAACAAAGGCTTCATTTGTGGAATCATGTTCCATCTGTTGTGGATCATCATCAGGAACTACAATTTCATAATCATTCCTTGGTGTAGGCAGAGAAGATAGTGCTTTCTTCAATTGGCTTCTGCTCTCAGCCTACAAACAATACATATAAATAAAGCAATGCAACTTTATAGATTGTGCAGAAAAAAAAAATAATAAAAAAGAAAAAAAAAAATAATAAACATGCATAAAAAAAAAAAATAAATAAATAAAATAAAATAAAAAATATATATATATAAAAAATAAGAAATATGCAATATATATAAAATAAATATAAGAAATATGCAAAAAAAAAAAAAAAAAAAAAAAAAATTTATCCTTACTAGTTTTTAAGGTTGTGAGAAGGAGAGGAGTTTTTATATCTTCTAATTGGGAAAGTCTGCAAAAGGAGATCCCATTATATTGTAACGTAAAATAAATAAATAAATAAATTATAGATTGTGCATAAATAAAAATAAATAAAAATACCCCCTCAAGTAGCTGCTTGCCACAGAGGTACAACAGGAGCCTGTCAGTTAACATGCCATAATAGATCTGTGAGGAAGGCAATACCTCAGCAGAAAGATAACACAAATATCCATGCCCTAGCTGGGCCTTGAACCAAGGTTCCTTTGATCAGTAGCCAAGTGCGCTAACTACTTAGCCACGGGAACATAAATACAAATAACCATACTGAATATTCATGACTATCTGTGACACATAAGTACTAATTCAAGTACTAATTCATGTTGCCATTTTACAATGAAAAAGGGTAACTTTGAACTAACCATTCAAAAATATGTGAATACACTGTACCCAAGTACAAATGCTGGCTTTGCACTACATGTTTATTATTTTTATTTTTGCAATAGCCAATTAAATATTCTGCAATAACTAAAATTCTTCATATTGAAAATCATTTATGGAATTCAAAATCATTTTGCATTATATTAGAATTTTATACACTTATTATATAACAAATATAATAAGTATAATATACTATAGAGACTTGAGAAAGATGAGATCACAACAGAAAGACAATACAGTAAAGAAATATCCATATCTTATCACTCAAGCATTGGGATGGTTCCTCAATTCCTGCAGTTAAATTTTGAAAGCCGTTTTTATCAGATCAATTTGCTTTTGCTTTATTTCAATGAAATATAATTTATTATCTTAACATATGCCTAGGAATCTGATTATACCTCAGTTGGCACTGAAATGACCATTAATGTAGGATTCCAATTTTTCCAAAGTGTGGTTATTTTTGCTTAGAAAATAATTTTATTTTTATAAACTATACTAAATTAATTCTTATAATAAATTTAACATATCTTATAATTTTAAAATTTTCTTTAAATAAGCTGAACTAATTTGAAAATAATGACATTTGAATATGTGTCTCAATGTGCATCAAGCCATAACATTACTTTGAAAATATAATGCATTACAGTACATTGATAAAGCATTCTAAATTTAAAACAAATAAGCTCTCTCTTTTTTCCATAGTGAAATATACTAATTATTGCCATGGTGATTCTAGATGGAGTTTTATGAACTAGTAAAGAATTGGAGGAAAAATGTAACTGGATAAGATAAAAACACACATCCTTTTGTTAGCACATTAAATGCTCTGGTCATTCACCTACTGGCATCTGATAAAATCCTCTCTAACAAAGGCTAAGAAGAAAGAGATCAAGAAGTACTTATCACCATTAAAAGGTCAATCTAAAGCAGAGGATAGATTCATCATTGTGAATTTTATTCCTTCTGGATGAAATTCAAATTTTCTAACACTAGTACATATGCTACCATGTGAATTATTACAGCAAAATTCTATGAAAGTTGAAAGCTCTCAAAAATTCCTTTAACATTAATAGATTGTTTTACATTGGATTATTTTATTCCTAAGCAATATAATGAGTAAATGTCCAGGACATGAGCTCCAAGATTTATAGAAAGTTTAGGAATGGATGCCAGTGGACAGCTGTTAGAAACTATTATGTTAGGTGTAATTTTATTACTTCAGTGGCAAAACTATTATGGTTCAAAACTTCTGTATTTTGTGTTCATTAACATCTAGGACAAAATTTAAATTATGTCACTGTATGCAACTCAAATGTCACAATTTTATATACCTAAAAAGTATTTAAAATTATGAAAAATTTATATTACCTACTAAAGATGTTACTATTGTAGTCTCTTAACTCTAAACAAAGTCAGAGACTTCAAATATAAATATAAGATAACAAATAATGTAATCAAGCATATAACATTTGGGTTAAATTGGTCATTATTTTTACTATCAATTCAGATTGGATTGTTAACCTGAAGACTTCAGGTATGGTTTTTCCATTTATGCCTTATTCTAGGTTATTTAATAAATAAAAGGCTAATTCTTCACCTCTTTTGAAATATTTTCATGGCCATAACTGCATTTACACAAATACTCTAGGTTATTGGATTATGAGGTATGAAATGCTACATGGAATGCAATGCCATTCAGTCAAATATAAAATAAAAATAAATAAACACCCCCTCAAGCAGTTGCTTGCCACAGAAGTCTGACAGGAGCCTGTCAGTTTATATGCCAAAGTAGATCTGAGAGGATGGCAGGACCTCAGCAGAAAACCAACACATACATCCATGCCTTACCCGGGGCTCGAACCCAGGTCCCTTAGATTAGTAGCCAAGCGTGCTAACCACTCGGCCATGGGATACCTTGCAAAAATGTTTATAAATTATCACTATTTAAGGCATGACATATTTGTTGCAGAATGTGGAAATTCATTCCAATATTTGCTTGTGTTTATCATGTATACATTACACACTATTTTATGTATCCACACTTTTAAACATCTGAAAGGTGCAACTTATAATCAGTTTAACTGCAAGCATTTAATTAACTTCAAGTGCAAATCCTAAAAACTCATGAAATAATTGAAACAATTACCTTGTAACTTTTAGCACTAACAGTATCATCAAATCCCAGATGATCTTCAGGATTAATGTTCAATTTGTCCCTAAGTGGAGTTGTTCCAGGAACTTGGGTCTTTCCTGTTGCTTGTCCAGGTGTTCTCATTGGAGTAAGTCCTAAAAACAAATTAAAAAAAAAAAGAGAAAAATTATAACTATAGGCATGTCAAGAATACAGTGAATCTTATAGCAAAAGAAACAAATTCATACATAAAAAAAGCAATGGAGGTTATTTATTAGAATGCAGTTTCGATTGATATTGGTTTGATAAATTTGCCATACAGAACTTATAAATAACAAACTATACTTATATTGTACCATCATATTTAATTTTAAAAAATAAATTAATTTAAACATTTAAAGATTAAATTTTTTGTCTGTAAAAATTTTTTGTCCCTTACAAGTCAAATTTATCTGAGCATCATTATATGTTGCAGACAGATAAGGGTGTCAAGTGCTACCAGGGTCCACCCCCAAAAAAACAATCATGTTGTTTTATACGAAATCTTAAACTTTTTATCAGCTTTGAAATCCAAAACAATAGTCTTTGTATAATTTTAGCCCCATATTTTGTGTCTGACACTAAATATTATTAAAAAACTGTAAAATTTTACTCCATATAGAATATCATTTTAACCTTTTCTTTTTGGTGGAATGTTTTAGTAATTGGGAACCCTACTTAAGTCTTATTTTCAGCAAACACTTTGACAAAAAAAACTTTGACACGAAGCAAAATTCTGGAACTCTGCCTGAAACATAATTCTCGGATATATCACAACTGTTAACATAAATGTGATATAACAAGATCCATTGTCTGGTTTTAATTCACTCTATTCTAATTGCTAATTCATGTATATGAAGCTCATGATACACATAAGATTCCGAACAATGCAGTCATATAATGCAAACCATGAGCAGTACCAAAAAGAAAATGCATTAGTGTATCCTGACACATTCAGAATATCAAAATTCTGATACCTGCATATATCTTTTAAAAAGCAGCAAATTACTGTTGCAGGTAAATCTCAATTAATCTCAGTGTGGTGTACTTGCAAGATTAAATGATAGCTAGACTTAATTGGAAGGTGAGCAGTGTATTATTCCCTTGTGATGATTCACAGAACTAGCTATAGCTAGGTACAGCTCCTAGAGTCCAACCCTACCTTACTGTGGTGCAGGCCATTAGTATCTTTCAGGGAAATATTCTATCCCCTGAAGGGAAATGGAAGGGAAGGGATGCCAATCAGTTTGACCTACTGATTTGGACTTCTAGAGTCACTTGTTTCTCTTTTTTTCCACCCTTGCTAAAGAGTGGTCAACTTCACAGGGTCTTAATGCCAATACTTAAACCAACTGGACTACCTACTGGTTATATTATTGATTTTGAATTAATAATTTTACACTGATAGATTTTTGCTGAAAGAAAATTTATAAATGCAATTTCATCTGCTTTTTTTTTATTTGGCAGCCCCAATTAAACAGAATCACAGGATATTTAATATCAGCTGGCAGATGATTCTAATCAGAAACCATCCAAGTACCCGAACCCTTGAAACTAGTAATAGCATCATTGATACTAAACTGGAGTATTGTCTCAGATCAGGGTTTGCTGGCACTTGAAAGGGCTTAATTGATTATGATGGTAAAGAAATTCATTGGTTGTCTGAGTTCATGCTAGCATGATGGCTAAGTTTCTAGCATATGGGGAACATATCTTTGTTCCACACCTGCAATTATGGGGTTGTTTGACATTGGGAATACTCAACTCTTCCAATAAACTCAGTTTCTTTAAAGAAAAACTACTATTCATTTTCTTTCCACAGCTACCTGGAATGTACATACTATTCTCTGGATGTCCTCATACAAGAATTCCAATAATATATAACCTGGACAATTTCTTGAAAAAGACAAGATGACAGGTAAAGATTAGATACTTAAAAATATCCTTAAAATTTTCTTTTAAGGATGTGATGATAGCAAACATGTACAAGGTATATATATATATAAGTTCTTGGTAGCAATGATAGAGATGCTTTGGTTGGATAGGAATATGATCATTATGTATTAATTAACAGTAAATGGGTTAGTATACTGTTAGGAACACAGGTTACCTAGGAGAGCTGAAATTGCATTTGACCATCGTTTTGTTAAAGATGTCTTACAACTGAAGCTTAAGAAATGTGGTAAGATTAAAAGAATTACTCATACTAATTCATAGCACATCATTGGTTTGCTAAGCATTGAATCATTATTAGGCTGTTTGAGTATCGAGATGACCATTGGTATAGAAGGAAAAACTGTCTTGAGTCAGGTGTGATCTGAATCCATGAACTCCTAATGACATGTCAGGTGCTCTGACTACTGGGCTGCCAATCGCTGATCAATATCGCCTCTATTGCTGATGTTAAGCTACACCCCATAGTCAGTTGCTGTCTTTGAGTGCATTTGGAGATTATCCTTCAAAGCCATTCCAGGTATGCACATGACCAGTCAAGCTCCAAATGTGCCCTGACTAAATTTTTTTTTGAGAAAATCTCAATCTGTTTCACTTCTGGTATGATCACTAATATTTTATAGTTGAGCAAATTAATCCACAGCACATCATTGGCTTATTAAGCATTAATCATTATTAGGCTATATATATATGTGTGTGTCAGTCAGGGTGTAGTTGGAGTGTGGCTGATAATGTGCAGATGCCTGGAATGACACTGAAGGATAGGGTTCCTCAAATGTACTCAAAGACAACACTGCCCCTATAGGGTGTAGCATATCATCAACAATAGAGGAGAGATTGATCAGTGGCCAGTAGCTCAGTAGTCCGAACACCTGGCATGTCATCAGGAGGTCATGGGTTTGGATCCCACTCAACTCAAGATAATTTTTCTTCTACACCCATTGTCATCAATATATTAAACAGCCTAGTAGTGATTAAATGCTTAATACAAAAAAAGCATCAAGATTGGAATAAAAAAAACAGCCAAAGCAAACTGTGATAGGTTACTTAGTCACTACTTTTTTTGGACTTGGGCAGAGAAAGAATCCTAGAAGCTACTCCTATCTTTTACAGCAGTAGCTATCCTATATTTTACAGCTTTTAGAGGAACATAAGAATATGCTCCACTAAGATCAGTCAGATTTAACTGACTGCTGCCTCAGTTACAGCTTGATAACTGTGTTTGCTTACTACTGAGGTTGGGTATCAGGACCCATTGCTGCAAGAAGTGAATGAACATAAGGTTCGATAATCTCATTGTGATACCTTACAGCTGTTACAGTCCCTCCTAGGAAGACCAATAGTCATCGGTATTCAGTTTGCAGACTAAATTAGGATTTGTCTGTGAACAGAACATTACCCCATTGACTTTGAGGTCGGCTGCGATGTTGTCGAGACCAATTTAATTGGTGGCCGGACGTGAAAGAAAACGCACAACCAGTGGTCTTGCATAAAGATGACCTGCATGAAGCTTTCTGGACAGTTTGCCAGGATACAGTCTGTTCTGTGGATTCAGCAAGATCAAAAGCAAGAAGGCGTGCTGATGGGTTCTGTGCACCTCGCATTTATGAGCAGGTAACTGTCATCCCTAGTTGATGTGGCCCTCAGACATCCAGGAACAGGTTTTCTAGCAATGGTTTGGCTGTTTGAAATCAATTCCCACAGCAGCTTACAACATCACAATTCACATTTAGCCATCTGGCTACCTCAGTCTGACATTGTCTGGCCTTGAAGCTCCTGATTGCTTGCCACCTCATTTCTTCACTCAAAAGATTTCTTCTGGCTATTATCTAAAGATTGGTCAGTATCTAATGGTGATCAAATGGTCGGACATACATCAAGACTAACACAAACTGATGTGCATATACAGATGAGGTGCTTTTCA
The DNA here is from genome assembly GCA_038380435.1 of Ryuthela nishihirai. NCBI lineage: Eukaryota > Metazoa > Arthropoda > Arachnida > Araneae > Heptathelidae > Ryuthela > Ryuthela nishihirai. The sequence continues at coordinate 132,826,439 of JAWZYU010000001.1, read as the reverse complement.
TACTGACCTGTTTTGCAAGTACAACTGAATTTCATGCAAATTTTGTGTGCAGATTTGAACTCTGTACTGTTTATGAAAAAAAAAAATCGATCTTTGCTATTTTATCATCAATTATCATAAAAGATAAGCAACAAATGCAAAAATCAGCACAACTTTTGAGCACCAGTGTATTAAACAGGCTATTCTTAAAACCAATACTATTGTTCCAGGTAAAAAAAAGGCAGTCATTTTAGCAGTCATTTAGCATAAGCATAAGCATTTTAGCATAAGACAGTCATTTTAGTTATATGATAAGGCAATGAACCTTATTTTTCGAGTGCAGAACTAAGTTGAATTAAAACCCTACTGATTTTAACACAGAACTTAATGTGTAAATCCATTAATGTTCCCAGGCTATCAAGCCATAGCAATCTTTGGTTTGATAATCTGGCTGACAAAGCAGAGAAAGCTCCTAGATAGCACAACAACAGAGAATTATACCTTATTGTAAATATTTTGTGTGGGGATAAAAATAGGCTGCCATAGAGGGATTTGGAGTTAAACATGGTAAGGTTTTCTGAAGATGAGGATTCCATTATTGCAAGATGGGCTGAGCATTTCAGTGATGTTCTGAACAATGTGGTTAGTTCTACTTTCATTGTTTGTAATGAAGATATATATAAAGATAGATTTAATGCTAGCCCTATCTCACAATCTGAAGTCACTCCTACTATTTCTAAATTAATATGACAAAAATCATTAGGGATAGATGAAATTACTTCTGAAATCCTTAGAGCTTAATGATTCATGCCAACTGTGGTGTTGAATAATTACTATAATAAATGTGTTGTTCCTCAGGATACTAGTACTAGAGATATTTTCAAAAACAGTGATCTCTGTTCTTGTGATAATTACAAGGTCATTAGTCTACTTTCTGTTCTAGGTTTTACACTATTGTGCTTTAGTGAATAAATATTGGATTATGGACAACTTCAATATTGGTTAAGAGGTGGCAGACCAAATTTTTTCATTTAGACAGATTCCTGAGAAATGCTTTTTTTTTGTGTTTTCTTTTCAGTTTGGTTATTTAAGTTTAATGGAAAAAGTATCATAGCCAACATTTTTTGATGACATAAATATGTCCAATAATGTTACTTGAATTTGTGGAAATAAAAAAAATTTAAAACCATAATAAAGGAAAAAAAAACATGCTATTATCTTACCATCAGGAGTACTGTTCTGAGTTGGAGTTCTAAAAGGTGTAGCTATCAAATTATTAGGAGTTAATGCATCTCCTCTCTTTGGTGTAACACCACTAAAATCAGTATCATGAAGAGGAGTATTAAGACCTCCCTTTAGAGGAGTGTCTACATTAGTCAATGCCATTATATTTTGTGCTTCCTGTAATAATGAACCACACACATAAATTTAATTAATTATAGGAAATAAAGTACCAACAATGATAATAATACAGCTAAATTAAACAGAGTGCTTGTGATTTTTCTTTTTATTTTAGATAAATTGATATACACTGCTGGCCATTAAAAGTGCAACACCAGGAAAGACGAGAGATATCAAAGCCATATTTAGGGGAATACAAAGCTTATGCTACAATGATCAAATGATTACAAATACAACTCAGTTAGACTTGTGGAATACAAAGAAATCAGCATCTTGTGTAGCCACCAAGAGAGGCAATAACTGCTGCTACACAGTCCGGCATTGAGAGGATGAGATGTCGGATGTGTGTTTGGAGAATGGCAGTCCATGCAGTTTTGATACATAGCCAAAGTTCATTTGTTGTAGCCAAAGTTCATCTGTGGGAACAAAGTTAATCTGTTGTTCATCTGTTGACATGCTCAATTAGGGACAGATCCTGTGAATGCACAGGCCAAGGCAGAAGTGTCAGATGGTGACTATTAAGGAATTGTTGGACAATTAATGCCACATGTGGTTGGGCATTGTCCTGTTGGTAAATGACACCAGACAGCCCTTGAAGATATGACCACAGACTCCAACACCTCAATGATGTAATGCTGGCTATTCAAAGTACCAGTAATGCATATGAGGTGCATGCGTGAGTGGAGTCCAATGGCAACCCATACCATAACACCAGGGGCCGGACCTGTATGGCACTGCATCATGCATGTCTCACTGCGCCTGTCAGCGCAGTACTGCCAGATACAAATTCATCCATCATGGTGCTGCATACTGAAGTGGGATTCATCTGAAAAGATGATGTGATGCCATTCCCAGATCCATGCACGACATTCTTGGCACCATTGCAGTTGCATATGACTGTGTTGTAGAGTCAATGGTAGCCGAAGCAATGCCCACCTAGAAAAGATGCCACGATGCTGTAGATGATGTCGAACCGTACGTGCAGACACTGGTTGATGTGCAACACACCCTAACTGTGAGTTAATGTGTTTGATGTGGCAATGCAATCATTCAAAGCCATGCCCAAGAGATGTCTGTCCTCTCGTTCGTATTTTGTGACAGGACCATTGAGATCCCTCACGACGTCGGTGAGTTCATTCCTCCTTTACCCACTGACACCACATTCTCATCACTGTGGCAGCATTCCGTCCAACATGAGCACCAATGTCTCTCCAACAATTACGGGAAGGCAGATTATCTTACCGATGTCTCGTTAAGATAATCCGCCTTCCCATAATTCCACAATTCTCCCTCAATCAAAGTCAGAAACCTGGTCTTATGGATGCCGTGTTATTCAACGGGCATACTTGATCTTTTAGCGTGCAAAAACTGCAAGCAAATGTAATTCCAGTGCTTTACACCGGCTCTTTGTAATCTACTCTTATACCACTTCAAGGGGGCATTATTGTCACACGATGTGTATATGTGCTGTGCTTTGAATCATTTACAAGTTCTCCCATGTGCTATCCATCTTGCACATTTCAGGACAATCTGATGACTTTTTCCTGGTGTTGCACTTTTAATGGCCAGCAGTTTATTTCCATTCATCAATAATGTTTCAATTAGAGAAACCTGTTACATCATCGCAAATAGTAAAATGTCAGTGAAAAAAAGAAATTTGAAAAAATTGTGAGGGAAAATATTTATCAGTTCCCATGACCAACTATTTTACATAAGACAACAAATATAAAAGTGATAAAAAAAAACTTGCCAAAGCATATTTCAGGTACAATAAACATAACCATTAATAATCTGAATAAAAAAATAAAATGAGAATATACAAGAATAAGAATTCACATTTGGACAAAATTAGCTAAAAATTTCAATGAAATCATTTAAAATATTGGCAACAGCAGTACTATAATAAAAATAGGGAAAAGTTATACAATTAATTAAACCAATTAAAAATCTGTTTAACTCTATCATTATACATATTATTGGGCTTATCCTGTCTTCTCATACAACATAAAACATATAGGCAAGGATATGCCCACTGGTTTGTAGACAGGTGCTCTAACCACTAGACCAGTATTGTCTAGTGGTTATTTAACAATCAAGTGTAAGCCCTTTGTCAAACTGATGTTCCCATAATTGAGCAATTATATTCTATGTAACAGCTCTAAAAAATCTGTTAGCCAAATATATGTACTGTCTCTGAATGAAGGATTTACTATAAAGTACAATATCATAGTACCAATTTTCTTAATAATCTAATGATGCACATTAGAGGAAGTAGACTAAAGAAGTATGCTCAAATTAAGAATAATAAAGTGAATTAGCTAAGAGTGAAGACACAATTGAACAAAATAATAACATAATGTTTAATCAACTCACCATAAGAATTGTATCCCGGCTACTAAATGGTGTCCGAGGAGTTCGGATGTTTACTGTACCAGGAGTTAAGTTGTAATCAGATAGGAGTGCCTCTGAAATCTTATTCCCTGATTCTTCTGCTGCTTCTCGTGCTGTCTCACTGGCTTTTCCCAACTTCACTACCTGAAGTAATTAATTTAAAATGATATATTTATAACAAAACTTACACATAACATTGATTTCTGAAAATTATTTAAATATATATATATATTTCATTCACACACACAAAAAAAATACCACAATTACACATTTACAAATAATTCTATCAGTGGATATTAGAGATGAGTTTGGACCTTGCCCAAGCCTGAAATCTTGATGAATCTGTAGACTAGCTTTCAGTTGAGCTCAGGTTTGAAATAACACAGAATTAATTCTATGTCAACAGGTAATTTGTGTATTTACTATTATTTGATTAATACAGATGACTTCAAGCTCAGATAAGTCAAATTTAAATTTCTAATTTTGCTTATTTGAAAAAAAAAAGCATAAATAGGGTTGGGACATTTTACCTTTGAATAACACTTTTTTGCACACTATGGGCTAAATGGACAGGTTCAGAAGGACCCCAAGGGCTCAGAGATGGTTAAGGGGGAGGGTACCAACTGGACAGCTGCTGGGAGACATGATAGCCTCCCGTCAAGGCCATTAAATGTGTTCTTTAATGTGCAGAGGGTATGGCTCTCCTGCACATGGGGCCATGGCTTTATGTCCCATCTGATAGACAGTGGCCTTTCCAAAGTCCATCAGTGTCCCTACTGATGAAGGGCTGGGCAGGGAGTTTTGTGGAGACAAAATCTGAACACTGGCCCAGCTGGGAATTGAACCTGGGAACTGCAGATTACGAGCCTGGATGCTACTGACTGAGCCACCCACACCCCTCTAATGCATAACCAAGTATGATAAATGATCATGAAAATATTTTAATTGTCTATTAAGGAAGAGGATCTATCTTGGAAAGAAAAATTAGATTATGTTGGCAAATTATTTAATTAATTAGTAAATGCTTATATTTGGACAAAATCAGCTATAAAACTCCATAAAATCATTTAAAGTACTGGCAACAGAAGTACTCTCTTTTACACTTTGTAATGTCAGAAAACATAGGAAGAGATAATATTTCAAGTAGTAAAAGCATCAAGACAATACGAGCTTCAATGGAGTATTTATCCCATTTTAACTCAAGAAGTGTGGGGGGGGGGGGGGAAGGTTAAATTTAATCCAATAATAACTTTTTTGGGTGATTTTAATCTTTTATTCAGCAGAGTATTTAAAATTAATTCACACTATTCAGCATTTCATTATTTTTTCAGGAATTCTCTGTCTTTTTTAATGAATCTCTTAATGTTATAATGATTTAACTAAAGAATTTCCCATTCCACCAAATTTACTTCCCCTATTTTTAGTTTGAAATCATGTTGAGCTTTTAATTTTGTCTCCATATAATTATATTAAGGTACTTAATAGCCTGTAATATGAAGAACAGAAAAATGGTTCAGCTGAATGCATATCTGTATAAGTGTTTATTGATGGAATCAAAATTTATTTCCCTCTGAGATCAGGTGGCTAGGTCTAAACAATTAACAATCAACAACACAGGCAGTTCCTGAACTTAAATAAAGTTTCAGGTGGAAAAAAATCAAATTTTAACTTTCACTTCAAATGAATCGTAAACCAATTGTTAAGTCAATAAAAAGAATATTTATTATCTTTGGTTCTTTCCCACACTATTAAATGTTCCTAAGGTTTAAGTTTTCACTGCATGTTAAATATTGTAAGTCTCTGATAGCATATCTGTTGCACCTGTAAATTATCTTAAAATGGGTAGATTACAAATCTACTTGAATTTTTTTAACTGAATAGTTCCACGATATCAAAAATTTCAACACACGTTTTTATTAGGAGCATGTCTTCATAACAATAGAGTTAAATTGAAGCATCTTTAGCAGTCATTTACAATGAAAGCTTTTACAATGAAATGAAGTAGCACCTCTAGATCAGGGGTCCTCAAACAATGTCAATAAAGGTTGCTGATTGGGATTGTCAAGCAAATGACAAACTACAAAATTAAAATTTTCTGACAAACATATTGCTGGGATTTGCTTTGAAAAGAAGTTCTCATTACAATCTGAAGTGTATGTGATCTTATTTTTGTTTTGAATGATAATGTTTTCTATTCACTTATTTGTAGCAATCTTTGTTTTCTTTGCTTTTGTTCTTTTTTCTAACTACCCAATTAACTTTTCCATTTGATTTTCTACGCAACTTTAACGTTGCCTGCAACCTTTTTCATAAAAATGTTGTTTACCATTGATACAATTCCTATTATTTAAGTCTTTATATTAAAAAAGATCCTATAAAATGACAATTTAGCCCTTGAGACTTTAGACAATGCCTAAAGGTTCACGAGACTTGAAATGTGATCCACTGCTCCAGAGCTTATTATCCTGGTTTATAAGTTTCCTTTCAAGTAACATTAATTTGCATGTCAGTTTTTAAAGTGACATTACTAGTTTCCCACAGCTGATTATAAATGCATTCTTTTCTGCACCATTTAAAATATTAACTAAGGATTGTCAAGGATCATAGTCCATTTTCATTATTAGTGCATAAAACTTTAAATATGCTTAACCTTTTCACTACTCTAGTGGCAGCCATTTCAATTTTTCATCAACATAGCTGCTTGTCATTTGCACAGTTGCCACACTAGATGCGTTGTATAAGTTTAATGCTTTGCCTCCATTATACTTACTAGAATTCTCAAGGGGGGGGGGGGGATCTGGCCCTCCTAAGAAATATCACTGATGGGCTAGGAAAGGCTGCCATCTGTCAGATGGGATGTTAAGCCGTGAACCTGTGTGCAGGAGAGGCATACCCTGTGCACGTTAAAGAACACGCTGGATGGCCTTGACAGGAGGCTACCATCTGTCTCCCAACAGTTGTTCCAGTGGGTCCCCTTCACCAACCTTCTCTGAGCCTTTGGGGTGCAAGAGAGACATACCCTGTGCACGTTAAAGAACACACTGGATGGCCTTGACAGGAGGCTACCATCTGTCTCCCAACAGATGTTCCAGTGGGTCCCCTCCCCCAACCTTCTCTGAGCCTTCGGGGTCTATGTGACCTGGCCATTTAGCCCATTGTGTGCAAAAGAAGTGCCGCTCAGAGGTAAAAAACCCAACCCAACCTAAGAAATATGTATGGCATTGTACAAATCATATGATGACTAAAAGCAAAAAGTATATGCAGGCAATTTGACCACCATCAAAGCAGTTGCATTACAGAATTTAACTAGAACAGTTAAGCATCAATATTGATTTAAGTACTACAGAAATTTTTTCAGTATCATACACACTTCAAAGAATATTTTAAAAGGTCCAATAATAAATTATCACTGAAAAACATCCTGTATACAAGAAACACTCGAAATAATTAGTTGGGAAAAAAAAAACAAAAAAAACTGGTTGTTCTGAGTAGGATTCGAACTCAGGTCTCCCAGAACTATGAACTATGCCAGGGGTCATAACCACTACACCACCAGAAGCTAACAATTTCTTCAACAAAGTGGCATATAAGCATTCCTGCAATTTTTGTTGATTCGCCAGTGCTAAGCTGAGATGCTTCATATGATGGAAGTAATATTTGCCATTCACGCTCACAGCATTATACAGGGTGAATCTGAAAAAGTGGGCAAAACTTTACGGGGTGGTAGAACGCAGCTATACGAGCAATATTCGTCATAGAATGTATGGTCGGAACGCAAGTGGTGAGAAGTTAAAAGGTAGTTTTCCACTGTCACATTTAAAGAATGAACACAAGAAGGAGAGGAGATACTTCAGAAAACATTTTATTAACAGGAATGTAATTGAGGTACATGCTCAAAGAAATTGCTCAAAAGAGCTGCCGCACCGTACACAAAGTGCATATCCGCCATTTCGTGGTTAGTATAACCAGCCATCCTCTCGGCAATCCACGGTAGAAATGCCGTTGGGTGCAAGGACCGACCCTTTTATACTATTTCCAACACCACCTAGCGGCTCGCCGTTTGCGTTCCGACCATACATTCTATGATGAATATTGCTCGTATAGCTGCGTTCTACCACCCCGTAAAGTTTTGCCCACTTTTTCAGATTCACCCTGTATAAGCAATCCAGCAATAAATTATCAATGTTCAATTATCAGTTAGCTTATAGTGGTCCAATGGTTATGACCACTGGCATGCTTCCGGGAAATCTGGGTTCGAATCCTAGTCATGAAAACAAATTTTTTTCAAATAATTACTTCAAAAGTAAATCTTTTTCAATATCATTCCTTTACAGTATGGAAGAATGAAAGGAATAAGAGAAAAATAAATGTATCCTAAAAAATTATACAACAGCTACCTATATTTAATTCCAGATGGATTCCTAAAACAATACAAATAATGTTGAAGAACTTTTTTTGCATTTATTTATGATTGAATAAATGAAAAGTTCAGTGAAACAAAATAAAAGTAACAAGAGTAGAAACACCTAATTAATGTCTGATGGTGATAACAGATTTTTTTTAATTCTCATAATTTTTATTAAGTTAAAGAAGCAATAATGCAAAAGTTCTTGCTTTTTAGTAATTAATGCATACCTGTTCTAGCTCTGCATCAGAAATCTGGGGAGATGGAAGAACCAATTTACTTCTTTTTCTTACTGGTTCTGCAGTTCCAGTTAGCATTGCTGTTGGCATATCATTTTCCTTCCGGTTTTTCAACTTTTGTTTGTCCTTCTTTCGTTCTTTCTAAAAGATAAATATACACATTATATTTTGCAATGCCTAATGCTAAAAAAAAAGCACATATATATATGCCAGAAAATTACATATCAAACTGACAAGAATAATGGGTTTATATAGGAAAGGATAGTTTCAATTTAAACAAAACTTTCTTTAATGCAGAAATAAATGCAGTTAAGTTTATTAGTATTTTCCTGGTTTGTTGTGCACTTCTCAATAAATGTTTGAAGTAATCATTTTTTATAATTTGCTTCATGTTTCCATTTGAAGAACCATCACTTTGATATTATTCTTAGCTGCACTAAGAAAGATATTATCATCATCACCACAAAAATTTAATAGTTATAGGAAACAAGACATTTTCCCCACCATCCAAAAAAGCTCTTCCCGATGAACCTGTTTCATTCAAGTCCCTTGAGAAAGTAAGTATGAGATATTTGATGAGTACAAGCACTGGTTGGTAGACAACTCAGTACTGTTGCACACTAGCTCACATTGTTAGCAACTTTGGTTTTGCAGGGTACGATTCCCCTGGCCATGGTTGCAATCATTCTTGTTTCCCCCTCCCCCCTCTCCCTTATAGGCCCTTTCCCATTTTTGTCACTGAAAGAGTTTGCAGCATGAAAGGAAGAGACAGGTAGGGTACAATTGTTGGCCCCTCTCGACAAAAACAGAGTGTTTGTCGAGCAATTGATTGTGTGGATCCAAAACAATGGTATCTACAAATAATTCGTATGGTTGGAAAGGGATCTCATAGAACATGAGGTTTTCATCAAGCATACTGTCCAAAGTCAGTATGCAATACAGCACACAATGCCCCACAACAACAACAGCATAATTAAAACACTGAAAACAGATCACATGGCTGCACCATAAAGGAGTTTTAGTGACCAATGTCCAATACACTCCCATTCCCCTCAGGCACAGCAATGTGGAGAACAATGAGAATAATAAAATAAATACCCCCTCAAGCAGCTGTTTGCCACAGAAGTCTGACAGGAGACTGTCAGTTCATATGCCATAGTAGGTCTGTGAAGATGACAGGACTTCAGCAGAAAAAGAACATAAACGTCCATGCCTTACCTAGGGCTTGCACCCAGGTCCCTTAGATCAGTTACCAAGCATACTAACCACTCGGCCACAGACTGCAAAACAAATGACATCACTAGGGATATACCACCAGCAATTCAGCAAAGAGATTCCGAGCTTTTGCAGCAGTAAGATGCCATTAAGCAGTGAACACATTGCTAAAGACACGGTAGTGGGGTGGGGTAGAACATTGTTCATGGAGATTCCCCAGTGACAGCATCGACCTACAAATATTTCCCAGGAGAGCTAGGGTAAGCCCCTTTCAACTTTAAGAAATGACAACTTCCCTCAGTAGATAATATTGGAGTCTGTTGGGATGATAGAAACTCGTACCCAAATGCAATTTCCCAGTCAGCTAAACTTGTGAGAGCTGCCCAAAGTCTCCATCATTATTGGGGCTGCCGCTAGATAGCTCTACTCTGACACTCTCATTACCTCAGAATCCCCCCCCCCCTCCTTTATGTTTCATTTGTGTCAGCTACGACAATCTAGGAAATAGCACACTCAAGAAAGGAAGTGTGATTTTATCCACTTGGACAATGATCGCTTCCCGTGTCAGTTTGCAAAATGATAATTTAGTGCCTAAGTTAGACTGCCAGAAGAACCTGTTAGCCAGAGTCTAGTGAACTATCCACCCTTGTAGTGAACAACTGCAGGAACTATTCAGCATTTTCACACACTCTGTAGTATCTGAACTATGTTTTAAAGTGTACATTAGTGTTCAAGTCAACACAGATTCCTTGGCAGTGTGCAACCCTGTTGAAGGTGGGTATAGTCGGTAAGGGCCCATTTTGAAATCTCTCATATCTTGCTCACCACCTTTAAGTGTAGAATTAGTGTAGTATTGTAAGAGTAATAGTTTAGCTAAGATAAGAGTTACGATGAGATAGCTTACAAGTCAGCTAGAGATGTTTTAGTCAGGAGTTGCTTCATGTGCATTTATTCAAGAATGTTTTCCATTAGTAATAACAATTGACAATTGTGAAACATAAATTTGACTCCTTCATATTCTTAACCCCTTCATTTTGAATTATTAATAAATTCAGTTTCATTATGTTAAACTCATTGCCAGACAGTAATTCTAAAGTGCATTCTATTTACTTGCCCAGTGAAGGAAGCTTTTGCAAAGTGGCTGATATCAAAAAGTAGGGTTGGAAAGGCCATTAGGTTGTTGCTGCACTGCTGCTTAGCCCTGCAAGCTTGAGTGTTTTGGAGAGGAAAAGAAGGATTAGGCAAGTGTCCTTATCATTTACAAAAGACAGGCAAATAGTCTATTTTTGCTACTTTCACAGTTAGCTCATGACTAATTGACTGTCCTTCAAGTGGAAATTAATATTTCAAACATATCAGTCTTAGTGTATAATTTAGGGTACCTTAAAATAATCTAATGGAGAGTGGTACTTATTTTATCATTGATGCCCAGGTCAATTTGTGGGATATAATTGTGTACATGAAGGGAGGAGCTTCAGCCACAGTTATTTCATCTTCAGTGAGTTCTATATGGTAACCATAAATTCTTTGCATGCCATATAAGATGAACACAATGCAAAACATAATCGATCACATTCTTGCCAACAGAATGTCCATATCCAACCTCTGGGGTGTATACAGAAGTACTACTGTGCTATGTCAAGGACCATAGCATAAATGCTATAACTAAAAATGTAAATTTTTATTGAGCAAATTTCCACAACAGTTTCCATTAAGTGCATAAAATTTTTTGGAAGGTCCGCAAATTTTTCATGATCCTGCAAATTCTGATGGGTCCCCCCCACCTCTTAAAATTCTGTGACTTATCAGAACTTTAACAATTTGAAAATTAAACAAAATTCTGATGTTACAAAAAGGAATAAACAGATTGGGTAAATTTCCACCTTTTCATCTGTTCCTATGCTGTTTTTTCTGAAATGCATGAAAATGTTTTGAAAAACTGATGTGGATGTATGACTCTTACTTTAAAGATCTTTACCATTCCTCAGTAACTATTCAACATGACACACACTAAACTTCTCTCCACATTCACTCCTATCACCACAACCACATAGAAGATTATAACAAGTTTTCGAGTAAAAAAAATGGAAAAAAACTGCAGCAGCATATTAATAGATACATTTGAAAGCATAAAAATAATTCCTTAAAAGTGATTTAAATCAAGTCGAAAAGATCAGCACTGAATATTTCTGAAACGCTACACATGTCAGCACACAAAATCTATAATAAAATGAATAATTTGTCAATAAAATTACTTGGCAGTAGCGAGTATGATGTAACACTCGCAAAAAAATTCATAAAAGTTCATGTTTCAAAAACATTGGGCAATAATAATGATTTATTTTTGTATAAATTGAATACAGAGAAGGGACAGATGGTGCATAGCACTCTTTCTTTGTTGACTAAAAACGAAATAAAAAGCAAATGGTTCAGAATCTAAAGCATCAAAGAAATGATGACAAGTCCACTTCTTTAATTTTCTGCTGAAACTTTGGAATGCTGACAAAAGCACCACGTTGAAAGTTGGTTCCAAACCCTCCCTGCTTTGCATAAGAAAGAATGATTAAAAATGTTTAATCACAAACCACACTTTTAAAATGGCTTTTCAAATGCCTTTGGTGCTCTTTAGCATATTCTAACATACATCATTGTGGCATACAATGTGTAGTAGTGTTAGCTTATTATTCTAAGTACAATAGTACTTTTACAAAGAGAAGTTCTAAGTACCAGACTTATTGATACTAATTTAAATATTTAAAGTTCTTATTCATACTCACGTATGTGATGGAAGCATGCTATTTCAGAAATTATGCTTGTTAGTCATATGCCATTTAAGAGGATGTTTATCTAGCTGGTACACTCAACACAGTAGATAATATCTTTTGTGGAGAAACAGTCCTTGTAATTTACAGCATCTTTGGTGCATAATGGCTATCACACTGTAGATAAGCACTACTTTCTTTCAGTTTGTATGTCATTGCAAGTTGTTAGTATTTCAACAGTGGTAACATCATATCCATCTGTTGAGTTGTAAGAACCATCAGCATGTAGCATTTCGTGATAGTATCACTAGTTGAGGTTTTGAGCTTGATGTAAAAGTTGCTTAAAGGTACTTGACAACATAAAACTTATTTTTAACTGAATACATTCGAACTACAATTTAACATTTAAAATATATCAGCAGTTAAGATCAACATGGTACAATGCATTTCGATACCATTCGTTCTGTCGCATCAGGCAGTGAAATGTATGTTGTGAACTGGTTTTATAAGGCAATCCCTCTAGCAGTGATTCGTGATGAATCGGTTAATTATGCATGAGGATGTTCCATGCTGCCGGTAGGGAGATTATGTCTTTTCTTTGTGTAAATATATTATTAGACTTTCCATAAAGTTCAATTGACATTTTGTTGGTGGTGAGGATATTATTTTATAATCTAATTTATTTATAGGTAAATTATATTGTATTATTGCTTGCGATAAGGCAGTGTGCACTTTTTGATGTTGAATATTGGTTTTTCATTCCAATATTCATTCTTCTATGGTTCTGTATGTTCTGCCTATGCAATGATTTTTATTGTTTTATGTATTATTAGAATATTCCCCTGAGGGGTGCATTCTATCCTGATCATTTATCATTAATAATTTTATGGTATTTGTAATATTACTAGATACTACTTAATTTATATGGTTTAAGGGTGTTATATAAAGGGTTTCTCTCAAACCATTAATAAGAGAAACTTATGGTAAATTTTTTTGTACTGCTTTCACTATTTTGGGCTGAATTTGTGTTTTGGCATGGTATTTAAATTTACTATGTTTTTGGATATTTCATATATGCACTGGCAAAAATTGAAAAAAGAACCCCCTGAAGAAATTCCTTTAGGAATGTCATTATATAATATGTTAATAGTTAAGGGAAGCAGAAACCTTATCCAAGATTGAAAGTCATTGGATGAAATAATGACGTCACTGAGGACGACAACATGCAAATGTGTGCAGCGCATATTTAAGGACTAGGGCATGAAGAAAGAAGTTATTTGTCTTGTGTCATGTTGTTCAGTGCTCTTTGAAGAAGCTACCATGCCTGGATGACACAGGTACGCAACATTTGTTCAGTTAGCGGAGTTTGAGCTAGGTCGTATAGTGGGTCTTCGGGAAGCAGGTTGGTCTTTTCGTCAAATTGCACATTATGTTGGACGAGAGGAATCAGCAGTGGTACGATGGTCAGAAGAGCATTCACACACTCACAGATGTGGTTCTGGGCATCAGAGTCATGGACAAACAAGAGGATCAGCATATCAGGAAGGCAGTGGTGGCAGAGCGGATGGCTATGGCATTACAAATTCGATCCTCTGTCGTACCAAGGGTGTCTACAAGAACGATAAGCAATCATCTTTTGGAAGCAGGATTATGGGCACAGTTACCACTGTCACCTCGTCACTGTCGAGCACATTTGCAGTGGTGTCAAGAATGAGTTCATTGGAGGGAATAATGGCAGTCTGTGGTCTTCAGTGATGAAAGCCAATTCTGCTTAGGAGCATCCGATGGTTGTTTATGTGTCCGAAGGCAATAAGGTGAGTGGTGATCTACCAGCGACACACAAGGCCCATGCAGGGCATCACGGTGTGGGGAGCGATTATCTATCAATCTCGCATGTGTCTGGTGTTTGTAAAAGGGTACACTGAATAATAGCAATACATACATCAGCGACATTGTACAGCCGGTTGTCCTGCCATATTTGAGTGTAATCACAAATGTGATATTCCAGCAGGATAACATCTGCCCACACTCCATCTGAGCAACTCAACATACTCTTCAGGCAGTGCACCAACTCCCTTGGCCAGCACATTCTCCGGACTTGTCTCCAATCGAGCATGTCTGGGACTAGATCGGACAAAGACTCTTCCACAGATTGCGGCAGACAACAACCATCACTGAATTACATGTTCAAGTTGAAAGTGCATGGAATGGTATCCCCCAGCATGATATCCAGCATTTGTACAACCAATTGCATACCAGATTGGAAGTTTGTATTGCTGCTTGAGGAGATTCAACACCTTATTAAAATGCACCTTCTGTAAAATGTAATACTCATTAAAAGGTAAAATAAACATTGAATCACTTTACATGTGTGATCACTGTCCTTTCTCAACAAGTTGTTTCTACTAAATAAATCTCATAGATTACGCTTCAATTGTTAATGGTGTTCTGTTTTCAATTTCCGCCAATGTATATTTCAGAATATCCAGCTTGAATGCCTATTTCATAAATAAAATTCAACTTTTAAAGTTGTGTGGTAGAACAGTACCTGTAGGCTCTTAGAAAGTATGTATTATAAGCTGATTTTTCATATTTATTAGGATGTGCAGAGTATGCTGTAGTTAGGTTAGGGATGTATGTAGGTTTTCTATAAACTGTAATTTGGCATCTTGTGCCTTGTATTATTATAGTTATATCTAAATAAGCCAGCATGCCTTGGTTTTCTATCTCATGAGAAAATTGTATTGAGGGCATTATGCTATTAAACATATCAATTAAAGTTTATACATCACTATTGTCATAATTCAAAAAAAAAATATTGTCAATGTAGTATATATATATATAATGCAGGTTTAAGTGGACATTTTTCTAAAGCACGGATTTTGATGTCTCATGACTGCTTCAGCCACGAGGCTTGAGCGCGGGGATCCCATAGGGATGCCCTCTCTATGGATCTATGAAGAGTTGTCAATTTGAAACCAGTTGGATGATGTGGCCAGGTTCAGGGCCTTGTGTACACTAAAGTACACTTAGGCCATGGGCCTGGTGACCTCTAACTACTTGGATTTAAGTCTCATTGCTGCATCCAACACTGGAGTGCTAGGATATACAACTATCAGAAGTATAATTTCTGAAATAGCACGCTTCCATCACATATGAGAGTATGAATAAAAACTATACATACTTAAATTAGTATCAATAAATCCAGTACTTAGAACATATATTTGCAAAATTACTATTGTACTTAGGATAATAAGCTAACACTACTACACGTTGTATGTCGCAACGATGTATGTCGCAACGATGTATGTTAGAATCTGCTAAAGAGCACCAAAGGCATTTGAAAAGCCATTTTAACAGTGTAGTTTGTGATTAAATATTTTTAATACATCACTCTGTATCTCAATTTAATTTAAAGAATGATATTTAAAAGTTTTCTTTGCCAGAGAAATATTGATACTCGGGGGATGTCTCCTCATGTTGCTACTTGCAATTGTTAGCAAGGAATGTTGGATGTCTTGGTGAGTTGTCCCATAAATGAGTTTGCGGCATGTTTTCAGATCCAGTTCAAGTTTTCTCCATTCTAGTGAATGGATATTAAGATTTGCCAGCCTTTGTTCATATGTCAAGTTGAAGTAGCCTGGTAGTCTTTTAGTGAATCAGCTCTGCAGCCTTTCTAATGAGAATATCACAGACCAGATAAAGGCACTACACTGCCAAGGCATATTGGAGTACGGTTCTAACATATATGTGATAAAAGCATTGACAAGGATAACATGACTGCATTTTTGGTAGCTTCTTAGAATCATGTTGGCAATGCAAAAGGCTTTGATAGCAACTTTCCTGCAATGGGGTGAAAATGGCAGTGTCACTGAATGTGACACCAAGATGAGAAAGTTCATGGACACTCTTGAAGAGATTGTTCCAATGTAATAGTTGTAGTGTTTATTATTGTAACCTAAATGAATGACTGAAAATTTGGCTGAGATTGGAGCATATTTCAGGAACTCCCTTTCAGAATGTTGTTACAAACTGTCTGCAAATGGTCCTGGTCTTGTGTCACTGTAGTCTGGGAAATTTTGATATCATCCATAAGGATATTATTTTTGATTGGGAGAAGAATATCTGGTATGTTAAATGTAAAGAGGAAAAAAAGTGTGTCAAATACTGTTCCCTGCACAGCTCCACTTGCAACTCTTTTGACTGGTGATAATTCATCTTTCAAGTCAAGGTCAAGAAAGTGGTCTCCTCTGGTGGGAAATTTGACGAATTGGCAAAATCCCATGAAAAGAAGTTTAGATAATGCTTAATCGTTGGTGTTGTTGGTTGCTGTGGATAATTCTTTATCAATAGAACTGAAGTTGTAGTCCCCAACTGCATATTTCGTCAGCTGTAACAGCTTTTTTTAAAAGCATGTCAAATTTTCAATCCCAATTAAAGTGCTTAAATTTTTCTGAGAATGATGTAGATAATATAATTTTGAACAGTATGCCCATGTTTGAAGTGACAACAGCTTAAAAGCCACATAGCAATGCTGTGAAAAAATTGAATAACATTGACAATTTAATTCTTTTCTGGTTGTTTCAAAAAGAATAGTATTCAAACATCTAATAAGTTCTTAACCTAAAATTTCCTTTCATATATCAAAAATTAACCTTTTTGTAAGTAAAATGCTGCTAGAATAAATAATAAAACATTGAGCTTAATGCAAAACTATTATACAACTCTGTTTCATACTGGGTTTAAAGGTTTTTTACTGTTGTTGTACCAAGATCCCATCAATATATACTCCGAGAAAGAATTTTTTTAAATAAATTTATTCCAATAGCAATTTTTCCTTTGATCCACTAAATATAATTATTCTTTTTTACATGCATTAATTCTTTTAAAGAAGTCTGCAAAGTTATACAATATTAATTAACTTAAAAACACAGACTATTATTACAAGCTATTCTGTTGATATAAGAAGTGGGGAGGCAATAAAAGGGAACTGCTCTATGGTACAAAAAATGCACCTATGACACTGTGGTTGGTTTGGTTGTTTGGGGTTTATTGGTGCATTAGCAACTAAGGCTATAATGCGCCAAACGAATATCCAAAAAGAAAAGAGATAAAAGTAATGTTTAACCCTCAACCAAGTTTAAAAATAAACCAAAAAGTCAACAAGAACAATGTGAAACAATAAAAAGAAATTTTGAGGACAACAAAAACAAATGTATAAATATGTTCAATATAAAATAACCCAGGTGTAAGCGACCTGGGTTATATACACAACGCTTAAAGGTGTAAAATCAAAGTCTAGTAAAATATCCAGTGTAATGTGAAAATTTAAAGACAGAGCTAAAACAACAATCATCAGACAAGAAGTGTCCGAGTATAAGGGGCTCAGACATAAAATTATGAAAGTTAAAAATCACGTCTTTCAAAGTTAAAAGCGGGACATTCAATTAAAATATGCTTCACAGTTAAAATGGTGTCACAAAACTCGCACTTAGGTACGTCGTCCGCCCGAATGTCACTGTGGAGCAATCATTTCTATGATGATGATGATGACAGCCCCTGCATGTCATTCAATTTTTTCACATTTTGAAATTCTCTCATTTGTATGATAATACACTTCATGTGCATTTAACCATCTTGATTTAAATTCAAGGATTGATTTAAAAACTGTTGCCTAGATTAAAGAACTTCGATGTTCCTTAAAGAAAAACTTCAACAATTAAGATACTTGAGTACAGAGGAAAAATTGTCTTGAGCCTGGTGGGATACAAACCCGTGATATCCTGATGACATGTCAGGTGCTCTGGCTGCTAAGCTACCAGCCACTGACCAAGATCTCCTCTACTGTTGGCTTTAAGCTTTAGACCATGGAGTCAGTCATTAGAAGTTATATTGACTGCAATTAAGATTCTGGTTGATGGCCATTCCAGTATGTGCACCAGACCAATCACACCTCAAGTGTCATTTGACATGTTTTTGTTTTGTTTTTTCTAATCATGCTTTATCAAGCTCAAGGATATGCTTAATAACAGGCAAACAGGGATAAACATATGTAGACTGCCAACAATATTTAGTATAGAAGAAAAACTGTCTTGAGCTGGGTGGAACTATGAACCCATTATCTCCTGATGATATATCGTATGTTCTGACCATAATTAACCAGTTTTCAATTACAGTCAAGGCAACTTCTAATGATGACTCTATGGACAAAACTTAAAGCCATCAATAGAGGAGCTTTTGATTGGCAGCCAGTAGGTCAGTTGTCAGAAGGTCATGGGTATCTAACCCAGCTTAAGCATAATTCTTCTTCTGTATTCGAGACTGTTCACAGCCTACAGGTGTTTTCGTTTGTTTTCTTCTTAACCCCCCCCCCCCCCCCAATGTCCACGTCATCTGTATACGTTCGGAGAATCTGAACTGAGAAGCCAAGGATGTATATATCCATTTTTAAAATAATAAAAATAAATACCCCTCAAGCAGTTGCTTGCCACAGAGGTCTGACAGGAGCCTGTCAGTTTATATGCCACAGTAGAAGATCTGAGAGGATGGCAGGACCTCAGCAGAAAACAACACAAAAAACATCCATGCCTTACCTGAGCTCGAACACCAGGTCCCTTAGATCAGTAGCCAAGAGCACTAACCACTCAGCCACAGGAAGACTTATATCCATTGATTTTTTTTTTTAATGAAAATTGCCATTGTAATTTTTATTTATATATATCTTATAAAAATATATATTTCAGGCTTCAAAAATAATAATTTTTTTTAATTTGATGTATGTTTTATTAAACTACAACATCCATTTGATTGCCATTTCTTAGAAGCACTAAACAGCATTGCCGATTTGCTTATTAACGTTCCTATTTGCTGAAGCAACCTTCTGATTAAGCTCACAAGTTTGGTTTGAACTATTATCAACAAATTTTTCCTTAAATTTTTGAAATCTAAAAATTAAAAAAATCCTATTTTTAAAAACGATAGATTTTGGAATTACAAAATACATACCGCCATTTTTTTTTTTCAGTTTCACACTCCTTTCTGTCATAAACCTATTTCAGTATTCCCAAGTCATTTTTATCATTTTTGCCAGCATTCTATGAATCTTGCCCACTCTTAAAATCGAAACTGGAAGTACACACATCTTTCTTAGAAATTCTGGGTGCAGCTGCATTTAATTAGTTATGCTTCACTGATGCAAACAAGACAAAAATGGCTGGCACATGTTATCTCCATTCCATGTGCTATAGTGTTTTGGTCATACATATTGGATACCCTTTGTAAAGTTAGTATTTACTTTTTATATTTAAACCTTAGTTTTCATTTCAGTAGATTTATTTTTGGAAATTAGCGATCTTTTGACCAATCGAAAAGTATTGATTTTTTCATAGTTTTTCATAGTTTCATCGTATGGCCAGGGCTACAACTTTTTGCTGTGGATATTTTAACATCACATTAGGCTATATGTTAATTTTTATTTTATTATTTACTAGCTGAACGTACCCGGTGCTGCCTGGGTGCCACTTTCAACCTGTATATTCTTATTTTCTCTGCATTAAAGGTAAATTTTGTAAGGCCCCTCTCCCCCCGAAACTTTAGCACAGATTTTCAACAGGAAGAAATTTGCCCGGATCGTTGTTGACATCAGCGAGCACTCCTCATAGCCCGTGGCTTAGTTTCTGCATAAGCTATCAATATTTTATTTCCGTTACCACAGATTTCGCTGCCCTATGGCTCCGGTGATATTCATTCGTATAGTCCAAATTTCCTGCACAGTGTCCTCCGTATGGTTCGGTGATTGGTTTTAAAAAACAGGTTCCTTTTGGCCCATGGCTTCATTTCTACACAAATAGTGACAGCTCGTGTCTCACTTTTAATCTGTATATTCTGTTGTTTCCTGCACTAAAGGTTAGTTTTGTGAGTATCTCCCCCCCCCCCCCCCCCCGACATTTTATCACAGTTTGAACATGAAGAATTTCCCGGTGTTGCAAAGGTCATTGCTGACTCGGCGTGTGCTCTCAGAGCCCGTGACAAATGATAGAGATATTTATTTCATGAGATTTTGGCATTCTGTAATTCCCTACATACTTCACCGAAAGGTTCCGAATTTTGTAGTGGGTTCCCCCTGCTCGACCCCATGTTTGGTTAGGAAATCAGGTCCCTAGCTACAATGGAACGCCTCAATAATGCCTTTGGAATTGTGGGGAATCTGGCAGTGGCAGTAGATTTAAATACTATCTTAAATTTTTACTTTCACAGTTAGGGAGCAGTAAATGGCAACAGTAAATTTGACAGCGATTCTTTCCCATAGGAATATCATGGGAAATATTTTTGCTTGTAGCAAGCACCCCCTTTGGACTTTCAACCTGAAATTTGACACTGCAATCTGGACCACAACCAGAGACATGCTCTGAAATTTTTGAGTGTGTACATTGATTTCCCAATAAGTTATGGCTGCCACAGACAGACACACAGACATATTCTTTCATTATATAGATTACTTTTACAATAAAACTTTGATCTGGTATCATTTTCTGAAAATAAATGAGATCTTGGATATGAAAGCAAATTCATTTCTGTAAACTTATTTCCGTTAGTTAGCAATCTTTTGATCAGCCGATTTATCAGTCTTTCTGAGTTATGCTAGATTGGAGGCCAGTTAAAAGTTGCTGCAGATATTTTAACATCCCATTAGGTTATATGTAATTTTTCTTTTATTACTTCTTTGTTTTTTGTAAAAAACATTGGAGCTTGTACCATTTTCTGAAAATGAATGTCTTGGATACGGAAGCAAATAGACTTCCTTGCTGTAGAAATCAGGCATCATGTGAGAGGGCAATTTCGGGAAGGTGTTGCTCCACTAAACTCACGACGAAAGTTTCACCCCCCCCCCACTAGAGAAATATATATATTTTTTAAATTATGAGTTTTTATGTTTATATTGAATGATTTTAAAGGCAACCTCCCCCCCCCACACACACACTCAGTATCTTGGCTGTACCACACAGACGACATAATGCTGTTGTTTTTTTGCTTTGGTGCACAAACCTTTCTGCACTTAGCCAAGATCGGCAAACTTCAACACTCAAAGAAAAAATTCATAATATTTAACCAAAAAAAGCAGCCAAAGATTTTTTCTATTAAATAATCGGTTCAGAAAATCCTGTGAATGTGAGAAGTTCAAGTTATGTAGTATAACACTGGCCGTGTTTAAAATATACGCTACTGAAAAGAATCATTATAAGAAATAAAAATCATATTTCAGGTTGAATATTATATTATTTGGGAGGAAATTTCCTTTCGATAAATATATAATTTAACTATTTTTATTCTTCAGGCTTTCCAAAATAAAGATTTAATTGTATAGTGCGATCATTTTTTCACCACATCACATTGAAAAAGGCTTATTAAAATCAATACGCTTGCAAATTTGTTTACATTATTTTCATAAAATTCGTAATTAAATTATGTTTAATTTGATATATTATGGACCTATTTCCATTGATTGGTTATTTTTTTTTAATTCTAAAGTTGACTTGTTTATTTGACTCAGCACAATTGCCTAAAAGCCTGGAATTTTCTCAAAGTATGATACCGAGAAAAAAATTACAAAATGAGAGAAATATTTATTTGAAACTAAAAAAATTACTTTTTCATTATTCAGAAATAAATAGTCTTTCTATTCATGTGCATTATACTCATTTCTGTCTATTAGTTCTTTTTAAATAAATTTTTATTTGTGTTGCTAGATGCATTTTGTTACTACGTGACTCTAAAAAGTCCTATTAAAATAAAACATATCGTCTTTTTTGTTAAATACTTTATTTTCAGAAAAACCAGAATTGAATTCTGGAGAATTAAAGGAATTATGGAATGTTGTATGCTCAAATACAACATTCCATAATTCCTTTCATTAGTTATTTAACTTCAGAACTTTTTTGGCAAATTTTTTTGGCTGAGCATAGGGAGAAAATAGCTTGGCCTCCAGATGGAAACCTGTTTTTCAGGCTGGACACTGGAAGGGTTAATCAAATTAAGAAACCACTAATATTTTTACCTTTAAATATATGGTGACCCCACTTAATGCAGTAGTTGTTTCCCTAGCAGCTCTGCATTAGGTGAAATACATTTTCATCAGAAATGTTATAGAATGTATTTTAATGAGATAGGGTAAGGGTTCCAACTCCAAGCACCCAACTATGATGATTAATTACAAATGATTACAGCTCCTAGTATGTAAAAAAATGAATAACAATATTTTTATTTTTATATAAAATGAAAACTATACATAAAAAAAAAAACCAATAAAATCTCTCAGAGCTCAATGCTTAACCAAATTAATGCCCTGGACTCTCCCTCTCACTTGAAATAAAAAAAAGGGTCATGAAACGATTACTTGGCTTTTCGTTTCTTGATCTGCAATATTTGCTTATAGCCTTCAGCAATGCATTACAACTATATTCAAAGTATGATGGTCCACCCATTCACTTTTCCTTAACCAGTTTTACTTTATTTACTTATATTTATCATTTTAGGGATTATTTCAATTGGACTTAATCACATTTCTCTCTTCCGATCTGCTAAAGAAGATGTGCAACTCCAACTTCTGATTGACAGGCGCTAATGCGCATGTTTAGGACACATCCCCTTTTGTGTCATAACTAGAGTGTGATCATCAGATTATGTAAATGTTTTTCCCAGCGTGCAACACACACGCCAGTTGTATGCCACATGTATACTAAGTGATGTTAAGTCACAGAGAGAGTAAGAAGGTAGTGATGATAGTGGAGATAGAGAATGATGTTAACTAAGAAATTTGTCAGTTTTGGAGATGTTTAAATGAATTGTTATTTGCACAGACTATTTTGTATTCATCAGTTATTATAGTGATAACTTGAATTTTTTGATAGTTATTATGGTGATAACTTCAATTTTTTGGAAATTAACTTTGTTTGTTATATGAATATTTTGACTTCGCTATTTTTTCTCTTGAGCAACAATAATTGGTTTTATGATATAACTTTAATAATTTGACTATCTTTTGATTTCTTACTCAATATGTAATGCCCATATACCTAACGAACCCTCATTTAACTTTATTTGGCAAGTTAATATTGTCTGGCACCCAATATGCTATCCAGAGTTTTAATTTGGATTAGTCAAAATAGAAGAAGTTTAATAATCTTTTGGAGCATTACAAAAGCACTCCCTTGTTAGAAGTCATAGTTGTGCTCTGCCAACAAAGCCATGAATTGATTATGGAAAGAAAGTACTTCTTCAATGACTTCAATAGTCAGCACTTCATGAGACCTTTCGCTCAAGACAACAATACATCATGGACAGATTACTTCACCAGTTACATTGTTATTTATATAATATGCAGAAAAAAATTCTTTGTAAATTTTTTTTTAATGATTTGAAGAGGGGGGAGGGGTTGTTAAGAAGGAGTTACTTATACCATAAACCTTGAAAATTGAGTTTAGTGAGCTAAAACTAACTTAACTCAATTTGACTAGGCTGCAGTTTACACTAGGTTTAAAATTAGGGTTGGCAATGCAAATGCTAAATTGTTATTTGTTAAATCTGAATTAAAGCACATGAAAGACACTGAATTTTATAAACTACAAGATGAAATATCCATTCTTCACTTGGGCTAAAACTACTTGCCTTGTTACTATGCAGCATTGATGGATTATTTTCAAAATGGAATTTGTGTACAAGTTTTGTGTATTTTGCTTAAAGCTGTAATTTTAATATCCCCATAACAGATTTCATTATATTTGACATTTTTAATGTGCAAAAACAAATTATTGTTTTTGCACATTAAAAAAAGTGTTAAAGCTATGAAACCTCAGAACTATATTGAACAATTTGCTGTTGTATATTTTTAATGCCATTTTGGTAATGGAAAAAACCTCCCGTAAAAGTATTTAATGCTTAAGGCAACAATTTGGGCATGCACAACATAACAGAATAAAGAAATAAACATGGAAATTATAAATTTAATCTTAACATATGGAACAAAATCACAATGCCTGAAAGCTGAATTGAAAATCTAACGAAATATATAGATTCTAACCAAAGTGAATGTACACTGCCATCTTGCAGCTAACAATTTACACACTTTACTTTTGTATATATAATGTGAAAATTTGTAACAGAGTGTAGCTGCAAAAATAAATATTACATACTTGATACATTACAATAACTTCATAAATTTTTCAAAAATTATTTACTTCATAATAAAGTTAAACCTTTTAGAAACTAAAAATTCAGGCATTTAAAAAAAAAGGTTGGATCATTTTCTACAAGGTATAGTATGGTTCGTATAGGGTAAATGAAATTATGTAATGACACATTTTTATTGCTTATAATGTTCAACTAACACATAACATAGAAAGCAGAAATATTTCAAACATTGTGAACTTTAATGATTTATTAGATATTAATCATCAGTCCATAAAATATTTAAAATTTAGATAATCATGTTATAATAAATATACATAAATTGTAGTGTTGCATATTTATACAGTATTTTGGATGCTCACCTCTTCCTTTTCACTTCTCAGTTCACCTTCTAGCTGTTGTTGCCTAAGTTTCTTGTAATCTGGGTCCATCGGATCATATACTTCTTCTGAAGTATCAAATAATCCAGGAGCTGGTTTTTTCTCAAAAGGTATTTCAGCATTGTAATCAACACCACGTTTTTTCCTCTTCCTTGGCTCTAGTTCTATCCCTGCCATTCTTAATTCACGTCGCTTTTGCAAGGCTGCAAGACGTCTGGCTTCTTCAAGCTGTTTTTCACGAGCTTTTCGTTTGGCTTTTTTCCCTTGAGTATTAGCAAGTCTGGCTCTAGCTTCAGATAACATCTCCAATTCTGCAAAACATTACATTTTGCTTTAGAATATTTTATACAGTGAATAACGAGTAATTACATTCTTATGAATAATGAAACATTAGACATTTTACCTTTCTAAAATGAATTTTTCTTTCCTTTCATGCAACAATTTAAATAAGATATTTTTCTTTTGAAGCATATTGTATATAAGCACATATTATTCTTTGCCAATCAATAGATTATTATTTTTTTTTTGGGGGGGGGGAGTCTCTTCACAGTTATATATTTTAAAAAGGTTTCAAATTTTAGAACTGCAACAAGATGGTTAGCATATATTCTGCTGTGGCTGAACATAAGAGATAAATTAATATAATTACTTGTGGGTTGTGGACCAAACATCCCTCAATAACTTTATTTACTAAAATACCCCAACTTTGAAGCCATTGGAGTAAGTGGCAAATTAGTGGGGAAACAGTTGCTCCCCTTGAGCACATTCTCCAAAAATGGTGAGGGCTGGGGTGGCTCAGTTGGTAGCGTGCCAGGCTCATAATCTGTAGTTCCCAGGTTCGAGTCCCAGCTGGGTCAGCATTGAGATTTATCTCCGCAAAATTCCCCACCCTGCTCACGGTAAGTAGGGGACACCGATGGGCTTGGAAAGGCTGCCGTCCATCGGATGGGACGTTAAGCCGGGGTCCCATATGTGGGAGAGCCATATCCTGTGCACGTTAAAGAACACGCTGGATGGCCTTGATGGGAGGCTACCATCTGTCTCCAAACAGCTGTTCCAGTGGGTCCCCCCCCCCCAACCTTCTCTGAGCCTTCGGGGTCCATGTGACCTGGCCATTTAGTCCATGGTGTGCAAAAAAGTGCCGCTCAGAAGTAAAACAACCCAACCCAAAAATGGTGCCTTTTATTTTGTTACCCCCCCCCCCCCCACCTCCCCCAAAAAATGGTTTATGGCCATTTTATTTGGTACCAGCAGATTTGCCAGTGTTGCTCAGGTCTGAAACTCTTTAAAATATAGAGTAGATGGCACTCCCCATGTTACAAGATTCCATTTGGCATAAAACTCATAACAGTAAATTCATTCACTCCTCCCCTCAGTAAAATATTTATCCAGCCTTTTTAGGGAAGGTCTGAAATTCTCTAAAATATATAGTAGATGCAATTCCCCATGCTGCAAACTTTCATTTGGCATAAAAATCATTACAATTGATCCCCTCTCACTCCAGTTAAAAATTTCTCCCTCTCTTTTAGGGGAGGAAAATAACAGACATAATTTGAGGTACTATATGATCCTTTACACATCAGAAGTTTCTAAAACCAAAAAGGTATTACCTAGCTCAGATAATCAAACTTTTCAAATCACTTCATACCCACCAGATTTCCTTAGATATAATTTGTCAGGCATATGTAACTTTATAAATATACCCCATCAAGCAGCTGCTTGCCACAGAGTCTGACAGGAGCCTGTCAGTTTATATACAATAGTAGAAGGTCTGTGAGGTTGGCAGGACCTCAGCAGAAAAAAAACACATATATCCATGCCTTACATCAAAAAATAAATTAAATATGGTCTAAATTGTGCAAAAAATGCATAGGTACTATGAAAAAATTATTAAAACCTTATTATGTAATAAATAATGTTTTTAATATTTAAAACATATATCTCATAAAATATGCTGATTAATATAAGTTTATTAACTTTTACATATTTTTTCACATTAAGTTTATGATTTTAACATTTAATATAAGTCTTAGTTTTCAAAGCTTTCATTTCAACAAAGAAGTTCATGTCCTGCTTTTGCTTAATTAAAACTTCTATTTCTACAGAAATGCTTGTGCTCTTTACCCAACAAACTGAACAATGATTTTATCACACAAATGCAGAAAGAAGTTAACTGATGCAGCCCTTCTTTAAAATTTATTGGTGGCAACAGTTATTTTGAGTAACTTTCAATCATTGATGTTAGGTCAACAGAGATTTTTAGAAATTCAAACCAGTCAACACTGGTTTTGGTTTATCCCAGTGGGTTAGCATGTGCCTACACTCTTCTCTTAAAGGAACATTATGCAAGTTTGGTGTCTCTAGCTCTTTGGGGAGTCGAGTGCATAAGCAGACAGACACACAAACACACAATCATTTTTCTTTCAAACAAAATTTCTTCTTTATATATTAGATGTGGAGTGGTGCTATTTTTTTTATGTCTTACACTTCTTGATGTTAGAACCCAGCTATGCCTCTGTCTTGGAATGCTATTATTGTTTAGCTACTATACTGGCAGTATTCAGTAGGAGTAATAGCTCTGAAAGAAGTCTGCCATACACAACAGAATAATCTCATAGAAATGTCAAAACATTTGGTTAGTTTATTAAGTATTCCCAAAATTTAAGGTCTGTTGTTAAGTTGTGTATTTGGTAAGTTAGCTTGATATTATGGATGAAATAATCTTAAAAGTACAAAGCATATGATAATACCAAATTTGTAATTATGTGCCAAAAATCGAAATGATTTAAGCAACTGTTTGAGTTATTGTGCAATAAACTAATGAAAATATCAAAAGGTTCAATAAAAATTGTAGACTTCAATAAAATCACACATCTTTACTATGCCAAAACCAAGAGTAAAAACAAAATAATTATGAAAGTGTGCAAAATGCTTGGTAAACTAAAATCGATTTTTCATGGCTATCCAGTTTCCAAGTGGTTAGCGCACTTGGCTACAGATCTAAGGGACCTGGGTTCAAGTCCCGGGTAAGGCATGGTTGTGTGTGTTTGTTTTTCTGCTGAGGTCCTGCCATCCTCTCAGATCTTCTACTGTGGCATATAAACTGACAGGCTCCTGTCAGACCTCTGTGGCAAGCAGCTGCTTGAGGGGGTATTTATTTTTATTATATCCAGTTTTGTAAGTTTTCTCTATATCCATCACAGATTTTTTTTAATTTTTATTTAAAATTTTCAAAATCTGTATTTACATTTACACAGACTACAGAGTATCATGATTAGTGAACTGGACTATTATTATACCAGTAGGAGTATTATAAGAAAACAGGACAAGCATGACAAATCTGCTAGGTTATTACATTCTTTGTGTTGAGGAGCCATAATTTGCTTTTTAAAGAAATTACAATAAAACTAATATGAGATTTGACAATTTCGTATTCACATATTTAAACCTGGTATGTTTCACCATCTAAATGCTGGTCAGCAAGTTTCTAGCATTCTTAACAGCAGACAGATTTCAGAATTATTTTTATTAAAATCTTAAAATGCCAAGTTGAGATTTTGAATTTTTTATTAACGAGTTTTGCTTTAAATTAGAAACCATTTCAATACTAGAAATAAAATCATTCACTTTATTTCAATAACTATTAAATGGTTAATATTATCCAAGAATTTTAATTTTCATGAAGCACTGGATAGCAAATTGTTCTAAATCATTTATCATGGAAAGA
This sequence comes from Ryuthela nishihirai, assembly GCA_038380435.1. Classification (NCBI taxonomy): domain Eukaryota; kingdom Metazoa; phylum Arthropoda; class Arachnida; order Araneae; family Heptathelidae; genus Ryuthela; species Ryuthela nishihirai. The sequence continues at coordinate 132,797,757 of JAWZYU010000001.1, read as the reverse complement.
GGTTAAATATATCAAATATTCCTCTGTAAAACAGAATTTATTGGTTTTTATTAATTGATACTGCAATATTTTTGAAATTACTAATTGATTGCAATAGCAGTAAAGCATTACTGTTACTAACCATCTTCATCCATATCCTTAGGATCAGGTCGTGCAGGTTTTGTTTCAGGATTAGGGTCAATTTCACCTGGCTTTAACTTCCGAGGATCATCAGCTACATCACCTTCTTCTTCCCTTCTCTGAGCTTGATCTCTAAATAAAAAAAAATTAGAATATTTCACCAGAAAAATAAAAATATACATTTTTTTTATTTTAAATACATATTGTAGAACTTCATATGAAAGTCAAAGATTGCCTGAATAGCAAAGGGAAGTAATATCTATCACAAAAATATTTAGTAAATACAAAATTTGTAATATTGATAGAAGCAAGAAAACTGAAATATATAACAGATCAAGAAAATATTTGTCAGTGGCAAAATACAGCAACTAATTTTAGAAAGAGTATTAAAGGAGATAAACACTGAATTAAACTTTTATAATTTTCGATGTTGGTTTATAATATGCATTAACCTACTGCTGTATAAAAATACCCATTTTAAAAATTTTCAAATGTTAGCAATCCTAGAAATATGAACCTTATATCAACACAAATTAACTATTGTTTAACTGTCAAGAAAGTTATCTCCTTTGGTTTAATATTGACATTAAATTTAAAGGAAAAATTGTCTTGAGTTGAGTGGAATATGAACCTACAACCTCCTGATTACATGTCATGTATTCTGACCACCAAGCTACCGGTTGCCTATAAGATCTCCTTTGTTTGATGATATGAAATTTCCTACCTATAATATACAACTTTGTGTTGCTTGAAGGCAGTGTCTTCACTGTTTTTCAAACAGCCACCTGAAGTAGATGGCAATGTCTGTCACAAGTAAACAACTGAAATAAATTAAAATTTTTTGATGTTTTTGTTCAACTGTCAAGTAAGTTCTAGGTCTTAGCTTCATGCTGATAACAAATTTAAAAAAAAAATTGCACTGTCAACTGAGCCACCCCAGCCCAATAAAAACAAACTAATGTTCATTATTTAACTAAAAACCATAAGCTGCTTCAACAAATGCCATAACCATTTCTAATTTTGCTACAGCCTTTTCATGTTGAACACGACATTCAGGAACATTTGTGGCGATTATGATTAAAGAGAATATTGCTTTGTGAACCAGCAATACATACCCAATGAATAAAAATAATTATAGAATAGAGAATAAAAAGTTTAAAATCAAAAACTACTTATTTGCTGAGCAATGTGCATCTCTTTTAATCACTGAGAAATTCTGACATTAATGAGCAAACTGCTAATGCTTTTTGGAAAAAGTTTTAACTGCAACAATGTAAAATGCAATTATATCATTTCCTTCTGAAATATTAGCATTATATAGAAATGCCCTGTAACATCAGCTCACCAAAACCACTGTAGTAACTTTGCTGTGGATTATTTAATTGATCAACTGAATAGATAAATCAGCAGATTTCTTTTTTTATTTTGAAATTTGATTTGCTAATTTTCAAACTGAATTAAAAACATCAAACACAATTTCGCTGGAGAAATAAAGAAAGAAAAAAAACATTGTATCATGTTAAAGTTATTTTTTTAAAGTTATTATTCAAAATCTATGTACTGATTTATACATACAGCAAATATTCATAATGCTCTAAACACTGTGCTGCAGTGCGTCCAATTATAGGAGCTATAGTTCTCCATTGTGTAGGCATCAGCTTTGCCAAGTGAAGCAATTTCTCTTCCTCTTCTCTGGTCCACTCTGTCTTTTTTATACTTGGGTCCAACCACTCATACCTAATACAAAGGTAAAAATATAACAAATAAGCATTAAAAATATTCTTTTCCATTAATGAATGTTGAAATTGCATATGAATTACATTATAATATGAAAAATATTCAGCATTTACTTTTAAAAGAAATGAAAAATTCAGAGAAGGATAAAATAAACTAGATTATAAGTTAAATCTCTAAATTAGGAGTGCACAAACTAGTTTGGCATCAGGCCAAATAGAAAAACATGTTTGCTGTTTGGGACAATAGTTAGGGGGGGGGGGGTAATAAAAAACTTTAACTTTGTTCATTACATTTTACTTGCATGTATAGGTACAAAATAATAAGAAAATATTTTATTAACACTCATAGAGTTGAGTACAAACTCGAGTTTCTTTTTTCCCTTTAAAAAAGCAATTCAGCTTCTGAACCTGATTATGAAGCAACTAATGAAGAGTTCACATCAGATATCAAAAGAAAAAGCATTAAATTCTGAATAAAAAAAAAGCATAAAAATCAAAAGGAAAAAAATGGTAGGTAAGCATAAAAAATGCTGCATGTTCATTGGAGGGATTTTTGAAAACTAATACGTCAGCTTCTGGCACTTTAAGGTTCATTTGTCCTATATTCAGTAGCCATTAAGCTTACCAAGGTTTATAGAGTGGCATTCCAATCCAAATCATGACCTAGATTCATGTAATTACTGAAAACAAAATAATCCAAACTCTGGGCAAATTAGTTTTGATTACTAAGACTGTACTATATTACAAAACATTCATTTACTTTCAATTAAACTGTCTAGTGTCCAAGTCATTTATACACATTGGCAGAATCTGAAATGAGAGGCCAAGGACATCTATGTCTGTTTTTAGTACAACAAAAATCTTCCAATTTTTTAAAAATAGAAATTGATGTTTGAAAAATTTTCTTATATATATTTTTTATGAAAGTATATTATTTAGGCTTGAAAAATAATACTCTTTTTCATTTGATGCATATTTTATTAAACTAGAATATAAATAGTTTATTAAAGCCATTTGATCACAATTTGTTAGACCTGATATACAGTATTGCTAATTTTATGTATTAACATTACTCTTTGCTGAATCAACCCCCTGATTTAAACTCACAAGTTTGAACTATTATCAACAAATATTTCTTTAAAGTTTCAAAAAGCTCCTGAAAATTAACAAAAACTGCTATTTTTAAAATGGGAGATTTTGGAACTAATTACAACCCCCCCCCCTCCCCCTGGTTTTACACTATTTCCTGTGTTAAATCTCCTTTCAGTATTCCTATAATTATTTTTTTCAAATTTATATCAGGTTTTCCTGGCATTCTATGTGTCATTCCCACTTTTCAAATCGAAACATAACTAAAACTACAAGTAAAACAAGAGCCTTCTTAGTCAGAGCTTGTTGTTGTGAAGACTGCTTGCAGCATCATGGAACAGAAGATGCCGTGACCTAGTTAACTGCTGGCACATGGTGCACTCAAGTGGATACATAGTGGATTGTTCAGAGCAAGTCTCACACATTGCTTAACACCATGCATCCAGTTAGTATTTACACTTTTATAATTAAACCTTTGTTTTCATTTCTGAAGATTTATTTTACTTCCATAAATTATCGATCTTTCAGTTGGCTGATCTATTGATCTTTTGGAGTTATGCTACATCGGCTGGCTAGCTTACATTGCATTAGGATATACATTAATTTTACTTTTTATTAGTTTTTTGCTTTTTAGTAAAAAAAATTTTTTGATCTTTTAGTATCATCATCATCATCATCCTCAAGCAGCCATGGGCTACGGAGGTCCAACCAGACCGTGCAATTTAGTTCTCCAAGCAAGTCTATCCTGAGCTACATCTACTGCATCTGGCCACTGCACACCAATTCTAACAAGGTCCTGTTTGACATTGTCTGCCCACCGCATCCTAGGTCTCCCCTTCTTTCTGAGGCCTTTAGGCACGCTGTTCATAACGCTATTCGCCAATCTATAATTATTCATACGGGCAACATGGCCAAACCAACGGAGTCTCTCTCTGCACAATATGCTGCTTAAAGGAGGTTGCAAACTCCTTTGCCTAATCTCATCATTAGTTACAAAGTAGAACCACCTAATGCCCAAGATACTGTGTAAGCATCTGGAATCAAAAGCATCTAGTTTCCTGTTATCTTGTTTACAAAGTGTCCAAGTTTCACTACCATAACTAACCCTAGAAAGAACCAAACTATTATACAGTCTAATTTTTGTCTTTAGGTGTATACGCCTATTTCTCTACACTCTCCATAGGTTCTTAAGTCCCAGCAGCAATCCCTATTCGTCTGTTAATCTCATGCCGCACATTACCATTATCTGTTATATAGCTCCCAAGATAATTAAACTGTGACACCTGCTCAAGACTGAAACCACTCAGATTAACTGAATCACAGCCTGCCTGACCAATTTTCATCACTTTAGATTTCTCTCTGTTTATAACCAAACCTACTCTACTACCAGTCTCATCAACAGCTCGAATGAAAGAGTTCATCTCATCAACATCATTTGCCAAAAGAGCTAAATCATCAGCATAATCTAAATCAGAAATTTTCGTATCTCCAGCCCATTTAAGGCCAAAATCTTTCCCTTGAAGTGAATATCGCATAACATAATCAATAACCAAGCTAAAGAGAAAAGGAGACAAAATGCACCCTTGTCGAACACCAGAAGTAATGCTAAACCAATTGCTACAAGCCTTACCAACTCTCACACACGACTCAGTGTTATTATAGAGAGCTTTCATAATGTTAACTAATTTGTCTGGTATACCATATGATCTCACAATCAACCACAAATTATGACGATCAACAGAGTCGAAAGCCTTTTTGAAATCAACAAAGCTAGCAACCAAAGGTTTCTGAAACTCTAAACATTTCTCAAGAATCTGCCTAAGTGAAAATATCTGATCCACACATCCCCTACCACTTCTGAATCCACGTTGCTCATCACGCAATTGACTGTCAACTAGATTCTTAATTCTATTAAGCACAATCATGGAAAGAACTTTACCTGGAACAGAGAGTAGGCTGATACCCCTATAGTTATCACAAGAACTGCGATCACCCTTTTTGAAAATAGGGATAACAATAGCTCTGGTAAAATCCTTAGGAACCATGCCTTTATCATAAAAGATATTCAGAATTTCAGTCATCCAAGTGGTAACCGAAACATTCCCAGCTCTAAGCATTTCCGTAGTAATTTCATCTACCCCTGGGGATTTATGAAGTTTAAGTTTAGAAACAGCCAAAATAACTTCAGATTGTGTTATAGGGCCAACATTAAAGCCACCAATGCATCTATCATCATTGCAAACAATGGGAGTAGAACTAACTACATTGCTTAGAACATCACTGAAATGCTCAGCCCACCTAGCCATGACAGAATCCTCTCCTTCTATAACCTTACCTTGTTTATCCTTCAATCCTTGTATGCCTGTCCGTTTTCTACCACACAAAACATTAACTATCTGGTACAGCTCTCTGCTGTTGTGCTGTCTAACTGCTTCCTCGTCTTTGTCAGCCAAACCATCAAGCCAAAGATTCTTATCAGCAGCTAACTGATCCTTTACAAGTTTATTAAGGTCTCTGTAATGCTTTCTATTAGGACTAGTAGGGTATTGATTAAGGGCATTCCTGCAGTTCTTTCTTTCCGAAATAAGCTCAAGTGCCTTATCACTCAGATAATTTTGCCTCTTCTGCTCCTTTTTTCCTAAAAGAGTACTGTTAGTGTCCAAAAAAGCCTGTTTAAAATGATCCCACTCTTCCTCAACTTCAGTAGTAAGCAAACCATGACTGTCATAATGACTAAGTAACCTATCATGGTAAGCTTTGGCTATAACTGGATATTTCAGAGCTTCAGTATTAAAAGTAAATTTTTTAACCCTAGCACAACACTTTTTAAGTTTAAGTTGCAACACACTTTTAACAAGGTTTTCAGATCCAATTTCAGCTCCCCTATATGCCCTGGTATTCCTAACAGAACTAGCCCATTTGCTGTTAATTAATATGTAATCAATCATATTCTTATGCAGCCCATCAGGTGAAACCCATGTGTACTTATGCATGGTGCGGTGTGTGTAATAAGTGTTAGTTATTCTGAATCCATTGAGTTTACTTACCTGTAGGAGACGTTGCCCATTGCCATTGCAGCTACCAATACCAAAAGGGCCTATTACTCCTCCCCAAAGGGAAGAGTCAGTACCAACTTTGGCATTGAAGTCACCAAGAACAAGGGTAATATCTCCTTTCTTGACAGAATTCAAAATATCCTGAAGTTGTTCATAAAACCTATCCTTCTCATCCTCATCGGCATCCTCAGTGGGGGCATAACAGCAGATAACATTCAAGTCTTTAACGCTTGTCTGAAATTTGCTGTAAGAAACCTTTGATTAATGCACTCATATCCTAGAAGAGCATCGCTAGCGTGTCTGCTGAGAAGTAGACCCACGCCTTGGTGATGCTTATTGTCGTCCCTCCCTGAAAAGAGAAATTTAGGATTATTTTTAAGAATCTGACCTTTATCTGTCCATCTGGTCTCTTGCAAGCCGAGAATATCTAAATTATAACGGTGGAATTCTTGTGTGAGGACATCAAGAGAAAAAGCTCTGTGCAGAGTCCTCACATTCCAACTACCTATGGAGAGAAAATGGTTAGTGGGATGTTTAAAGAAACTATGTTTATTGAGAGAGGGAATGCCGACAATATCAAACAGCCCCCTAATAGTTTACCAAAAATGAGGTTCTGGATATGGAAACGAAAAAGACTTCCTTCACACGGAAATCAGTCCTCCTATGGGAGGGCAATTTCAACAAACTTTTAACTCCCCACCCCAGTCAAATGGAGTGTTTTACTCTCCCTTTGGCAGAATTTATTTTTTTTTTTAAATTACAAGTTTTCAAGTTTATAATTGAATGGTTTAAAAGTGTTTATACCTCCCTCCCCCCATATCTTGGCTGTGTTACTCTGACGATATGGACTTTTTTTTTTGGCTTTGGTGCAATAAATTCAACATCCGAAGAAAAAAATCATAATATTTAGTACAAAATGCAGCCAAGAAAGTGTTCCTCCATTTCATAAATAGGACAGAAAATCCCATGAATGTGAGCAATCCATGTAACCTCATATAACACTTGTCCCATGTTTTAAAATATGTCATACTGAAAAGATTTATAAAAAGAAATAAAAATCATGTTTCAAGGGTAAATGCCATATTATTCTGGAAGAAATTTTCTTTCAATAAATTATATATTAAACTGTTTTTATTTATTTATTTATTCAAAATTTGTTTAAATTTTTGATTTTCACAACAGTCAGAGTTAAATTCTGTTTAATTTGATATATAACTTCACCATTTCTGTTGATTGGTTATTTTTTTTAAAAAAATTCTAATGTTTTGTTTATCTGACAGTACAATTGGCAAAAAGCTTTGGACTTTACTCAAAGTATGGTACTGAGAAAAAAATTGAGAAGAGTAAAATTTTTTTTGTAACTCAGAAATAAATAGCCTCTCTATTCATGTGCATTACAATTATTTCTGTCTATTTTTTTATGAATTTTCATTTGCATTGCAAGATGCATTTTTTACTACATGACTCAAAAAAGTTCCTTAATATAAAACTTAGTCTTTTTTTTATATATTATATTGACAGAAAATCCAAAATTAAATGCTGATTAATTTGGCATATAACATGCCTTAATTTATTTCATTAATTATTTGGCAAAAAGTTCTAAAGTTTGATCTTTTTTTGGCTTAGCATAGGGAGAAAATAGCTTGGCCTCAGGACATAAACCACTTTTTCAGGCTGGACACTGGAAGGGTTAATGGTATTGTATTTAGCATTAAGAGCAGCGGTAGGAAAAAAAAGAGACAACCTTAATAATATGCCAATTATGTAAGCTATTCTGATGAATATAAAGTATTGGAAAGAACTCTTAATCTCTAGTTATCTAATTTTATTGATTCACTATGTCTGAAATAAATTTATTTCCTTAATAAAACAATAGTTTTAATAATCAATTGGGAAGTAGTAATTGTGATTATTGAGGGGAAAACTGTCATTTTTGCTATATTACTAAAATAATAATAATATACCATCGAGCTTTGCATTGTTTGGCTGACTTTCTATGCAGCAATGATGCAATTCTTGACCACTGGTTTTTCCCATATTTCATAACAGCAGCTTTTAATATTTCATCCTAAATAAACAAATAAATGTTAAGCATATAATTTATAAAATATACAATTGTTAAGAAATTATAAATATATAATAATGATACATTCAAAACACTTAACATGAAAATAGATAAGATGAAATGTCAGTTAATGCAAAAAAATTAAAATGGGCCTATTCTGGCAAGAATACTTTTAAATGTAAAAAATATTCTTTTAAAGTGAAATGGATAACAAAAAAAAATTGCTCAACATGAAAAAATTATAGTCTGACAAATAAAATTCCATCAAAACTTTTTCAGATAACATGACATTTATAGAAGATTGATGGATGTAAACCCAACCACTGTTTGATAAAATCAACAGCTTCAAATTTCTTCCAAATGAGCCAACTTCTTGCTAACTGTTAATAACAGCTGTAAATTTGGGTGACCAGATTTAAAGAAAAGGGTAAGGGAATTTTGAAAATTAAATTTGAAAAATTCCATAAAATGAAGGAGCAGATGTCCCCATAAAGTGCAGACACCTGCTCACTGTAGTTTGATAGCATATAATTCACAACTTTCATTATACAGTTGTATCAGATCACCCACGGAATCACAGTGTACCCACCCAGGCGCATCACAGAGTGCACATGACAAGGTTGACCACATGGAGATATAAACGGCCGGCCAGGACAGATGAGCCATAGTTCATAACGTGAACACAATGGGCAGAGATATTGATCTGATGGATGTTCAAAAAAGGAATGATCATTGGCTACCACGCCAAGGGTGAAAGCATCTCGGAAACAGCAGAATTCATGGGCTGTTCGTGAGGTGTTGTAGTAAGGGTGTACCAAGAATGGACCGCTGGCACACCGAGTACCTCCAGATGCCATAACTGTAGAGCCCCAAAGGCTATCGACCCCAGAGGAGAACATCGCTTCTGTCAATTGGTAAAGGGCAATCGACGTGCAACAGTGCAATTGACCACTGAAATGAATGCTGGGGCACTCAGGTATGTGTCCCCGATAACAGTAGAGTGAACCCTATTACGCATGGGTCTCAGGAGTCAACGCTGCGTAAAGGCGTCCATGTTAACTAAGGTCAATCAGCAACAACACCTGCAGTTTGCACAGGACTACAGTCATTGGACAGTGGAAGGGTGAAAAAAGGTTGCCTTCTCCGATGAATCGAGGTTTCTACTCTATAGAAGTAATAGACGATGGCGGATACAGTGTCAGACACACGAGAACCAACACCTGGACATGCTTGTTGGTCAAGTACAGGCCGGCAGTGGCAGTGTGCATGTCTGGGGGATGTTTTCCTGGTATGACCTGGGACTGCTGGTACTACTGCATGGGTCCCTGAATGCCAATGGCTACCTGTTCATCCTCACTGACCACATGCATCTCCTTCATGTTGGACGTTTACCCTGGTGGTGATGGTGTCTACCAACAGGACAATGTGCCCTGCCATGTCACTAAAGTGGTGCACGACTGGTTTCAGGAACACAATAGCGATGTCTCCATTCTCCCTTGGCTGGTGAAATTATCCGACCTGAATCGCATAAAGCACTTGTGGGACCATTTGGATCGACAGGTTCGGGGTGTGAACCCACAAGCACATCATCTTCGGACTCCGTGCTCTGCTTGAGTCCGAACGGGCATGTGTACCTCTGGCAACCTTCCAGGGCCTCAATGCGTCCACACCGTCTTGCTCCTGTCATCCGGGCCAAGGGTGGTTATTCCCATTATTAGGTAGGTGGTCGTATTATTCTGATACGACTGTGTAAGATTCTAGTTTCAATTTTTAGTCACCTGCATTACCAACTGAAATTTTTTACAAGAAGTTTTGCTACTAATTCAATTAGTAAGAGGTATGCTCATTCAACATTCTGGGGCATTTTATTTGTTGCAAACAGAGCTTTTATCAAGTGGCTATATCCCTGGAAAATTGGGCCATCTGATCACACTACTGTAAATACACTTCTTTTAAGTAATGTGTTTTAGATTTGACTGCTGTAAAGGTGGTGCATTTAAGGCATTTTTTTTTTATTTTCAGTCTCAAAATACAGTGTAGGCTATCAGTGAGTCAACAATGCAATGTATTCATCAACATAGTTAATGCAAAATTCTGATAATATGATATTTTGCACTAGTCCCCTACCTCTAATGCTAAACATTTTATGTTATATATATATTTATGTTGTATATATAAATGAATACAGCACAAGATTATTGTCCAACTAGCAGTTACAAGTAATTATTTTACCACACTTACTAAATACCCTCTTAAGAAAAACAATTTCTGTGAATGAAAGAATTATCTTCAATGCTGAAATCTGTAATGTTTGTGAACATTAATGAGGGTTTCACAGGACCTACCAATACATAATCATTGGCATCCAATACGTACAAAGATGCACTGACAAACAAACCTCAATGTGATTCCAGCAAAACATCATCATTATTGAGCCTTGAAGTCTCAATATATCCATTATTCACAATAGCAAATAAAACTACTGCTGTAATGATTTGATTTAACTATTGGATGACTGAGATTGGAGACAGTATAAACTTTTGATTTTATCATTTTGATAATACTGAGAACATTGGAGGTTATTACACCTTAGATGTACTTACATATAGTATGATTATTGGGGCCAAAACTAAATCCTCCAGATGCCACCAAATATTTAGGCTCTAGTTACAACATTCTGCTGGTGGTCTAGGATTGTGTCGGCAGATCTCTCATTTGCAAGAAGTATGTTTCTAATGGGTAAAAATTCTGGCTGTGTAGATTAATGTTCCAAAAGCATGAAGCATGAGCTGTGAGATCTTGGTGAAAATTTCAAATTGGTTAGAGATGTACAAAGCATATGGTAACTAGAAGAACACATATCACCTGTGAAAACTTCATTTTCAAAAAGAATGAAGTCTTTCATTTACCAACTTTTGCACTCTTCAAAGTTTTAATTTCTAACTAAAGGACGATTGGGAAAATGCTAACAGTAGTATTTGATTAATATTTATGCAACATAAAAGTATTTCTCATTTATTCCTGCTTTTTTCACCTCCTCTCAGAAAAGAGGTAGATTGTTGACTGTCAATGGATTATCTTTTGACACTATCACCAAAATTTCAAATTTCTACCATAAACATATCACTTCCAAAGCTCATTAAATGTTTTGCTTCTTCCATATTTAGTGCTCTTTAACAGTGAAAGATCTGTAAATGATAGTAGGCATATACTGGAGTAGAGTTGTGTATCAATTCCCTGTGATGATGTACAGAGCCAGCCTGTCCTAGGACCTATCTGACACCTCCTTTTCAAGGTGTAGGCTGTTAATACATTTCAAGAGATCCTCTTCCTGGCTACCAACTCAGTATGGACTCACTATCTGGTCATCTATGCTTACATTTTCCTTTTTTTTTCTTCTTCTGCCCTGCTGAGGAGTGGTCAACTCTACAGGTTCCTGGTGCTGACCATTTAAACCCACAGGACTGGCTTACAACTGAGCTTGATTACAGATCCTGGACTTGCTGCACTGATGGGCCTTTGTTGAGGGAAAATCTACTGCTGTGTTTTCTGTTTGCCTACGAGTTGCCAGCCCTAAGTGAATAGATGCACAGGATACCTTATATCAGCTGGTGAATTATTATTAATTAGTGCTGTGATAAATATTGTAGATTGGACTGATGACGAGTATTCTTTTGTTGTTGTCTCTGATGATGTTATTTAGTTCTAGGGACTTTTTATAATTTGGATTAGTGGTGCATTGTTTCAGATTTTCTTGTTTTTTTTTTTACTTTTAAGATGTGTTGTTTCTGATGAGATTATTTAGTTCCAGGGATCTTTTATAATTTGGATTGGCAATGCACTGTTTCTGATTTTCATGTATTTTTAGATGTGCCTCTGACAAGATTATTTAGTTCTGGAGGTTTTCCTATAATGTGGATAGGTGGTGCATTGTTTTAGTTTTTGAAGATGTGTTGTCTCTGATGAGATTATTTATTGCAGAAGGATTTTCATACGATATAGATCAGCAGTGCAATGTTTCCAATTTTCTTGCTTTTAAGATTTGTCTCCAATTAATTCTGGCATTTCATTCATGTTAATTTTTGTATGTGTGAAGCCAAATTTGTTTAATGATAAGCTCTTGTTAAAATAGTTGCTTTCAATAAGATTACCTTTTTTTTCGGGGGGGGGGGGGGGGCATTTTTTATCTGTGGAGTGAAAATTTGTCATTTAGCTATAACACTCTAGTCAAAATATTTGATATCTTTAGAGGCTTTTTTCGCTAGGGTAGAATGAAAATTTATTGTTAAGCAATACTGTCAAGTCAACACAATTGTGTCTGATGATGAGATTATGAAAACTTCAGCGGGAGAGGAAGAGTATTTGAGTGTGAAACAACAATCTGTTGTTTAGTGATAAGTTAGTGTCTAATGAGAATATATCTCTTTTGGAGTGTTTTTTGTTAAGCATGGAATACACATTTATTCATTGATTAGTTTGCTGAAAAAAGTGGCTTTGTTTGGCATTGTTAAAGTACTTAAGATGACAATTATTGTTTAGCGATATGCTCAGCTGAGAAAAAAAAAATGCATGTGCTATTGTCAGTTTTGTTACATTCTGTTTTGTATTTAGTGTTAATATTTTTATGGCAGTAATTTAGGAAAGTGTTTTATTGTTTATTGAAGAAAAAAAATTTTTTTGTTTCTGCCAGTGGGCTGGTGGTATGGAAAAATGCAACGTATCATTAAATTGCATAAAAAACAAGTGGTGGTGTTGTAACTGGAAACTGCAGTACTGCCGAAACTATAAATTTCATTTCATGATGGCCTCTAACCAGTCTTAATAGGCTCATAGTTATAGAAGGTTCATGATTTTGGCTAGGTTGTTTTACCTCTAAGTTCATATTTTTTTTTTTTTTTTTTTTTGCACACAATGGGCTAAATGGCCAGGTCACATGGACCACAAGGGCTCAGAGAAAGTTGGGGGAGGAGATCCACTGGAGCTGTCTAATGGATCCCCTCCCCCCTCCATTAAGTAAATTGGGAAACAGATGGTACCTCCTGTCAAGGCCATCCAGTGTGTTCTTTAATGTGCACAGGGTATGGCTCTTCTGCACATGGGACCATGACTTAACATCCCATCTGACAGACAGCAGCTTTTCGAAGGCCATCGGTGTCCCCTACTGACCGAGGGCAGGAAAGAGAGTTTTGCGGAGATAAATCTCAATGACCAAATTCCACAGGCAAAAAAAGGTTCCAGACCTTTTGCGTGCCCTGCACTCTGAGCGATGTTATGTAGATATTTTAACAGTACTGTTATTTTGTTATTGGCCTACTGTAGCACAGGGCATACATATCTGGAGAGGAAAATTAGTCTGGTGGGGCCTCCGTAGTTCATGGCTGCACGAGGATTTTGTATGTATGCTTGTTATTCTCTTATTTAACAGAACAGTGGTTTCATTCGTATATTTTAGCTCCGAAATTAAATGACTTTTGCCCCTTTTATCACATTGTTAGCTTTTGTTTTTCCATTTCGTTAAAAAAATAATAAAAAGAACCTACCTCCGTATTCCTCCAAACACCACCTTTAATCATAATACGAGGCATTTTTATATATATCCAATAAACAAACACAAGATCAGTACTTATAAAATTCAACTGATGATAAAAAAATATCCAAAGATCCCCGAATCCTTAGCTTTTTCTGTGCTAATAATTACAGTTACGGTTTGCATCTTTGCTTTCGTGAGGGATTGTATAGCGATGAATCTTGTGTACGAAGTAGAGGACTTTATTTGATAGGGTTACAGGCCTGCCCAATTCAAGTTTTGTCGCGGAACTCATATGCAGAAAAAAAGCCTCAAGAGAAAGACCAAACACTTCTAAAATCTAGCCAATCAACCACGTTGTCTGCAAAAATTTACATATTATGCTCTCCCCGTTTTAAATTTAAACAGCGATTGTTTCTAAATTTCTGATTTGTCAGAAATAAGCTGTAGTTAGCATGAAAGTTCAGACATAAGCTGTAGTTAGCATGAAATTTCGCGTTTACATTATCCGGATGATTTGGTTCTGATGGCTAATGATGTTGAAGACATAAATTCTTTTATTTGTTGATCAGACTACTAATTTAATAGGTTGGGGATAAACAGAGAGAAAACTAGAGTGATTAATATTTGTCATGCAGATGGTACTTCAGTTGCTTTCAAAAGGCTGCGCTCTTCAGCGAGTGTCGCAGTCAGGGGGCGGATTGGGAACAAAAAACGGCCGGGGGGAAATGCACGAAAATCGGCCCATACGCCAAGATCGATCCAAAAACAAATTTTGCACCAGGCGAGAAGTACACCGGAACTGCCCCTGAAACCCACTTTCCCAGAAATCGCCTGCCATTCATTTTAACTTCGTTTTCAAAAGAAAGAACGACAAAAAAATAACGCTAATATTTTCATTTTCTCGTCTGCTTGTCTGTCCATCTGTAAAAAAAAATCAATATTTCGGTTTTTATAAATAAATTGAAAATTTCTTTTAAGTAGGATAGGTAGGGGGGGGGGGGGGCGCTACCGTACGTGCAACTACACCAGGCGGCATTTATCTTTACTTAAAATTTAAAATTTAAATTTCGAACATAAAATTTATGTGTTTGCTAGTCAAAAATTGAGAAAAAGACTGCTTAAATTTTTTTAAGTGTACGTTTGCATATTGTTTCAATTTTACGCAATTTTTTTGCATTTTATGATCACTTATGTAAAATTTATAATGAAAGTTAGGAATACATAGTAGTGAACATATAGTCTCCAGTCCATTTTCTTTATATGCGGAAATATATATATATATGTATTTTCTCTATATTCGACATACCATTTACATAAAACAGAATATTTGAATTTGGAAATTTCTTCATGAACTGTCGGCATTTTTAGCAAACCAATCTCCATTTGGGGCAACCATATTATTATTCTTTATTCTTGAAATAATTTCCATGCCTGTGGTGTCTAAATATTAAATCAACCACTGCCTTCAACCTATAATCAAAAAGCATCATAACACCACGGTGTAATAGAGATGACACTACTACGGTCTGGAGCTGTTCAGCTTTTATAAACATCTCGCCTTAGAAAAATAACTAAATTATGTTTTTTTTTCCCACAATCTGAAGACGTACTTAGAAAAATCTGAATTCGCAAAAATTTTAGTGAGTAATTGAGCTTTGATAATCTTACTTTATTATTTATATCTCCAAAGTGTCGTTGCATAAAATATAACCAGATTTTGCTGTAGAACTATAATACATTTTCTTCATATTTTTCTCTTACTGAAGTAAAAAAAATGTACAAATTACGCAACGCTGTTTTAACGGAATTTTAAAGCCCTGCTCTCTCCGAGATCACAACACTACATTAGGTTTGGTCGAACACTTTCACCCGATTCCGTGTTACATAACACTTTCCTTTTTTGTAAGTGTTCATTTTTGGTCGTTAATAAGCATAGCAAGTGAGCATAGCAATTTAGCTACATTAGGTAATTTTCTTCATCGCAACATGTAAAATGAATTACTAATTACAGGAAAAAAATTGTTAGCATTGCATGATACCACTTCGACATTATTCTCCCTCGAGTACGTGATGTAATACAATCACTAACCTTCTCCTCTTTTCGAGGTATTTCGCAATGTATGTTGCGATCCTCTAGGCAAGACCGGGGAAAGCTGTGACCTGCCACCTCGTTTTGTGTGACCCGTGAGCTACTGATAACAAATAAATTAATTTTGCGAAAAAGAAAAAGAATGTATAGTGGAAAAGAAATCCAACTTCGGGGAACGTGAATTCTCATTAAAACAATTAATATATTTATATTGCTCATGTTTTTTACCTTTATTTTTGTTTTGACTATACGTTGCTAACTATGTATTTTTTTGGCTGCAGCAATTCCATTTCAATTTTCTATGCGGCCATTCAGCTGAAACATTTTCCCAGGACTACTATACCCTTACAGATTTCGGTTCCGAAGTATGAATCCCGACTGGATCAACGTTGAGATTTTTCCCCACCTTGGTCTAGGTTAGTAGGGAACACTGATGGGCTCGGAAAGGCCACTTCTGTAGAACAGAGCGTTAAGCCGTGGTTTCGTGTGTAAGAGAACCATACCCTGTGCAAGTTAAAGAACACTTGGGATAAACTTGACGGGAGGCTTCCGTCTTCTAATTGCTGTCTAGTGAGTCCCCTTCCCACCAACCTCCTCCCTCAGGGTCCTTATGATTAGCCCATTGTTCGAAAATAAAAGTACCGTTCAGAGGTAAAGCAACCTAGCCCTAGTCTTATCGAAATGAACAAAAAAATAGTATCTATTTCTGCAACAAACCTTTTTGTCAAAAACGTAACTTTTTAACTATGTGAGGCCATTTGAAAAGCATTACGAAGCTCAATTTATTTTCTATCATTTCTGATGAGGCACATTACTTGAAGAAAATATTTTCGAACTATTTGGGATCAACGTTTATATTGACCAATAGGTTTTTATTTTTCCACTATTGATTAAAAATTTTATCTGAATGAAGTAAATCCAAAGCTATGAATTTTTTGTGCAAACTTTGGTATTAATTTCTCCTAGAAGCAAAATTAATCTAGAAAATGTGAAAAACGTTTTGTATCTTATTTTCAGTAAAATACTTAAATTTAAAAATACGGAAACTTATTTGCTCAACTTCCCTTCGCTCTATTTTAAATATCATTTAGATCAGTTCTATCCAGTCTAAGCTAAATGAATAGCTATTAATAATGGCGTGCAGGAAAATCTCAGGGCCTCACAACAAGAAATATCCTCAGGAAAGGGGGGAGCTTACAATTTGCTATCAATTATTGAAATTTTGGAAGAATTTCATATTACAATATATGTTTTAATATTTTCTGTAATTTTTAACAATTTGAAATTTTAGAACTTACATATATTTTACGTAAAAACCAAAATTACTACTTTTTACTTTATAAAATACAAAGATTTGTGTTTTAATTCAAAATATATTCTTAATTTTATAAATAAATAATAAATAAATAACCCTTCAAGCAGCTGCTTGCCACAGACAACTGAAGGAGCCTGTCAGTTTAATATGCTCTAGTAAATGGTCTGTGAGGAAAGCGAGACCTCAGCAGAAAGACAAAACAAGCACCCATGCCTCACCCAGAGGCTCGAACTCAGGTTTCTTCATCAGTATTCCTTACTAAAATTCTTTTAAAACATTTTTCCGAAAACTAATCATATGGTATAACTGTTTAACTTTTTTGCAGAACCCTCCAGTGTGGATGAATACACTTATGGCCACTAGGAAAAATAACTGTATTCTTAAAGGGCAGCAGAAAAAATAATTATCTTAAAAGTGAAAACATGCATTTCCAATGAATAATGAATTGTAAAAAAACTATATTTTTAAGGAATAAATAAAATATCTCGATTAAAAAACAAAACTATGCATATTTAATTAGTATTGTGAATTGGCAAAAGAGTTTAATTACTCACCTACAAATGTTTGACAAAAAATGAGTCATATTCAGTATCTTGATTATTTGTTTCATGAACTTCAGGCTGGACAGATCTGGTTTAGGTGTGTTTGTCCCTTTCAGAGTTAAACATTTCAAATTTTAAAGTAGAAAGTAGTCGCGTCTAGTGAATATGGGATTCTCGTTTTCGAAAAGATAAAACCTTTCTTCGTTTACCTAATTTTACACTCTTTAAATGATTTAGTTCAAGCTAATGGATTATGGAGAAATTTCAAATAATGTCAGCACTTATAAAACGATAAAAGAGTATTTGTTTTCCATTAGTAAATTTAAAAGTTTTTTTTTTCATACCCTTCTGACGAGGGAGTTGTTGCCAGTGGAATCGCTCTTAACTTTTGTATTATCTCTTGACACCCTACCACCGAAATTTCTACATAAACAGATTATTTTCAACTTTCGTTAAAGTATGGCACTTTTTACATTTAGTTTTCTCTAACGATGTAAATGAAAACTGCATAACGAATTTTAACATGCAAATATTTCATTAGTACCAATCCAACTGAAAAATAATTTTCCAATGTTTCGTAAACAATTGCGTTTCCCATACCCTCTGTGTGAAAGGGGTCCAATGGCTGTTGCAAATAAAAACTACATGACCTTGGCATTCTACAATAAAAAAATTTTAAATTTCTAGCATAAATGCATTACTTGCAACATCTGTTTAAAAGTTTACATGACCTTAGTACCAATCCAACTGATTACTCTGTTAGAGGGCGAATTTTAATTTTTTGAGATTCCTAAAATGCGAATCGTAATACATTTTCAATAGCTATCGACTCAAAAAAAATTTTAGTTCATCTCTAAAAGCAAACAATTGTTTCTTGAAACGAATGAAAGTTGCCTTCCACCCTCTGAGGATAAGTGATCAATGCATTTTTGCCTATATAAACCTCATGACCTTCACATTCCACGAAGAAAATTTCGAATTTCTGGCATAGATACATCGTTTACAATATTCAACTTTTTTTTCTACAGTTAGGGGAAGCAGTTTAAACATTTGGGAGATTAGAAAAATGAGAATCTTAAAATTGAATCAATACCTAAAGTAAAAAAATTCAACTCTAAAAGTAAAAATTTTCGATATCTACAGACGGAATGGAAAAACAAGCATTAAAATTTCACTGATAAGTATCACCCTTTGAGCAAATAATGCTTTTCTTCCCAATGATCGAATTAGTAGTGCGCTTCACTATTGATGAAAAACAAAAACCTGACCAACAGATTGCTTTCAAACTTTAAAAATTAAAAAATGATGTGAAATATTCCGGTGGGTATTGTAAGAAAAAAAATTTTAGACTCCAATTTCAGCAAAATGGATTAAATTAAAAAAACAAAAACATGTATGTCTTTGCTGTAGTTGTTGCAAATACAGTTTGTAGCTTATTTAAACAGATTATTTAAGGTTTCCTAGAAATTCGCATTTTGCATTCTTTTTTAATGCTGTGTAAAACCACATTTTGAAGTGTACCATGTGGACAAACAACGCAAGCTTATATGAAAAAATCACTAGAATTCAACGATATTCAGGGAATTTTGGTTTCATACAGAGTGCTTAGATTTTTTTTTCCCATTTAAAAATATTGAACTCTAAAACAAGACAAACTAAAAAATTCTCAAAAAAAAAAGAACTCAGAAAGAAAAGTTTTGATTTGGTATATTTAAAACTTTATGACGAATGAGCATATTTGGCTATTCTGGACTTTTAACCTACAGAGTGCAAGAAAGATTCTTTATAAAAAATGCATATATATTTCCAAAGTTGGTTTATATAAGACTGCTATGATGAAAAATTAAGACAATGTAAAATGGCTTGGCTTTTATCAAATATCTCGTGAAATCTCAGTTAATGACAAGGTATAAAAATATCCAGTCTTCTATATTTCCCGAACTTTAATTACTAAGAGGTTTCTTGTGAGACGGACTGCTTTGTTTGTTGTTGAAGGAAAGCCTAAAATATGCATGTTTCATCAAGATGAAAATAGAAAAAGAAATAATGTCATATTAATAAGCAAAAAACTGACGAGAAGTTTTTATAAGACGGAAAATAAGTTAGATCAAGCAACCCAAATTTGAATGACCCACCGGGATATTGCCCTGTGTCCCGGCTGCCCAATCCACCCCTGGTCGCAGTTCAATTATCTCAGGATGTTTAACAAATGCTGACGATATGCGGCGTGAGATAAAGAGAAGAATAGTGATTGCTGCTGGGATTTTTAAGAATCTATGGAGAGTTTGGTGAAATAGGCATATACACCTGAAGACTAAAATTGGGCTGTATAGTAGTTTGATTCTTTCTAGGGTTAGTAATGGTAGTGAAACTTGGACCCTTTGTAAGCAACTTAGGAAATTTACCTTTGATTCTAAATGATTAAGGTAGCATCTTGCACATCTTGAGTCACGTAGAATCTTAAACTTTGGCTTTGTAAATAATGATGAAGTTAGAATTAATCAGTAACCTCACTTGAGCAGCACATTGTGTAGGGTGACCAGAAGTTTCATTTTCCAGGGACATTCCCTGGCGAAAAGCTCTATCCCCAGCGAATAAATGCTGATGAAATTTCCGGGGACAGAAAGTGTCCCCAGAAAATATTTTTGGATAATATTTTACACATTAAATTAACTGCACAGCAGGAGCTGATAGAAAAAAAAATACCCCCTCAAGCAGCTGCTTGCCACAGAGGTCTGACACGAGCCTGTCAGTTTATATGCCATAGTAGAAAATCTGAGAGGATGGCAGGACCTCAGCAGAAAAACGACACATACTTCCATGCCTTATCCGGAGCTCGAACCCAGGTCCCTTAGATCAGTGTATTTTATTAATAGAGTAGTAGCGGCAATACTGCTATAAAGAAAAATTTGGTCAGTGATGCAGGTGACTGAAAAATTGGGGCTGGAATTTTAAAATAAAAGTCATTAATGGCAAGGTGTCAAATTAAAGCGACTATATGTTCCTCGTAAACGGGTATATAGAACGTATGGTCATTCTAGCAGTGGCGGTCATAAGGAGGAGTCCACAGGGGGTCATGTCCTCCCTGCAAGAGACATATGAGTGTTTTTTTTTTCATAGTAGTTTCATTCGATAGGCAGCCATATATACATTACTGAAAAGATTAGCGGGAAGAGCTTAGTTGCCATTTTTTATCTTATTTTTTTATTAGAATCTTGATTACTGAATAATTCTTTAGTAAAGAATGTGATATTTGGACTACAAAATCCTTCAATGATCTTTAAATTTTCTTCTAGGGACTTGAGAAGAGAGGAGGTAGCTCAATCGGTAGCGCCTAGAGGCAGGGCCGTGCAGTGCTATGATACAGGGAGGCGGCCGCATCAGGCGGCACCGTAAGGGGGCGGCATAAGCAGCGAAATCAAAATACAATTTGAACCATTCAATAATTAAAAATCTTTACGCAACGCTTTTCTATATTGGTCTATGTTATTCCGATATTGATGTATACGATTTATGATTTATCGTACGCCTCTGCCTAAGCGCTTTCGGTATCCTTTGATCTCGGTTTCTGGTGCAGGTGCATCGTTGGCGAGCGCTCGCCGAAAGACTTTTGATCTGACAGCGGCAGCTCCTAAAAGCTGAGGCGGCAATTATCACAAAAGACAACAAGTGTTACGCGTTGATAGTTCTGCTTTGAACTTACAATTATTGACAATATTTGATTTTAATGTTAGTTTGTCATGAGACGTGGCAAGCGGCTGTGCTGTATTTAAATCAGTAAATCAGATATGTAATATATCTGTATCAGTATAATATTTGTGCATTTATACTAATTCAGTTTTTGTGTTTAAAAAGTAGATCAGGTAAGAGAATTATTGTTTTTTACAGCAATTGTAGTTACTTATTATCATTGAAAATGATTATGTTATGACAATTGGGACTCGAATTAAAAAGTAGTATTTGCATGGACTGGGTATATCTCAGGTGCGGAACCCGAATGCTACCATATTCTATGAAACCTTTGGATGTTTTAAATTATTTGTGCCAAAATAGCT
Organism: Ryuthela nishihirai; assembly: GCA_038380435.1. Classification (NCBI taxonomy): domain Eukaryota; kingdom Metazoa; phylum Arthropoda; class Arachnida; order Araneae; family Heptathelidae; genus Ryuthela; species Ryuthela nishihirai. Next base: position 132,776,160 of record JAWZYU010000001.1, on the reverse strand, counting down.
TAATTACTTTGTATCCGAATACTGTTGTAGCTCTGAGAATTTTATTAACACTCCCTGTCTCTGTAGCTAGTGGGGAAAGAAGTTATTCCAAATTAAAATTAATAAAACACTACTTAAAAAGTTCAATAAGCCAAACAAAACTTAGAAATCTGTCATTAATTTCTATTGAATCTACATTGGCTGCCACTCTAGACTAGACATCCCTAATTAACGAATTTGCTAAAGTTAGAAGGGTAAAACTCTAGTAGATTGTTGTAGTTGATATCATTTTTTAAAGTAGTTTATATTTTCAAATTAAAAATAGTATTCGTACATTTTGTGCAGTTTTTTTTTAAATCACAATCGAAGGTTATTTTAAAGAAAAAACATTTAAGGGGCGGCATTTCGAAGACTTGCATCATAATGAGAAAATCTACCGCATGGCCCTGATTCCTTTATCTGCTGAACACCGTAGAACTCGTAGAAGGTGGGCTGATGAGCATCGTCATTAGACCCGTGATGAGTGGTCAACGATCTTCTTCTCTGATATGTCATGGTTCAGTCTGCAGCCTGACAATCATCGTGTCCTGATCTGGTGTGAACGAGGAACATGGGAGGATCCACTTTTCATGCGAGAAAGGGACTCCTTCGGTGGTGGTGGAATCATGGTGTGGGCTGGCATCAGCATTGGTGGTCGTACCGACCTCCACGTCATCAGAAACGGATCTCTGACTGCTGTCAGATATCGAGATGAGGTCCTGCACCCTATAGTGGTACCGTATGCTGGAGCAGTTGGAAACAACTTTCTTTTCATGGACGATAATTCAAGGCCCCACCGTGCGCATCTCGTCAACAACATGCTTCAGGAGGTAGGAATCGTACGCATGGACGTTCTCCAGACCTGAATGTTTAATAAATAATAATAATAATGTTTATTGACTATATAAACATATAATACACTTAATAATAAATAAATAATGTTTATACAACATAACAACATAATGAGTTAAAATAAAATCACAATTCGGTATGAACAATTGAACTGATATAAATAAATCCATGTAATGTAAAATGTTTATTGTGAAAAGAAATGCAATAAAATAGAAGCCATATAAGAACAACCAATGAGCTTTATGCTCTTACAGGTTGTCAAATTAAATTATTAGTTATTAACGATATGCATTTATAATACAGAATTAAAGGTTTAAGAGTGGAAAAATTAATAATTTTTGATTTATTCATTAATGACATGAAATGTGGTAAGTAACTTAACAATGAAATAAAGACTCAATATTGTGTATATGCAATAATCTTCGCTTAATTTTTATTTTAAATATATTTTTATTTCTTTCTTCCCTTATATTTTTCGGTAATTTTTTTAAATTTTGTGAAGCTAGAATCATGAAATGTTTATGGATAATTTCTTTTCTTGAAAAAGGTACATAATAAAGTTCTTTATTTCTAAGATTTATTTTTATATGTTGTAATTTTAAGAAATCTGGGTTTTTAAACACAAACATAATAATTTTATAAATATATAATTGTCCTAAATTCAAAATTTCATTTTCAATAATCATATTTTTTAAAATCGTAATTTTGTTATTCATAATAACCTTCAGAATTCTGTTTTGTAATGTTATTAATTTATTTAAAGAATTAAGATATGTTCTTCCCCAACTAATTAAACAGTATTGTAAAGTAGATTGAATCCATGAATAATAAAGAGTTATTAGAAAGGAAGTACCTACAATTTTCTTTAGATGATATATTTTAATTAGGAAATATTTTAAACGTTTTGCAGTTATATTTGTATTACTATTCCACTTCAAATTATTATCAATAGTAATCCCCAAATATTTGTATGTTTTAATTTGTTTAATTTCTGCACATGTACATACAATATTATTATCACAAGTAAATCTATGATATATGATTTTATCTTTGAGATAACTCTTGTTAGTGAGACTGAAATACATTGAATACGATTTTCCGATATTTAATGTAAGATGATTTTGATGAAACCATAACTGATTTTTTTTTTAAATCATGAGATATAGTCGATTTCAATTCTTCAGAATTATTACTTCTATATAGTATAGCAGTATCATCAGCATAGGATATAGGATATCCTTTTAAGTTATTAAAAAAGAAATCATTGAAATAAATCAGGAATAAAATAGGTCCTAAAACTGAGCCTCGAGGCATTCCCTTAGTAGGCAATAAGGGTGAACTTTTTATACTTTTTATGTCTACAATTTGTTTTCTATCTGTAATATATGACTTAAACCATTTTAGCGCATTTCCTCTAACACCAATGTAATTAAGTTTCTGCAATAAGGTATCATGATTTACAGTATCAAATGCTTTTGAATGTCAAAAAAATTACCATAGTTTTTTGAGAATTATTTATATCATGTAAAACAGTATTGGTCGTTTCCAGTACTGCATTATCTGTACTCTTATGTTCTCTAAACCCAAATTGCGATTTGTAAAAAAAATGATGAATTATTCAAAAATTTTATAAGTCTATTTTTCATTATTGTTTCGATAACTTTTGAAAAAATAGGTAATACATAGATTGGTCTATAATTATTTAAAATATTTTATCTCCTTTTTTGTATGTAGGCTTTACAATAGCAGTTTTCAATTGGTTTATAAAAATGCCAAAATTAAAGATATATTTATGATTTGTGTTAAAAATGTTGCATGGTATTTATTAATGATTTTTAATATTTTTGGACTTATCAAATCCATAAGCCTTATTTTCATCTAAATTGTTTATAATATTATTCAATTCAGCTTAATCTGTGATTTTTAAAAACATGGAATTTTCGTTATTTAAGACAGAGGGATAATTATGAAAGTTAATAGTTGTGTCATTATTATAATTATTAATATGAATGAAATGATAATTAAAGTCATTAATTAATTTTACTACATCAGTAAATTAAATCATTGAACATGCTTGGGATGCACTGGGAAGACGTCTGGCAAACCGTGCAATATCTCCCACAACACTTCTTGAGCTGGAAGTTGCCCTGGAGCAAGAGTGGCAGAGGATCCCACAAGAACTGCTGGACATTCTGATCCTGTCCATGCCCCATCGCTGTCAATGTGTTTTGGCAGTCTTGGGTGACCACACACCCTACTGAACAGTCAATGAGTGGCACTCTCGTCCAGTTTGACATGCTTCTATTCACACCCACCAATATGTCACTTGCTACTCAATCACGACAATTGACTTTGCATCTCATTTGCATAATCGAACAACTTTCTTTGACTTGTCGTTTGCTTTTCTGATCTTCTTGTTTAATAAAAAAAATTCAAATGCTTCTTTTTTTATCGCTTCATATTCATTTTGAAATATCCCCTAATTTTTGTGAGCAATATATATAAATAAATAAAAGAACAAAACAATATTGTAAAACATACAGTTCAATTTATCTAATTTCGCTCAAAATTATTGACTTGTAGTAGCGAAAAATAATCAGTCAAAAATTTAATCTGATGTACACTATTCATTTTAATATTAATTTATCATAAATTAAAGAAACTTTAGGTATACTACTATGATGCAGTAATCAAATAATCGTGGCACTTCGCATAAACCGAAAAAAACCAACAAAAAAAAAACAATTCGAAATACTAGTTATAGTGAGATAAGAATCAGGGACGTACCTAGGGGACCAGGGGAACACCCTTTCCCCTCCAAAAAAAAAGAAATCTAATCGTCTTATACGAAATCTTAAACTTGTTCACCTGCTTCTAAATCCAAAACAGGTTCTTTATAAAATTTTATTTTAGCCCCCTATTATATTCAGATATATGGGCTCGCTGTCTGCAGTTCCAGGGTTCGAATCTCACTTGTTCCAGAGTTCAGATTTATCACCGCTGCCTCAGTCAGAAAAGGGACATTGATGAGCTTCGAAAAACCGCCGTCTAGGATGGGACGTAAATCCGTGGTTCCTTATGCAGGAGATCCATATATTTTGCACATTAAAGAAAACGCTGGATGACTTCGAAAGGAGGCTCCCAACTGTCTCCTAAGAATAGTGGATCCCCTTCCCCTAACCTTCTCTGAACACTTGTAGTCCTTTTGCGGCCTGCCCATTTAGCCCATTGAGTGCAAAAAATGTGCCTCTCAGAGGTAAAACAACTCAACCCAAGCAAGAAATTGTAAATTGCAGCCCGTGGTATTATTAGAACATTTACGGTATTTTCAATACTGAACGGATAATGTTGAAATTTACGATTTAGATATATTTCATTCAAATATGCAATTTGCCATCAGTATAATTCCCAGAAAAATTTTATTCTTGAGGATATTCAGTTTGTATTTTTACTTTCTATTGGTTTGCTATTTGTTAACGATTTTGAGGCTTTATATAATAAAATGCAGTGTGTGAAACAAAACGTCTGAAAATTCAAAGAATAGCAGGTGGTCACGGGAGTAAAAAAAATAAATTTTTTCTGTAGGAAAGTAAGTCACAGAATTATACGAAATGGACCAGAAAGGCGTCTCAATAATTTTAATTTTGTTTTCGAAAATTATTTACGTCAAATATTACAATTTGCATTTTAGATCTTCCATTCCTAGCGGATTTTTTTAAATATTCTAGTAATATTACGGGTAATATACAGGTTTATTATTTGTTTACTCCTCCTACAATTGAAATTTTCCATGAGTCTTCTTCCCTGTATCCTGCTCTTGTAAGGAAGGAGAATAGGTGATGGCTTCTAACGCTGTTTGAAATTATTGCAACAAAGATGAACCTCATAACGTATTGTTGCGGATTACAAAAATATGGATAGCACTGGGCGTGAGTTTTAATAACTATATTTTAAAACCAATTGTAATACAATGCAAATCGTTACAAAGAAAATATGGATGTAATTTCTCATAAACAAATTAACTACTAACATGCAAAAATCATCAATCTTCCTGCACAGAGTACTCAACAACAGCTCTGTCTATTCTATTAAATACTACCTTTTCAACCTTGTTTACCATGTCATTTGAACATCTTGAGACGTAAACAAATTATCGTCCTCTGCTAGTTCACTAAACTTTTCACATTAGTAAAATAATACGAGGACCGTCCGCGCACACAACACAATAAAGATTCTTCTTGTCTTTTACTTATCGCTCACAGACTCAAACCATCTGAACAACCTTTCAGATCTCAGAACTTTAACACACTACACTGCTATACTTTCATTCTTCTTCTTCAGAACTGTTCTAAGTTCCAAATCGTTGGCTAATTGAATCTCACGCTGAAGCACACACGAGGGCTACAATCACGTTAACTCGGGAAGTCACTGTAGCGCGTTCATCTGTCGTAACACTGCCCCCTCCTTAGGTCTTGTTCGTCCCGAACAATTCTGGATTCCGAAGCTTCTTCAGTTCTTCGATGAAACGGGGCCAAACGATCCACGTGAATCACCTTGCATTTTGTATCTGGACGTCGACGAATGCGATATACCACGTCATTAATCCTGTTAACTATTGTATATGGACCTTCCCAAGGTTTCTGAAGTTTTGGAGATAGTCCTTTCTTTCTATGTGGACTGTATAGCCAGACAAGATCTCCTTGATTGAAAACAGTTCCATTTATTTTACTGTCATATCTTGTTTTGGTTCTGTCACTTGCTATGTCGATGTTATGTCTAACGGAGTGATGGATTTCTTCTAGTCGTTGTTGTAATTCTTGTACGTATTGTGGAGTGGACACAGGCATTGCTTCGGGCCGACCATATAAAAGGTCACAGGGAAGACGTAACTCTCTTCCAAAAAGCATCATGGAAGGTGTCTGTCCAGTTGTCTCATGCACTGCCGTTCTATATGCCAACAAAAGGAGTGGTACATGGCGATCCCAGTTACGTTGGTGGTCGTTCACAAATAATCCTAAATGCTGAGCAATTGTTCTATTGAATCTTTCAACCATACCATCCGACTGAGGGTGTAAGGGAGTTGTTCTGGTTTTCTGAATGCCTAATAGTTGACAGATGCCTTTAAACACATTGGATTCAAAATTCCGTCCTTGATCAGAGTGGAGTTGTAAAGGTACTCCATACCTATTAATGAAGTTATTAACTATCATCTCCGCCACTGTTGTTGCTTCCTGGTCTTGGATGGGATATACCTCAGGCCACTTTATGAAATAATCCATTACCACTAATAAATATCGATTTCCATCATCAGTTCTAGGAAACGGACCCATTACATCAATGGCTATTCTTTCAAAAGGGGCACCAACGTTATACGTCTGCAGCTTACCCCGACTCCTAGTCTTAGGGCCTTTCTTTGCTGCACAGGCTTCACATTGCCTACACCATCTTTCAACGTCTGCCCTACTTTTCATCCAATGAAATCGTTCCCTGGCTTTGGCTAATGTCTTATTAACACCGAAGTGTCCTCCAGTGGCACTATCATGTACATCTTTCATCACAAGTTCCACTCGGGAGCGAGGAAGGATTATCTGCCAACGGATCAGCCGTCCAGTGGGATTCTCCCATCTTCTGTATAATACTCCGTCTTTCATTTTTAAAGAGTCCCACTGTGCCCAGTAACTTTTAGTAGTTGGACTATACCTCGAGATTTGCTCCCAATTAGGTCTTACATCAGATTTTTCAATCAATTCTAATATTGGTTTTATGTCTTCATCATCTAGTTGAGCCTTCCTGATTTCAATTGGATTCCAGATGTTTGGGGTATCACAGTTTGTTTGTGTCGATACTATTTGTCTTATGGGCATTATCTCTTTAGTTCCAAATTTCAGTTCTGCATTATAGCAATGTTTACAGTTGTCAATGCATGGGAGCCTGGAAAGAGCATCTGCATTCTTATGCATTTTACCACTTCGATGTTCGATGGAGAAATCGTATTCTTGTAACCGTTGTATCCACCTAGCGATTTGTCCTTCAGGGTTTTTGAAGTTTAATAACCATCTAAGTGCAGCATGATCAGTACGTATAAGAATTTCTGGCCATAGAGATAATGATGAAAATGTTCTATTGCTTTTACTATTGCTAACAGTTCTTTGCGTGTTACACAATAATTCCGCTCTGGTTTGGATAAAGTTTTACTAAAGTATGCAATAACTTTCTCTTGTCCGTCTTGTTCTTGTGAAAGTACAGCACCGACTCCTGTGTTACTTGCATCAGTATCTATTACGAATTGTTTTCCAGTTTGTGGGTACGCTAGCACTGGTGCTGTGGAAAGAGTCTTCTTTAGCTGTTGAAAGGCTATATCGCATTCAGTGGTCCACATAAACCGCTGGACCTCTTCTGTCAAACGATGTAATGGCCTTGCGATGTTGGAGAAGCCTTTGACAAATCTTCTATAGTAGGTGCAAAGTCCAATAAAACTACGAAGTTGATGAACATCTTGTGGTGGAGGCCAGTCTCTTACAGCTTCTATCTTACTACGATCAGTCTTAATCCCTGATGTAGTGATCACATGACCAAGGTAATGAACTTCTTGCTGGAACAGTTTACACTTTGTCGGTCCCAATTTTAACTTGGCTGCCTTAAGTTTTTCAAATACTTGACGAAGATTTCTCAAATGTTCTTCGAAAGTTCTTCTAAGAACTATGATGTCGTCCAATTAAACCAGACAGACCTCCAAAGACAAACCTTTGAGCACCGACTCCATTAGTCGTTCAAATGTAGCAGGTGCGTTACAAAGTCCAAATGACATCACCTTAAACTGCCAAAGTCCATTCCCTGTAGTGAAAGCTGTTTTCTCACGGTCTTCAGGACGTATACCAACTTGCCAATAGCCGCTCTTTAAGTCTAATGTTGAGAACCATTCTGACCCAGATAAAGTGTCTAGTGTATCATCAATCCTGGGTAAAGAAAAGGAGTCTTTCTTTGTTACGTCATTTAATCTGCGATAATCTACACAAAATCGTGTAGATCCATCCTTTTTCTTGACAAGAACTACTGGTGATGTCCAGGGAGTCTGTGATGGTTCTATAATGCCCTGAGCTTCCATGTCCTTTATGAGTTGTTCCGTCTCCTCTCTTTTTGCCAATGGAAGTCTTCTTGGCGGCAGATGGACTGGAGGAGAATCACCAGTGTAGATTTTATGTTCCGTCAGGTTTGTACGGCCATAATCATTTAATGTGGCAGAAAAAATGTCAGAAAATTCTTTTAATAGGTTCTCGGCCTTAACAGCTTAGTTTTCAGTTAATATTCGTCTTGTTTCTCTCCATAATTCAGTAAGATGAGATGGGATGTCTGTACGATTTTGATTTGAATCAGTAACTTCTATTTTATTTATACTTGTTACACAGGTAACAGCTTCACATATTGCTAATTCTTCACCTTTTTTTAATATTCTATTGGATTTGTTACAGTTCATCACTCTGATAGGGATCTGTTCTTTATCTATTCTGACTAAAGTCCTTGCAACCAGGATATTATGAGCCAAAGCTCCTTTACCAGAGGCATCGGTAACTGCCAATCGGAAGGCTCCAGAAGTCTCCGCCCGATATCCACGGACTATAACTTCACTTTGTGCTGGGATCTCTGTGTCTTCCGTCACTAATATTGGAGTTACGCTTGATAAAGAACCAGTCGTCCGGCTAAGCAGAGGAATCTCTTCTGTCTCATAGATGAGTAGGTTATCACTGGGTCTAATGTTGAATCCATGTTTCTTAAGAAAATCAAGGCCTAATATGCATTCATCGTAGATGTCAGCGATGTAAACAGGATGGTGTACCAGACAGCTACCAACTCGGATGTTAAGTTCTATTTTTCCATGGACTTTTGCACGATCTCCAGTGGCTGTTTGTAGGCTTATTTTAGACTGTGTAGTATTCAAGTTTGGGTGAGGTATTATTTTCTTTATTATATCCGTTCTGAGTAAAGTTACATTTGCACCAGTGTCGACTATCATACGGCAAGGTATTCCATTTATGGCTCCATCAGCTACTAATCCATTATTATCACCATGTAATGTTGAAACGTGGGCGACTTCCCCTGGGGCCAACCAATCAACAGCCAGCCTTTGCCCCGCAAGACTGACTAATTCCTGTTTCCCTGATCCTGTTGTCTAGTTGATGGACTTGGACTCCTCATTCGTTTCCTAGTGCAGTTGGTACGAATGTGTCTGGTCTTGCCACAATTCCAACACTGAAGGTCTGTTGTAGGTTTTGAAGAAGAACCTTTTATATCTTTCAAAACGGATAGTATGGCTTTAGTTAGTTCTTTCATTTCATTATCCTTTTCTACAGTTTCTTCTGCACTCACAAATCTCACTGCACGTTTGTTCGCTCGGGAGGAAAACCTGGAGCACTCGTATTTCATAGCATGTACCACAGCTGACTTTAAGGATTCACCTTCCAACATCCTCAGAGATTGCTGAGTGTCAGGGTCAGCAATAGCATCAATAAATTGTAATTGAGCTAAATTATCTTGAATTTCTGGTGGACAGTTACTATAAGCCAATCTAGCTAGACGCTCAATATCACTAGCAAGCTCTTGCAAAGTTTCACCATTTTTCTGCATGCGATGTTTAAATTGAGTCACGTAATATTGTTTTAAATAACTATCACCAAACCTTAGTTCTAATGCAGAAACTAGACTTTGATAATCAAGTCGTTTTTCTTCTAGAACAGACTGCAAAACCTCCGCAGCAGAATTTCTTAAGGAAGCTGCAAGAAAACTGGCCTTTTGGAATTCATTCCACTCATTGGCTGTAGCGATAACTTCGAATTGTGTTTTAAATACTGTCCAAGATGATTGACCATCATATGTAGAAGGTTTAGTTGTATTTTTAGCGATATGTGTAATAACATTATTTCCACTAGAATTATTATTATCATAAGCAGAAGGTAACATTTCATTTCTCAAAATCTGAAACTGGCGTTCACAATCAGTTTTTACAATTTCAATTTCATGTTTATAATCTAACTTAACACTATCAAGATCATCTTTTACACTATTTAGTTCTGTCATAATGTCCTTACACTGATCAGAAATCTTATCAATTTGAGAAGCCACTTCAGCTCTCATCTCAGTATTTTGTGCGGCCAGGTCACCTATTTTATTTCTCAACTCATTATTTTGTGCGGCTATTTCGGCTTTCAAATCATCTTTTTGAGAAACTATCTCAGTTCTCAACTCATTATTTTGTGCGACCAGGTCACCTACTTTATTATTTATGTCACTAGAAAGTTCACCTATTTTATTAGCCATATCGGCTTTCATATCAGTCATCAGCTTTATTAACTCATCCATACTTCTAGTGAAAGGCATTCAATTAAATAATTATCCACACTCCTAGACACCAAATGTTGCGGATTACAAAAATATGGATAGCACTGGGCGTGAGTTTTAATAACTATATTTTAAAACCAATTGTAATACAATGCAAATCGTTACAAAGAAAATATGGATGCAATTTCTCATAAACAAATTAACTACTAACATGCAAAAATCATCAATCTTCCTGCACAGAGTACTCAACAACAGCTCTGTCTATTCTATTAAATACTACCTTTTCAACCTTGTTTACCATGTCATTTGAACATCTTGAGACGTAAACAAATTATCGTCCTCTGCTAGTTCACTAAACTTTTCACATTAGTAAAATAATACGAGGACCGTCCGCGCACACAACACAATAAAGATTCTTCTTGTCTTTTACTTATCGCTCACAGACTCAAACCATCTGAACAACCTTTCAGATCTCAGAACTTTAACACACTGCACTGCTATACTTTCATTCTTCTTCAGAACTGTTCTAAGTTCCAAATCGTTGGCTAATTGAATCTCACGCTGAAGCACACACGAGGGCTACAATCACGTTAACTCGGGAAGTCACTGTAGCGCGTTCATCTGTCGTAACAGTATGAACGTTTAGAAAGAAATTGTATGAAGAAATGATTCTATAAAGTAAGCAGTTTAAAGAGGTAATTTATATCTACAAGTGCTGACGGGAGAGTAAAAATTGGGAAGAATCTAAATTAACTAATGAAAGATAAATTTTATTTACTTACCGATTCGTTCACTTTTTGTTTTCTATTTAAATGATGATTACATAGAAAACAAAATGCAAAATTCAAGTCACCAAGAAATTTGCATTATGTCCTGTGAAATCCAGAAAGATCGGCAGAAAGAAAATCTACATAACCTGCCTTTCGGTCATTAAAAAAAAAGATATTTACCTTTATCGGAATTTTTTTAGTGTAAGGTGAACGCTTTTTAACTAATGAAATTCAAAATTATATACTAATGCCTGAATTTTCTAGAAATATGTCGTTTCAGAATTGTTGGATGCTTTTCAGAATTGTTGAATTGTTGAATTGTTGGAAGTGTCTTCTTCAGGAACTGAAACTAAGAAAGATACTCTGGTTTAAGAATCTTTCTTTTCACTTTATAAACAAATAAAATGCTGAGTGAAAAAAGATTGTGCTATATTGTTTTATCTCTGTGCGTCACTTTTCTGCACTCAGTGGGCTAAAAGGTCCAGGTTGCAAGAACCTTTTTATATTGCTCATGTATGGTTGAGATTCTAATGGAGAGCTGTTAGATGAAGATGGAAGAACATCATCTAGATTATTCTTTGTCGTGCATAAGACATTACTCTCCTCTGCACGGAACCACGTCTTAACGCACTATCCGAGTCCATCAATGTCCCCTTTCTCGTGAGGGTAGGGTGCGGATTAGTGGAATATCAACTCTTCCAGAGGTAGAACTCTAACTTGGGACGACTGATAACATTTCATATGTAACTGTTTATTGCATACGTACATGTCACACATCAACAATTGAATATTCCTTCAAGGAGAACTCTCGTTTCCGCGAAGACTCATTCAAGAACTTTTGATAGTTTTTATTTTTATTTTTATATTAATATTTATATTAATTTTTTTAAATTTTTATAAGGAATTTAAACAGTCTATGTTCTTTAGAAAAATAACTAGTAGATTATAGTATATGGGTTTAAGTGCTTTTTCTTTGGTTCAAGGATTGATTGAAAGTTAAATTGATTAGTTTTATGTTTTCTGAGTTTTTGGAAGTATTTATTTCTTTCGTCTGTAAATTCTTTACATTGAAAAATTATGTGTTCTCTTGTTTGTGGTTCATTACATTTTAGACAATTTGGTGAATTTATTTTATTCATTTCAAAGAGCATGGTTTTTGTCATTGCTAGACTGGGCTTTGATTCTTAATATTATGCTAATTTTTTTGTAATCCATAATTGTTGAATTTATTAATTTTATGTGAAATTAAGTATCTGTGTGTGTGACTTACATATGTGGAATACCAATTTTGAAGTGTACTGTTCATGTGTTTTTTATTTAAGTTTTTATGTAGGAGAAAATGATATGGGGAATTCATAGAATGGTTCAGGTTTTTTGCACTTTTTGCTAAAGTGCCTGCAATGTCATTGTATTTTAGATTAATGTGTGAGGGTATCCATTGTATATGCAATATGTTGTGTTGTTGTATATGGTTGTACATTAATGTGTAAGTGTCATTTATGAAAATATTATAATTACTTTTAAATGGATTATCTTTTAAAATACCTAAAGAGATCTTGCTATCAGTCAAGATTACACTATTTTTGTTGGAGAATTGGAGAGCCCAGTTTATTGCTAGTATGATAGCTGTCAATTCAGCAGCAATGAGGACGGGAGTAGGAAAATCAAATTTAAATTGAATTCAAAGTTGTTTCTTGGACAGTAAAATTCCCCTGATGTTATTGTTTTTTCAAAATTCTGAGATCAATCAGTATAAATTTATATGTAGTTTTTGTAGTTATGTTCTATGTGGGTTTCTGATAGAAGTTTAAGCGTTGATTTATCTGAGGGATTTTTTGAATGAATTCCAGGAATATTCTTAGATAATACTGGAAGGGTTGATATCCATATTGGAAAGTTGGTTAAAAAGTCTCCACTGGTATTTTTGTTCATTATTTCTGTTACTTTTTGTTTCTCGTGGAAGTTATTTAATGCGATGCCTGGCAAGTAGTTTATTATGACTAGTTATTTGGCTAAACCACACAGTGTAGAATGATCTTCATTTCCCAATACGAATGGTAATCAATTGTTAATTATCCCCAATACGAATGGTAATCAAATAGTTGCGAAAAATTTGAATTTCTCTTAGCTTATAGTTGAGACGATTTGGTGCACATTGATAACGTTGATATCTTCGTGTTCCTGACGCTCAACGTGTCACTTCTGAAGGAAACAGCTGCTTAACTTCGGAGAGCACTTGGGATCGCATGCAGTCTATTTTTACGGAGACGTCTGAACACTTTTTGTTCGCACCATCTGGTAAATGTTGCGGGAATCTTTTCTTTTCGAAGTCTTAATGCCTCGTGATACGCTCGGCCAATTACCGTGAGGTATAATTTTAACAAAAAAAGAAAGAAACACTTTAATCAAAAAATCGTGTTTCGAGATAACGAAATTAATTTTCAGTGCCTAGAATAACTCCCTAAACTGAAGGTAATTAAGAAAAATATTTCTAGCATCTTTATTATACAAATTAATGATTCAGTTATTTCCCCAATTGAAAGCAAAAACAGAATTTTTACATGCAATATAGCTTGTTCTTTGCATAAATTCGAAAATTAAACTAGGAAACAGGTCGCTTATGTTATAGGCGAACGAATATTAACATCAAGGCTAGCAAGATAACGCTAATAATTAAATTTAAACGAAAGAAACTGACATAACAACTTTATTAGGTTCCAAGGCAAATGCAAAATGCTGGTTGGAATGTTATGTTAAATAAAAGAACACAAAACTTTAGATATTAAGAGTTATCAATATAAAAATTTTCGACATAAAAGTGCATAAATATAAATGTTCAACAATATGAAGGGCGTCGATACTAAATTTTAATCAATGCAAAATAAAGTCTATAATACATATTTATATATCAATGCAAATACTGTCGATACTAAGCTTTAGCCAATATAAAATGACGTCGATATTAACTCTTTATCACTGTGAAATGGCTTCGATATCAAAACTTTATCAATATAAAATGCCGTTGATATTAAACTTTAATCAGTATAAAATGACGTAGATATTAAAATCTTTATCAATATAAAATACTATAGATATTAAACTATAACCAATATAAAATGATATCGATAATAAATCCTTATCAGTATAAAATGCCGTCGATGCTAAACTTTAATCAATATAAAAGGGCTTTGATATCGAAACCTTATCCTGTCTGCTATATTCAACAATACAAAATGTCGTTGATATCAACTTTAATCAATATTAAATGATGTAGATATTAAATCTTTATCAATATAAAATGCCATCGATATTAAATCTTTATGACTATAAAATGATGCCGATATTAAACTTTAATCAATATAAGAGGATGCCGATATTAAACTTTATCAATATAAAATGCCGTCGATATTAAACTTTAATCAATAAAGTTACTTTAATAATAAACCTTTATCAATATAAAATGCCCTCGATAATAAACCTTTATCAATATAAAATGTCGTCGATATCAAACCATTATCAATATAAAATGTCGTCGATATCAAACCATTATCAATATAAAATGACGTCGATATAAGCTTATACCAATTTAAGCATGTCGTTATCACAGATTAAATAGTTAGCACAGATAGACGACCTCCGTATACGTCCATTGAGGTACAAAAAGATGCCAGCGCTCCTGCCCGGCAGCCCCCAAACTAGTCCTGTTCCAATAATACACTGCACGACATTGAAATTGCCCCACCCAGAAGTAGTGAAGGGATAGGGGTGAAATGTAGCATACACATAGCATTACATATTGGCATACCATGATTTAATTTGCGGCCATCTACAGCGGTTAGAAGATGAGATAATGCAGCACAATATGACTGCCTCAGTAGGTGGTTGCATTGCCGTGAACGGCAATACAGGCAGTAATAAGGCGTAGCATGGAGTCATACAGTCGACGGATATGGTCCTGAGAAATTGCACACCAAACAGTTGACTTGCTCCCATAATTCATCGAGATTCCGCACTGGCCGGTGAGAGGATTGCACACGTCGTCCAATGTGGTCCCACAGATTTTCTATTGGGGATAAATCTGGAGATCCTGCTGCTCATGGCAATACTTGAATATGTTACAAACATTGTCTGAAGACCCTAGTAGTGTGTACATGGGCATTGTCATGCTGGAAAATGGGCTGCTGCATGCCTCCCAGGAACGGTAACAAAACGGACTGCAGAGCCGCGTTAACATATCGTGCAACTGTCAGTGTTCTCGTGATGCGGACAAGAGGTACCTGCTGTCATATCCAATAGCACCCCATACATTATGCCTAGCTGATGGGTGGTGTGCCGTTTGTGAACAAAAGTTCGATCTGTCCTCTCACCAGGTTGTCACCATACACGGACCCGTCGATTGTCAGCACCCAGACAGAAACGGGATTCATCACTAAACACAACAGTGTTCTTATTCGTGACCCCAGTTCGCACGACTTCGGCACCAATCCAGACGAGCGCTGCGATGGTTTGCAGTCAATGACAGTCAATGTAACGGTTGCCTAGAGCCCAGGTGTGCCTCATGCAACCTTCGGTTTACGGTTCGGGTCGTTATGGGGATGTCCATGTCTGCTGACACAGCCGGTCAAATATCGCCTGCAGTGCTCTGTAATGACGAACGGGCATGTCGAACAATGTGTCTATCAAGCCGTGCTGACGTCTGTCGGACGACACCACTCCCTCTGCGACGCACGCTAGAACCTTCATTTTGTCATTGTTGCCAACAGCGTCCAACAGTTCTTGCATCCCGATGAATATGGGCAACGACACGACGTGTAGACCATCCAGCTTCACATAGGCCTATAATTCTTCCTCTCTCAAAAACATCCAAATGATGATAAACCTGCCAACGGCGTGTGCCAGGCATATTCGGCCTTCGCTGAACAATTTCCAAGCGGAACTACCTAATCTCAACCGATCGTAGGACTTCCACTTGCATAAACGCAATACCATCCCCGTTCCTACTGCATCTTTTATCTCTTGAGCCACACACGTCATTGGCTCCGGATTATCATCATTTGCATATCTCAACTGCGCACACCCACCCTTCTATTTCAATGTTTGTACGATATATCCTTCTGGATGGGGCACTTTCAATGTCGAGCAGTGTAGTATATAATTGCAATTTTAAAATTACACCTATTTTTTTTTTAAAGCGAGTAGTTCATTTCACATTATTCTATATTATTTTTATATAATCTTAATAACTGAATTTTTCTACTTCATATTTTTTTGAAAGGCAATAAAGAAAACAAATAATAGATACGGAACTGAAAAGCAAGCTGTCCACACACTTGGAAACTTGGTGGGAAAATAAAAATTACGACCGGCTGACAAAAGTAGCGCTGCAAGCAGTGCTGTTCTAGAGATTCTTTATTAGAAGAGAGTGGCCATACGGGTGATTCATCCTGATTGGTCAATCCCAAAGTCAGCCATGTTATTGCCAAATAGTGCTGTCTTCAAACGATGTGCATTGAAAATGAACGTATAAGACGGATCTTTTGCATCCAGTGTTAATTAGATTCTCTTTTTAGTTTGAAATAGATGCTTTGTTAGCTTACTTTAACCAAGATGATAATTCCGCAATATTTGGCATCAATAAAGATGTGTTATTTTGAACTTTTTTGTGCCTGCTTTAATATTATAATCAATTCCTTATTTCTGCTGGAATATATTCGACAACTTGAGCTAAAAGTCTAGGATTTGAAATTTAGCATTATACGCTAAAGTTATTTTATTGTACTTTGAACAAAATGCCTTGCTGTCAGGGCCGGACTTTGACTGTCTGAGGCCCTAAACTAAGGTATATTGAAGAGGCTCTAAGCTATTCAAATTTATGAGCCCCCAAAAATTCGAAAGTCGAAATATATCTATCTATTCTGATTGAGGGGGACATTAAAAAATACACATGAAAATGATGTGATGAAAACATTATTGTAGCATTGTTAAGCAAAAATGAACAGCGTTTGCACAGAAGAATAAATATTAAAGAAATTTTCGTAACGCAGTGAAACTTGATATACATTTCAATGAGGTCCCTCATATCGTGAGGCCTTAAGTTGTAGCTTAGTTAGCTTATGTGTAAGTCCGGCCCTGCTTGCTTGGGGCGGGGGTGGCTCAGTCGGTAGCGCGCCAGGCTCGTAATCTGTAGTTCCCAGGTTCGAGTCCCAGCTGGGTCAGCGTTGAGATTTATCTCCGCTAAATTCCCCGCCCTGCCCACGGTCAGTAGGGGACTCCGATGGGCTTGGAAAGGCCGCCGTCCTTCGGATGGGACGTTAAGCCGTGGCCCCGTGTGCGGGAGAGCCATACGCTGTGCACGTTAAAGAACACGCTGGATGGCCTTGACGGGAGGCTACCATCTGTCTCCCAACAGCTGTTCTAGTGGGTCCCCTCCCCAACCTTCTCTGAGCCTTCGGGGTCCATGTGACCTGGCCATTTAGCGCATGGTGTGCAAAAAAGTGCCGCTCAGAGGTAAAACAACCCGGCCCTGCTTGCTGTTGTTCAGCTGTAAATTGCCATAATAATGCCGAGAAGAGATTTAATAAAAGAGCTTTGCTAAGGGATCCAGTTCGCCGATCTTTATGCAAAAGTAAAAAAGATTAAATTTTAAATCTATTAATGCAAGTCGTCTTTGCGAGGAAGTTTAGAAATATTTCCAGTTATTTCGAAATTTTAGCAGCTGATTTAGGAATTAAAGCTTTCCATTAATGTAAGTTATCAATAAGTGCAGAAAATTTAATTCAAATAACAAAACAAATGCAAATCATTTTTTTAAAAATTAAACTGGTTATAAGAATAACATAATGGGTTTATGGCAATAAATTTCGGTTGCAAATGTATTGGCCCGGCACTGAATGCAATGCCGGGTCAAAACATTTGCCACCGAAAAGCGAATTTACTTTTGTCCTCATTCCTAAAAAAATTATTTTGAGATCGCAAGCGAATTTTTCTTTGCGTTACAACTGATTTAAAAATACTGATTAACTAAAGTTATTTTATTGTACTTTGTTCCTCCCTTTTTTAGATTTTTTGTCATTACCCTTCCCTTTGGGTTTTTTGACAGTATCAGAAATACTATGAATTAAATCTAATCCATGTTTTGGGGCAGAGGTTAAATCCTGAATGGCTTCCAAACCGTTGATTTGAGAAGAGCAATGTTCAGTATATACAAGCTCATTGATGTCTTTCTCAATATAAAATCTTTCCAAAATTGCATCATTAAATTTGTCGCGATCATCTGGTAAAATGGAGTGAATGTCAGTAGTAGAGTCCCATTATACGGTACCCCTTTTGCACAGTGCTTCCCCCTATGACGTCACCGGCCACGCCCCCTTATTAATACTTATAACTGACCACGTCATCTTATTAATATTAGTAATTCATATTTCATAATCAATAATTAATAAAGACCCCCTTGGTTGACCTGTATTTTTTAATTCCCCCTCATTAAAAAAACCCTCCTTATCAAAAGTTCTGCTCCCCTTTATTTTAACTTTATTAAAACCCGTGGCGCCATTTAGTGTATATCATGAGTACTATAACTTTAGAAAAGCCCTCTATTTCAGCCATAATTTTTCCAATTTTTTGACTTCCCCTCATTAAGAAAATCCCTTATCAAATGTTCCACCCCCTTTATTAAAAACCCTATCAAAACTGCCCCGGTTGACCAACCAGTATTTTCTAATCCCCCGACTTTAAAGACCCCCTAGTTGACCGACCTGTATTATTTAATCCCCCGACTTTAAAGACCCCCTAGTTGACCGACCTGTATTATTTAATCCCCCCCTCATTAAAAAAACCCTTATGAAAAGTTCCGCCCCCTATATTAAACACCCCTCACCGATCACAAACTCCCGAATAAGTTCCTTGGTTTCTACCCTCATCTGAAATTTACCATGTCCAACTGAACTTTCGGTGGCAAAGTTCAAGGTATCTCTCTCATCCCTTTGGCGGTCATTTTCGATAAATCCGTTATTCATCAAAAAGTCCTCCCATTTCCCATTTATTAAGAAAACCTTCATTAATTAAAACTCGGCAAAAGTTCCACCCCCTCACATCCTGGGTGGTAGTGTTGAAAGGTTAATCCTTCTCGAAATTTCTAGCAACGGTCATCTTGGATTACGTTACCTGCCATGCTGTCGACCTCCCTTTCTTTCCATATCAGACGTGATGTGTTACAACATTAAAACCCACTGGCACTCTTGATCGTCGAAAAATTTCGAGATGGGTCCGAAAACTAAGTCCAGAGATGTCACTCATTGACAGCCGTTCTGACTAAACCGCATTGTCACCCCTATTTCTACCCCCCTTTGTTTCAGGCCATCACAGGAGATACGGTAGGGAAACAATGTTTTGGAAATAATTTTCAATCCTCTTATCGAAACATCCCATCTTCCCTTTATGATTGGTCAGCTATTTTGTAAATAAACAATGTACCTCATCGGAAGAAGACAAACCATTTTGAAATTTCCCTTCACGCCCCTAAACCTCCAAGTGTTGTGCCTCTCTTATTAAAATTAATCTCCATTGGGTTGAAGGATGTTGCCATCAGATATCTGTGTTCACACATATTCTGAACTGCACTTTCCGCGTCAGGACTTGTTTCGGAATGATAAAAGTGATTTTACGTTAAATTCTTATTTCTGCCGAGTCTCAATTTATTATTCTCCGCATTTTCATCGAATCACAGATAAAAAGTTCCCTCTTCCTTACAAATTTCAATCATCTCCCAATTCCTCTACTAAGTCACTTCAAAGACATAGTGATTGCAAAAGAATAATCAATAAAACTAACTTTTTTAATTTCCGTATATCCGTTACGCGACTGGGTCACAAGTTTTCAAAAAGTTAACTTTTTATTCCTAATACTTATTACCGCTGCATCCTTACCACAAGATGCAAAATATTCTTTCCTACGAAGTAATGTTACGCAGTAGCAATCTATAACAAAATATTATTTCTTCCTCGGAAGAAAAATCAGCTAATTGTTTGGAAGTAAGATATCATTTTTTTTTTAAATCTGTAATTCTAAACGCTCTCACAGTTTTTATAAATCGTCTTTTCCTCAATTTACCAGCGAACGTGTGATCCTATGAATCACGTTTATTTCGCGTTGCGACCTCTCGGTTAGTACACGTGTGTGCATTACTCTTTACAAGGTCAGTTGTTTTCATTGGGTAAAAATACTTCTGTAATGAATTTTGTACGCGGCAGAATGCTATAGAAAGTAAGGAATGCTAAATTTAGAAAACAATTCATACGTTGAGTATCCTCAACGTATGAATTGTTTTCTAAATTTAGCATTCCTAATTACCTTGATACCCTTGCATTTCTGCTTACGGTGCGTAAAACATCTAACTTTGGTTCTACATCCAAGTCCAACATGAATGTATGTTAATGGTGTAGGGGATATTAGTTTTAACAAATAGTATAAAATACACTCATACACTAAGCTGCTATAAAAATAATACACTTAATAAGTCTCACTCGATCGATATACTGATAACAACTCTCAACTTACCTGAGCTAATCCATCGAAATTTTATTTGCAGCTGGAGTGATCGTCAAAATTTAGCAAATACTTCAGCGATTATATCAGTATATCTATGGAACAAGCTACATGAGAAAGCTTCTTCGATTCGGTAACATAAAAATCCGCCTAACTAAAAATTTGCAGGAATAATTTAAAAGTACAAACCTCAGCAATAAGTTTTGGATATTTACTACTGTTCAGTGACACCGGTGAAAACGAATTTTTCCCTTATGAAGAAAAGCAACACTGATATTTGATTTTTTTTTTATATTTGATATTTTGATATTTGATTTTCATGCAAAAAGTCCTAGGTTTCAAACAAGATCATTTAGTTCATTTGCTGAATCAGATGAGACTCATCTAACTTTTTAGGGGTGTATGTAGGATCGGAATCTGTATGTGCCTCAAAGTCTTCCTCTGATGAATGGGAATCCATCTCCTCCCAGTTAGTTGGAGGTGTTGGTATAGGAATATCTTCTACATGAGGAACTGGCCTTATGACTGAAAGCACATTTTGATATTGTATTTTGCTTTTGTTCTTTTTTGAAAAGCACGACACTTTAGTTAAACAAAAATAGAAATCATGCAAATGACTAGTTGGCTAATTCCAAATCATTGGAACTGTAAAGAGCATGGATTTTATCTTACTTTTCTCAACTATTCACTCAAAGCAACAATGCACGAAATGCAGCACACATGTGGAGCCCATGTTTTGTAATGATCTCCAACATGACATCCAAAATACAAGTTATAGGCAATATTTGTCAGAGAACGACCCTGGGATTTTAAAATATAATTTCCACACACATAACAAAATTTATCTGGCACAATAACACATTTACGATGCTGACTTTGTGCCATTTAAATGCCAAAATTCACTCTTCAAGGTACAGCACATGTTCCTCCTATAATGAAAACAACAAATGGCGGTCTGAGGTTAGATTACTGTTACATGTTTTCTCCCACTTCGCAATCAGTGTTTCTAGCCACAAAAAGTAAAATATCCAGTATCCTCCCAGTTGCCTGGAAGTGTTAAGTATAGGAAGATTCTAACACGAGTCAAAATTACCAATAACATAAAAACGTGGCGTGCTAGCCATTTTTTAAGGCCAGATCTGACATCAGCACTTGAAAAATAGTTAAAGGCAGTTATAAAATCCTTGTAAACCAGTGTTATTAAGGATTACTTTAGGAACTTTACTTAAGAAACCATTTTAGGAAAAATACCAAAAATCCTCTATCTAAGAAATGTTGAAATGAAGTTTATTTTTTATTCGTTTTCGCTACTTAAGGTTCTTTAAAGTACTTTTCAGAAATGTTTCCTATTCCTTCCAGTCCAAAGTGCGGGAATTGGGGAAGAAATGCGAATTAGAAAGTGTTCTCCATGAAGAACTGAGTTTGGAAATCCAAGCATTGCAGCGATTGCAAACTAGTTACCTGGAACACTTCGTGGTCTCAGACTTCAGAGGCGAGTGCTAATATTTGTCTATTCTCTATGTTGACTTTATTTTATCAGGGCATTCTATGTCATGTAAGTGTTTGTATAAAAGAAGCAACGGTTAAGATTTATTTTTCTTTTATAAACAGACGATTCTTCTTAAATAATGCTTTTATAATTGTTTAGTCCCCTAAAATTCTCTGTGGTAGGAAAATTTACACCATGTAAATAAGCCAACCGGAGGACTATTGGTTTGAAACATGGATCACCCAAGACCAGGTGTGACCAGCATTTTCCTACAGTGTAATGGATACTGATCCTTATACTATGATGGATATTGATCCTTATACTATGATGGAAATGTGCTATATATATATATTATGTTTAGTCAAGTGATAATTAATATTGAGTCCAGTGTTAATCCAGTGATAATTAAATCGGAACACTTGCTCAAGGGTGAAACGAATTAAAGTGCCACCTGCCTGACCAATTTTCATCACTTTAGTTTCTCTCTGTCACCAACACCTTACCAGTCTCATCAACAGCTCCAATGAAAGTAATTTTTAGTGGTGTATTAAAACTTTTTAACTCGTTTTTCATCCTGCTCTTTTCATTGTTCAGAAGTCATCACGTGAATGGCCACAAAATAAGTTTTCAAGATCCATAAACAAAGAAGTCACTGAATTCCTTTATTCTCTATCTTCCTACTACGCTTCTACCTATATCCGAAGTTAATATAAACAATTGGTAATAATAAATTAAAAAATTACATTTTAATGAAATAGAGAATTAATTATCATTTTTTTCCTTACTAGATTTCCAGCGAGATAATTTTTTCACGTCACCAAAAGTGAAGTAGATCCCCTTGCATCCAGTTCTCTTCCAAGTGGCTCTTCCAGCATCCCAACTTCTGTTCCTTCTGTTCCAGTCTCCCCCTCCTCCTCCTCCACCACCACCATCCTTCGAGATCAGACTCCTCCAAAGGCAACAGCTTCCTCTCCTTGTGCTTTCCATTCAAGTTCTTACCTCGCAGAAGGTGACTGGTTTTGTAGCTTGCTTACTTTGTTTCCGCTTTTCTAATAACATGCAACAAAATGGGCCAAGTGATGCAAACGAGCCCGTAAAAAATAAAGGGGGGGGGGGGGGCAAGAGACTGTATTTCGATTGTAGTCTAACCATTTCCCTCCTTTTTAGAACTCTTTAAAACATTTCTTGAAAAATGCATGAAATATGCATAAGTTTAATGATTTTTGCCTATATCTTTACTAGCGTTTTAAAATTTTTTTGCTTATATTAAAATGGGGAAGTTTTAAAATGGGGAGGGGCATGACCCCTTGACTTCTCCCACTACCACTATCAGATTTGTCCTTGCTATACAGCCGTATCAAATCATTATAAAGCTCAAGAGTAAAGAGATACAGATTACTTCTAAGTATAGAATTAAAGAAATATTTTTACTCAAAACATGGGTTGAGTTGTTTGGGTTGTTTTATCTCTGAGTTGCACTTTTGTGCACACAATAGGCTAAATGGCCAGGTTACGATGTTCACGAGGGCTCAGAGAAGGTTGGGCCCACAGGACAGCTGTTAGGAGACAGATGATAACCTCTCATAACGGCCATCCAGCATGTTCTTTAACGTGCACAGGGTATGGCTCTCCCACACATGGGCCCACGGCTTAACATCCCATCTGATGGAAGCGACCTTTCCAAGCCCATCGCTATCCCCTAATCTGGGAACTGAAGATTACAAGCCTGGCATGCTGCCAACTGAGCCACTCCCACCCCAATCTCAAAACATAAGTTTCCCCCTGAGCGATATTCAAACCCACATCTCCTGAATACATTCCAGGTGTTCTAACCACTATACCATCAACAGCTAGTTTTTTTTCCGGACAACTATGACTATAGATTATCCCATTTTGTCGCTGTTCGTAGCGCCATCTGTGATTTGGAACGTGAAACATTTGAACATTGCAAAAAATTTTTCCCTTGGGGCAAATATAGAAATGTTTATCGTTCTCGATCATAGATGGCGTCAAGAGCGCGAAAAATTGTAATGATTTATAGGCACCATTGTGAGAGAAATGAAGAAGCTGCTGATAACTGAGTGGTTAGAACACCTGGCATTCAACGTTCTCTCTCATTTTTGGAGATAGTGCCCGCAGAAGAAATTCTTCGTGCGCCGGGCTGTTGGGTTCATCTTTTGCGAACTTTCGTACACGGAGAATGATGGATCTGCGCGAGGCCCATCTTGGCAGTGTCTTCGCATCGTAGAGGGAACGTTGTTGGCATGTAAATATACAGAAGACGTGGGTTCGAGTTTCACTCAGGGCAAAACATGTTTTTTCAGAAAAAATATATAATTCTTTAGAGAGCTTTCAAAGCGAAATACTGAATGTCCTTCATTTGTAAAATATTTTTTTTTCGAAAAATGACACCAAAGATAATTTGAATGTCCAAAATTCATATATCATGTATTTCAATGCATGCTATTTGAAGAATTTGAATAGTCAAGAGAAAAATCAATCATCCTGGAACTTTATGCAATATTAAAAATTATTGCTTCTAATCTATAAAAATTCAATTATTTTAGCCAAAACCAGAATTAATACAAAACGTGTCCAGAACACGTACGTATTTATTTCCTAAAACAAAAAAAAGTTGTGCTTTCCAACTTCCCCGGAGTTAAAAGGCGACAACTCCCACATTGTATATCCCTTTGCCCATCATAATCTACCATTAATCCTTTGGATACCAAGCTGTCTGAATACTCCTATCGTCACGATCCAGCTTACCGGCCGAGAGTTTTCAATATTGCTTTCCCTCTCTGAACGATTAGCAATGAGAATGCTAATGAGGGATTAACGAGGTAGGCAAAAGGGGCGTCGTCAACCATTCCCTCGGGGGTGCTGTAAAGTGTCACTGACAATATTCGCTTGCATCCCGTTGTACAGTATGAGTTCGGTAGTAATTTCCACCAGAGGCAAAGCTGGGTAGGAGAGTAAGAGCGAAGCTTGTAGGAAAGTTGGGTCTAACACTGCGAAATATTTCTGCTAGTGGATTGTTGATCTTTACGATTTCCAGATTATTGTTTTAACGCTTACTATATCTTTATCAGAAGAGAAATGGCATTCATATTTTCGTAACATTATTTTTTTTCTCTTAAAATATTTTTAACATTTTTTTTTAATTTAAAAATGTGATAATTTTAAGAATTATATGTTTTAACTTCATGGCGATAGAGAACTTCACAAATTTTCCAAATGAGTGTGGTAGTGGGAAAAGGAAATAAGGAAGTAAAATATTTAGTAACGCTCCTATTAACATAAAGTAATGGGCAAATTATATCTTTAGAAATTAATATTTTAAAAGCTTTTTAAACGTTACTTGTCGTACACTATTTTCGATTAGTATAATATATAATATAAAAAAAGACATTTTTCCCTTTTTGCTCCCCATAAAATTTCAATCTAGTAAGTTATTAGTTTTTTAGACAGCTTAATTTTTGGTCAACATTTAAACAAAATATTTAATCCACTTGCAAATTGCTCTGACATTTGGGAAAAATCATAATACCATGGAATAGATAAGTAGTTATCAACTTTTTCTAATCCAAAGACAAACGCAAAAGAGAAAAATATTGGGCAAAAGTTTAAAATCGACTGCTATGTTTTTTTGAAAACAATATGAGCCTCATTTTTTTTCCTAAAGCTGGATTATTGAAACATTAAGGTTTTTAAGAGTAAAAGTCTTTGCAAGATTAATTTCATACATTTATATCAAATGTATGAAATTAATCTTGCAGAGACTTTATGTGAAATTATTTTATGAATATTTCAAATTTCTTTCTTTCCGCTGTTTACAATGGAGTAAAATAAAATAAAACTTTTGTGGGCAGGATTTGTTTTCTGCATCTTTTTGTGGTATAATAAAAATGAAAAATAAATTTAAAAAACTGGCCTACCTATAAACACCTTAAAACTTAGACAATAAACCTGAAATACATGGATTGTGCAATCAGTCACTGAGTTCGTATTCCCTTCAAAAGAAGATAGTTAGCCCGCAAGGCCGGATTTAGCTTCAGGACGATCCAAGAATTTCGTTTCAGTGGGAGGGAGATTGTTTTCGGGAGGTCCGAGATTTTTGTTTTGAGAGGAGTCCGAAAATTCAGTTTTGGGAAATCTCACTTGTGTATGATTTCTCATTTGCCAAACTAAATAGTATGAAATTTTATATTTTTTTAAATTTAATATTTTGGTGCCGGACATGAAATTAAAGACTGAAATAAAATTATGTAAAGACAAGTGTTTTGGATTTCAAAGCGGTAATGAAGTTTGAGATTTAGTATGACAGCTGGAAGTTCGAAGGGAGGGGGGACGAACTTTTCAGGAGCGTGGGTTTCTAGGTACTTCTTTGGAATTACTCTTGTTGAGTAGGTAAATTGGCGCTTTATCTCACATTGTAGTAAATGCGAATTCAATGACTGATTACATCAATATTCTTTAGGTTTATTTTGTGTGTTTTGAGCGTATGTAGGAAGTAGGTACTTTAACGAAAGCCATCTCAAACAATAAAATCAAATATAAAAATTTTAACTCAACTCTAATATTATATCAAAGAATTTTTAACTGCTGCAGAAGCTCCAATCTCCAAAATACGTTCGTGTTATCTATTCTTCATTTCCTTTTCGTTTAGCGCAAACATCTGAGTCATACCAGATGAAGTTAGAACTGAAAGGTCCAGGATCAAAGCTACCTCACCGTGCTGCAAATTTGCCAATAAGCTAATAGTTGTATTCGCAGGATAATACCCCCCACAGACAGTGCTTTGCCCCTATGACGTCACACATCCGCTTACGTCATAGGTACATTATAAGCAATTAATTTTTTTAATTCCTTATAGGCAAAATATTTGCATCATGACATTTGCTTATTACACGTGCATGTTTTTGTTTTTATTAATTCGTTTAATTATATGACTTTGTAACAATATCAAAGGCTTTATGTTATTTCGATATGCTCCTCCTATCCCAAGAGAGTACCGTATTTCTTCGATTCTAAGACGCACTTTTTTCCCACATAAACGTCTCTAAAAACGGGGTGCGTCTTGGAATCGATGGCGTCTTAGAATCGCAGAAAAGACGGCTCAGAAGAATCAGACTCTGATATTGATTCAGAAGGAAGTGATGAATAGAATACTTACTGATAAATAAGTACTATTGTTGTTAGTAAATTGAATTCTATTATAATAAAAATATTTGTTAGATATATTTTAGCAATTTATTTATTTTTTATTTCTTAGAATCAAAACTTTTTGTCTGTTGGTGGTGCTGAAATTAAAGTGCGTCTTAGAATCGATGGCGTCTTAGAATCGAAGAAATACGGTAATACACAGTTAAGGTAGAATTTAACCATAAACTTTAATCTAAACATTTCTGTTCCACTGAAGTTAAATTCCCGGAGTCTCCCCCAAACTGAATTCTCGGACCCCCCTACCGAAACTTAATCTTGTGCACCTGCCTGGTTGGACTATACATCTCTCCCCTCCCTCCTCCGCCGTCCCATAGATCCGGCCTGGGGCCCGGTATACTTAATATAAAATAATAATAATGTAAAATGGTTTAGAACATATTTTTACCACAAATTTCAAAAAATAGCAAAGACCTTCATTTTCCATTAATATTTTCCAATCCATATCAATAGTATGTTGAATATTGTTCTCAAAAATGCAACATTCCACAAATGGCTTATCATTCAATTTTTCCATTCAAATTCAATATATCAATTATAATTTCCAGGTCAGAATATCGTATCTTTGTGATGAGAAGTTTGCGTCGGCACATGCTACTTATGAATAAACAGCAAAAATCACTCTTTGAGCAGTTGACCAAAATTAGTTAGATGATTCTTCATCTGAATTTCGAGAGAGTCTCAGCTATTTAAAGAGTGGGGTTGCACAGATAAGTGGAGTTTGAACTGTCCCTAAGGCTCATTTCTCATATTAGATCTAATGCACGTCATGTGATCGACAGTATTCTCGGATCAGTCAATGCGGTGTCCCATATGGCTTTGGTACGACAAGCAGGATAAATATTGATGATGCAGGACAGTTGGCAACACTAGGCGTACCCAAGTGTGCTTATGTTGGGGGGTGTTAAGGTTGTGGATCTGAGTATCATACGTTTTTTAATGGAGTCTCCAGAAATGAAACACTCAAGCATAAAATAAAAGAAATTACAAATAGACCAAAACATGTTAACTCTCATTGAAAGTTTCTGAGTATACCTTTGGCAACGCAGATAAGACTTTGTAAATAACTAAGACATCAATTGCGTTGACTTCACTATTGTTATA
The DNA here is from genome assembly GCA_038380435.1 of Ryuthela nishihirai. NCBI lineage: Eukaryota > Metazoa > Arthropoda > Arachnida > Araneae > Heptathelidae > Ryuthela > Ryuthela nishihirai. The sequence continues at coordinate 132,747,828 of JAWZYU010000001.1, read as the reverse complement.
CGTAACAAACCAAGTCGTAGAATAGTGTTGTAGCAACAGAATAATTCATTACGAAACAATGAAAAATACGTTAACGTTGGAGAAGAGGCCATGTCTCTCTGTTAGAATTGCCTACAACTCGTCGTCGTCGAGGTCGTTCTCCTTCGCATCCTCATCTAATCAAAGTAGGTCTGAACTTCAATATACCATTTATCTAGTTAGGGAACTTATGTGTTTATGCAGTAGTGAATTTATGTTAGTGCATACTTGTTGTATTTCTTTTAGCCAATATCCTTGCTGTTTGTCGAGCGTTGGACGCTCAGAAGATTGGTTGCACCGCATTAAGTGCGGACGTCTGTAAAATCGCGGTGGTAAGAAATGGTAATATATTGGGAGTTAAATGGGGAATAAGATTTCTGTTATTGTTTAAGTATACTTTAGCTCAGGAGTTATTTGTTATGTGTTCAGTTACATGTTATATCTATGTGTTAACCGAGTAGACGGAGACGTGCAAGGCTTACACCCTTGGTAATCCAACCTTCGTTTAGCCGGTTAACAAGACGTTCAATATACTAAATAGTAAGTAAATATATTCGGGTCGATTTGTAGTAACCCAGGTGGATCTGATTTATACCCTCCATTCACAGAAATCGATATTTCATTACATCTGGTCTGGAAATCGGGTTTCAATTATTTTAAACATCTTTCTGTTCTTTATCATTTAACAACAGATAAAAATGACCAATTATTTTTTACCAAATGTTTCGAAATATATTCAATTATGACAAATTACATTAATAACAATTGCATTAATTATATTAGTATTAATAATATTTACATTAATATTAATAAAATTGCATTAACCTGTAAATAATGCTTTTCCTTTTCATTGTATATTACATTATTAAATATAATAAATAATAAATACCCCCTCAAGCAGCTGCTTGCCACAGCGGTCGAGTACGTACAAATTTTCTGCACAACTTAAACCCACCATAGCACAATTTGCCCATATTTAATTTTATTTCGTTATAGAATTTTCTATGACTGACAAATTGTATCCAAGTGCTGGAACTTGAATTGAAATACGAAATTATTTGAAAAATTCCATTTTGTGAATGAGGCAATATTGTTTTTTCGGGTTTAGAAACTTCTGACGTGGAGACTATGTTCGGAATCCCAAAATACATCCACTTCTTCCCTCCCCAAAAAGAGGGGAGGCAAAATTTTATTAGTAGAGGAGAATCAATCGTAAGCGTTTTATGCGAAATGAAAGCTTGCGACGTGGAGAGTGAAATCCCATATACTTTAGAGCAATGGTTCTCAAAGGATGTGCCGAGAAATTTGGGATGGAATTGTAGATAAAAGGAAATTTAGAAACCATTTTGTTGCTCCTTCCTGAAACTGATTCTTCATTTAACTTTTTTCCGTTTAATAAAAAACTTATCCATATGAAAATGGGATAACATGCAGGGCACAAAGCGGGGACGGATCTAGGGGGTGCAAAGGGACCAACCCCCCCCCCCCCCTTCCTTTTAGAATACAATAAGGGTAAAAGAGGGAAAACTTATTAAATTTATTTATATTTTATGCATTTTTGAAGATTTTTTTTAAAAACCTTCAAGTAGAGGATGAAATGTTAGAGTGCATTGGAAATGAAGTCTCTTGGCCTCCCCTTTGACATTTCTTTTTTTGACTCGATTTTGTTTCTTGGGGCCTGCCTCGATTTTTTTCTAGATACGGGCCTTACACAAAGCATACCGTTAATACACACAGCGTAGTACTAACCTTAATACACGTCAGAACTTAAAAAAAAGTTCTCTGCGTTTACAAACGACTCCACAAAAATGGCTATTGTTGAAGACAAATTGCGCATGTGCGAATTTCCCGTAGTATTACCACCAAATTTTTAGTGCCATCAGTATTCACGGCGAAATATACGATGTGCCGTGAGCAAAAAAAAAGTTTGAGTATCATTGCTTTAAAGAAAGAGAAAAACCCGAGCAACAGAAGATAAATTTGCTTGTTAATCATAATACACGAAAATGTGAAGTTCTACAATAAACCCGTAGTATTACCACCAAATTTTTAGTGCCATCAGTATTCACGGCGAAATATACGATGTGCCGTGAGCAAAAAAAAAGTTTGAGTATCATTGCTTTAAAGAAAGAGAAAAACCCGAGCAACAGAAGATAAATTTGCTTGTTAATCATAATACACGAAAATGTGAAGTTCTACAATAAACAAAAGGTTATATATAAATAAGTCAGAGGACCTAAAGATATCCAAGCTTTGGGTCTCAAGTAAGAGTCATCTGGCCCAGACTGAAAGGTTATAGTAGCGTCCAAAGGATAATTTGCTTTTGACAGAGTCATAAGCGAAAGGCTTCCTCTGGGAGACTTTTTTTGTTCCTTTTCAGAAACAAAAGAGCGAATGCTTCACTTTGTCGTCAGTCTGTCAAATTCTTTGTTTTTAGAAACGGATCAAAAATTCTTTTGTGTTGGTTAGGTATTGTGAAATTGTACGATTCGTACTTGCGAAATCTCCATGCAACTAATTGCGCCATCAAACAGTGAAAAAAGTTGAAAATGGCAAACATTTCAATATTGTAATCGATGTAATTATATTAGAAATTTTTAATATTAATGGTAACATTTCACCATCAGCACAAGCACAATTTTTCTTGTTTTTAGTGATAATATTTATTTCCAAAAGCAAAGAATTATTTTTTCGTTGAATAGGTGTTTGATAAACTATTCTGATTCATAGTTTTTGAATCTCCCAAATGTTTTAATTGCAATCTCTGACGGTGGAATAATTCCAAAATTTCAAACATTTAACATATATTGCTAAAGATATGATGTTTTACTGATAAAATATCACAATCAAGGACTTAACACGTGCAGCAACGATTTGTCCCTTCACTTCGGGAGGGGGGGGGGGGGTGTGCAGGGAGTGACGAAACGTTTTGTTTTAAGAGATTAATGAAAGTTCTTTTTGAGTTGAACAGGTACTAACGAAATATGATGATTCATATTTTTCAAACCCTTCAAAAGGCTTTAATTTACATCGTTTCATTTTCACTGAAATGATCTTATTAGTGACGGTAATCGATATGTGCTGGAGTCATTCGGTCTAATGTTCAACTGCTATTAGGGACAAGACTACAGTATTAATTTTTTTCCCGTCAATTAGTTGAAAAAAATGAATAGCCTTAAAGTCCAGCCAGAGTTTTACCTCGCTGACAGAGAAACTGAAAGAATTAACTGAAGCTGAATTTTGTTGTATTTTGGGTTGTTTACCTCTAAGTGACACTTTTGTGCATTCAATGGGCTAAACCGCCAGGTCATAAGGACCACAAAGGTTCAGAGGAGGTTGGGGAAGGGGACCCACTGGATTACACTTGGCAGACAGATGAGAGCTGGCCTTCCAGCATGTTCTGTAACGTGCACAGGGTATGGCTCTCCTTCATACATGGTCAGGGCTCAACAACCCATCAGAATGACCGCGACCTTTGTAATCTCATCGGTGTTCCCTTTCACACCGAGAGTAGGGTGGAGCTTATGGGAGATAAATCTCAACGCTGATACAGTGGGAACTCGAAATTGGGAATATCGCATTACTAGTCTGCTGCTGGTGATTATGATTCAGGCAAGACATGGTGGCTACCTCAGGTACCAAAGTTTCAGTTTATGCTTCTGTTCAGGAGACTTCAAAATAGCTTGTTCCCTTCAATCGGGTTAGCTAGATAATCAGCGTTATCTGCTCTCTGATTGGCCCATTCAACACACCGAAATTGTCTTTCATTTTGAGAGTTTAAACTCTCTAGATCGCTCCTTGAGCTGAGTTTGGTAAAATTGACATCGAATGTCAGCGAATACACTGATGATCTTTAAGCTGATCGCAGTGCTATGACTTTACTCTTTTTACCTACAGGGTACCGAGATTTATGAAAATTACATGATAAAATTCAAAGCAGTATTTATATAGCTTAGTAGTTATAAGAGACAAAAAAAGTAACATCAAGTACCAGGTTACCAATTAAAAACCCATTAACACCTGATAAATAATGAATAATGACGTAACTCAGATAAAACATGGCGATATGTTTTGGCAGTTCCGGAAGGTGGTCATTCTCAAGTGTAAAAGATATATTTCGAAAGACATGGAGCTGGCCATTTCGTTGCAATCCGAGAACACGGTGCAATTCCAAGTTATCATGCAAACTGCCTTTGTGGTTGACATAAAGGATACGTTATTTTTATTTACTTTTTATTGCGAGCAAACTTTAACAGCTTTAGTACAATACAGTGTTAAGATGATTTTCAACTATGATTTAATATACAAATTCCATGTGATTAATTTTTAGAGAATGCGTTTAATAACAAGTTAGTTTACCTCACGACTGTTTATACGCTGTAGTGCGTACTCAACATCTTCTCATGTAAGGAAAGTTGAGGGGTTTTGATACTTTGGCGACTAGGAGCTACCATATTCCATAAATACTTCTCTTAATATGCATAAAGTATATATTTAAGTGGGTAATAGAGATTACAACTTGTATTTAATCCTTGCGTACTCTACCAACACGTTACTATATGGAGACATTAAAATCTTAGAATTTATATCTTCGGATGAGTTACCTGTTTTCGTTTTACAATTATCACTTACAGATCCACAAGGGTTGATAGGAATGGCATTCTGTGTAGGTTAAATTTCTTCAGAACAATCTGAAATATATTCCATAAGACTGGAATCAAGGATTGAAACTGCCAAGATAGATACAGCAGATCACTGGGATGCTCCCGAAATCACTCATGACCAGTTGAAATATGGACGTGATCATGACTACCATTTGAAAGGGAACCACGTCGATCTCAGTCCTTAATAACTGCCATTTTGTCCACAGATACAATGGATCCTGGCCCAGAAAGCAGGGAAAGCAGTGCCAAAGATAAGAACGGGAAGAGATGTAGAGGAGAAGGCTTTAGCAAAAGCTACACTGGAGGAGAGCAATGAGCGTGCCTCCGGACGAACGCCAGCCATACGAGCACTTGACGAGGAAACCCCTGCTAGGAACACAGAGTCGAACCCTCTGCCCCAGCTACAGGATCTGTTGGCAGCCTTTCCGCTGTGTCCGATCCAGGCAGATCTAGTACGTTTGGGGGAACGCCTCCACCAGATTGAGGGACAGCGAGAGAGGAGCCATACCAGTCAGCCCCAGCAACAGCGGCACCCCTTGGCGGATCACCAGGGTGTCTCGTGCTTTGCGTGCGGTGGAGTGGGCCATTACGCCCGTCAGTGTGCGTCGCCCCCGACCCTACGCCCACGTGACCCGCGATACCAAACAGGACGAAACCGGCAGCAAAATCGAGACCGAGCAACTCCACGGAGGACCCGCTGGACGAGAGAGAATGGATTCCCCTTTACAACCCCTCAGCGAAACTCGAGATCAGGGTAGTAGTAGTAGAACACATAACATAAATTGAATATTCTTGCTTTATAAAAGCAAACTCATTCAGAGGATTTTTGAATCTGAATTAAGTTAAATAGATGGTATAGTATTAATGATGGTATAGTACCCTGCTGAGGTGTGGTCAACTTCACAGGGTCCTGGTGCTGACCATTTATACCTACCAGACTGGACTTGTTTATGGATTTGAGTTTGATTATGGATCCTGGGCTTGCTGCACTGGTGGGCCTCTGTTGAGGGAGAATCTGCCGCTGTGTTTTCTGTTTGCATTTCAATGATGTTCTAAACAATGTGGTTAGTTCTACTCCCATTGTTTGTAATGATGATAGATGCATTGGCAGCTTTAATGTTGGCTCTATAACACAATCTGAAGTTAGTTTGGCTATCTCTAAACTTAAACGTCATAAATCCCCAGGGGTAGATGAAATTACTACAGAAATGCTCAGAGCTGGGAATGTTTCGGTTACCACTTGGATGACTGAAATTTTGAATAACTTTTATGATAAAGGCATGGTTCCTAAAGATTTTACCAGAGCTATTATTATCCCTATTTTCAAAAAAAGGTGATCGCAGTTCTTGTGATAACTATAGGGGTATCAGCTTACTCTCTGTTCCAGGTAAAGTTCTTTCCATGATTGTGCTTAATAGAATTAAGAATCTGGTTGACAGGCAATTGCGTGATGAGCAATGTGGATTCAGAAGTGGTAGGGGATGTGTAGATCAGATATTTTCACTTAGGCAGATTCTTGAGAAATGTTTAGAGTTTCAGAAACCTTTGGTTGCTAGCTTTGTTGATTTTAAAAAGGCTTTCGACTCTGTTGATCGTCATAATTTATGGTTGATTGTGAGATCATATGGTATACCAGACAAGTTAGTTAACATAATGAAAGCTCTCTATAATAACACTGAGTCATGTGTGAGAGTTGGTAAGTCTTGTAGCAATTGGTTTAGCATTACGTCTGGTGTTCGACAAGGGTGCATTTTGTCTCCTTTTCTCTTTAGTTTGGTTATTGATTATGTTATGCGAAATTCGCTTCGAAGAAAAGATTTTGGCCTTAAATGGGCTGGAGATGCGAAAATTTCTGATTTAGATTATGCTGATGATTTAGCCCTTTTGGCAAATGATGTTGATGAGATGAACTCTTTCATTCGAGCTGTTGATGAGACTGGTAGTAGAGTAGGTTTGGTTATAAACAGAGAAAAAACTAAAGTGATGAAAATTGGTCAGGCAGGTTGTGATTCAGTTAATCTGAATGGTTGCAGTCTTGAGCAGGTGTCACAGTTTAATTACCTTGGGAGCTATGTAACTGATACTGGTGATGTGCGGCATGAGATTAACAGACGAATAGGTATTGCTGCCGGGACTTTTAAGAATCTATGGAGATTGTGGAGAAATAGGCGTATACACCTAAAGACTAAAATTAGACTGTATAATAGTTTGGTTCTTTCTAGGGTTAGTTATGGTAGTGAAATTTGGACGCTGTGTAAACAAGATAACAGGAAACTAGATGCTTTTGATTCTAGATGCTTACGCAGTATCTTGGGTATTAGGTGGTTTAACTTTGTACCTAATGATGAGGTTAGGCCAGGCATGGCCAACTGTTTTTGCCCCCGGGCCGGATTGGAAAAAAAATATTTTCACGGGCCGGATGAAATATTAAAATTGAAAAATGTTAAGCAAAACACTTATTTCTTTAAGTAAACAAAATTTTATTATGAAATTTGTTTATGAATAATTGTAAGTAAATCAATACAACAAATTAACATAATAACTAATGCGACGTGTTGAGGCGGTTTGCATCGCTTATTATTTTTTTTATTATCGTTCGTTTTAATACGTCGCTTGAACATCAAACGGATCATATCGAGTACAGATGAGTATAAAAGTTTTAATTCTTTATAACGGAATCTTTTTTAAAAAATATAGATTTATCGAGAACTAATTCGATTAATTACTAGAAGTTAAATGCTAATATTGAAAAATTGTTCGCGGGCCACATGAATTCATTACGCGGGCCGGATCCGGCCCGCGGGCCGTATGTTGGCCATGCCTGGGTTAGTCAAAGGAGTCTGCAACCTCCTTTAAGCAGCATATTGTGCAGAGAGAGACTCCGCTGGTTTGGCCATGTTGCCCGTATGGATAATTATAGATTGGCGAATAGGGTTACGAACAGTGTGCCTAGAGGCCTCAGAAGGAGGGGGAGACCTAGGATGCGGTGGGCAGACAATGTCAAACAGGACCTTGTTAGAATTGGTGTGCAGTGGCCGGATGCAGCAGATGTAGCTCAGGACAGATATGCTTGGAGAATTAAACTGCGTGGTCTGGTTGGACCTCCGTAGCCCATGGCTGCTTGAGGATGATGATGATAGTATTTGTAATTTTTTTTTTATAAAATATCAAGAATTTTTGAGTTCTTCAGAAATTGAATGAGATAGTTATACAGAACAGGTATTAGCTTTGAGTTTGAAGAAAATAAGATACTTTGAAAGTCATAAGATAAAATATTAAGTTTTGAAAGTTTTGAGAAATATTGTCTTCTTTTATTATCATAACTTTTGCAATTGAAAATAATATGTTCTAATGTGTGAAAAGTATTGCAGTTTGGACAATTAGGAGAATCAATAATTTTATATTGAAAGAGTCTATAGTTAGTTAGTGCTGTATTGGTTTTAATTCGAAGAATGGCATTTATTTCGTTTTTTTTCAAATTAAAGTCATGGAATTTTTGAATTTTGGGATTAATTTTATAGCGGTGGGATTGAGATCTATTATTATTATACCAAGATTGCAATTCTTCTATTAGTAATTTTTTATTTGTTAATTTGATTTGATAAATAAATGATGGGGTTGGAATATGTGAGTTGTGATTTAAAGCTTCTTTAGCCAGCCTATCTACAGTTTCATTATCAGGAATGCCCACATGGGCAGGTATCCATTGAATTATTAAGATATTGTTATGTGATAAATGTTTAAAAGTATGAAATAAAAGATCATTTGTGAATACATTAAAGTTAGTTTTAAGGGGATTTTGGAAAAGGCTAAAAAGTGCAGATTTGCAATCTGTAAAAATAACTATTTTAGAATTGTAAAATTTTGTGGCCCATTTTGTGGCTTCTATAATGGAGTAAAGTTCAGTAGCTATGTTCAAAAAGGAAGTATTAAATTTAAATTTTGAAGAGAAATTAAATTCTGGGAAAAAAATAGCACTTGAATAACTTTTAGTGTTTGGGTTGGAAGACCCATCTGTATAAATTTTGATATAATTATTAAATTGATAATTAATGTGTAGTAAGGAAATTTCTTTTATAATTGTGGAGTCATGTGATTTTTTATTAGAGAGACCTGGGATTTTATCAAACATTGGCGGAAAAGATGTTGTCCAGTAAGGAATGGATCAGGGTAGAGAAGAGTTACGACAAGCCAACCACCATACGGCTCCTTTAAACTAGAACGGGAGGGAAGCCCCGGATGCACTTCCCAGAGTCCCCTCGAAGCGTCAGCCGTCCGCATTGCCCCGTGTGCCATACTATGCAGTGATGAAAATTCACCTATTGTGTCTGGCCGCATGGAGGACACGGAGGTGTCGACCCTTGTCGATACCGGCGCCATTGTGTCCGTCATGAATAGCCAGTGTTTTCAGCGCTTGAGAGGCCGAATCTTGCACAAAACGGTCCCCCTCCAACATAATTTGAAAACTGTAGATGGCCACCCCCTTCCAGTGATAGGCAGATACATGGTGACCCTCACATTTGAAGGGATTAGATTTGAACACCCCATAGTAGCCCTTGACATAGACACTCCACGATACGACATGATAATGGGACACGATATCCTCAAAAAGCACCGATTCATCATAGATTGTCATTCAGGGGCACTGCACAGGAAAAAGGACGAGGCAGCGGGCATACAGGGTGCCGTTCGCGCTGCAGGGCGAATTGGACCGACAAGTGGATGAGTTGTTAGAGCAAGGAATAATAAGAGAAAGCGCCTCTCCTTTTGCGTCACCCATCGTCTTAGTGAAGAAAAAAGACTCCACCTACAGATTCTGCGTCGACTACAGGGCCCTAAATGTGAAAACAGTCCCAGATTCGTACCCCCTCCCCCTCATAAACGAAATTATCGACCAACTAGCTCACGCCAAATATTTTAGCTCACTGGATATGGTATCCGGTTATTGGCAGGTTCCCGTTCACCCACGTGACGTGGAGAAAACTGCGTTCATCAGCAGGAAAGGGTTATTTGAATTTAACTACTTACCATTTGGACTGAAGAACAGTCCCGCTACGTTCCAGCATTTATTGGACCACGTATTAATGGGAATGCGACAAGAGCAAGTTCTCGTCTACCTCGACGACATAATGGTGGCCTCCCAGACATTTGAACAACACACAGAACGGTTACAGAGGGTATTTGACCGCCTAAGGGCCTACAATTTAAAGTTGAAACCAGCAAAGTGCCAATTCACGAAGGAATCCCTCACTTACTTGGGACATTTTATTTCCGCAGAAGGGGTCCAGCCGGACCCGTGGAACGTCCAGGCCATTGAAGAATTTCCTCGCCCCATAGTGTCCGGAACGTTCGAGCCTTCCTAGGCCTAACCGGCTACTACCGGCGTTTTATCGATCGCTACGCCGATCTTACAGCCCCCTTGGTCCATTTAGTGAAGAAGGACACCCCTTTTAGATGGTCTCCAGAAGCGGAGGAAGCGTTCGAAGTACTGAAGAGGAAATTAATGACCGAGCCCCTTCTCCTGTACCCCGACTTTGGACGGAAATTTTTCCTGTCAACCGATGCGTCGGATATTGCGGTAGCCGGCGTACTCGAGCAGGAGACGGACGACGGTTTCCGTCATCCGGTAGCTTACGCCAGTCGGAAATTGAAGCCCCCGGAAACACGCTGTCTCAGTCACGTCTCAAGAAGAAAAACTTAAAAGGTCAAATTCTGAAAATATTCGTTGTCCGACGCGTGGTGCAAATGGTTAGCACGCTCTGGCATGAATCTGGAGAGATGCGGGTTCGATTCCCGCCGTGGCGGCGATGAATTTTTTTCAGAATCTATTAATTATTGTTTCTTAACAGGGAATACTGTGCATTCACTTTGGATTTCAATTATATATTTAACGCGGTAGCGTTAGCGCGTCAAATGTGAGGGTCACCATGTATCTGCCTATCACTCGAAGGGGGTGGCCATCTACAGTTTTGTTGGAGGGGGACCGTTTTGTGCAGGATTCGGCCTCTCAAGCGCTGAAAACACTAGCTATTCATGACGGACAGAGTGGCGCCGGTATTGACAAGGGCCGACACCTCCGTGTCCTCCATGCGGCCAGACACAATAGGTGAATTTTCATCACTGCATAGTATGGCACACGGGGCAATGCGGACGGCTGACGCTTCGAGGGGACTCTGGGAAGTGCATCCGGGGCTTCCCTCCCGTTCTAGTTTAAAGGAGCCGTATGGTGGTTGGCTTGTCGTAACTCTTCTCTACCCTGATCTCGAGTTCGCTGAGGGGGGGTAAAGGGTAATCCATTCTCTCTCGTCCAGCGGGTACTCCGTGGAGTTGCTCTTCTTCTTTCACATCCCTCTAAATGCTGGTCCTATTTGTAAAGCAAGCCTCGGCCTGCTTATCATCAGGACCACGAGCCAATGTCTTCTGTGGGTGATAGAGTGAGGGAGAAGATGTTAAAAATTGGAATTTTAATTTTTAGAGGCAAGGGTGGAAGGAAAGGCCGAAAGTTTGCACAGATCTTATTTTGCTCCAAAGTTGGTAAGTGTCGCGAAAATCGTGGAATGAGAGAGAAAAATGGGGGAGAAGGGTATAATTTAGTGATAATTTAGTGTTAAGTAGGCTAAACATTAAAATTGTGGACGGGGGAGCAATAATTTGAAGGGGGGGGGGAGAAATAAAGCCAAAAGTAGCGTCAGAGCAGCGAGATGATGGAAATCGATCGCTGACGTCACAGCCAATGGGACTGAAGGAATTTTGGCATTGACTGAGAGCGGGAGCTGGAAGTTGGTTAGGTTTGACGCTAACGGAGACGAGTGGGCAAGAGGGGTCTCAGCCAATGAGGATAAAGGAATTTTGGGATTGGCTGAGAGTGAGGAATGGGGAGGAGGCAGAATTTTGATCGCTAAATGAGTAAAAAAGATGGAAAAGGGCTAATTTTGAACGGAAAATAATTTAAAAACGGAAGAATAGTGAATTATTTATAAAGAGGGAGGAGATTCTTTACTAATTGGAGGAAGTCCCAAATAGAAAAGCACTCTCTCTGCGGGCATTTGCCTAAAGCAGAGAGGTAAAGGTCTCGATACTTCGGCAAAATGCAACCGTCCTTGGATAGCGTTTTTTAAAGAGCTTTAAGGTGGGGGGGGGGGGGATTTCCCATTCGGAGGAGGCTAATTTAGGGTTAATAAGAAATTTTAGAAAATCAAGGAGGTCCTCAAAGGTTTCAAGAAAATCAGGGGGGTCAGAATTTAGAGTAATAGAGGGGGAGGTGGATCGATCTATGATGAAATTTTGAATATTACCTATTAATGAGGAAGGCGAGTCAGGAGCTGGCTGTTTTTTCTTCTGACGGGCAGTAGACTCAGAGGCAGAAGGTGAATCCGATGGAGAGGGAAGGTGCTTTCTTTTTTGTTGAAGGGGAGTAGAAGGAGCTGACTCTTCAGGAGCGGGAATTTCTTTTGGAGCATCCTGAACTTCTTCTCTTTGAATGGAGGTTGGTGCCAGCAGTTGCGAAGAGTTGGTGGTCGAGATAGAGTCCGAAATTATGACCGATTTTGATGCGGGAGGTGGCAGGTTCTTCTTGGCGAAGGCTTTGCAGTCCTTTATGATGTGGCCTGGGAGCCTGCACCACTTGCAAAGCCGGATCATGCCAGAGTAATTAATTGTAGCCGAAAAGGTAGAGATGTGGAGGAAATTGGGTACCATTTTCTTCATCTCCATGTGGACTACCCTCGTACCCGTCCGGATGGATTCCAATCCCGGGAGGTTCAGGAACTCTTCTGCAATGCTTTTTACAATGCCATATGGCTTGAGGGCGTCCACGATGTCACAGTTAGGGATGAAGAATGGTAGTTTAGAGATGAAAACTTTTTTCTGGGGATATCCTAGGCGCTTGAATGCGATGGGCTGGTCCGTGGGAAACACCAGGTTCGGATCAGCGGCAAAATCATCCGCAGCGTCTTCAGAGGCAAAAGCAATAATGGTGATATCTTTGGAAATACTTTGTGCGACTTCAATAGCAGCTGGGTCCTTATTGTTGGCCAATATAGTCACGAAAGTCTCATAGCTGAGATCACGATGTAAAAACTTGAAACAACGATTTAATCTGGAGTCCTTATTGATATCCATTGTTAGCTGAATTCACAAACACGTGGAAAACAGAGAGCACTAGCGAACACGTCTTACTATCTTGAAGTCCGAGGTTGGAATCCGTGGAGTTGCTCAGTCTCGATTTTGCTGCCGGTTTCGTCCTGTTTGGTATTGCGGGTCATGTGGGCGTAGGGTCGGGGGCGACGCACACTGACAGGCGTAATGGCCCACTCCACCGCACGCAAAGCACGTGACACCCTGGCGATCCGCCCAGGGGTGCCGCTGTTGCTGGGGCTGACTGGTATGGCTCCTCTCTCGCTGTCCCTCAATCTGGTGGAGGGGCTCCCCCAAACGTACTAGATCTGCCTGGATCTGGCACAGCGGAAAGGCTGCCAACAGATCCTGTAGCTGGGGCAGAGGGTTCGACTCTGTGTTCCTAGCAGGGGTTTCCTCGTCAAGTGCTCGTATGGCTGGCGTTCGTCCGGAGGCACGCTCATTGCTCTCCTCCAGTGTAGCTTTTGCTAAAGCCTCCTCAAATGTGCGGGGGTTATGAGTCAGTACGAACCGCTTGAGCCGCGGGGCCAGGCTAGCCAAAAACTGGGCAAGGAGCATCTGATCGCCGATTCCCTGATCCTCGCTGTCCATGTTTCTTCCTGCTGTTCCCAAAAACTGATAGGCCCAGGTCCGAATGCGGGCAGCATACTCCCGGACACTCTCATTCGCCGTTTGCTGACAGCTTGTGAATTTGTGTAGGCGGGTGGCTAATGGCGCCTCACTATGGAACCTTTCCAACACCGCCCTTTTGAAAACTCAAACAAGAAGAAGAATATAATGAACACTTGGAGATTACAGCAATTGTCGCCAGATCCTTCTACCAAGACATTTCTTAAACCACCACATTTGGAAATAGGACATCTTGGTAGGATTCAAAGTCCTGCAACATAGAACAGTGTAAACAGTGAAAAAGATAAGATTATGAAGAGTTGGAAAAGTGAGATATTGTCAACAGATCCTTCTACTAAGATAGTTCTTAAACAGCCTCCTCCAAAGCTTGGAAAAGTGTATCCTGGTACGATAAAAGTTCCTGCCTGTGATAACAAAGGAATGAGTGCCAAGGAGAAGATCTTAAAAAGCTGGAGCGGAGAAACATTGCCAAGAAATCCCTTCTGCGAAGAGACCTATTAAATCGCCTCCACAACAGTTCCCAAAGGTACCTTCTGGTATGATAGAAGTTCCTACCCCAGAATACAGCAGAATGAGTGCCAAGGAGAAAATTATGAATATGTGGGGAAAAGGACAGGAAAGTTCAAACAATTATACTAGAGGACAGGTCAAACGGCCAAGTAAGATGAGTGAAATGGACTATAATGCACTCTATAAGTCGATATTCGTCCCAGTGCCCTTGAAAGGAAAGTCCCAGCAGGTTCCTAGATTAAAAAAGAAGGAAACTCTCTTTGCTCCAGTTAAGGCGGTTGACTCCATGATGAAGACATCGAATAAATGGGATGGAGAAAGGAAAGAAAACTGTTAAGGAAGCTTATTTATGATCCCTCTTTTTCCTTCCACATTAGCTGCCTATGTGTGGAGGTGTTTTCTCCTGGGTTAGAGCAAAACACTCTGACATATCAGTAATGACATTTAATGGAGCCGGATCCCTCTTTTTCCTTCCACATTAGCTGCCTATGTGTGGAGGGGTTTTCTCCTGGGTTAGAGCAAAACACTCTGACATATCAGTAATGACATTTAATGGAGCCGGATCCCTCTTTTTCCTTCCACATTAGCTGCCTATGTGTGGAGGGGTTTTCTCCTGGGTTAGAGCAAAACACTCTGACATATCAGTAATGACATTTAATGGAGCCGGATCCCTCTTTTTCTTTCCACATTAGCTGCCTATGTGTGGAGGGGTTTTCTCCTGGGTTAGAGCAAAACACTCTGACGTATCAGTAATGACATTTAATGGAGCCGGATCCCTCTTTTTCCTTCCACATTAGCTGCCTATGTGTGGAGGGGTTTTCTCCTGGGTTAGAGCAAAACACTCTGACATATCAGTAATGACATTTAATGGAGCCGGCACCCTCTTTTTCCTTCCACATTAGCTGCCTGTGTGTGGAGGGGTTTTCTCCTGGGTTAGAGCAAAACACTCTGACATATCAGTAATGACATTTAATGGAGCCGGCACCCTCTTTTTCCTTCCACATTAGCTGCCTGTGTGTGGAGGGGTTTTCTCCTGGGTTAGAGCAAAACACTCTGACATGGATGGTGCCTTGACGTGGCGTCAGAGCTTTTCACTAAACCATCCGGCAGATAAATGTTGCAATGAGAGCTGTAATCATAAAAAATTCTACTATGAGTGAGCATATAGTCGAAGGGGGACACCAACCGGCAATTCTTCCCTAAATTATAGTATGGGGGAAAAAAGGGGACCGGAACTAAGAGGCTTTCGCCAAATTGAACAGTTCATTCCGAAAGAATCATTAGCTCGCATTGGAGCGATAGAAAACTTGGATAGACGACAGCGATCAGCAGGGCCGTGCCGTGCTATGATACAGAGAGGCGGCCGCATCAGGCGGCACCGTAAGGGGGCGGCATAAGCAGCGAAATCAAAATACAATTTGAACCATTCAATAATTAATAATCTTTACGCAACGCTTTTCTATATTGGTCTATGTTATTCCGATATTGATGTATACGATTTATGATTTATCGTACGTCTCTGCCTAAGCGCTTTCGGTATCCTTTGATCTCGGTTTCTGGTGCAGGTGCATCGTTGGCGAGCGCTCGCCGAAAGACTTTTGATCTGATAGCACGAAGCTAAGGTTTTTGTTTGTAACATACCGCGCGGCCGCTCCTAAAAGCTGAGACGGCAATTATCACAAAAGACAATTGCACGTGTTACGTGTTGATAGTTCTGCTTTGAGCTTACAATTATTGACAATATTTGATTTTAATGTTAGTTTGTCATGAGAAGTGGCAAGGGCTGTGCTGTATTTAAATCAGTAAATCGATATATAATATATCTGTATCAGTATAATATTTGTGCATTTATACTAATTCAGTTTTTGTGTTTAAAAAGTAGATTAGGTAAGAGAATTATTGTTTTTTACAGCAATTGTAGTTACTTATTATGTTTCACAATTAACTCTAAAACCATTGAGTGCTACTAGGTGGTCAAGCACAGTAGATGCGTTAAAGCCTTTACGATTTCAACTTTGCGAAATCTATGATGCATTATTCCAAATAATAGAAGACATCAACAGAGATCAGAAACTAAAGTTAAAGCAAGAGGGTTAGCAAAAAATATTAAAAATTACAAGTTTATATGCGGTGTAATTCTTTGGTATGATATTTTATTTGAAATAAATTCAGTCTCGAAGCTATTGCAATCTGTAACTATAAATTTGTCAGATTGTGTAAGGATGTTATCAGAAACCATACAAAAAGTGAAAAGTTATAGACAATCTGGATATGATCAGATGAAAATTGCTGCTAATGAGATTGCAGAGAATCTTGAATGCAGTGCAGAATTTCCTGCCGAAACTGAAGTTAGAGCCAGAAGGAACAAGCATCAATTTGACTATGAAGAAGCTGTCGATCTACCCTTAACCCTTTCAGGACCATAAGGTTTTTAAGAGTAAATATTAATATGTAACTGTTTATTTTAGTTTGTTTAGACGTAAAATAAATAAAAATCATAAGAAAAATACATAACAATGTGTAGTTTTTTTGGAATTTTATGGGAAATATTTTTCCCAATGGACTATAAAGGTAACACAAATTATAGATAGGCTTATTATGCAATGTCTTTTATTTATTGGTTTATTAGAACAAAATGTTAACTAAAATAATACAAAATTATGAAATAAAATTACTATACAAAATGATGTGATAATTATGATATTCTGCGAAGCAATTTCTTTTGGTAGTGAGGCAAAGATGGACATTGCACATAGTACATATATTATGCGTCCTGACAGTTCTGTTTTTGTTTTCTAAACGTTCCCGTTTACGTAATTGCGTTCGGCATCCGTTCTATTTTGACATTCTGTATAAAAAATGCAGATAAGGTTATAATTAAATACGACAATCACCAATTTTAAAATGGGAAAAATGTTTCCCTTAGTCGTGAAAGGGTTAACAGAGGAGAATAAATTTGTAATAAACTTTTTCAATTATATTCTGGACATTAGCCTTAATTCTCTGAATGAACGATTCACGCTTCTGGAAACCCATAGCAAAAATTTTCAGTTTTTATATGACATTTTAAAACTCAATGATATAGATGACAAAATGCTAGAAAATTATTGTACCAGTCTCCAGTCAATACTTTCGGTCGAAAATGAATCAGATATAAATGCAAATGATCTTCAAGAAGAATTACGTGATGTATCCCGAATGCTACCATATTCTATGAAACCTTTGGATGTTTTAAATTATTTGTGCCAAAATAACTTAATTACTTTGTATCCGAATACTGTTGTAGCTCTGAGAATTTTATTAACACTCCCTGTCTCTGTAGCTAGTGGGGAAAGAAGTTATTCCAAATTAAAATTAATAAAACACTACTTAAAAAGTTCAATAAGCCAAACAAAACTTAGAAATCTGTCATTAATTTCTATTGAATCTACATTGGCTGCCACTCTAGACTAGACATCCCTAATTAACGAATTTGCTAAAGTTAGAAGGGTAAAACTCTAGTAGATTGTTGTAGTTGATATCATTTTTTAAAGTAGTTTATATTTTCAAATTAAAAATAGTATTCGTACATTTTGTGCAGTTTTTTTTTAAATCACAATCGAAGGTTATTTTAAAGAAAAAACCTTTAAGGGGCGGCATTTCGAAGACTTGCATCATAATGAGAAAATCTACCGCACGGCCCTGCCTAGAGGCCCTATATAGGTAGAGGTTGGCCATCTCAAAATTGCACGCCATGTTTTGTCATCCCTCGATTGTTTAGCCTGCATAGCTGAATCGTATTGCACGAATACTTACGGATTCATGAAAAGGTAGGGTAATATTTGATAGAGATTTCAGTATTCATGATTGGAAGCACTTTAGAAAACGGCTAAAAAAAGGAAAAGTAAATTTTACGGCTTTTTTTCTTCTTTAAAAAGAAGATATAATTTCGTTTTGTTGACTTGTTCGTCTGTAGACATCAAACTTTTTTGTTTATACAGATAAATAAAATATTCTTTTTGTGTTAAATAGGAATTAATGACATATTGCGATTTGCATTTTTCGAAACTCCCAAAAGTTGTAACTGCGCCCTCTAACGGTGGAAAATTTTGAAAATTCCAAAATAACTAACGAATATTCCAATTCGATGTAGTTATGTTAGAAGTTTAAAATCTTAGTGTTGAAATGGGAAGTTACCATTGGCAACAATCATTTGACTCTTTAGCCCCAGTGGGGGGGGGGGGGGGGGGGGTAAGGTGAATGAAATTTTTTTTAAACAGAAAAGTGTATGTTTTTAGAGAAAAATTAAAAATGCTGAAAATGAAATATTAGAATATGCATTTTGCGAATTTCCCAAAAGCTATAATTGCGCCCTCTAGTGGTGGAAAAAATCGAAAAATTTAAAACGAATATTGCAAATGATGTAGTTATGCTAAAAATTTGAAATTTTGGTCGTAGAATGTGACAGTCTTGAAAATTCCATTGACAACAATGAGTTGACCCTAATCCCAAGGTAGGTAAGAAACGGAACGGTTTTGTTTTAAGAGATAATTGAAAATCTATTCTTTAATTGTTTACTAATGAAATGTAATTCGCATTTTCAAAGGTAGTTTACATTTATATCATTAGAGATCACTTAATGTCGAAACTTCAAAACTTTTAACGAATGTTTCAAATAATCTGTTTATGGTAGAAATTTTGACCTGTACAGTTCTGTTATGGTGGAAATTCTACTGACAGCAATGATCTGCCCCTATTTTCAGAGGAGCGAGAGAAATGCAGCTTTTTAAATTTAAAAGACAAACACTTTTTATGCTTTATAATTACTAATGCAATACTACTATGTGCATTTCCCCCATCATACATTAAAATAAATAAATAACCCTTCAAGCAGCTGCTTGTACAGAGGTCTCACAGGAGCCTGTCAGTTTATATGCCATAGTAGAAGGTCCATGAGGATGGCGGGACCTCAGCAGATAAACAACACTAACATCCATAATTAAAACTTTTAAGGAGTGAAAAAGTAGGAAAGGAAGAACTTCATTCTCTATGAAAGTGAGATTCCCACATGCGCCAGAGGCGATATGTGTTCTTCTAGTTAATTTACACTTTCAGTACCCTCTGACAGTGGAAATTCGAACTACTTTATAATTGAGGAAATAAACTATTAATATTTGATTAGTACTTATAATGTGCAAAAACGTTTTTCATTTACCTCTTAAAGCAGAAAAGTTGCATTTTACCAATGGGACAAATCATTACATTAGGTAAACCATTTGATCATTACACTCGATGACCAAAAATTTAAGTTTCTAGCAAAAATATATCGTTTGTAATATTTATTTAAAGAATTGATATTTTCCAGCTTTTTTCCGCCGCTGGAGGCCGCCTTTCAAGTTTTTATTTACCCTTTTTAGCATTCTCTAACACTGGAAATTGCAGCTGATGGGGATTCCAGAAACGTGAATATTAATATTTTTGTGGAAAAAAAATTTGCCGACATACGGGATTCAAACCCGCAGTTCTCCAGAAATATGCCAGAACATTCTAACCTGTTGAACTAAAGTCGGCTTTTTTCACAAAAAACATTTATTGATTATTAGATGTTTGAACGTCTACAGGTAACAGTGAGATGATCAAATAATGTTTAAATCATTAATATTTGTTAGTGTTTGTAAAAAAAAAAACACTGTTTTGTTTATCTCTTTAAAAAAGTTTCATTTTCGCACCCCCTATTAGCTAAGACGGAAAATTCTTGTCATTTTAAACCTTCTAACCATAACTCTACTACCAAAATTTCAGATTTCCAGTGTAAATAGTTTGCTTGTAATATTCGTTTGAAATTTTAGCATTTCCATTCTTTCCCACCGCTAGAGGGCGCTATTAAAGGTATTGAAAATTTTTAAAATTGCTAATCACAATATTTGTTCGACACCTATCCAACCCAAAAAGAATTTTTCATTTAGCTTTAAAAGTAAAAAAATTGATTGTCTATAGATGGACAGAGAGCTGGAAAGACAGATGGACAGACAGACGAACAAATACTGGCATAGGCAGACGATAAAGTGAAAACATTAGCTCGTTTTTCAAACGAACCTTAAAAGAAATTTTTTGTTGGTTTTCAGTTAGCTCGTTTCACTTTCGCAGCCGTTCGTCGTCTTCAGATAGCGTTTCTTGGGGAAAAGTATTCATTAAATTATTTCTTTGTATGAAATTTTTACACCCAAATGCAGCGCAGTGAGGCATTCATAAAATATAACAGCTTTTATAACCAAAAAAAGTGGTAGAAATATATAAAACTGTAACAACTGAGAAGTTTTAGCTTGGTACATTCACTAACTCATGGGCTTTCGTCTCACGGTATGACAAAACATGGCGTCCATAAACCACGTGACTCAATCAACCAATGGCAGTCAATCACCGATATGCCCAACCAATTTTCTCATATATAATCAAAATGAACCATGCAGAAAATAGTACTGCTACAGAGCTAGCTGCAACACATATGGCTTTGGAATGGTCCTCCACACGAAATACACACAGCATACATATTATCACTGACTCAAAATCTGCCTTACACAGCATCAACAAACATACATACAACCTATCACAATATTACTCTTTTCCACATTCACAGAATTTCACACAATATAATTGCCACTCACAAAACACTAACATTCCACTGGATACCCTCTCATTGTAACATAACCCATAATGACACTGCTGACCACCTTGCTAAACAAGGACACAATATCCCTACACCTAATTATCACACCCCTGAGACATATAATCATCACCTAATAGAAATCAACAAATTCTTCCACTCCACATGGACACAACACTGGATCCAACAGGCCACAATTAAAAATACATTCAGAGCCACCATTGCTGCCATTCACACACACTACATCTCAACTACCTATCAAGAAGAGCCCAAACAGCAATTCATCAACTATGCACTGGCAGAACAAATCTCAACAAGGACCTTTTCATGATACAAAAGGTACCATCTGCTCTTTGCACTACATGCCAAGTGATAGAAGACATTCCACACTACCTTCTAAACTGCACCAAATACACAATACATAGAATTACCCTCTTCCAGACACTCACCACACTGGGAACCACTTATTTCTCAGCCTAAACAATTCTTGGTCCTACTCATAAAAATATAAAAAGCCACTATAGGGCCTTGGCCCTATATATCAATAGCACTGGGAAATTCCCCTAAAGCCTCTCTGCCTCTCCATAGGCCTCTACATCACTTTTAAAAGATCCTTGGGACACTAAAAGATCCAGATACCAATAAAAGATCCACATAGGACATCAAAAGACGCATTTTGGACAACTTATTCGATAGAAACTAACTCAAAATAAAAATATATATAGTATAAAATCATCAGAACAAAAAATCAATCTAACTATCAAAAATAAAGTCACATAAAGGAAAACTTTATTTCTATATTGGAAATTTTATATTTCTCTTTAACCCTATATCTTATATGAAATCTCTCCCAGAGCATAGCATCTCTATACACATTATCATACCTAATATACATATGTAATCTCACCACATCTCCCACTACCCTTTGATGGGAATCTTAAACTACACTTCTGCCACACACACCAAGCTCATGGCTGACCTTCCACTGGCTCTACAAAAATAAACACTGACCACCACACACTGAACACATAAATTTGATTTCCAACTCATATAACGTAGCTATATCATTTTCCTCCCTTCTCCTCCAAAAAAAAATTATCTTTATCATACTCCTTCCCATATATAAGGCTGTCACTGAGCTATGACTTTTCACAGATCCACCCCTGCGCAACATTTCACTGCATGGCAGGGCAACCCAATGCTAACCTCTGGAGTTAGATAAGCAACCATAAATATTTCCTCCTCCATCTTCCTGACACAGGAGTATTACCTATCCCACCGTCTCAGCTCCCCCCACCAAAAATTTCCTCCCCCTTCATGCTCTGCAACTCATCATGGAATGATTTCAAATAAGAAAAAAAATTATTTTCTCTTCGCCCCCCACAAAGGGATTTCTCCCTAGCACCCCAATTCTCATCTATTCCATGGATATGGCCACCCTCGCACACCCCCCATTTACCTCCCCCCCATGAGTAGGGGTCAATTTTGATTGACTCAAATCTACCATACTGGCAACCAACCATGGCCACAACTTCAAAAAATAACACATAACATTCGCCACTCGGAAAATTATAAAAAAAATATATATATACACTACTTCTTCCTCCGTCTCTCTCCACCCCCTTCCCCCCCTTCACATGACATACAACTGGTATTTATTCTCCTTCACCCTTCAATATCAGCCTCTCCACCACTAGGCGGCCTAAAGCCTAATTGCCAATATGTACGATTGCCAGCCTTCACTGTGCTGGCCAGTCTTTGCCGTTTTCATCAGCACCCATTGCCCTTTATGCCTATGGACCTGATGATAAGGGGGCCGAGGCCCCTTTTACAAATAGGTCCAGCTTAGAAAGAAGGATGTATAAGAAGAAGGCCAGCATCTAGGATTCCAATTTCGGATTTCGTTGATGCAACACGTATTTTCTGCTCTCTCTGGATTTACTGGATTGACTATGGATTATAAAAGTGATGTGAGACTCAACTGTTCTTTCGATTAAAACACCCTGGACATAACTGCGAGTTTATCGTGCAACATATTACGAACTTTGTGAAACCTTCAGAAATCTCCATCGCGCAGCGCATTAACAAATCTACCACCATCTAGAAATTCTCGACTGATAAAAGCGCTGATGCATTTGCTGCCCTTCCTCCCGACTTTTTCAATGGTCACCCAGTGGAATGCACTCGACTGGGATATCCATTAAAGAAAGTTTCCATCTCAAAATTGCCTTTTTTCGTTACCAACAAGTCCATTGCCTCAGCTCTTGAACCTTTTGGAACTGTCACTAGTGTCACAGCTGAATACCTCGGATACCCGGGACTGGAATCCATCCAAACGGGCACAAGAATTATGCATATGGAAATGAAGAAAGCAATTCCTAACTTCCTGCAAATTGAAAATTTCTCGGCCACCGCCTTCTATCCTGGTATCACTCTACTCTGCAAATGGTTCAAATCCTCTGGCCACTACATTAAGGACTGTGCTTCATTTCAGAACCGTACCAAAAATTCGGCATCCCCACCTGTACCATCTATGGACCTATCAGCTGCAACAGACACGGCTGTCACAGTACCTTTGACACCTACAAACAATTCCATTAACGTAAGTACTTCACAAACACCTCTAGAAATCCTGCCTCCTTCCGCACCCCAGATATCTGATAACGAAGACAAAACACAACAAAAAAGGAAAAACCCTACTACGCCCCCCGATTCACTCCCTAAAGAGGACCCACCTAAAAAACAAAAATCATTTAACTTCACCTGCATGTCTTCGCTCATAGACAACATCCAAAATTTTATTATTGACCATAACACAACACCTGCATCCACACAAAAACCTAATGGCCCCGAAAATTTAGAAACCTTTGAGGACATCACCGATTTTCTAAAATATCTAGCGAATCCCAAATTAGCCTCCGCAGAATGGGAGATCCCAAATTCTCTAAACCCACTCAAAAAAATTCTTTCGCCCACTGGCCAGGTCCTAGATAAATATCAGGACCTTTATCTCACAGCTTTGGAGAAAAGCCCACAACTTGACTATTTCACAGTGTGGGACTATCTCCAATTAGTCAAAAAATATCTCCCACTCTTCCAATAATTCTCTTTTGGCCCTTTTATTTTTAAATTCATCTCTAAATTTCGCCACTTCCAATTCTTTCGATCTTCCTCGCTCTCAAATTTGCCTCCATTTTGGACTCAGCGCTCTTCTTACACATCCATCAAACTTCTGGTCCTATTTGTAAAGCGGGCCTCGGCCCGTTTATCATCAGGACCACAAGCGAAATTCGTCGGTGGATACTGATCTAAAAAAGCTCCAGAGATGGTAAGTATCGTATTAAATAGTGGAAGGAGAGTGGAAATCGGGGGAATTTGGAATAAATTGGATGAATAATCAATTTAGAGGCCAAAATAAATAATTTGGAGAAGTGGGAAGATAGTTTGCAGAGGGGGGGAGGGAAAAATCCGAAATCAGAAGATTCAAAAGAGCGAGACGGTGGATATTGAGCGCCGAAGTCCCAGCCAATGAGAAAGAAGGAATTTTGGCATTGGCTGAGAGCGGGAGCATGGGCAGAGTTAGGTTTGGGCACGAACGGAGCTGAGAGGAGAAGGGAGGCTTCAGCCAATGAGAGCAAAGGAATTTTGGCATTGGCTGAGAGCAGGAAAGTGTGAAGGAGGATGAATTTTGATCGCAAGTAAAGCAAAAAATATGGGAAATGGCCAAAATAGAAAATTTATGAGAAAAAATTAAATCAAATGAAGAGGAATCTATCTAAAAAGAGGGAAGAGTTGTTTCACTAACTGGAGGAAGTCCCAGACAGTGAAACAATCGCTCTGCGGGCATTTGCCTAAAACAGAGAGGTAGAGGTCTCGATACTTCGGCAAAATGAATCCATCTTTAGAAAGCGTTTTTTTAAGAGATTTAAGGTGGGTGGGGATTTCCCATTCGGAGGAAGCTAATTTAGGGTTGTTGAGAAATTTTAGAAAATCGAGGATGTCCTCCAAGGTCTCAAGAAATTCAGGGGGGTTGGAATTTAGAGAAATGGAGGGGGGAGGGTGGATCGATCTATTATGAAATTTTGTATATTACCTAGGAGAGAGGATGTAATTTCTGGTGCTGACAATTTTTTCTTCTGGTGTGCTTCGCTGGAAGGATCATTGGAGGAAGGTGAATCTGATGGTGAGGAGAGGTGCTTTCTTTTCTGGTTGGAGGGAGTGGAGGGTTCCGTCTCTTCGGGGAAAGAATTTAGAAGGTCGGAAGCTTGAGAGTTTCCACTTGATGGGTTATCAGGTTCCAGCAGGGGATTGGAGATAGATGTAGAGTCCGTGTAGGAGTCCAGAACTATTTTTGTTGGTGCCAGAAGGGGGAATTTCTTTTTTGCAAACGCTTCGCAGTCTGTGATGAGGTGACCTGGAAGCCTGCACCACTTGCAGAGCTTTATCATGCCGGGGTACGAGATGGTGGCAGAGAAAGTTGCGATTTGTAGGAAATTTGGTACCATCTTTGTCATTTTCATGCTGACTACCCTGGTTCCCGTGGGGATTGATTCCAACCCCGGGAGATTCATATACTCGTCGTTTATGCTGGTTGTAGTTCCGTAAGGCTTCAGGACGTCGATGATATCGTT
This sequence comes from Ryuthela nishihirai, assembly GCA_038380435.1. Taxonomy (NCBI): domain Eukaryota; kingdom Metazoa; phylum Arthropoda; class Arachnida; order Araneae; family Heptathelidae; genus Ryuthela; species Ryuthela nishihirai. Next base: position 132,722,596 of record JAWZYU010000001.1, on the reverse strand, counting down.
GTTTGAGACGAAGAATGGCAGTTTCGTGATCAGGATCTTCTTTTGGGGAAAGCCGAGTCGCATAAATGACACTGACACGTCCGGAGGAAGTTCCAAGTTCGGGTCAGCAGCAAAGGAGTCAGCAATTTCATCTGATGAGAAAGTTACTATAGTGATGTCTTTGAAGATCTGTTGGGTTACTTCAATGGAGGCTGGTTGCTTGTTTGTTGCTAGAAGAGTAACAAAAGTCTCATAGCTGGTTTCCTTATGCAAAAACTTGAAACAACGGGTTAAACGAGGATCCTTGATATCCATAATTAACACAAAACAGAGAGCACTATAAAACACGTCTTCACTGCTTGAAATCCGAGATTGGAATCCGGACTCAGCGCTCAGCCAATACCAAAATTACTTCATTCTCATTGGCTGAGACGACTCTGGCTGGATCCAGCTGCAAGCTAACGCCTTAGCTCAGCACGGTAGCCTCTATTTCACGTTTACTCACGCCTTTTGTTTATATTTACAACATATTACACACCTCCCGCCCAAATAAAATATTTAATTAACTTTGGCCCTCTTAATTCTCTCCTCACACGAATTCGGCGTCTTCCTACCATCTCTGGATCACTTTTAGACATTACCTGCACATAACATTTCTCGATCTTCTTTCAAAATTTGCACATACAAGTTTTGCAATCACAGATGAATCAATTCTTGTGGTCCTGATGATAAGAGGGCCGAGGCCCCCTTTACAAATAGGACCAACGAAAGAAGTTTTTAGGATGTATAAGAAGAAGAAGGCCAGCATCTAACTATACAGGACCTCTAGTAGCGACCAAGGCTCGTAATCTTCAGTTGCCAGGTTCAAGTCACAGCTGTTTTGCTGAGATTTATATCCACAAAACAGCTCATGTTCAGTAGGGGACACCAACGGACTTGGAAAGGCTGTCTCCATCGAATGGGGCATTAACCGTGGCCCTGAATGCTAGACAGCCATGCCCTGTGCACGTTAAAGAATCTGCTGGATGGCCTTGATGGGAGGTTACCATTTGTCTCCCAACAGCTGTTCCAGTGGGTCTCCCAATATTCTATGAGCCTTCGGAGTTTTTGGGACTTGGCTATTTTTCCTATTGTGTGCAAAAATAGTGCCGCTTAAAGGTAAAGCAACTAAACATAACAAGAGATTTATGGCAGCCCTAGCATACTATTAGCTTGCAACTAAAATTTGAAAAATATCCATATCTTCTTCAGTAAATCTGGCCGTCCTAATATTGTGCAAAGAGAGACTGCTTTGGCTTAGCCACGTCACCCATATGCAAAGCTGCATATTGCAAATAGGGTTAACAATAGTGTGCCTAAAGGCCTCAGGAAAGACCTATGGTGAGGTGAGCAGACAATATCAAACACGACCTTGCTGTAATTGATATAGAGTGGTCAAATGCAGCAGCTGTAGCTCAGGAGATATCTTTGGAAAACTAAATTTCGCAGTCTGGGTGGACCTCCGTAATCCATGGCTGCATCGCTGCCTGCATATGTTAGTGAAGGAAATGTCATTTTTTATGATAACACTCTGAAGTTTCTACTTTTATTTGCGTACCCTGAAAGCAGTTTCGTAATCATCGCTCTGATTTCAGTTTTAGAGCAGATATCTTCCTAAACTCTTTGTAACGATATTGAAAGCATTTTTGATAACACCAGGGGTTGGGAATCTTTTCTGAGTCAAGAGCCAAAAGAGCAGAAAAAAGGTAATTAACAAAATTTGAGAGCCACAAATTATGATCTTTATTGAGTCAAGAGCTACAAGAAGAAAAATAGAAACTACACATTATTTTATTAACAAATTAAAATTAACAAATTAAAAGCATAACGCATAATTTTAAGGTAGATATATTGAAGTGTATGTAATAAAACTATTGAAAAGAATTATTAAAAAATGTGCCATTTAATAATGGGACTTTTGGATTGGTGTCTTCTCGGCCAACCTAATCAAATTTGGAGTGTATTAGAGTAGGGATTCTCAAAATGCGGTACAAGGTAAAATTTTTTGGAGTACTCCTGAGAGCTCAAAAATCGCTAGATATGTTATATATATGTATGTTTTATTTTATTCCCATTGTTATACTATAACTATAGTTCTATCTATCTATACAAGGGGTAGCCGTCCCGTGGCCTAGTGGTTAGCACGCTTGGCTACTGATCTAAGGGACCTGGGTTCGAGCCCCGGGTAAGGCATGGATGTATGTGTCGTTTTTCTGCTGAGGTCCTGCCATCCTCTCAGCCTTTCTACTATGGCATATAAACTGACAGGCTCCTATCAGACCTCTGTGGCAAGCAGCTGCTTGAGGGGGTATTTATTTTTTCGGCCGTCCCATGGCTGAGTGGTTAGCGCGCTTGGCTACTGATCTAATGGGACCTGGGTTCGAGCCCCGGGTTAAGGCATGGATGTATGTGTCGTTTTTCTATTTTTTTTTTTATATAAGAGGTATCGCCAGTACATACACATTTCCAGGGGTACGTGAAGCGTAAAAGGTTGAGAATCACTGTATTAGAACATTAGAATTACGCCAGTGTTTTTCAATTACCGTCTTCCGATCTGTTCTAGTGATTGTTTCTAATGAAAATTACGAAAAAAAATATCAAAATTGACTGTTGAACAAAAGTCATCATGTGAGCCATTCATTAGAGTGGCTCAGAGCCGACCGTCCCGACCCCTTGATTACACGATGATGTGAAGATTTCTTAACCTGGCAATGCGGTTTAAATGCCAGAACACTCCTTGCCTTAACGATCTGTTGAGGAAGTAGATATTGTTAAAATTTAGTTACAAAAGTATTTGACTAAAATAGCAATTGTATTAAATAGTTATGTAAAATAAGTTTGTTTAATTTTATTAACTATGTTTGACACAGTGCAAGAATATTTCTTTATGTTTAATCCGTATTATCTTTCGCCATTATGGACGGCAGACGGTATTTTTGTGTCGGTCATTGCTTTTTCATGCACAGTATATGTTTGGGAAACTTATTTATCCTACAGGCAGGTAGGTAATATGATTTTAACGATAAATCCAGTTTAGAACCATATTTGTTTAATACTTAAAGAATTGTTGATGATGGAACATTTAGCAACGTACTGTTAGTAATGTTTTGCTTTAAAGTTAAAGTTTCCATAAATTAAGGAAAAATGAGAAAAATCTCGGTAATTCACCAAAAAAATTGTCCGATCCTCACCAAACTTGTTCATGTTACTAGTAAAACAATGCAGAGTCAGCATATATGCAAATTAGTCTAGGTGGTGTCGATTTGCATAATCAGATGGGGCATAAAAACAAGAGTTTTGAGTGGATATCGTTATTTTGTGTTGTAAATGTGAGTAAGTAAATTCAAAATAGCCATTTTGTAGGAATGACCTCGAGTCATCATTCGCCAAATGAACTGCAGTGGCGTGAAGCAGCCCAAAGTCGGTCAGATGTGGCATGATGGCTGAATGAGAGTCCTTCTGTGGTCCATAGACTGTGGAATCAATTTCTTGGCATGGATTCCACATCTTTGAGGTTTAGCTGAAGAAGGGCCAGAGTTTTGACCACTGTACAAGACCGATATCTGCAGTTAACAAAACAAAGGAGCAGGATGTCATCCCTCTCAGCTATGATTCGCTCTTGCAGCAGCTGCTGGGAAGGTTGTATCAGCTTCTTCTCTGTGCGTAGAAGGCTTCATGAGGAAAGTATATGCTAGAAGGCCAGTAATTTGTATACCCCTCATGTCGCATCACAGGAGAGAGTGGTTGAATTAGGCACGCAAGCTAACTGGACAGAAGAGCAATGGAGGTCCGTACTCTTCGCAAATGAGTCCAGATATTGCTGGCAGAGTTATTTCAGACATTGATATGGAGAGAACGAGGTACCTGCTATCATCCCAGTAACATCTGTTAAAGGTAAGTTATGGCAGAGGTAGTGTGTGTTTGGGGTTGCATTTCCTTAAGTGGATGCACAGACCTCTGTGTTGACGAGTGGGAACCTCAATGCTCAAAGGTATAGAGATGACATCCTGGACCCTTATGTATGTCCTTGTGCTGTGGAATAGGTGAAACATTCATCTTATATGACAATAATGCTTGTCTACACAGAGCTCAATTAGTGGAACAATACCTTCAAGAGGAGACCACTATGTGCATGGAGTGGCCAGCTTGATCTCTCAACCTAAATCCAATTGAGCATGTGTAGGATGCTCTAGGGAAGTGTTGCTGTCCTCAACCAAAGCTGTCTGAAGAGAAAACCTGATGTCGCGTGACTAATGATGTCAAAAGCTGGGGCCGTGCATCACATCATAGCTTGAGCCAGCAGATCTGATTCATTTCTAATTCGATGTGTGTGTTATTTAAATCAATTGGCTCAATAGTGAAATTTGATCAATAAATAGTCTTGTGGAAAAAAATTTCGTTGATGTGTGGTATTCAAATCACTCTCTCCAGATACATGCCAGAGACTTGGGTTCGAATCCCACATATCAGCAAAACTTTTTTCAACAAAGCTATTTATTGACTTTAAAGTCAACATAGTAACTCTGTGGATATTATTTATTAGTTTAAACTTAGTTTCCAAATAGTAAAAACCTCAGAGCAAAATAATCCCATGATACATGGCTAATGTAAACAATGCCAAACAACAAACTGTGGCAGATGTTGGATCAGTTCGTAAGCATGCCAGGCTTGTAATCTGCAGTTCCGTGGTTTGAGTTCCAACTGTGGCAGCATTGGGATTTTCTGTCCTGACCCCCACCCTGCCCTTGGTGAGAAAAAGAATGTTGATGAGATTGAAAAGGCTGCTGTCCATTAATTGGGATGTTAAAGTGCTGGTCCCTTGTGTAGGAGAGCCATTCATGTGCACACTATAGAACATGCTGGATGGCATGGTGGAGGCTATCATCTTGCTCCTAACATCTATCCAGTGAGCTCTTCCAACATTTTCTGAACCCTTGGTGCTCTTATGATAAGGCCATTTAGATTACTGTGTGCATAAAAAGAGGCAGCTCATAGGTAAAACAACCCAACCTGGGGGAGGGGGGGAATGTAAAACTCCTTAAAATGCTAGAATTGGATGCTCTGTTAACTTTTCATCTGTCTAAAAACTGTAAACTGTTGCATCATATATTGCATTCTCCTTAAACTTAGATTTGTTCATGTAGTACCATGAACAGCAATATAACAATACTTATTCTAAACTGCAATTATTGCCAAATACTGAAGCATGGTTTACACACATTGAACAATTTAAAAGTAAAATCGTCCAACTACCATTCGTTCTTTTGGCTTGTGTGTTCGAGACTACCTATAAGACAAACATCAGTCTTGATTAGGATTACCAGATGCCAGTGTTCTAAAAGGAGGACAAAAAGCTAGAAATGGAGGACAAAAGAGTACAAAAAAGCTGGAAATGGAGGACAAAGGAGTACAATAAAGCAAAAATAGAGGACAAAGAACGACATGCTTTCAGTTTATGAAATATGTTTTTTCATGCTTACCAATTAACAGTTGAGTCAGAAAAAGGCATAATACTTATTAAATATACTTCAAAATATATAACATGCCGATATTTGTTCATATTTGATAAGCAATCAAGAGTTATTTTGTTTTAAGTGGCATAATGGTTAGCAACTATCTGCTGTTGGAGGAGGCAAACTTTGTTTCTATGAACTCTGACTGAGCTAGTGGTCAGTAACTCTTATTCATTATTATTATTATTATATCATTCTATTATTATATTATTATCATGGGTTCAAGAAATTTGAAAAAGTACAAAAAAAAAGCACTTTAAGTTTGAAGCTTGTTATGAATTTATACAAAAAGGAGGACATTTCATGTTTTTCAAAATTCTGGGAGGACATGCCCTTTTTTTGGAGGACGTATATTAACCCTAGTCTTGATAACATTTTCCAGTCAACAGCTAAGTCACTTCCACCATGGCTTGCTGTTTCTCCATCTTCTGATTTTTCTCACTGCAGGAAGGTTGGGTAAGGCTTTCATCCCTGACTGTGTGTGCCAGCAACTCTGCCAACTACTGTGCTGTGCACCTGGACTTCTTGTCTGTCTTCACAGATGGCTCAAAGCCCAGCACACTGTGATGTCATCATTGCAGACCAGATCCCACTGTAAGGTGCCATTTTCACAGCAGAGTTGCATGCTGTCAGTCTTGCCTTGGACCACAAAGCAGCTAAGCATCATCATTGGTATGTGCTTTACACTGATTTGCTTACCTCACTACAGGCTTTTATTTCAATGAGGCCTCAGACTCTCTCCATTCTCTTAAAGATTTGCCAGTAGATTCATTATCTAGCAGCCACATATACTGTACTTTTTTATTGGGTGCTTGGTCATACTGACATCAGGAACAATGACTTGGCATATACTGCTGCAAAGCCAGCCATCCTCTATTTAGCTCTCCACTGTTGGTTCCATACTTGGTATTTTGGCAGTGTTTTATCAAATTCTGGTCACAGTTGCAAAGATCTTGGTCTGAACAGCCTAAGAACAAGCTCTTTGAGATCAAGTCTGTTATCAAATCATGGCAATCATCTTTTCACAGGAATTGCAAGAAGGAAATTGTGTTTGCTTGGCTCTGCATAGATTAGAGATTCTCAATGAGGGATACGAGATAAAATATTTTGGGGTACGCTGTGAGAGCTCAAAAGTTGCTAGATATGTCATATATATATATGTTTTATTTTATTCCCATTGTTATACGATAACTATAGTTTTATCTATCTATACCAGGGGTATGACAGTTACATACACATTTCCAGGGGGTACATGAAGCATAAAAAGTTTAGAACCACTGGCATAAATCATTCTTCTATCACCCATTCATTTTGTCCAATGGTGGATGAAAAACCTTTGTGACATCATTTTAAATGTTAAACTTATTTGGTTAGCATACTTGACTACTGATCAAGGGACCTAAGTTAGCCGTAAATGAGGCATAGAAGTTTCTTAGTGTTTTCTCCTGAGATTTGACTTCTTAACAGTTTCAATGGTGTATTATATTAACAGGCTCCTGTTGACCTCTGTAACAAGTAGTTGCTTGAGGTTTAATCTAAATTTTATTATAAAATAATAAAATGTACTCATGGCATGTAGTTGTATCACATATCCTTTGTTGTAGCCCAGGTAATTAGTTTCTTGGAAATAAGCGTAATCAGTAATAAAAGAACTCTACAATCCCATAGGTTTTGCAAATGGTAGACTTTAATCACTCATATCTAGAAGCTGAGCCTGCTACTATATGATATTCCAATCATTACTTCTATCACTTGTCACAAATAACCTTTTGCTGTAGAATGTCTGATAACACATAGACATATAATGAATCATTTTCTTCTGCAGGAGTATCAAATATGGAAGTTAAAATGGTTGTAGATTAAGATCTGTACCTTTTCTATATCAATTGCGATGCTAACCCTTGTCTCCACTTGCAACCACTTTAATTCTCCATTTTTGTGAACTCTTCAAATATATCAGGGTTACTTCTAAACATGAGGGGGCCACATTACAACCTTGAAGGGAAGCTGTCAGAAGACCATTGTTTTTTTTTTCACACTCTGGGCTAAATGGCCAGGTCCAGTACCCCAGGGGCTCGGAGAAGATTGGGGAAGGGAACCCACTGGACAGCTGTTAGGAGACTGATGGAAGCCTCTCCTTCAAGGCCATCCAGCATATTTAGAACATTGCGTGCCAAGCTGATTTCACTAAGATTTTCCCTGGGCCATGTGCCTTTTTTTCTTCAATTGTCATCGTTTCTACCTTTAAATATCATTTTATGTTAATTATTTTATAACTTGTGACTTCTAAAATAAAATTTTTTTGTCATTCATATATGAATGAAGTGGCCCCTCATGAAAATTTTAACCTGTGTTACCACTTCATTCAATTATATATCGCACTCCGGCAAGAAAAGTGACATAACTCAAAAATGCAGTATTTGAGAAATAGCAAATTAAAGAAATCATGATGAATGTGAAGTAGCCTAAAAGTAAAACTGACAACTGCTCCCTGGCAGTTAATTTGCGAGTTAGAGATGTGACGTTTTTCGTTCACATAGAGGAACACAATACCTATTTATCACTGACATAACCTCAAAATATGCATTTTTTGAGTTATGTCACTTTTCTTGCCGGGGTGTGATATGATATTCATATGAATATGACATGGGTCCAGACAAAAAACAGCATCATATATATATATGAAGTGGCCCAGCCAAACTATTAGCATCATTCATAAATGAATGATGTGCTATTCAATGTGTTAATGTGCATAATGTATGGCTCTACTGCCCACAGGGCCACAGCTTTTTTTTATTGTTTTTTATTTTTTCGACTTCAGAGAACATCTAAATAGTTAGGTGTCTCTTTTATCAAACTTAATTCATAAATTTTCAGGATTAATTTTAAAAAACGTTAAAAATGGATGATTTTTATGGGGGGGGATGGAAACTCTGAGCATATTTTTTGGGAACTATACCTGGCACATTAAGAATGAACTAACTCTGATGCCCAGGCTTATTTTATTATTTCTTGAGTTTCCTAGGGGTTGTGGATGGCTCAGTTGGTAGCACACCAGGCTTGTAATCTGTTGTTCCCAGGCTCAAATCCGAGGTGACCAGTGTTGAGATCTATATTAAAAAAGTAAATACCCCCCTCAAGCAGCTGTTTGTCACAGAGGTCTGACAGGAGCCTGTCAATTTATACACCAAAGTAGAAGGTTTGTGAGGATGGCAGTACCTCAGCAGAAAAACAACACATACATCCTTGCCTTACTCGGGGCTTGAACCCAGGCTCCTTTGATCAGTAGCCAAGCATGCTAACCACTTGGTCATGGGGATTTATCTATGCAAAACTCTCTGCCCTGCCTGCCCTCAGTCAGTAGGGGACACCACTGGGCTTGGAAAGATCACTGTCCATTATATGGGACGTAAAGCCATGGCCCCATGTATAGGAGAGCCATACTCTGTGCATGTTAAACAACACATTGGATGGCCTTAACAGTAGGCTACTATCTGTCTCCTAACAGTTGGCCAGTAGGCTCCCTCTCCCCAACCTTCTCTGAGCTTTCAGAGTCTTTGTGACTTCCCATTAACCCATTGTGTGCAAAAAAATGAGTTCAAAAAAAAAAAAAAAGCATCTAGCTACAGAGCAGGGAACCAACATCTGAATTTGAAATTCTTAATTTTTGTATACATTATATTGGTATATGAGAGAAATCTATTCAAATCCTCCAAACATAACCGCTTATCAACCAAATCAGATTTGAGCAGCTCTGCCTGGAGGGAAGAATGCATCATGCTGAGATGCAATTCATCCTGGTTGGAACTCCAAAAGGAAGTTAACTAGTGCTGCTGAAAGGTATAGGGCCTTAATCCACTACACTAAGAGTATTGTCCTGAAGGGCATTGTTAGAATTAAATACGTCATAACAGTGTACCATTGCACATAACCTTAAAGCTGCACCATTTAAGAAAATTCACACTAATACATAGTAACACAATCTCTTATCTAGACTCTTTGTTATTATTAATGCATTATGTTTTTCTGTTTGCTTATGATCCATTTCTCCTTATGCCACATAGTTGTTGGCAGTGCTGTTTAGTCCAAGTCGAAACAATTTTGGTGCTGCTGGAGTCAGAGTTGGTAAATTTTTGCCAACTCAGACCTCAGTGTAAATTTTAATGTTTTTGTGTGTGACGTCACTGGCAGCTATGTTGGTTAAACCACTTAACTAATGACATAATGTTTTCCATTTCAGACACTAATGCCATTAATTAATTTTTTCTTTTCAGAAAATATTTTTGATTTTTAATTTCCAACGAAGTCAGCAGTTTTTGAATATTTTACAATAACCACAGAGAAAAATTTTGTGTTTCAGTGTATGTTAGAAGATGATGATGGCAAAAAAATATGTTGAGCACAAATCAGTGGTTTTAGTGGCTCTGGTAAATGCACTAAGAACAAGTTATTTGTAAATTTTAGAGTTTCACCCTTGGCCTTAGTTTAATAAATTTTGCAGGAAAATTTTTTTCATTTTTTATTTCATTTAATAAAATTTTTATTTTGTCATAGTCTTAAATTGATTTTTTTTTTGTTTTTTGCTCAATGAATTTTGTTCTTTCATTTTTTAGATTATGGGTTTAAAAGGTGGCATGATGATTCATATTGGTGGTGATGAAATGCCTCTTGTATAATTAATATCATAGCAGATTTAGAATTAAATATACCTATGGAGTCAGATTTTGAGTGCCAACTCCACAGCCTTGGTTGTTGGACATTGTATGATGTCCAACAACCAGGGCTGACAAACAGGATAACTGAAGTAAAGTATTTAGGATGAAGAAAACTGTGCTTTAGCATGAGTGACTTCCTTATTTAACATCTATGTATTGAGCAATATTGGATTAGTTACCTTTCCTGATCATGGATGGTGCTATGCGACATAGTCAATGAGATTTAAAAATCACAAGTGAATAAATGATAGAGCAGATGATAGCTTAATGGTTAAAGCACCTGGCATGTAATTGGGAGATGTGGATTTGAATTCCACTCATCAGCAAATAATTTTTTCCATAAAATTATTTCTTAAATTATTTGTCAACAGGTAATCTGTGAATTTATTATTGATTATTTTACTGAATCATTACATCACTTGCTAAATATAGAAGGAAATTTCAATATATATAGCTCTGATTTGTGTAACCTCTCTTCACACTATCATGATAGCCATACTTCTGAATTGAAAGCATTTTAACATCACCAGGGGGAAACATTACCAACTTAAAATAATGTTGGAGAATTCACAGTTCAAAATTTCTTAGCTTAGAAGGAAAAATTAAAAGGGGGGAAAAATCAACAAATATGAAATTCAGTTTCTCAAAGGTTCAATTCTTTACTCCAGATTTAATGGCAAAATTTTAATCCTCCACTCAGAATTTGTTCATTCTTTTTAATAAAAATTTACCTCAAAACTACCCAATTGCTTAATTTTTTTTCTTGGTGGAGATGGCTCTTTGCCACACTCCAAGTCTGCTGCTGAAGAGGACTACTGTTCTGGACTTCCAGAGAAAAGTTGTTACTCTGACCTTTCTGACACTAAACTTGTGCTTTTCCATCTCTGTCACTTTATATGCTTTAAGATTTACTTATGGATTTGTCAGCTGCATGATGCATCTGAACAATCCAAAGAAAAGTATTAATAATTGAAAAAAATTGCAAATGTAGTCGTGAGTAGCTCGCATTATTTTCATGTCTTAAATTAAGCTAAAAACATAAATTTAGATGGTTTTTTTCAGATAAATCAGATTTTATTGTAATGTTACATAGAAAAATTTACTTTGGAGAATTTGCAGATTTCTTTTTCTATTTTTAAGCACAAAGTCTGCAAAGCAACCTCATCTGTGCCTGCAGAACTTGCAGGTGTGATGGATCAAGAAACCTACAACAAGGCACGAGCATACCATTTGGATAAGAGTTCCTTTAACTTTGTATGCAGTCTGTGGGAACAGATATTTCACACTGTAAGTTGTTTGAAAAGTGTATGTATGTTGTAAAACATTTCAAACTCTTAACATGAAACAAATGGAGTTTTCAATTGCTCTGCATGCACAGTAGGTTTTAGTTTTATATCAACAGCCATAATAAATTAATGGCCTCTTTCTATTAATATTTTTTCTAATAACTTCTTAATGTTTAAGAATTTTCTAATGAAATATTGCATTTTTATTAATAATATGATTGTCTATGAGTTAATGTTGAGTGTATGATGATTGTAATGATGATGGATGCATTAGCCTTTGCAAATGAGCTGCTAGATGAGATTCAGAATGAAAATGAAGCAGCAGATGGGAGCAAACTTACATCATCATCATCATCCTCAAGCAGCCATGGGCTACGGAGGTCCAACCAGACCGTGCAATTTAGTTCTCCAAGCAAGTCTATCCTGAGCTACATCTACTGCATCTGGCCACTGCACACCAATTCTAACAAGGTCTTGTTTGACATTGTCTGCCCACCGCATCCTAGGTCTCCCCTTCTTTCTGCGGCCTTTAGGCACACTGGTCATAACTCTATTCGCCAATCTATAATTATTCATACGGGCAACATGGCCAAACCAACGGAGTCTCTCTCTGCACAATATGCTGCTTAAAGGAGGTTGCAAACTCCCTTGCCTAACCTCATCATTAGTTACAAAGTAGAACCACCTAATGCCCAAGATACTGCTTAAGCATCTGGAATCAAAAGCATCAGGTTTCCTGTTATCCTGTTTACAAAGTGTCCAAGTTTCACTACCATAATTAACCCTAGAAAGAACCAAACTATTATACAGTCTAATTTTAGTCTTTAGGTGTATATGCCTATTTCTCCACACTCTCCATAGATTCTTAAAAGTCCCGGCAGCAATCCCTATTCGTCTGTTAATCTCATGCCACACATCACCAGTATCTGTTATGTAGCTCTCAAGGTAATTAAACTGTGACACCTGCTCAAGACTGCAACCATTCAGATTAACTGAATCACAGCCTGCTTGACCAATTTTCATCACTTTAGTTTTCTCTCTGTTTATAACCAAACCTACTCTACTACCAGTCTCATCAACATCATTTGCCAAAAGGGCTAAATCATCAGCATAATCTAAATCAGAAATTTTCGTATCTCCAGCCCATTTAAGGCCAAAATCTTTCCCTTGAAGTGAATTTCGCATAACATAATCAATAACCAAACTAAAGAGAAAAGGACACAAAATGCACCCTTGTCGAACACCAGACGTAATGCTAAACCAATTGCTACAAGCCTTACCAACTCTCACACATGACTCAGTGTTATTATAGAGAGCTTTCATTATGTTAACTAACTTGTCTGGTATACCATATGATTTCACAATCAACCACAAATTATGACGATCAACAGAGTCGAAAGCCTTGTTGAAATCAACAAAGCTAGCAACCAAAGGTTTCTGAAACTCTAAACATTTCTCAAGAATCTGCCTAAGTGAAAATATCTGATCCACACATCCCTTACCACTTCTGAATCCACATTGCTCATTACACAATTGACTGTCAACCAGATTCTTAATTCTATTAAGCACAATCATGGAAAGAACTTTACCTGGAACAGAGAGTAGGCTAATACCCCTATAGTTATCACAAGAACTGCGATCACCTTTTTTGAAAATAGGGATAACAATAGCTCTGGTAAAATCCTTAGGAACCATGCCTTTATCATAAAAGATATTCAGAATTTCAGTCATCCGAGTGGTAACCGAAACATTTCCAGCTCTAAGCATTTCTGTAGTAATTTCATCTACCTCTGGGGATTTATGAAGTTTAAGTTTAGAAACAGCCAAAATAACTTCAGATTGTGTTATAGGGCCAACATTAAAGCCACCAATGCATCTATTATCATTGCAAACAATGGGAATAGAACTAACTGCATTGTTTAGAATATCACTGAAATGCTCAGCCCACCTAGCCATGACAGAATCCTCACCTTCTATAACCTTACTTGTTTGTCCTTCAATCCCTGTATACCTGTCCGTTTTCTACCACACAAAACATTAACTATCTGGTACAGCTCTCTGCTGTTGTGCTGTCTAACTGCTTCCTCGGCTTTGTCAGCCAAACCATCAAGCCAAAGATTCTTAGCAGCAGCTAACTGATCTTTTACATGTTTATTAAGTTCTCTGTAATGCTTTCTATTAGGACTAGTAGGGTATTGATTAAGGACATTCCTGCAGTTCTTTCTTTCCGAAATAAGCTCAAGTGCCTTATCACTCAGATAATTCTGTCTCTTCTGCTCCTTTTTTCCTAAAAGAGTACTGTTAGTGTCCAAAAAAGCCTGTTTAAAATGATCCCATTCTTCCTCAACTTCAGTAGTAAGCATACCATGACTGTCATAATGACTCAGTAACCTATCATGGTAAGCTTTGGCTATAACTGGGTCTTTCAGAGCTTCAGTATTAAAAGCAAATTTTTTAATTAACCCTAGCACAACACTTTTTAAGTTTAAGTTGCAAGACACTTTTAACAAGGTAATGGTCAGATCCAATTTCAGCTCCCCTATATGTCTTGGTATTTCTAACAGAACTAGCCCATTTGCTGTTAATTAATATATAATCAATCATATTCCTATGCAGCTCATCAGGTGAAACCCACGTGTACTTATGTATGTCACGGTGTTTGTAATATGTGTTAGTTATTCTGAAACCATTGAGTTTACTTACCTGTAGGAGACGCTGCCCATTGACATTGCAGCTACCAATACCAAAAGGGCCAATCACCCCTCCCCAAAGGTCAGAGTCAGTACCAACTTTGGAATTGAAGTCACCAAGAACAAGGGTAATATCTCCTTTCTTGACAGAATTCAAAATATCCTGAAGTTGTTCATAAAACCTATCCTTCTCATCGGCATCCTCAGTGGGGGCATAACAGCAGATAACATTCAGGTCTTTAATGCTTGTCTGAAATTTTGCTGTAAGAAACCTTTCATTAATACACTCATATCCTAGAAGAGCATCACTATCGTGTCTGCTGAGAAGCAGACCCACGCCTTGGTGATGCTTATTGTCGTCCCTCCCTGAAAAGAGAAATTTAAGATTATTTTTAAGAATCTGACCTTTATCTGTCCATCTGGTCTCTTGCAAGCCGAGAATATCTAAATTATAATGGTGGAATTCTTGTGTGAGGACATCAAGAGAAAAAGCTCTGTGCAGAGTCCTCACATTCCAACTACCTATGGAGAGAAAATGGTTAGTAGGATGTTTAAAGAAACTATGTTTATTGAGAGAGGGAATGCCGACAATATCAAACAGCCCCCTAATCGCAGACATGGGGCAAAGACCCGTTCCCCCACCACTAAAGGCTGAAGCCATCTACAATGGAAGACTTCCTCCAATGTAGAATTTGATGATGCCAATAGAAGCAAAGAGTTCAGGTGCCTGCGATAACCTCTGCTCAGGATTATCCACCAGCTGATAAACATATCCTGTGAATCTATCCACTTGGGGCTGTCAACCCACAAACAAACAAAAAACACAGCGGAAGATTTTCCCTCCACAGAAGCCCACCAGTGCAGCAAAATCAGGATCCATAATCAAGCTCAGAGCCATATATCTGTCCAGTCCAGTGGGTTTATATGGTCAGCACCAGGACCCTGTGTGGTTGACCACTCCTCAGCAGGGTAGAAAAAAAAGAAAAGTAGCCATAGTTGTCCAGATCAGTAGGCCACACTAATCTGGCAGCCCTCCCCTTCTGTTCACTTCCACAAGAGAGTATCTCTTTTGAAAGGTACTAACGGTCTGCACCACGAGAAGGTGGGATCGGACATTAGGTGCTAGGCCTGGCCGGTTCTATGCATCATCACAGGCGATTGGTGCACAGCTCTCCTTCCAGTGACTACCTAGCTACCATTTACAGACCATTTACAGAACTGCTGGATCTTAATCACGATAATTTATTTTTTAAGCAATAAAGGCCTTTCTATATACAGAGTCAGTTATATCTTCAGCAATGTTCCCTGGGGAGAAGAGCTTCAAGTTATAAATTTTGAAATCTTATTTTTAGCTTAGCACTATTTTTTTTGCTTGAACAGTGACTTTTTATGCAAGTGTAGTATATAAAAGTTATGTAAAATATATGTAAAAAACAAGTTGTATTAGAAAACATTTAAAGTACTGCATATTTGTGTTTTGGGTGTTGTGTATTACATATGTTTTAATTTTACAGGTTGTTCTTTTTATAGGAGGTATCCCACTTTTATGGTCACTTAGTGGAAACACAGCTTCACACTTTGGTTATGGAAAAGATCATGAAGTATGACAACATACACTGCTTTTCATAAGTAGCATTATGTAAATATTGAAAAATAGTGCATTATAGTATGTTAATATAAGTATTTTCATTTTGATCTAATTTTCGAATTTGTGAAGTGTTTAATATGTTAAAGGATGAAAAAAACTTCTTAAGCAATCTATTGTCTTGAAGGCATAACAGAGTGTAAAATGTTGTGGAGAAGACATATGAAGGAGGCAAACAAATATTTAATAAAAATCTGTTGACGCTGCATATCATTAAAATGCAGTAGTTAAAATGCACCATCTTGAAATAGCCTGTCAACTAAAAAATAGATATTTTGATGCTATTAGTTATGGTGGATTATACTGCTTTATCCTGCTGCATTTTAATGATATGCAGTGGGAAAGATTTTATTAAATTTGTGATACATGCACTGTGATTTTTTAATTGTGGCAAATATTTTGTGGAGACTGCACAAACATTTGTATCATGACTCGAATTCAGATTTTGGGTTTCATTCTTACCATAGCCACATGGATTGCTTGGCACAATTTGAAGCATGTAGAGGATGTTGTATGTATGAAAATATTAAATATATTAGGTTGTGGCATATCAAATGCCTGATTTTGCAGATGCGTGAAGTTTTCAATGTTTCAAAGACTGAAAATTGCCAGATGGCACTGTGATATGTTGTATTAAATCATGAAGCCTGCTTTATAACACAGTAGCCATTTTGCCAGTAGATTTTATAGTAAGTGGATGTAAAAGTTTAAAGGGAACAGTGGATGAGTCAAATTTGATTTCTTATATGAATTTAAACTGGGGCACAACATTATGGAGGCAACTCACAGCATCAATGTAGCATTTGTGGAAGACACAGCTAGTGAACAGAGAGCATTGGTTTGAAAATTTTTTATCAGGTGACATCAGAATTCAAAATAAGCCATGTGGCCGACCCAAAGAAGTGAATGATAATGATCGATTGAAGGCTTTAAATACGACACATGCCAAGCTATATGAAGCATCACAGGCAAATTAGATCTGCATTATTCAACAGTTTCCCAGCACCTGGAAGCCATTGGGAAAGTAAGAAGTTGGATAAATGATTTCTGCATAATTAATGGATACTCACAAAGCAAATTGACTTGAAGTATGCGCTTCCCTTCTCACATGAAACCAAAGAGATTCTTTTTTGCATAAAGTTTGTGATGTGATGAAAAATGGATCCTCTATGGCAATAAATCAAATACTCTGGCATGTATCTGGAGAGACATGGGTTTGAATCCCACATGTCAGTGAAATTTTTTTCCACAAAACCATTTATTGCTCTATGACAGTTGTAAACATTCTGCTCAATGGTTGGATGTCATGGAAGCACCAAACCTAATCTTCACCCAAAGAAGGCTATGGTGACTGTTTGGTGGTCTGTCTGCAGCTGATGTTATCCATTGTTAATTCCTAAACTAGGTAAAACAATAAATGCAGAAAAATATTTTGCAGAACTCCAAAAAAAAAAAAGGACAAATTATGAAAGAAGCAGCCTGCATTGGTCAATAGACATAGTGTCCTACTGCTCCATGATAACACTCGACCTCACACAGTTACAGTATGAGACTTGCTCACCCAGCATATTCACTGCTCCATATTAGACTGTTTTGACTGTTCACAGACCCATCCGAGTGAAACCAAGCCTAGTCACTGAAATAAACATGGTCCAACACCTCAATTCCATTTTCATCAACAAAAGAACGAAACCAATGACATTACCATAAACGTTTTTTGTGGTCTGGTTCTTTCAGTTCATGAATGACACCAATGCAGTAGGCATGAAATTTTAACTTTTTTGTAGCCTGAAAACAGTAGCTGGTGACAGTCCAACCTGTGAAGATAACTTTCTAAGAGATTTTCTGGGTGAGCTAGTTAAACGCTGAGACACATCATCAAAAACTTCGGCAGTTAAGAGTGATGGCCGGCCTGGGCTCTTTCGATCCTGTACAGACCCAGTATCATGAAAAATTTATCAATCAAACAAGATATTGTTGACTTGTTGGGAACTGCAGACTGAGGAAACTTCAACTCAAATTCCTCTCTCACATATGGGGCGGGGATGGCTCAGTCGGTAGCATGCCAGACTCGTAATCTGCAGTTCCCAGGTTCGAGTCCCAGCTGGGTCAGCATTGAGATTTATCTCCGCAAAATTCCCCGCCCTGCCTACGATCAGTAGGGGACACTGATGGGCTTGGAAAGGCCGCCGTCCGTTGGATGGAATGTTAAGCTGTGGCCCCGTATGCAGGAGAGCCATACCCTGTGCATGTTAAAGAACACACTGGATGGCCTTGACGGGAGGCTACCATGTGTCTCCCAACAGCTGTTCCAGTGGGTCCCCTCCCCCAACCTTCTCAGAGCCTTCGGGATTCATGTGACTTGGCCATTTAGCCCATGGTGTGCAAAAAAGTGCCACTCAGAGGTAAAACAACCCAACCTCTCTCACACATTTGTAAGATTTGTATGCACAATAATTCTCCACAATAAATATAAGTTTGTTTTTGAAAAACGACATAGTCGATACAACACAAAGGAATGAATACTTGAATTGCTTGAGTGAGACTAGTGCATGACAAGGTCATTTCAACTGCTAAAGGCTGTTAATCTTGAGTACAGTAATGCCAACTGACTAATATTATGGCATAAAATGTACATGCACGTAAGTTCTACTCTCATATTTAGGGTTGCATCCTTTTTGAAATGCCCTGTATTAATAATTGGGGTTAGAAAATTCTGATAATCCTAGTAGTTAGGTATTGTGAAAATCATGTTTTAGTACCCAGGTGATTGGATGGTCAAGTTTTTTTCTCTCTATTAATACACTGGTGTCCGAAATTTGCATGTAATTCACAAACTGTTGAATATCTTGCGAATGACTTAAATTATTAACGTCACATTTTGTGTGTCAATGAAGTAGAATATACTGAAGGTCATATGCTTCCCAAAAATCACCTGACTGAGCAGAATTTGCATACCTTGTTCAAAAAGCAAATCCAGTGTGCTATAAAGGCTAATTTTATTATGCACCAATCATTTCTTATTGAGCAAGTATTGTGTTCATGTTGGTAGAGCATTTACTAAAAAGAGTATGACACAGATATATCATGTGGATGCATTGCTTACACATTGTAGAGCAGTGGAATCCCAGACTGACATGTCTAGGATTGTAAATGTACCCAAATCGGTACTTTCAAGATTTTGGAGATATTAGCCATAGACATGTGTAAGGTCATCCAAGAGTAAAAACAGCCCAGGATGACTAATATCTTGCACTAACAACCTGATGTGATAGGGTGATGTCAGCCAGGCCCTCTGGAGTTTTCTGCAGCAATTGGGAGAATAGTTTCAATGCAAATTGTTTGCACTAGAGAGAGAATTGTATGCCAGATAACTAAAGGTTTGTTTTCCCCTCAATCCCTCTCATAAAAACTGAACTAACATGATGAAGACAGCATAACTGGACCCCAGAGCAATGGGTGCACTTGCTCTTCACCAACCAATCCAAACTAGTCTTCAAACCGATTCTTGACATGATCTGGAGAGAGCAAGGGATTCCTTGCCAACCCTCTAACATTAGTGACTGACTACTATGGTGGTAGTGGTTTGATGGTTTGGGATGGCATAATGTCAAATGTATACACACAGTTTTACAGCTTTGCCGAAAGCACTGACTGGTTGGACATGTAAGGAAGATATCCTTCAGTTCGATGTGAGGATTTTGATGGATGATAATGCCCATCCTCATAGGGTTCAGACAGTCAGTTCTTTATAAGTGAAGATATTCAGTGGATGTAGTGACCAGAGTATTCACCAGATTTGAACTCTGTAGAGCATGTGTGAGATGCACTGGGGAGATGCATTGGAGGCCATCAATCCTCCCCAAGAACTGTCCTTGAGCTCCAATCTTCTCTCCTTGAAGAGTGGGATGTACTGTTACTAGACCTCATAACCAGCTTGGTAAACAAGAGAAGTTGTGATGCTTATATAGCTATTCAGTGTCCTCATACTCCATGTTAACCTCACCATTTTTGTGAAACAGGTCCCTTAGTTATGAACACTGCATTCATTTGCTTAACTTATGCAACTGATTTGCTCTATGCCTCACTGTTTATAACAATGCATTGTCACTCCAAATTTCATAAGCATTTCATTTTCATAGTTTTGAGACTCTCCAGAATTTATATATTATGTTTGACTTTTGGACAATAGTGTAGTTACATGAAAAATAGGAATGGCTATTTTTAAGTAATTTATTCTTTAATATCTTTGTGATTTTTTTCTAATGTAGATTATACAAACAGCTGTGTTTTCCTTGTTGGGCTCCTTGATCAATGCTTTATTGGATTTACCATGGAGCATATATGGCACTTTCATCATTGAACAACGTCATGGATTTAATAAACAGGTTAGCATTTGTAAAAAATAAAGATAAGTAGCATTGCTTTGTGATAATCTTAAAATAGTTGCCAACTATATATTTTAATTAACTACCTAGAAAAGTTTAGAAATGACAGGATGTAGTGAAAACAGGTAATTCAAATTCATACTGGGTTTCCAAAATTAAAAGTCTGAATTCAAAAAAGAATTCTTAGTATGGAGCTGTACACAACATGAGTAATGTATATGTTATATCATACCTTTTAATAATCTGCAACAAAACACTTTGCAAATTTATCAAATCTGTGAGATGATCCAATGATTGCAATAAGGATAGTCAAAAGTGAATGATCAGAGTAAAAGAATGAAGGGATCTCAATATGATGTATGTGGTCACTTCCTACAGCAATACATAATAAGGCTAGCCAGAAGACAGTGATATCTACTGTGTACCAGCTATATCACAGCCTTTATAAAGGTTTGAAATTGGAATTAGAATAATGTGAAGTTTTCTGAAAATATCCCATGTGTGCCCAATAGAGTTGAAATCTGAAGATGTGATGGTTTATTGATGCATGGAGTGTATTTCTAATTTTGCAGTATAACCTGAATACTTGAACCCTTAAAGTGTCAGGTTTCTGAAACAACTCTGGTTGCTTTCATTTTGAAGTGTTTTTAGAAAACAAAATGCCTTTAGAATCTTATGTTGAAGTAAATAAAAATAAGTTGTGATATATCAAAATAAAGAGCATTTAATTGTGAGTAGTAATAAAATATCAAAATTCAAGGATATTTATTTATCCTGGTAAATGACTTTTTTTTTTCATTTTATATATATATATAAAAGTAAAATTTGATTAGACATTTTCAAATTTAGTAAAAACTTTTTTCTACATTATTTTATTATTCCAATATAAACAGTTCGTTATATTTCTGTCATTACTTAAATATTTCATTATTTAGTTGTTTTATTTTTTTTTTGAATTTCCAGTTTTGAAAATAAGGCATGACAAAAAAAAAATGAAAACAGCAATGTAAAATCACTAATACTATGTTGGACTACAACATGAGTCCACTACAGCTTTTATGTGTCATAGCATAGAAATGACCAGTGTCTGAAAGACAGCAGGAGGGATACAACACCATTTGCCCACAAGAAATGTGATCAATTCCTGCTTGTTCAATGTAGCTGGAAAATGCTGTTTAAAATTTCATTCCAGCAGTTTCGTTAGATTTTCTAGCAGGTTGAGATCTGGTAACTGCAGTGTCCATGATATGTGAAATAGTTCATCCTAAAAGGCAGCTCTTTCTTCATGAAAGAAATGTATCATTGGGTGAAGATGATCACTTAGGATTGTCAAATAGTGATTGGCTTTAATCTTGCCTTTCGATGGAATGAGTGCACCCAAACTATGCAATAAGAAATTACTCCACACCATTGCAGAACCTGCAGAACCTTTAATGTAGGAATCAAGGAATTAGAGTTCTAAGATTCCTTTGGTTGCCATGACACATGCACTCATCCACTTGTTGGAAACAAAGTGTACAACGATTTGTCAGAACATATTGCTTTCCTACACTGCTCAAATCTCCCTGCACCTCTTTGCACTACTGGATATGACAATGTGATTGACAAGTGTGATGAATGACATTCTTGATGTACTGTTTTTGATGAAACTAGCCTCTTGCATCCTATGTTGAAATCTGTGCACAATTGATTAGCTGTAGTATGCAGGTTTCATTTTGCACATCACACTCAAGTCCCATTTCTGGAGTATATTCTTTCATTCACTGTTGCCCTTTGCAGATGATATCTTCCCTTTAAATTTCCATGCAGACATGACCTTGGAAACTGTTCCTCATAAAACTAGTAAGTTCAGCTTCTTAGTGGCTGAAGCTTCTGCCAAATGCATTCCATCAATCATGCCCCTTTTGAAATCGCTAAGGTTTTCTCTCAATGACATGGTACCAATAATTATGTGTTGTTATGCTGAGTTTGGCTTTAGAGACATGACACTAAGCATATTGGGATGTTATTTGCATGTTTCATGCTTTCGTCAGTGGCACATGGATGCCACCGTTTAGCATAAACTGAAGGCTTTCTGCAAACCTTGGTGTTTCTATTTTCCTGTCCATTACCAGTCTGTAGGTCATTTGATTTAAATTCAGTGAGGCCTGTCCACCACAGGTTTCTTCACATGTGATGAAAATGTGAAAAAATGTAGCCATAAAGTATGAACTTGCCCAAAATAAATAAAAAAATAAATACCCCCTCAAACAGCTGCTTGCCACAGAGGTCTGACAGGAGCCTGTCAGTTTATATGCCATAATAGAAGGTCTGAGAGGATGGCAGGCCCTCAGCAGAAAAACGACCCAAACAACCATGCCTTACCCAGGGCTCAAACCCAGGTCCCTTAGATCAGTAGCCAAGCGTGCTAACCACTCGTCCATGGGACAGCTTAAATACCCCCTCAAACAGCTGCTTGCCACATAGGTCTGACAGGAGCCTGCCAGTTTATATGCCATAGTAGAAAGTCTGAGAGGATGGCAGGCCCTCAGCAGAAAAACGACAAAATAATCAATCAAAAGAAAATTTTTTTTTAACTTTAAGTTTTCCAAAAATTTCTTTTGTGGTAGATGAGAACTCTAAACTTGGTGTTAATAGAGCAATTTTAGATTGTGAATTCCAAAAAATAAATAAATAAATAGTTCTATATTAAATTAGCAAAATGTGTTGTGTTTTAAGTTTTTTTTTTGAAAAAAGTGATATGACCTTATGTATATAAAAAAAATTAAACTTACCTATGCATTATCCTCTGCATAGTGTTTGTAACATATCTGAAGTATGATCATTTTCTAGATAACAAGAAAATAAATTATTGAACTTTTACACATGCTATCTGTAACATAAACTTCAAGGCCCACATTGCACATCTCAATATTCTATTTTCTATGCACTCAGTAGATGCTACTGATTTACTTTGCTGCTTAGTCAAGCAACCTAACTTCTACCATTCAGTTGCTGAACACAACTATTATGTCAGTGCAATAACAGTAAGTAAAAAGAATCTATTTGTGATAAAGGTGCAAAGAAAACTCCATGACTTGATGCAAAGAAAACTCCATGACTTGAGTGAGAAATTTAGTAACAGAAATACAAGTGCAGAGTGATACAATAACTGAAACCATAGTTAAGTAACCTGTTAGTAATATGTTTATTGCATAGCTGAAATGAAATTAAAAGTACAGTCAAAACTGGTATCGTCATCAATGTGCTTTATTAAGTAATATTAACAGAACTATAAACCTGAAATTATAGTGTGATTATAACCTTTTTTCAGGCACAGCTGCACAAATTTTCAATCATTCATAAATTGCATACATCTCTAAGAGGAGGTGTGAGGGATTAGGGATTTTGTTATGTTGGGGAAGAAAAAAATGACAAAATGGAAAATAATGCTAAATTGTTTGTCTTTCTCAATTAGGATTTTTTACATTTATTGTTATCACAACACTCACTAAGCCAATTAGTAAAGACCTTTACAAAAAGAAAAGCATTATGTAACACGGTAGAGAGAGTCCATCTAGCTTCACAATCTCAAGATTGGTTATAACTACTAATATTGAGATTATCTCATATTCTGCCTGGTGACAAAGACACTCGTGGTGAAAAAAAAAAGATCACTCAGGATAAGTTAATGGCCCCAAATGATAAGACATCCTGTGAATGTTAAAAAAAATGTGCATTCTGTGACTTGAAGGAAGGCTCACATCTGTCCATCAGTGGGTATCTTTTCTTAACATCTCTAAGTTTTGTGGGTCTCTATGATTTGCTCATTTAGCCCTTTGGGCAGCAAAAACATCATCTTGCCATTTTTTTAATGTGCTTATTGTGCCAGATATATTAACTATTAGTAATAAAATTTATATTTTAATATTTGTTTTTATATTTCATTCTCTGATAATATTTATAGATTAATGCAAGTTATTAGTTTAATATACGATTTAAGCTGTAATACATTCTAAAGGTCATTAAAATATTCAATCAAAGAATGAGGTGTGCATAAACAAAGTTTGGTACATATGCCATACTATTAAGCCCAATGGCCAGAACTGCCGCATTTACCAAAACCTAGGTAGTAAATACCCAGCTTATCTTTAACTCGTATTTATAAACCTTTTGAGATTATTCATAGAAAACATGGAGTAATGACAAAAAGTAGTTACCAGATGTAGTTAGCTGGCACAACAGCATTGGTTGTCAACCTTTGCTGGATGTTACAGTCAGCTTCATGTTGTTCACTGTTGAGCACTTATTTTCCAAACATTGCCAGTCCGTGTAAATACACAGCTTGATGTTAAACATTGAAGCAGTTGTAGAGCACATTGGATGGAAGCCTTGTTGATATTTAATAGCTGATGTTAGCAGATGTTCAAGCAATCTTGTAGATCATTGACATCATTAACAGTCCATACTCAATTATTACAAATTACTACTTCACTGTGCAGACTCTGGTATATATCAACACTACCCATGCACGACACTCAGACTTACATGAATGGCTTTAAAACTCTAAAAAAAATAACTAGACAATGCATTTCAATTCTAAAAGATTAAAAATATTGCTGGCTCCACGATATTGTGAGGGAGTAACGTGTTTCACCAGTCTCATATGTTTGGCATCTTCATGGCTCGACTTAAGTGTATCCCGTTTATTTATAGATTAATGCTTAAGTGTTAATTTAACTTTTTATTTAAAGTGTTCTTTACTTTTAAAGCAGTAAAAGATGCTTGAAACTGTTAAGGTGGCTTAGAGTTTCACTGATTTTTAGAAGTATCAAGTTTTGTAAGAATCTCATTCGAATGAGAGCGAAAAAATTCATTATAAATGTGACTGCAGTTCATGCTTGGAAGCATTTTTATAATTTTTTGTCTTCTGTCTTTTAGACTGTAGGATTCTTCTTCAAAGATAGGATCAAGAAGTTTATTGTTATGCAAGCTATTGTTATTCCAATTATTTCATGTATCGTTCATATTGTGAAGATTGGGGGTGATTATTTCTTCATCTACCTTTGGCTGTTTTGTGTTGCAGTATCTTTGGTAAGTTTACTGTGATACATAAATTTTTATAAATGGAAAATTCATTATAAAATAGTTGGCAAGATAACTTATTTTAACAACTATCTTAATACACAAGTCATTACATACTCTATTTTTTAGCATATAATTATATAATATATTCTCACTGTCAACTGAGGGGCGGAGGTGGCTCAGTTGGTAGTGCACCAGACTCGTAATCTGTAGTTCCCAGGCTCGAATCCCAGCTGGGCCAGTGTTGAGATTTGTCTCCGCAAAATTCCCTGCCCACGGTCATTAGGGGACACCGATGGGCTTGGAAAAGCCGCCGTCCGTCGGATGGGACGTTAAGCCGTGGCCCGTGTGCGGGAGAGCCATACCCTGTGCATGTTAAAGAACACGCTGGATGGCCTTGACGGGAGGCTACCATGTGTCTCCCAACAGCTGTTCCAGTGGGTCCCCTCCCCAACCTTCTCTGAGCCTTCGGGGTCCATGTGACCTGGTCATTTAGCCTATGGTGTGCAAAAAAGTGCCGCTCAGAGGTAAAACAACCCAACCCTGTCCACGGTCATTAGGGGACACCAATGGGCTTGGAAAGGCCGCCATCTGTCGGATGGGACATTAAGCTGTGGTCCCATGTGTGGGAGAGCCATACCCTGTGCATGTTAAAGAACACACTGGATGGCCTTGATGGGAGACTATCATCTGTCTCCCAACAGCTGTTCCAGTGGGTCCCCTCCCTTAACCTTCTCTGAACCTTCGGGGTCCTTGTGACCTGGCCATTTAGCCCATGGTGTGCGAAAAAGTGCCGCTCAGAGGTAAAACAACCCAACCCAACTGTCCACTGATTAAAATATCAATATGGAAAATTCAATGATGGAATATTAAATTAGTGTTGTCAATGAGAACAAAACCAAGTATATGTTTTAGATACAAAGGGTGGGAAGAGTTGGGGGTTTGCTGAGGCAACAGCAGAGAACCTAGACATCCTTATTCAATCCCTGGATAAGATATAGAACTCTTTCTCGAAAATAGTTCTCACTGGGAACACTGTTCGTAGTGAAGAGAAATGTGCTTAACAGCATCTTCTACAAAGAAATGCTCTGAGAAAGAAATTAGTGTGTGAGACAGTCAGCTCTGTATACTTTAAGTAACAGCCTGAAATTATACCCAGGAGTTCATGACAAAATTTAAACTGTATTATTTTACATTATCCTATATTTTATTAATTTAAAACATTTTTGAGAATTAATAAATCATATGTGTTTGCATATACCCAGGCTTATTCTTTGCCACTTACCTAACTGTATGAGAGACTGTCTTGGTACATTGGGCCTTGATTAATTGTACCAATAAAGTTTTTAAATGCAATTTTTCAATGTTATGTCAGCTATTATAAATATATAAGTATGTTTGAATATGTAGTAGTGCCTTTATGTGAATGAGATATCTTCAATAAATTTCTAGGTGTGACTGTGCAAGTTAGGCATGGTATTAGAAAGAAAACTTATTAACCCATCTATTTACCTTTATCTATGTATGCCAATAGCCAAATTAAGCATTATATATCACTCATAATTAAGAAATAATACTGTTAAGAATATGTCCATATCAAGTATTTTTCACCAGAAACACATCCTGAAAACGCAAGGAATATTGCTACATACAGTTTTGCTGTAGTTTAAGTAGCAATCTTTATTTTGGTTTTTGTCTTGTATTTTCAATAGGCTGTATTAATGTATAGGAAGTTGAAAAAATACCAGTTTCTCAGTGATGAACGTATTTTTTATGGTTTGGAGCTAGACGTGTTATGTAGTTTAGTGAGCATAATTTTAAATAGTAATTCATTACAAAACCATACATAAGTTTCAATTTTTATTAATAAATGATGCATTTTATGAAATTTTAACCAATGGTGTGAGTATATATTTAAAATGTGTATGACCATATGATAGCTTAAAAGATTATTTCCTTTTTAAAATTTTGGAAGGGTTTGAAAATATGAGTTTGAATATATTCAGTTACCACTGTTTGATTCTACTTATCTTAAATAGCCTGCTAGAAGTGATATTGATTTTGATATAAGTACAGTGAAATGTCAGTGTAACCAAAATATATTAGTTGTAACAAAATTTCATTATAGTGAAAGTCAATAAAAAAAGTTCTATGAGGACTACATACTACAAAATAATTCTAATGAAAGAAATTTACTGTGTATTAGAGTATTCTTAAAAAGAAGTAAATTTGTTTGTCTGTTCCAACAAGCATCTTTCAGTGAATTTTTTCACTGCTAACAGGAGACAAAATTTTAAGTTGTGACACAGAAGAGAAGAATCCTACAAGCTACTCCTAGTTTTTAACAGACCTTATACAAAGACATAAGACTGAAATCACTGTAGATATTGTCTCGATTAAAGCTAATCACTATGCCAGTTAAGGCATTAAGGCTTAAATTCTTGAATGATGCCACAACTCTCCAACACATTTTCAGAATGTCTTTTTGTGTCATTATGAAATGATGAAGACTTCATGACACATTGGCTTTTTCTTCTTGTATTATTCATCTCTTATTCTTTCTTCTCCATATTATACCGTATGCAAAGACACAACTAATTAATGAAATTAACTGAAACAATAATAATAATGAACAAAACAATAACTTTAATGAATAATAAAACTTAACATGCGGAGTGATAAAATATAACGTTTAGTAAGTATCTATGGTGAATACAGGGATATCAGCAAAAATGTGTGCTGGGCAATATACAATACCAAGTGATTGGTAGACATTTCACAGCATTTAAATCATTAACTTTGTCAGATGCTAAAAACCAAACCACAAAAAATTTGAAATATACATTGTACATATTATTTAAGGATTTCTCTCTACAAATTTCATTATAGTGATCATATTTTTTTTTATTCCGAGATAAATATTTATAATGTTAAGCTGATATTTATCTTGGAATAGTATTGTATTAATTAAATGAGCATTTTTATAGAGATGCATAGTAAATTGGCTGGGGATGGAATTATGTTGAATATTTTGTTACTCTGGATTGGTTACAATAATATTGTATAGGTGTATATTCATAAATTTTCTCTTGACATTTATAATGAGCTTATAGGTTACAAAATGTATTAAGTTTGTTTCATCTAGATCTTGATGACAGTATATGCTGACTATATTGCACCTTTATTTGACAAATTCACTCCACTTCCTGATGGTGCTTTAAGAAGCCAAATAGAAAAACTTGCTAAGAGTATTGATTTCCCTCTAAAGAAACTTTATGTTGTAGAAGGTGAGATGAACTTGTTTTTTTAAATAGTATGTATAATTTTTGATGTAGCACTTATATGTGTCCAAATTCTGTGGCTCTGCTTTAAAATATTTGCATTATTTTTAGTTGTGAAATTTTTTACAAATGATAAACATATTTATTAATGGTCATGATCAATAGTTACTATCATATACATTGAAACTGGTGAATGCTGTTTAATTTAAATTTTTAAAATACATTTAAAATTTTAATTTTAAACTCTTGTTTTTAAAAAATGTTAATATTGCAATTTTGTTATCAGTTCATCTGAATGTATCAGCTTCTTTTTTAGAGATAAATTAAAAATGAACTCATGAATTTTGTACATGGCAAAAATTGCATCATATGTACTGGATGGACAAATTCTTATATACACCCCAATAACAGTATGCAAAGCAGAAGTATCGCATCCAGTCATATGGGACATTGACACTGACAATGCCTATAAATAGAGCAGGTCTCTATGCATTGGAAACCAGTCACGGAAAAGTAATTATGTAAAGGCAGTGATGTAAGTTTGATCATGGCCAGATAGTAGGTGTGAGGAAGGCCAGTTGTTCAATCACTGCAACTGCTGAACTGTTAGGATTTCCACATCAGACCATCGCACATGTATACCAAGACTGTGAAATATGACAAAACTTCTAACCAGAAGGAGAAATGCGGACATAAACATGAAATTGACTCTCAAGGTGAGTGCAAACTGCCCTGAATTATTACAAGGAATTGCATGGGTACTGTGGAGCAGATAACATTAGAATTGAATGAGGGCACATTCACAAGCTTATGCACAAAGACTATCTGTTGTACCATGGAAGAAATAGGCTATGGCAGTCATCCACATCATATCCCCTTGTTGACTGTAAGGCATTGAAAGACTAGGCTGCAGTTTGCAAAAGCCTATTGCAACTGGAGTGTGGAGAACTGGAAACATATCATCTGGTGTGATGAATCATGGTTTAAAGTCTATCACGCTGATGGGAGTGTGCACATGTGATGTAAATCATACAAAGCAATGGACCCAGCTTGGCAATTTGGAGTCATGCAGACAAGTGGAGGCAGTGTAACAGTTTGGAGTGCATTTACATGGGCTTCCTTGGGGCCCATCATACCCATTGAGACTTCCATCACTGGCAGAAAGAATGTGAACATCCTCACCGACCATCTACACCTGTTTGTAACGATTATCTTTCCCCACCATGATGCCATCTTTCAAGAGGGCAATGCAACACAGCATACTTTCTGAGTGGCGACCAATTAACCTTAGGAACATTCAAGTGAGTATACCATACTTGAAAGTCCCCCTGGATTGCCACACCTGAACCCCATTGAGAATTTATGGGATGAATTGTAAAGATTTGTTCAAGCCTGCCAAACCCCACCAGCAACTGTGGATGCTCTACACAGGCGATCCATGCTTCATGGATGGCAATATCACCTCCGTGTTTTCAACACCTCATTGAGTCCTTACCAAGATATCTGACACTGTTGTGTGGGCAAAAGGTGTAGCAACAGGTAGATGTATATAATAATTTGTGCATTCAGTGTAATTCACATCAATAATTTTTGCCCAATGCATACTTCCTGGAACTCTCATCAGACTGTACCATAAGTTTGTAACCACTAATATTTGCCATTGTATTGAGTATCAGGTACATACAACAAAATGTTGACATTTAACTTGGAGATAATATTGTCTACAGTATTACTTTATGATGGGATATTATTCTTTATGTAACTAAATAACTGATATACTGTGGTTTAAAACTTAAGCAACTAAGGTTGATTTCCAATGAATCATGTTTATCTTGAAGTACTTTTAAACTTTTTATAGTGTCATAAGAGATTAAAACTTTATTTTTAAATCTCCCTTATCAGTGTATCATATATGGCTCTTTGTTTATAACATGAGGTTTAAAATTGTATAGCTCATTTAAAAGTATGTCAGATATATATTTAGATATCTCTTTCTTAATCTTAGGCTCTAAACGGTCGGCACATAGTAATGCATACTTTTATGGGTTCTACAATAACAAAAGAATAGTTTTATTTGACACACTATTAGAAGATTATACTCCATTAAATACTAATGGGGAAGGAGATGATGGTAAAAGTCAAGATCAGGTATAGTGTGAAACAGAGCAATTTTGCTCATTTTTTTATTTTATATATTTAACTTATATGGTTGCATGCAGTATTTCCTTTTCTTTATTTTTAGTTTTGTAAAAAAAAAATACAAGCAGAGATAATTGTGCAACATCTGCACATTGCATCCCACCAATTCAATTTTTTTGAAATTTTTGCATTGCTTTAAATCCTTCTATGTTCCACATCACTTGCATTGTCATCATTAGAATCACATATAAAGTATAAATTATTTAATATATTAAAAAGAAATTCATTTAAATTGTGAAAATTTTCTTTTTATATTGGCTGTCTTAGTAATTGTGTAGTTAGTGCGTTTCACTGCAGAGCAGAGGTATCAGTTTGAATCCTGAATAAGGCATGGATGTTTTCTGATTTTGTTAGTTCTCTGTGTGAGGTTCATTTTTCTGATAGGTGTATTTTTTATGCCATATTGCAAAATCATGCCAAACCTCCATGACATATATGCTCTCCATACCATTACTATGACTATTTATGCAAGGCTTCAATAAAATTGTCTATTTAGTTAATAGTGTTTCAGAATTCAATTAATTTCCACTTGGTAATAGGATTCCTACATATATTAATTCAAAGCATTTAGTGTACAATATTTTCTTAAGATCTTAATAAGTTAAAAATTTGTTATGAATTACTAGCAAAAAATTGTTCTTTTTTATACTTAAGACTTTTAAAATTACAATAGGGAAATGTGTAACATTATTGAAATATGTTATATTCTTCTGTAACTTTAAATTTCAGTTGCAATTGCAAAAAAGAGTATTGTTAAAGTGAAATTAATTTTGAGCTTTGTTCAAGTTTCATAATATGCTATAAAATAAATGCACACCATTAAGTAATCACTATATCATCTATTAATTCCCTGAGTGCTAGAAACTAATTTCTCATTTTCACTTTTCAAATTCTAATGACCTGGAAATAATATTTCTGTTTTATGCTAGAAGGTCTAATTTTTTAAGGTGTAATTTTGATCAAATATCAAAATTTATATTTAAAATTGTAATATAAATTTTTTGCATGTTTCTGCTTGTAAAAATGATAAATTTGAAAATTATTCCCTTTGTTTCTGTAGTGATTTCACTCATTTTTTGAATCAACATAATTTGCATCAACTGCTGATGCATACATATGTTTGTTTGTTCTCTTGCTGTTCCATATGTATATTACTGATCAGTTTTGGTTTTGCAGCTGTTGGCCTCATTTCCCATCTGGCAAAGTTGAAATATTATATCTAAAATGAGGTAAAGGACTGTGGAAAAGTTAAATAATATTTTAAAGCATATAATTTTAATTGAAACATTGAAATTGAGTTCAAATCAATTTGGGATATATCTTTATAACTACTGCAAAAAAAAAAAGTTCAGCTTTAAAATAACAAAAATTTCAGTTTAAAATTGCAATTTTTCTAATGTTACTGTAAAAGCATTTAAAAAAATCACGAAATTTAAGTGCATTTTAAAAATAGTTTTCCAATGTAATACCTGAGCCCAAGTTACCTGAGGCAGCTACCATTTGATGCTGGCAAACTCTGACATGTTCTGTATTGTTTCATTTTCATTATGGTTTCAAAATAACTATCCTTTTCAGTTGAGTTATATATTTGAGGAATGCTAAATATTATTCTGTAAGTAGCAAAGTAAAAAAAAAAATCTTAAAATATGGATTAAAAGTAATGTAAATAGTTACTGGATGACAACCTCTACTACAAATAAAAATTGGTACCTTCAGTTAAAAAGCTTGAAAGCATTTTAAGAGGTGGAATTTTAGTGAAAATTTTAAATGCTTTTTATAAACGCAGTAACGTTGGAAAATTGCAGTTTTTAAATTAAAAGTTTTGCCATTATTTTAAAGTTTAATTTTTTTTGTAGCAATTATACAGCTATATCCCAAAATGATTTTAATTCAATTTCATTTATCATTTATTTTGGTTAAAGTTTATATGCCTTGAAATTTTTTTATTTAATGTTTTCATATTTCTTTGCCTCTTTTAAGATATATTTTTTGGTTTATATTTATGTTGTTTTTAAAGGAAAATAAATTTTGTGTCACTACATCCTACTTTGTTTGTCAGTTATTGTAATTCTGAACGTGTACATTGTTTAATTTGCAAAAATGAATAAAAAAATTTAGAAAATATTAAATTGAGGATTTAGTAGTAATAGAAATATTGTGAACTATTTATATTTTTATGTTGGAACAATAAAGTTAGAAAAACATTGGTAATTTATATTTAATTTTTTTGCTGAATTTGAAATGAAAATATATAAATATTTTGTTTAAAAAATGTAAAAATTTGTTTATCTTTATCTTTGAATTTTTAATATTTTATTACTCAAATAAATGCTTTCTGTTTTGATATATAACATGATTTGTTCTGTTTGTTAGTTACTTCAGAATAAGACTGTAAAGTTGTTTTATTTTTGAAAAAATTTTAAAATAATTTGCCCACCAGAGAGAGTTTATTCTTCAGAAACATGGCAATATAAGGGTTAATAATCACATTGTTGCTTTTTCAGAATACAGATTAAACTTTTAAAGATAGTGTTTAGGGGTTAAAAAAAACTTGCCCTTAAAACCATCTGCTCTTAATAAATTTAATGAGAAAAGAAAAAATTGATGAAGTTGTTTCCACATATTTTCCAATTTATGTATTGATTTTGTAATGATCATACATTATCACGATAGTAACCTAGAAAGATAGTAATAAGTAACAATGCATTTATCAATGTTGAACACATCACATTTTCTTAATTTTTATGTTTGTAACCTTTGTGTTTCTTACTTATTTACATATAACTGCTATTTATTTGATATTTTCACATTAAATCCTGAATAAATTTTTATGGTCTTAATGTGTTATCACTCCCCCAAGATATCTAGTATTTATAAATTTCAGTTTCCTATTCTTTCTGTTATCACAAAATTTCTGTTGTATTATTTCCCAACATTTTCTAGGTTTATAAACTAAGATTTAGAATGTGAAATATCATTGTTTTAATGACTTTACTGCATCCTTTATTAGGCATCAAGAAGAACTGGTTGTAATAATGATGAAGTACTTGCTGTTCTTGCTCATGAATTAGGGCATTGGAAGCTTAATCATGTGTTAAAGAATCTTCTCATTGCTCAGGTAATTCTATAGTGGGAGAAAATATACATTAAACCCTTTCAGAACTTTTTTTTTTTGAAAAACCTTGCACATTTACTCTTTTAAAATACATACAAATGCAAAAGTTAAAGAACAAACTAAAAAAAAAATTAAAATTTCTCTGAAACATTTTAAGGTAATTTCATGAAAAGAGAATGTTTTTATGTCTAATGCAATGACTAGAGCAACTGAGCTGTCTACTGGCTATGGTTTTGATTACTAGATCCTAGACGTGTAGCACTGGTAGGTGTATTGGTGAAAGAGAATGTACCTCATATTTCCTATTTGTAGGTTGCTGGCCCCAGTTTAATAGATACACAGAATACTACATATTAACTGATAAATGATGATCAGATTACATTGCAGGTATTTAAACTCTCAATTCTAGCAAACCTGAATGCTTGATTCTAAACAGAGTTATTGCTAACACATTTCCATAGCTATTGAGAGAATCTAAATAGATATATGTCCAAATGAAAAAAAAAATATGACAGAGAACAATCCTAGAAGATACTTCTAGCTTTACAGGCCTTCTCATACAAGGACACACCCTACTAGGACCTGAGTCACTGCTGATCACTACCTCAGTTAAAGCTAACACAACATACAAAGTTGGCTTTGCTGGAACAGTGTCTAACCCCTTAACCACTAACTCTTGATATCCTTTCTTAGGAATTCCAATGATTAACCCATTTCTTCCCAGTGTTGCGTACACATAATACAAAGTGTTGCGTGTACGTAACACTTGGGAAGAAATAGGTTAAGCTAGGTATTCTGGGCTTAGGAGACACCAGACTGATGGGTAATTAAGGTCAGTTATTAAAAATCTTGCATTTCCCTTTTTAATATGAGGTGATATGACATTTACAGGATGTAAATTTTCTGCTCAGCAGAATGCCAGTGATACTCTTTTTAGGATAATAATGCAAATAAAATAAATACCCCCTCAAGCAGCTGCTTGCCACAGAGGTCTGACAGGAGCCTGTCAGTTTATATGCTATAGTAGAAGGTCTGAGAAGATGGCAGGACCTCAGCAGAAAAATGCCTTATCTGGGGCATGGTAGCATTAAAGATTTTTTATAGCTAAATTTAAAAAGGGACTAATGACTTAAATATTTTTTGTTTATATGCCGCTACTGAGGATTCTGATGAGAATGAGAAAGACAGTTTTTAAAATTTCTTTAGGATACTTTGAATTCTGTTAAGGAAGAAAATATTGCTTTTGTGCTTGGGGACTTTAGTACAAAAGATGGCACTTACACTTTTAGGAAGGAGTGATAGATCCTTTTGGCATAGGTAGTTACAGCAACAATCGAGAACATTTGATTCATGTAAGCAGCTTAATAGTCTGAGAATAATTAATGTTACAAACACTGGAATATTTGTCAATTCATTTTTATGGATTGCATAGAAATGTTACACCACCAGGTCATACAGGGAAGCTGAGATTGAGTCTGATCATTATCTCGTTAAAAGAATATTACAAATGAAGCTTAAAAAATACTGTGCTAAGGTTAAAAACCATACATTTAATACTGAATTTATGAAACCATGTTGAGTTACTTAATCATTATAATAGTTATTTGCTTACTACTGAGGTTGAGGATGAATGGGACAATTTGAATGGACTATTCCTGAAACCAATAATATTGTGGGTAAAAAGGAGCATATGAAACAGTCATACAAATAATAAAGCAATACAGCTTATTTCTGAAAAGTGCATGAATTAAAACTCTACTGCTCTTAAAGAGAACATTACAGATAGCTTAATAAATGTTTGAACTGCATGAAGATTGCAATTAAAATAGATATATCTGGCTTTAATGTTTGCCCTATATAATCTAAAATTACTTTCGCTATTTAAAAATTAAAGCTGTGTAAGTTTCAAGGGGCAGATGAAATTACTGCTGAAATACTAAGAGCTGGATATATTTTCTATGATAAAGCAGTTGTTCTTAAGGATTTTACTAAAGATATTTCAGAAAAGCTAATTTGCAGGGTTTTTTTTGTTTCTTTGATAATTACAGGAGCATTAGGCTACTTTCTGTTCCTGATAAAGCTCGTTTGGATAATTTTACTTAATAAAATTAAGCATTTTGATAGACTATTTCACAGTGAATTGTTGGGCTTCAGAAATAATAGGGGCAATAGACCTTTATTTTTCATTAAGGCAGTTTTTTGACAAATGTTTAGATTTTAAAAATCATAGTAACTTCATAGATTTCAAATAAGCTTTAGACTTTGATATATTTATTTGCATAATTTGTAGTCGACTATAAGATCTTATGGAATACTTGAAAAAATTAATATAATATTAGCTCTGTGGAATAATATTGAGTTATGTGTGTGAAAGTTGGTAAAACTTGTAATAATTGGTTTAGACAAAGTAGACTGGTGTAGACAAGGCTAAATTTTGTCATCCTTTCTCTTTGGTTCATTGATTATGTTAGGAATAAACCTATGGATGGAGTTTGGGGGACTTTAGATTGTCTGGAAATCTAAAATTATTTGACCTTGGGTACACAGATTTAGCAAATAATGTTCATGACATTAATTCTTTATTAGAGTTGTTAATTGGGTTGGTGATAGATATTGAGGAAACTAAATTGATGTAAACTGGTCAGGGGGATTGTGTCAAGTGAGGAAACTAAATTGATGTAAACTGGTCAGGGGGATTGTGTCAAGTTCTTTGAATGGTTATGTTCTTGTGCAGATATCTCGGTTAATTTCCTTTAAGACCTGTCTGACAGATATTGACACTGTGTGATATGAGGTAAACAGGAGATTTGGGTTGTTTTACCTCTGAGCGGCACTTTTTTGCACACCATGGGCTAAATGGCCAGGTCACAAAGACCCCGAAGGCTCAGAGAAGGTTGGGGGAGGGGACCCACTGGAACAGCTGTTGGGAGACAGATGGTAGCCCCCCGTCAAGGCCATCCAGCATGTTCTTTAACGTGCACAGGGTATGTCTCTCCGCACACGTCCCATCTGATGGACAGCGGTCTTTCCAAGCCCATCGGTGTCCCCTACTGACCGTGGGCAGGGCGGGGTTAAACAGGAGAGATGGAATTGTTGCTAGAACTTTAAGAATCTGTGGAGATTGAAAAAATATACAGATGATGTACCTTAAGTTATATGATAGTTTGTTCTTCTAAAGTTTGCTATAGTAGTGAGACTTGGACCCTTTGTAAGCAGAATAATGAGAAGCTGTATGTTTTTGATTCCAGAGCTTTAGCATCTTGTATATATGAGGTGATTTGATTATATAAACATTGAATAGGTTAGATGGAGTTATCATTTGCATTGTTGAATAAGTTAGCAGCATCACGTGCATGGAGAGATTACATTTATTTGGCCATATGGCTCACATGAGAAGAGTAAGTTAGCAAATTGAATTATTATGAGAGAAATCAAGGAAAAGAAGGAAACGTATAATGAGATGGCTGGACAATGTCAAACAGTATTAGATTTTGGTTGTCAATTACAGTAGCCATTGCTGCATATAGATGTGTATGGCAATTAAATTACCAAGTCTAGTTTGACCTTCACAACCTAAGCTACTTGAGTGATATGTATGCATAAACAATGCACATTGATTTCCATAACAAAAGAAAGCAGTTGGGAAACTGTTTTTGTGTCATGGCATACCAAAGTTAAAATATTTGAATATTTTAAAGTAGTGTAGTAAAAACTAAAAACAAATTAAAAATGCATTTGTAAATAAAAAGTAATGAATGATTAATTATTCTTTAATGAAACTTGTAGTTAATATATTAATTTCATGGAATACCTTGAAGTTCAGGCATTTTCACTATTAAATGTGTGATGAATTTGAAAAAAGGAAAAACTCAGGAAGAATTTTTTTTGGAATGAATTAATCATAATGTTAAAAGTGCAATAGAACTGTTCAAGGCAGATAATTAGGTGATTTTTTAATGTAGTTAAATTTCTTGGAAGGGTAAAAACACCAAGAGACCATCTTGACCTTCAGTATACCATTAGTTAGTGGTATTGCATGTGTATTTTGAGCTAATATATGACAAATCTGATGTGATGGATCATTATGCATAACCTTGAAAAAGAGTTCAGCAACATCATGCCGAAATTTGGCAAGTTGCCTAATACAAGAAAATGAATTAGTATTTTTCAATATATCTGATTGTCTGATTATATATCAATATGTCTGATTTATTATCAATATGTCTGATCAATATGTCTGATTTAGGAGTTGAAAATTTTTAGCTCCACATCATAATGCAATTAAATGATTTATCAGATATTATAAAATCTAAATGAAAGTATTTGAATTCTTTAAACAGGTGAATTTGTTCTTGTGCTTCGCTGTCTTTGCTGTGCTCTTCAAGAATTATACTTTGTATGCTGCCTTTGGATTTCACAATGAAAAGCCAGTCATTGTAGGACTTCTTGTGATATTCCAGTACATATTCTCACCATATAATGAGGTACAAAAGATATTTTCCTTCTGTGTAAGATACACTTTAACCCTTTCACTACTGGCCTAAAATGGACGAAACTGCAGGTATTGGGAGTAGTGAAGAGAAAGGAATAGCATTGATCAGATGAGTCTGTTTAAAAACTTGGCTATTTTGAGCCCGGTATTGCAGTGAAAGGGTTAAAGCAGTTAATAGTTTATATAGTTAACTTATAAATTGCCTGTTAAGAATGACAGGTTGCAAACTCTTAATTAAAATTTCAGTTTGTATTCTTTTTAATTATATTTTTATTATATTCAATAATTGAATCATTAAAATAAGTAATTTCCATTGATGCTTCCAATCATTAAAGGAGCAAAAAGACATCCCTTCACTATAGAATTTAAAATTGTTTTATATAAATAAAAACAAGTGCTATTTAACTTCAAAACTTTCCTTTAACACTCTTCCAATGGACAAAATATTGTTATTGCCCCTGATCATGCCAATCTATCACCACATTTGTATTATTTTAGTAATATTTATTATAATAAGCTTTTTTAATGTGAATCTTAAGTCTTATGTAAGAAATCAAATTTTTTTTGCCTACCTTTGTTTTGTCAAACGATTTTAATTTAAAAAGAAGTCTTGATGAGCATCTCCCATTTGCCAATAATGTTTGTCCAGTCATCTTCCCAACACTTCCATGTGTCACTGTGACTTGGCCATTTAACTCGTTTCCCGACAAAGAAGTGCCTCTAGTAAAATGCCAGCCTCTGGCAGCTGGCGTAATAGTGATAGCATATTTAATGCTCATTATTTCAAGGCATTGCAAACAGTGGGGATTGTGTTGGCTCTGTGTTCATAATTTTGAATTAGACACTGGGTTACAAGAAGGTTTGTGTGAATGAGTGCTGTTGGCTGTTTCCACAGCATATTTTTATTCGTAGGGTCTCTGTTATCTGATCCATTATTAGGAACAGGACACCTCTTCTGTCTAGTATTGTGACACAGGATGAGTCATAATGCCACATTTCGACTTTAATAATGCTTCATAATGCCACATTTCGACTTTGAAACAAAGTGGTAACATGCAGTAAAAAGCTTAATGTTCACCATTGCACAAGAACTTTAAGGTGAACCAGTGATGATCAAATTTGTTATTTTCGTTGACATGCCAGAACAGTTGCTTATTGACTTCCTACAGCATGGAAAAACTGTTAATCCTATTGTGTGTATTACACTTCTTTGAGTTATTTAAGCAGATGTCATCAGAATCAAAAATCCAGGGATCAAGGTAATGAATGGACAGTCTCCTGGAATGATTTTGGTGGGAAGTGCTGTAAACATCTACCCTAAAGCCTCGATTTATCACTCTCTTTAGCCCTTTGAAGAAAACCTTGAAAGGTCACAAATTCTGATTGACCATATAAGTTTTAGACCATAGATAAAGATTTCATGAGAAGAAAGGCATCCATTATCCTGTCCACAGTATGAAATAGAAACTTTTTAATTACACGTATCTTAGGTATGATTATATTAGTGTGTGTTTTGGTAACTTTAATTGAATGATCATTAAATTATTTAAATTATAATAAATTAATTATAATTTATATTAAATTATTTTGTTAATGCTTATATTTGACAATGTCCATTTTTTGGTTGATGCTTTGAGACACTAGATAATTTTAAGTCATGTTTGTAAATTCTAAATAAATTTAAGATGTTCTAACATGTATTAATGCATTCAAATACAGTAGTTATCATCCATCCTGTTTTGTTAGTATTTTTGTCATAATGAAAACTTTTTTTTTTCATATTTGTGACATTTCTTTAACATCTCTTTAATCAATAAAACATTTTTTGACATCTCTTTAATCAATAAAATGTCCTCGACTTTTTCTTTGCACAGATTTTGTCATTCCTGCTTACTGTTCTTAGTCGACACTTTGAGTTTCAGGCAGATTCATTTGCCAAGATTCTGAATAAAGCTGCTGATTTGAGAAGTGCCTTGATAAAGCTGAACAAGGATAATTTAGGTTTTCCTGTATATGACTGGCTGTATTCTGCATGGCATCATTCACATCCACCATTATTACAGAGAATAAGAGCACTAGGAAAGATTGACTGATACATTTAATTTCTTGAATAAGTTTTGGTGCTTATTAAACTTCAAATTTCTTAAGATTAAAGTACATTTTAATATCAGTCCATATTTGTGATGTATTTATTGATTAATGACCAATTTCTTTTTTTCTGTGTCAAATGCTTTTTTTTAGCACTTATCATTTTATTTTGCCACTTCTCAGAGATTAAAAAAATTCTGTGTGGAACAACTGGAATGTTTTGGGTTTTTTGGTCATTGTATTTATATATAAGGCATATAACTCTTTAATTTGTTGAAAAATGTTTGTGAAGTACAGTAATTGTAAACAATATTGGAAATGTATAAAGAGTTTGAGTCATGTAAAAATTTGGAATTAGAGTTCTGTTATGTACATTTAATCGGATGCTGAAATATAAGGTCAATTTTAATAAAACTACCTAGATAAAATTGTTATTTTTTGTTGTATTGGAAAAAAAATTTTATTGTGTTAATATGGTATTCTTTAAAATGAAACATTTTTATGTAGCGACACATAATAAATTGGCTGGGGTTGAAAAAAAATTCATTATGCTGAATATTTCATTACTCCAGTGTTCTTACTGTTGTGACATTTAATGACTTTTATAATTTTTCTGATTAATTATGCAGAATAACAATTATTAAGACATGTTTTTATTTATGTATTAAAACCAATTTTCCATTTATGATTTTCTTTCGTTAAAGATTTCAACATAAATATACACTGAGATGCCAGTTTATTAGATACACCTACTTATTATGGTGGTTCACCACCTTTGGCTCAGTAGGGAACACCAATGGGCTTGGAAAGGCCACCGGCCGTCAGATGGGATGTTAAGCCATGGCCCCGTGTCCGGAAAAACCATACCCTGTGCATGTTAAAGAACATGCTGGATGGCCTTGATGGGAGGCTACCATCTGTCTCCCAACAGCTGTTCCAGTGGCTTCCCACCCCAACCTTCTCTGAGCCTTCGGTGTC
Source organism: Ryuthela nishihirai (assembly GCA_038380435.1). Lineage (NCBI taxonomy): Eukaryota > Metazoa > Arthropoda > Arachnida > Araneae > Heptathelidae > Ryuthela > Ryuthela nishihirai. The sequence goes on along the minus strand of JAWZYU010000001.1, from coordinate 132,681,124 downwards.
CATGTGATCTGGCCATTTAGCCCATGGTATGCAAAAGAGTGCTGCTCAGAGGTAAAACAACTCAACCCTCCTTTGGCCTTCAGAACAGCCTGAATCCACTGGGGCATAGAACTTAACAAGATACTGGATGTGTTTTGCAGAAATGTGCACCATATGAAAATAATTGTCATGCAGTTGCTGCAAATTGGACGATAGCAGTCTCACTGCAAGCAGCCATTACCACCTCATCTCAAAGATGCTCAATAGGGTTTAGATTTGGGGACTGTGCAGGCCAATGAAGCAAGTAAAACTCATCAGCAGGTTCCTGGAACCATTAGGTGACAATACCTGCATTATGAGCAGGTGCATTATCATGCTGAATGTGTCTATCCAAGTGAGGATAAACTAGAGCCATGAAGGGATGAACTTGGTCAGCAACTATGTTCAAATACACAGTGGCATTCAAATGTCCTTCAGTAGGTATCAAGGGGCCTAATGTGTGCCAGGAAAACATTCCCCCCCCCCCACACCACTACCACCAGCCTGTACTGTTGACAGTAGACAAGATGTCTTCATGTTGCTTGTGCTAAATTCTGATCCATTAGCATGATGCAAAAAGAACCTTGATTCTTCTGATCATGTTACTTTTTTCCAGTCGTCATTGGTCCATTGTCCTGTATCCACTGGAGACATGTTTTCGTGTTCATTGCTGGCAACATTGGCACTCCACGTGATTGCTGGCTGTTGTAGCCCATTTCAACAAGATCTGATACATGGTGCTTTCGGAGATACCTGCACACCAATATTAAATTCTGCTGTGATTTGTCTGTGACCATCTGTTTGCTTGCATGATTCTCACAAGTCTCCTTTGGCCTATCTGATCCACAAGATGTTTTTGTCCACATGATCGTACCATTTATCTTGTGTTTTTTGCCATTGTGGCATAACACCCCCAAACAACCAATGCCCACAGGATCGCTGATCACTGGTAGTTTTTTGCTTTTCACGCCATTCTTTGTACCTTTGAAACTGTTGTGTGTGAAAAGCCTCGGAGGATGGATGTTTGGGAAATGCTAGAACCAGGTGACTAGCTACCACCAACTATTGTGCCACATTCAAAGTCATTAAGGTACTGCACACTGCAGTCACGTGATGTATTACGTTGGAATGAACCATTTTATGTGATGGGTGGTGTACTTAATAAACTGGTGTCTATAATTTGCTGAATTTAGCAAAACATTTAATATGAAGGGACAAATTATCCAAATAAAAAAATTAAGGTGAAATGTTCAATAATTTTGCAAAAAAATGTGAATTTACCATTTTTCATTAAAATGTAATCAAAACAAAGATAATTTTAAATATATATGTAGCTTATTGCATTCTTTTGTTTAAAAGAGTATTACTGATTGTGTTGAACTATATGCGAGTTTTATCAGATACAGTAAAGAAGTACGTGCTTGGATGTTTTTATTTTTTTGATAAAGTTTGTTCCTTGAAATTGGGGTATTATGGCATTGCAAAGTAACATCCAATAAATGTAAAAAAAACTTGCTTCGTGCTTTTTTCCCCCTTTTTGAATCTGATAAGGCTAAACTGCACTCTTTAACATAAGAAATAAGGCTTTTTTTTTAAAATAAAGGTTGAATTAAGTGCAATGTTATTTAACAATTATTTTACCCTTAAATATTATTTTTAACAGTATTCAAGAAAGTTATCTGAAGAAAAAAAATTACTAGTGTGTTTCTAATGTGTTAAATGATTTTAATTTTAAAAAAATAGTTGCAGTTAAAAGTCCCTAGTAATATTCAGTGGCATGCCAAGGGGGTGGGCAGCTGCCCATCCTGAAAATTTGGAGCGTGGGCAAAGAATATATTTTGCTTACCCACTAATTTTGGATTGAATTTTTAATCTTGCAAATGATACCTAGAGAAAAACGATTTGTGTATTTTATCACCATTTTAAGATAATTGATAATCTCAGCGTTACCTGTAGACATTTAAACGTCTATAAATCAAATGTTTTTATAAAAAAAAATTTCGTCCCGTATGTCGGCGAATTATCCATTATTATTTAATTCATTAATAACGCTAAATAGCGTGATGTGACTTTATTATTTATTACCATCTTACTCAGAGAACTAAAAAATAGTTGCCAACCGAGATTATAGATGGCGTCAAAAAGAGGCGCCCAAATTCACGGGAAGAGTGATAGTCGTTATTAGTGGGAAAAAGACAATCGGCATTAATTCAACAGGTTAGAAAACTCTGGCATGTTTCTGGAGAGAGATGCGCGTTCAAATCCCGTATGTCGGCGAGATATTTTCTACAAAAATATTGACCAATATATGATCACGAATGATTCAGACCTTTTCAAATTATAGCTATAAAATGGGAAAATAAACTAATTTCCTGCAATCCTGATATTAAGATTGGCAAATACAGAACAATATTTGCTGAATTTCTGGTGTGATTATGTTATCCACCTTGGGTTGTAGCCCTTGGAAGCTCTGACGTCATGCATATCTCCATACATTCTGCCCATCCATAATCTTTATAGACGTCGCATGCCACTGATACTAACGATTGATATTTTCTTACAGCCTATACATAAACTGCCAGTCATCTCTCTGAATTCTTGCATTCTGTTTGTTTTCATGTGTTTCAGAGGAAGACAATGCTTATGTGATGTAATATTCATAATCAAGAATTCAATAGTTTTGTGAGCTGTTGATATATCCATAGGTATGCTAATATCAGAATAAGTATGAAATCCCTCTTTCTGCCAGCTAAGTTCAGTGTACCTATTGATGTGATTTGGTATTCATGGTATCTTGCGAATTTTTCATAGTCATTGTTGAAGCCAGAAAATATATTGTAAGCCTTGATTAGTGAAGAACTAATGGGCCACCTCATTGCATTTAACAAAATATTAAGCAGTGTATTACTTCTGATAATGAATTTGTATTATGGAACCGTCATCTTGGTTATGTGTAAGTACTTTGCGCAAAATTATTAACACAAACTAATTATTTCCAAATATATTGTCACATACAACTCTAATAAGGATTTTCAGAAATTGTAAATGATTTTTACCAGTACGACATGTTGCCATTCTGGTTCATTCTCGCTATATTATATTCATACACTCATTGTTATTTTAAAAGGCATCTTTCATAATAGCTCTACCCATTAGATAGCAAACATGATGAAACATTTAAATTAACCAATTTTTTTCACGGAGAGAAAAATTGTCTTGGTTATTACTTTCTAGGGAAAAGTATTCAAAGGTAAATCAACCGAACCTTATAGGGCAGATTTGATTGTAATGTGAAATGTAAAAATTACAATTAAAGTGAATTACAGTGTTTGAAAAACATATCTTTGAAGAAACCTAGTCTCACTCTTCTATTCAACTAAATATTTTTTTAATTTTAATTATTTGTAACTCAGTATATTAATCTTTAAATAAATCTTTGAGAAGTGGTGATTTGTGATTTCACATTTTCTGCTTACACTTTTACAATTTGGTCTGGTGAGAAGCAGGGTAGTACCCGAGGGGGGGGGGGTAATAAAAAGTAAAATAAAATGTTTTATGGAAAACAGTCGCATATAGGTGTTTAATATTAAGGAATATATCTGTAAGGAATTATCGACTGCAATCATCGGCGTCAGTGGGGGTCAAAAGAGGCACTGTTGAGTGAAGTATATTTAACTTGCACTTAACCTTAAATCAAGGTCGGATCAAAGAGGGGAGGGAAGCAAGATCCTTTTTTTCCAGGTGAGTTTTAATAATTTGAATAAGGAAATATGTTTGCTCAGGGGGCCACTTGATTAAGTACCCTTCCATGTTATGTCAATAGTAATTCGGATAAAAACTCGTTAACTTCCTAAGAAACTTACAGAAAAAAAGTGACTGATACAATATAGTTACGGCAGCTGAAATAGCAAGTTGAATAATAAGTAGTCGCATAAAAAAGTACCTGTAAACTATATATTAAATAGGTATGGAAGAAAAATTACCATTATCCGAGTAGGAACCGAACCCATGGCTGTGGTATAATGCTTAAAACAACTAATAGAGATCTTGATCAGTGGCTGGTAGCTTTAGCCAGAGCACCTGACATGGTATCAGGAGGTCTGGTTTCGGATTCCACCCATCTAATGACAATTTTTCACCTATGTATATAATAAAAGGTGTCTATGGCAGCCATAACTCGTCGGGAAATCGACGTACACACTTCAAATTTTCAGAGATTATTTCTGGTTGTCCGGATTGCAATGCCAAATTTCTGGGTTTCAGTTTAAAATTAATGCATTGAGAAATTTTTATGAAAAAAAGATTGCTGACGAAACGACGATTTTGGTAAATTCATCCTTTTTGCTTAAAATTATATACTATTTTAATGCGCCATATATTCTGTTTGTGCACAGGTTCTCCAATACATTGTTTCTTTTATGAGAGTATTATAACAGAGTAGATTCGAAACGAAGAGTTTACAAACCTTATTTATTTAATATACTGCCTTGTTGCCCATCGTTTTCTATGCAGAGAGAATTGATTAAATGCTGACTGAAGAGGACGACGACACATATCTACCGGTTGGCTACTGATCTAAGGGACCTGGGTTCGAACCCCGGATTAGGCATGGATGTGTGTGTCGTTTTTTCTGCTGAGGTCCTGCCATCCTCTCAGATCTACTGTGGCATATAAACTGACAGGCTCCTGTCAGACTTCTGTGGCAAGCAGCTGCTTGAGGGGGTATTTATTTTTTTTTATACTGGCAATGACTATTTATTTACTGCTTTCAGTCATGATTTTGTGACTTTGCAGCATGAATGCGTTCTTTTACGATCTTCCATAACCAAAAAATTGAAGGAGTTAGGTCATTTTCCTGACCAGGCCAAGGGGCCACCTATGTCCGTTTCACTGGCGAGCAAGCCGAACTTAGGCAAGAGCTAACTAATCTGAAGCTTAGAGCTTCATGATGCGAGTAGCCTAATGCATTTCATGTTTTAATGTGTAGCAGTTCTGAATTGCTGTGAAGTAGTTATAAATTGATCCCGTAGCTGAATGGTTGACGCTGAGTGGTTGACTGATCTAAGGGTCCCCCCGGGTTCGAGCTCTGGGTAAGGCATGGATGTTGGTGTTGTTTTTCTGCTGAAATGCCGCCACCCTTACATATACTATGGCGTATATAAACTGACAGGCTCCTGTTAGCCATCTGTGGCAAGCAACTGCTTGAGGGGGACATTTATTATATTACAGTTATAAATTGTAGTTTTTACTACATTTTTAATTTTTCTCTTCCATCAGAATAATATATATTTTGGCTTTCGAATTTTTGGGCCCAGAAGGTCAAAGTTCGGCCCTGCTGGCGAGAGAACATTGTATCCAGGTGTTCAGCACCAAGGTGGACTTCATTAGTTGTCGACCAAGTATTGCCATATGCGTGTTAAATATTTTCGAAAAAATTTTTAAGCTTGGTTTAAAAAAAAACACGTCAAAATAGTTTAATTTTGTCGTTTCTCTGTCCGTTTGCAGACATTGAATTTTTAGATTGATAAAAAAAAAAATTCTTTTGAGTTGGATGTGTATTGATTGAAGGTGATTCGCATTTTCTGACTCTCCCAATAGCTTTTAATTATGCTCTCGAACGGCGGGAAAAGTCGGAAAATGCAAATTTTGAAACGAATATTGCAAGCAATATACATACGATAGAAATTTGAAATTTTGATGACAGTGCGTGGAAGATCAAGAGCTTTATTTGATAACAATGATTTCCACCTTACAGCCGGATGGGAAGGGGGAAGCAACATTTTTGAATTTGCATGGAAAATGCAAATAGATATTAATATTACTATTTGCAATTTTCCAATCATCCATAGCTCCAGTTATTACAGAGTGTTAAAGGTGAAAAAAATTTATTTTCTTCGAAAACGAGCATCCAATATTTGCCAGAAGGATATGTATTCTAGGCCCCCGCCCCCGCTTTTTTTTCAATAAATAATAATAAAAAATATCTCTCAAGCAGCTGGTTGCCACAGAGGCATGACAGAAGCTTGCCAGTTCAAAATGCCATAAAAGGTCTGTGAGGATAGTGGGACCTCAGCAGGAAACACAAACATATACGCCTTATCCGGTGCTCGAACCCAGTTTCTGTTGATCAGTAGTCAAGCGCGCTAACCATTCGTCCTTCTATAAAAAGGTATTTGTCCATCATGTATTGGAAGAGCCTTCTATACATATTTTCGGAATGGAAAACCGAGGTTTCAATCGATATTGCACATAATAAATCAGATTAATCGAGTCTTTATCCTGATTCGATTGATCTGGGTTGGGTTGTTTTACCAATGAGCGTCGCTTTTTTGCACACAATGGGCTAAATGGTCAGGTCACATGGACCCCGAAGGCTCGGAGAAGGTTGGGTGAGGGAACCCACTGGAACATCTGTTGGGAGACAGATGGTAGCCTCTCGTCAAGGCCATCCAGCGTGTTCTTTAACGTGCACAGGGTATGGCTCTCCCGCACACGGGGCCACTGCTTAACGCCCCATCCGACGGATGGCGGCCTTTCCAAACCCATCGATCGGTGTTTCCTACTGACCGTGGGCAGGGCGGGGAATTTTGCGGATAAATCTCAATGCTGACCAGCTGGGACTCGAACCTGGGAACTGCAGATTATAAGCCTGGCGCGCTACCGACTGAGCCGCCGCCGCCGCCCCCGATTGATCGGGGACTACAATGTATATGTTCGCTTTTCGAAATATTACCTACATCTCCAAAACATCTAACTGGAACGCACGCAGGTTTCATGCCATTCCTCGCAGTTTCTGCTTTTAAGCTGAAGTGCGCCACTTCCCACAAGCCACTAGTGAGCAGTCACGTGTGGATGAGATCCAAAGGACGGGCTTCTCTTCTGACGCTTGGCTACCCGTGCATGACTAGGTCAAGGGTTACTGTAGAAGAACGTGCATCTTGCTGACATTAGCATGTTCTGTATGAATGATCTGGATTTGTGACTCGAATACTTCTCTTTAGACAAGAATCTGGTATTCTGGAATGTATCAATTTAATATTCATCGAAGGCTTGAGTATCGTACCGATCATAAGTGTGCTACCCATACAATGACTGTGAAAGATGCTTGTCCTAGCTCATACAGGTTGATCAGACACATCAACTGGTTTGATAACTACTATAGCAATTAGAGTAGTGTTCAGGACAGTCTGCAATAGGCAGGTAAGAACCGCATAAGTATGGTAAAATAAGATTTCTCAAGGAAAGAATTTCAGCTTCTTTAAAATAAAATCACGAATTGAAAATAAGTTGTTTGATTATAACACTAAAGAAACTATTGTAAAGGAAGTAAACATGTTTGTAATAAACCTATGTGAAGGAATATACTAAGTAACTTCCGATATCGGTGGTATGTGTGTGTGAAGGGTGGCATGTTTGAGTCTTGTGCAACATACTTGAGTGTCTGTTTTTTGAGAACTGGATTAGAAAATATATATGCCATTGAAGCCCTCAAGGGAGGAGGGGGGGGATAAAACCCCAATCATTTGGTTATACAACTGATGTTAAAGATATGTGGAATAAACGAAATCAATGATTTCTGACAAAAAATATTGTTAATTTTTGCTTTTCATATCAGAAGATAGCGCTTTTTGGTTGGGTTGTTTTACCTCTGAGCGGCACTTTTTTGCATACAATGGGCTAAATGACCAGGTCACAAGGACCCCGAAGGCTCAGGGAAGGTTGGAGGAGAGGACCCACTGTTGGGAGACACATGGTAGCCTCCTGTCAAGGCCATCCAGTGTGTTCTTTAACGTGCACAGGGTATGGCTCTCCCGCACACGGGGCCACGGCTTAACGTCCCATCCGACGGACGGCGACCTTTCCAAGCCCATCGGTGTCCCCTACTGACCGTGGGCAGGGCGGGGAATTTTGCGGAGATAAATCTCAACGCTGACCCAGCTGGGACTCGAACCTGGGAACTACAGATTACGAGTCTGGCGCGCTATCGACTGAGCCACCCCCGCCCCAGAAGATAGCGCCACCAGAGAAAATGTAGCATTACATAAGTAGCCTACACCAGTGGTGTAACTAGGTAATATGCTGCCCGGGGAGAGTGACTTTCTGTCGCCCCCATAAAGTGACGTAACTAGGTAATTTGCCTCCCAGGGCGAGTTTCTGTCGCCCTCATATTCCAATGAACTGCAGTGCGTCAGTTTTGCCGCCTTCTGAACTGAGGGCAGGAAATAGGAAAAAATCGTAAAATTGCCAAAATGGAGAAAAGGCTATTTTGTCGCCTCTAGATTGAGCGACCGCCCCCCTCCCTAGTTACGTGGCGTAATGTGTGAATAACAATTAGCAGATGGGGAGTTTGGGGACCGTGGCGGTCCCCATTCTGCCCACCTGCTAATTGTTGTTTTCACATGCGCACACGTTTTACTGGAGAATGATATTTATTAAATATTTCAGTTATTCAGGACTGATTCACAACACAATGCAATCAGATTTTACCAACAAACGACTGCAATCGAAATTCAGCCCTTCTTGATTTACTGGCTGCAAAATCTTTTTCTGAAATTAATGGAAGTTGCAACTTGATGTACGGTTGATAAGATAGCAAGATTTATAAGTTATGAAATTGACAGGATAGCAGGATTATTAAGTTGTGAAATTTAAGCTCTGACCCCCTAATTAAATAGCATTTTAATCCTTTTGTGTGAAAAAAAGTGTCTCTCAGAGATAAAACAATGCAACCCAATTGAAACATATTGCGAGATTTAAGGATCTTATTGGGGGCGGGAGTGGCTCAGTCGGTAGCGCGCCAGGCTCGTAATCTGTAGTTCCCAGGTTCGAGTCCCAGCTGGGTCAGCGTTGAGACATATCTCCGCAAAACTCCCCGCCCTGTCCACGGTCTTGGATAAGACCACCGTCCGTCGTATGGGACGTGGAAGGAAGAACCATACCCTGTGCACATTAAAGAACACGTAGTATAGCTTGATGGGAGGCTACCATCTGTCTCCCAACAGCTGTTCCAGTGGGTCCCCTCCCCCAACCTTCTCTGAGCCTTCGGGGTCCATGTGACCTGGGGGTGGCTCAGTCGGTAGCGCGCCAGGCTCGTAATCTGTAGTTCCCAGGTTCGAGTCCCAGCTGGGTCAGCGTTGAGATTTATCTCCGCAAAATTCCCCGCCCTGTCCACGGTCAGTAGGGGGCACCGATGGGCTTGGAAAGGCCGCAGTCCGTCGGATGGGACGTTAAACCGTGGCCCCGTGTGTGGGAGAGCCATACCCTGCGCACGTTAAAGAACACGCTGGATGGCCTTGACGGGAGGCTACCATCTGTCTCCCAACAGCTGTTCCAGTGGGTCCCCTCCCCCAACCTTCTCTGAGCCTACGGGGGCCATGTGACCTGGCCATTTAGCCCATGGCGTGCAAAAAAGTGCCGCTCAGAGGTAAAACAACCCAACCCATGTGACCTGGCCATTTAGCCCATGGTGTGCAAAAAAGTGCCGCTCAGAGGTAAAACAACCCAACCCATGTGACCTGGCCATTTAGCCCATGGTGTGCAAAAAAGTGCCGCTCAGAGGTAAAACAACCCAATCCTAAGGATCTGATTTAAGGTCTTGCAAACGAAATAACGTCTAGAATAAGAAGGTTACACTATTGGCTCTGAAATCAAAGGGCGAAAACAAAAAGGGATAGTTAACAGTAGAAATCACTCTAGCAATGATTTTTTTTTTCCCGTTTTTCCACCCGTTTCTATTGTCAGTCTGTCCTTGAGTGCGGTAAAGAAACGTCCCACTCTTGAAGGAAGAACTCAAGTTGAACTTTCTGTCCTTCATGTAGAAGCAAACTGGTTGAAAGACTGCAACGAGGTCATTTAGAGATGGAAACATTTAATGAACTGAAAGTTAGGTGGGAAACTAACTACAATATTTCTTTATATTTTTTACGATGTAATTTTTTTCTGTAGGTATTGTCGCTTTTAATAGTAGTGACGAAAACTCATGGATAGCTATTAATAATTAGCTTAAACGAATTTAATTACTGCCATCAGTTTTAATTCGTTAAATAAAACTTCAATGTTTTAAATTACCCCTCCCCCCTTTCCGGCTTTGTCCCCCTCCCCCTTTATTTTTTCTAGATCCGCGCTTGATGACATACACACTCAGTTGAGTCGTTTCACCTTTGAGCGTCAGTCTTCTCGAATAAATAAATAAATACCCGCTCAAGCAGCTGCTTGCCAGAGAGGTCTGACAGCAGCCTGTCAGTTTATATGCCATAGTAGAAGGTCTGCGAGGATGGCAGAACCTCAGCAGAAAAACAACAGAAACGTCCATGCCTTACCCAGGGCTCGAACCCAGGTCCCTTATATTAGTAGCCAAGCATGCTAACCACTCGGCCATACAATGAGCTAAATGGCTAGATCACTAGGATCTCCAGTTAGGAAACTGGGATTTAAAAAACTGGAAACTGGAAATTAAAAAAAGCGGTGATCTCTCATCACTTCGATCCAGTGTGTTGATGACGTATCTGTTTCAAACCACTTGTCTCCGGGGGCGGGGGTGGCTCAGTCGGTAGCGCGCCAGGCTCGTAATCTGTAGTTCCCAGGTTCGAGTCCCAGCTGGGTCAGCGTTGAGATTTATCTCCGCAAAATTCCCCGCCCTGCCCACGGTCAGTAAGAGACACCGATGGACTTGGAAAGGCCGCCGTCCGTCGGATGGGACGTTAAACCGTGGCCCCGTGTGAGGGAGAGCCATACCCTGTGCACGTTAAAGAACACGCTGGATGGCCTTGACGGGAGGCTACCATCTGTTTCCCAACAGCTGTTCCAGTGGGTCTCCTCCCCCAACCTTCTCTGAGCCTTCGGGGTCCTTGTGACCTGGCCATTTAGCCCATGGTGTGCAAAAAGTGTCACTCAGAGGTAAAACAACCCAACGTTAAAGAACACGCTGGATGGCCTTGACGGGAGGCTACCATCTGTCTCCCAACAGCTGTTCCAGTGGGTCCCCTCCCCCAACCTTCTCTGAGCCTTCGGGGTCCATGTGACCTGGCCATTTAGCCCATGGTGTGCAAAAAAGGCCGCTCATAGGTAAAACAACCCAACCCGCTTGTCCCGTTGTCCAGAAAGATTCAAAAAAACTTTTATAAATGCAATTCAATTTTAAAATTTGCCGCGTAAAAATAAAAATAATTTCAACAACGTGGTTTGAGAAACGAAATTTCACATTTTTTTTTAACAATAGCCAGTTAATGGACTGTACGACTTCCCTCGTACAGGAAGACCAAAGGGGGCCTTGAACGAGAAAACCATCGCTGTTGTTCGTGAACTCATTGAGGAAAACCCACACATCACCTTTCAAGAAATAAGTGTAGATGTCAGTGTATCTATTGACAGTGTAGAAACAATGATTCATCCACATTTAAAGTTCCGAAAGATTTGTGCAAAATGGGTACAGTCGCTTGCAGATAGGTAAGTAACATTTAGATATCAATCTCACTTCCGCAACAACTTGATCCCTGTCTGCCTGGGGATGTACAGTCGCTCAAAAAAATATCCGAACACTATGGTTGATTACAGAATTCAGAAAAAATATCTGGCAACGATTTTATTTTTAGAAATTAGGGATCTGGCAACCTTCGTGTCACGTGATTACAGAATTCAGGAAAAATATCTGGAGCGTGTACAGCAACAGTACACGCTCCAGTTACCGTTCACAGCAAACTGGAGTGTGTGCAGTTACTGCACACGCTCCAGTTTGCTGTGAACGGTAACTGCACACGCTCAATATTTCCGTGAGTGAGCCCACACGATCTAGTATCAAAATAATATGACCACCTACAGTCGCTCAAAAAAGTATCCGAACACTATGGTTAGTTACAGAAGTCAGAAAAAATATCTGGCAACGATTTTTTTTAGAAATTAGTGATCTGGCAAACTTCGTGTCACGTTTGCCAGATCACTAATTTCTAAAAAAATCGTTGCCAGATATTTTTTCTGAATTCTGTAATTAACCATAGTGTTCGGATTTATTTTAATATATATAATGCTTATGAATATATAATGCAATGAATATTGAGCGTGTGCAGTTACCGTTCACAGCAAACTGGAGCGGTTGCGGTTAATGTTCACAGCACATTGGATCGTGTGAGCTCACAAAAACCTAGATCGTGTGGGCTCACTCACGGAAATATTGATCGTGTGCAGTTACTGTTCACAGCAAACTGGAGCGGTTGCGGTTAATGTTCACAGCACATTGGATCGTGTGAGCTCATTAAAACCTGGATCGTGTGCGCCCACTCACAGAAATATTGATCGTGTGCAGTACCGTTCACAGCAAACTGGAGCGTGTGCAGTAACTGCACACGCTCCAGTTTGCTGTGAACGGTAACTGGAGCGTGTACAGTTGCTGTACACGATCCAGATATTTTTTCTGAATTCTGTAATCAACCATAGTGTTCGGATACTTTTTTGAGCGACTGTACTCACAAACTGACAGAATAGCAACAAAGGTATAGAGTCGACTCCTGAAAGGAGATCCTGGCAATGCTTGAACTTAGTGGCCCCAAACGGAAAACCGACATTGTCACAGGTGATGAGACATGATTTTATTACTATACAACTTCCAGATAGATCGACAACTATGTTTGAATTATGGAAGATGAATCGCATCCCCAAATCTCCCAACAATCCTTTCCCTCAAGGAAGAGTATGTTCACAAATTTTTCCAAACCCAAGGAGTGGGAACAGGGAACACTTTACCGGAAAAATTGACTTTAAATGGCCAATACTACACCATCATTGTTTTGCTCGAAATGGCAAAGGAGGTGAAGGAGCAGTCTCCAACAACAAGGCGTTGTCAAGGGTTCTCCTTCTTCAAGACAATGCTCATGCTCCGAAAACCCGGCAAGTACGGCCTATCTGGAGCAGAAGAAAATGAAACAGCTACCTCATCCTACATATTCACCCGATCTTGCACCGTGCGATTTTTGGTTGTTTCCAAAATTTAAAAGTAACTTCCTGGGAAGCCATTTTCAAGCGTGCAAGACCTTGCAAAATGCGTACATTCAGAGTTGCGGAATATTCCCCAACAGAAGTACCACCAAACGTCCCAGAATAGACATAGAGGTCTGCAACTTTGCATAGATTCTGGAAGGGAGTACGTTGAAGAAAAGTTTTGTTGCGGTAAGTGCAATTGTTTTTGTTTTACAGATGCATGTCAAGAACGTTTTGAACGCCTTCTAATATCATGTTAATGAATTGTTCATTTATCATAAATTCATTTATGACATAAATGCGTTTCAAAACATAAAGTTTTATTCTTTTAGAGTATGACTATTCAAATTAAATTCAAATAAATGAAAATTTAAATGAATAAGTTCAAGTTTGACGTGCTGCGGCCCTTTCTTCTGTATTCTATCTCACATTCCCCGCCGAGAATTATTTTTGAGTGCTTGATTCAACTAGATAATTTACTCTTTTTTGCTACTCCGAGGTTACAGCAATATTCTGTTCTGTTTTAATATGCAAAAAAAAAAAAATGAAAATTTCAGGGGCGGGGGTGGCTCAGTCGGTAGCGCGCCAGGCTCGTAATCTGTAGTTCCCAGGTTCGAGTCCCAGCTGGGTCAGCGTTGAGATTTATCTCCGCAAAATTCTCCGCCCTGCCCACGGTCAGTAGGGGACACCGATGGGCTTTGAAAAGCCGCCGTTCGTCGGATGGGACGTTAAGCCGTGGTCCCGTGTGCGGGAGAGCAATACCCTGTGGACGTTAAAGAACACTCTGGATGGCCTTGACGGGAGCCTACCATCTGTCTCCCAACAGCTGTTCCAGTGGGTCCCCTCCCCCAACCTTCTCTGAGCCTTCGGGGTCCAAGTGACCTGGCCATTTAGCCCATGGTGTGTAAAAAAGTGCCGCTCAGAGGTAAAACAACCCAACCTAATGAAAATTTCACTCGCTGCGCGACGAGTTTTCAACTTTTCTTCTTGACACGGATTTCAATCATTTTGACACACACACTCACAGAGGCATTGTATTCAATGGGAAAAACGGTTTTTCCTGGTAACATAATTTGTGTTTAAAACAAAGAGAGAACTGATCAGTGTTCGCAAAAAAAAATAAGTTTCGCAAATGGCTATCAGATCTTGTATTCTTTGTCAATTGCGATGGCAGAATTCATTGGCTGAGCGTACCTCTTAATCTGAATTAGGCAAAAAAAGAAATCCATCTCATATAGATGCAAGTCATGACTACTGATATGATCTCAAAGATTCCAAACTATATCAATAATAAGTGGGAAAAGACAGTCAATATGATTACAGTTTTTTTTCGACAGGAAGAGGACTTCAGAGGATGTTTTGTGCATTCTGTGACGTACTCCTGCATCAGGGTCACCTGTTACAGAATTAATTTGATTAAGTCTCTGACTTACTAATTAGCTCGCTAAATAACTCATATACTTAACTTAATTTAAGAGTTTAAGTTCATGAAATCTTCACTTCAGGCCAGATAAAAACTGCAAATTGTTTTTTTCCTTTACACAATTTCAATTTCTCCTTATTTAAATTCATTTGCTAAACTGAACTCAAATCTGCACAGGGAGTATTATATAACCTCTTTCAACATGTCCATGCTGAGGGGCGGGGGTGGCTCAATCGGTAGCGCGCCAGGCTCGTAATCTGTAGTTCCCAGGTTCGAGTCCCAGCTGGGTCAGCGTTGAGATTTATCTCCGCAAAATTCCCCGCCCTGCCCACGGTCAGTAGGGGACACCGATGGGCTTGGAAAGGCCGCCGTCCGTCCGTCGGATGGAACGTTAAACCGTGGCCCCGTGTGCGGGAGAGCCATACCCTGTGCACGTTAGAGAACACGCTGGATGGCCTTGACGGGAGGCTACCATCTGTCTCCCAACAGCTGTTCCAGTGGGTCCCCTCCCCCAACCTTCTCTGAGCCTTCGGGGTCCATGTGACCTGGCCATTTAGCCCATGGTGTGCAAAAAAGTGCCGCTCAGAGGTAAAACAACCCAACCCATGTTGAATCAAACATTTGGAAGGTATGCATGTTGATTCCGAACCTAGTGGGAATCTAACTGAGATTACTTGCCCGACTAAAGTGGCATTACTTACAGGTTTCATACCACTTGTCCCAATGTTCCGAAAGTTTTTTAAAAAAAATATTGGCAACAAAAAAAGTTATCTTTTTGGTAACACCCAAAGTTGACTGTTGATTTCATCAGTTTACAGTTCTGTGGCGAGGCTATCAATTGCCAAAAATTATGCAATATACATAGATCAGAAGTTGGGTTATTTTACCTCTGAGCTGCACTTTTTTTGCACACAAGGGGCTAAATGGCCAGATCACAAGGGCCCCGAGTGCTCAGAGAAGGTTGAGGAAAAGGGACCCACTGAACAGCTATTGGAGACAGATGGTAGTTCCATCAAGGCCATCCAGCGTGTTCTTTAATGTGCACAGGGTACGGTTCTCTCTCACACGAGGTCACGGCTAATGTCCCATCCAACGGCCAGCTGCCTTTCCAAGCCCATCGGTGTCTCTGAGCTTTCGTGAAGATAAAATCTCAACGCTGGCCGAGGTGAGACTCGAACCTCGGAACTGCCCATTACGAGCCTGGCCCCGCTACCGACTGAGCCATCCCCGCCCCTATAGATCAAAAGGCAGCCATTAAATTTCACAAATAAAACCTGGCTACACAATAATTACACAGATCCAAAACTTGACATGAAAAGGACGATAAAAGACAGTTTACGTCAGTTCGACGTTGTGTCGCATTTCATGAAACTAAAGATGAAATAATTTAAATTTTTAAGATTTAGTCTTCTAATCGTGGTATAATTTCTACACCAACTCCTGCTTTTACTGGGGTGGGGGTGGCCAGTCGGTAGCGCGCCAGGCTCGTAATCTGTAGTTCCCAGGTTCGAGTCCCAGCTGGGTCAGCGTTGAGATTTATCTTCGCAAAATTCCCCGCCCTGCCCACGGTCAGTAGGGAACACCGATGGGCTTGGAAAGGCCGCCTTCCGTCGGATGGGACATTAAGCCGTGGCCCCGTGTGCGGGAGAGACATATCCTGTGCACGTTAAAGAACACGCTGGATGGTCTTGACGGGAGGCTACCATCTGTCTCCCAACAGCTGTTCCAGTGGGTCCTCTCCCCCAACCTTCTCTGAGCCTTCGGGGTCCATGTGACCTGGCCATTTAGCCCATGGTGTGCAAAAAAGTGCCGCTCAGAGGTAAAACAACCCAACGTTAAAGAACACGCTGGATGGCCTTGACGGGAGGCTACCATCTGTCTCCCAATAACTGTACCAGTGGGTCCCCTCCCTCAATCTTCTCTGAGCCTTCGGGGTACATGTGACCTGGCCATTTAGCCCATGGTGTGCAAAAAAGTGCCGCTCAGAGGTAAAACAACCCAACGTTAAAGAACACGCTGGATGGCGTTGACGGGAGGCTACCATCTGTCTCACAATAACTGTACCAGTGGGTCCCCTCCCTCAATCTTCTCTGAGTCTTCGGGGTACATGTGATCTGGCCATTTAGCCCATGGTGTGCAAAAAAGTGCCGCTCAGAGGTAAAACAACCCAATGTTAAAGAACACGCTGGATGGCCTTGACGGGCGGCTACCATCTGTCTCCCAATAACTGTACCAGTGGGTCCCTTCCCTCAATCTTCTCTGAGCCTTCGGGGTACATGTGATCTGGCCATTTAGCCCATGGTGTGCAAAAAAGTGCCGCTCAGAGGTAAAACAACCCAACGTTAAAGAACACGCTGGATGGCCTTGACGGGAGGCTACCATCTGTCTCCCAATAACTGTACCACTGGGTCCCCTCCCCCAATCTCCTCTGAGCCTTCGAGGTACATGTGATCTGGCCATTTAGCCCATGGTGTGCAAAAAAGTGCCGCTCAGAGGTAAAACAACCCAACGTTAAAGAACACGCTGGATGGCCTTGACGGGAGGCTACCATCTGTCTCCCAATAACTGTACCAGTGGGTCCCCTCCCCCGATCTTCTCTGAGCCTTCGGGGTACATGTGATCTGGCCATTTAGCCCATGGTGTGCAAAAAAGTGCCGCTCAGAGGTAAAACAACCCAACGTTAAAGAACACGCTGGATGGCCTTGACGGGAGGCTACCATCTGTCTCCCAATAACTGTACCAGTGGGTCCCCTCCCTCAATCTTCTCTGAGCCTTCGGGGTACATGTGATCTGGCCATTTAGCCCATGGTGTGCAAAAAATTGCCGCTCAGAGGTAAAACAACCCAACGTTAAAGAACACGCTGGATGGCCTTGACGGGAGGCTACCATCTGTCTCCCAATAACTGTACCAGTGGGTCCCCTCCCCCAATCTTCTCTGAGCCTTCGGGGTCCATGTGACCTGGCCATTTAGCCCATGGTGTGCAAAAAAGTGCCGCTCAGAGGTAAAACAACCCAACGTTAAAGAACACGCTGGATGGCCTTGACGGGAGGCTACCATCTGTCTCCCAATAACTGTACCAGTGGGTCCCCTCCCCCAATCTTCTCTGAGCCTTCGGGGTACATGTGATCTGGCCATTTAGCCCATGGTGTGCAAAAAAGTGCCGCTCAGAGGTAAAACAACCCAACGTTAAAGAACACGCTGGATGGCCTTGACGGGAGGCTACCATCTGTCTCCCAATAACTGTACCAGTGGGTCCCCTCCCCCAATCTTCTCTGAGCCTTCGGGGTACATGTGATTTGGCCATTTAGCCCATGGTGTGCAAAAAAGTGCCGCTCAGAGGTAAAACAACCCAACGTTAAAGAACACGCTGGATGGCCTTGACGGGAGGCTACCATCTGTCTCCCAATAACTGTACCAGTGGGTCCCCTCCCCCAATCTTCTCTGAGCCTTCGGGGTACATGTGATCTGGCCATTTAGCCCATGGTGTGCAAAAAAGTGCCGCTCAGAGGTAAAACAACCCAACGTTAAAGAACACGCTGGATGGCCTTGACGGGAGGCTACCATCTGTCTCAGAATAACTGTACCAGTGGGTCCCCTCCCCCAATCTTCTCTGAACCTTCGGGGTACATGTGATCTGGCCATTTAGCCCATGGTGTGCAAAAAAGTGCCGCTCAGAGGTAAAACAACCCAACGTTAAAGAACACGCTGGATGGCCTTGACGGGAGGCTACCATCTGTCTCCCAATAACTGTACCAGTGGGTCCCCTCCCCCAATCTTCTCTGAGCCTTCGGGGTACATGTGATCTGGCCATTTAGCCCATGGTGTGCAAAAAAGTGCCGCTCAGAGGTAAAACAACCCAACGTTAAAGAACACGCTGGATAGCCTTGACGGGAGGCTACCATCTGTCTCCCAATAACTGTACCAGTGGGTCCCCTCCCCCAATCTTCTCTGAGCCTTCGGGGTACATGTGATCTGGCCATTTAGCCCATGGTGTGCAAAAAAGTGCCGCTCAGAGGTAAAACAACCCAACGTTAAAGAACACGCTGGATGGCCTTGACGGGAGGCTACCATCTGTCTCCCAATAACTGTACCAGTGGATCCCCTCCCCCAATCTTCTCTGAGCCTTCGGGGTACATGTGATCTGGCCATTTAGCCCATGGTGTGCAAAAGAGTGCCGCTCAGAGGTAAAACAACCCAACGTTAAAGAACACGCTGGATGGCCTTGACGGGAGGCTACCATCTGTCTCCCAATAACTGTACCAGTGGATCCCCTCCCCCAATCTTCTCTGAGCCTTCGGGGTACATGTGATCTGGCCATTTAGCCCATGGTGTGAAAAAAAGTGCCGCTCAGAGGTAAAACAACCCAACGTTAAAGAACACGCTGGATGGCCTTGACGGGAGGCTACCATCTGTCTCCCAATAACTGTACCAGTGGGTCCCCTCCCCCAATCTTCTCTGAGCCTTCGGGGTACATGTGACCTGGCCATTTAGCCCATGGTGTGCAAAAAAGTGCCGCTCAGAGGTAAAACAACCCAACCCAACCCTGCTTTTACTAACATCTGGTGATCCACAAATATGTAGCTTAATTTTGCACCTTGCCACTCTAATCTTTCGAACCGAGTCGGTAATTATTCTCCTTTCCCTTTTCCAATCCGAAGCAGAGGCCACTTACCTTCCTCTCTATCCCCTCCCTCATCCCCGATACTGATCTCCTTCAGCGCGGCATCAGTGGGGCAGGAAACAGGGTCTCCTTCTCCCTCCGTGAACCTGTGACGACTGACCTGTCCACGATATGCGAGTTCATCATCATGGAGGTCAAGTTCGCCTCATCACGCAGGATCTTCGCTCCCGTTTCTCCACTCACGTTGTCAGCAGTCCGTTCCCATGGCTACAGGAACCATGCTTACACTGCCGCTACGTCCGCAAAGTGTATCAGCTCGTGACCTGTCTCCTCCATACGTTGTTTTCGGCTTCAATTCCCTGCTCATTAGTTATTCATTCCTTTCTTCATCCGATGTTGGTGATTATCAAAGGAATGAGTTTATTGATGTGGTACAACTGTGTATCTTTCATTCAAAGTTATGGTTCAAAGTTATGTGATGGTCCAGTTTTACATCTTTCCCTCCCCCCTGTGGCTGCTCAATCGGTAGCGTTCCAGACTTGTAATTTGCAGTTCCCTGGTTTGAGTCCCAGCTGGGCCAGCGTTGAGATTTATCTCCGCAAAATTCCCCGCCTTGCCCACGGTCAGTAGGGGACACCGATGGGCTTGGAAAGACCGCCGTCCGTCGGATGGGACGTTAAGCCGTGGCCCCGTGTGCGGGAGAGCCATACCCTTGTCACGTTAAAGAACACGCTGGATGACCTTGACGGGAGGCTACCATCTGTCTCCCAACAGCAGTTCCAGTAGGTTCCCTTCCCCAACCTTCTCTCAGCCTTCGGGGTCCATGTGACCTGGCCATTTAGCCCATGGTGTGCAAAAAAGTGCCGCTCAGAGGTAAAACAACCCAACCCTCTGCACGTTAAATAACAGGCTTGCTGGCCTTGACGGGAGACTACCATTTGTCTCCTAACAGCTATCTAGTGGATTCTTTTCCGCAACCTTTTCTGAGCAATTCTGGTCTTTGTGAATTGCTCCTTTAGGCCATTTTGTGCAGAAAAGTACAGCTCAGAAGTGAAATAACCCAACCCATTCGACGGATGGCAGAAATCTTTGTTGCTTTTAACCAAGCAGATTTGGATTGGATTGTTTTACCTCTGAGCGACACTTTTTTGCACACCATGGGCTAAATGGCCAGGCCACAAGGACCCCGAAGGCTCAGAGAAGGTTGGGGGAGGGGACCCACTGGAACAGCTGTTGGGAGACAGATGGTAGCCTCCCGTCAAGGCCACCCAGCGTGTTCTTTAACGTGCACAGGATATGGCTCTCCCGCATACCATACCACGGCTTAACGTCCCATCCGACGGACGGCGGCCTTTCCAAACCCATCGATGGCCCCTACTGACCGTGGGCAGGGCGGAGAATTTTGCGGAGATAAATCTCAACGCTGACCCAGCTGGGACTCGAACCTGGGAACTACAGATTACGAGCCTGACGCGCTACCGACTGAGCCACCCCCGCCCCTAACCAAGCAGTGGTGCAAATATATCTCAGCACACCATATGCTTATAATGGGGTTTGGAAGGGGAGGGTAGGTCAGTATTTGTAAATTTTTTGTAAGAAGTATTCTCAAGGATAGGACAATCGATCTCCATTATAGCCCAACGTAGTCGAAGAGTTCCACTGTGCGTTGAGATTTTCTCCAATGACACCCTCTAGGTCGTAGTTGGGAAAAAGGGTACTGCTAGACTTAGAGAAGCCGTTGCCCGTCGGATGGAACATTAATTAATTCTCTAACATTAATTAATTCTCTCATTAAGCAGCGTCTCCATGCGCAGGTGAGGTATATCCTGCACACAATCAGAGCACACTGGATGGTCTTCACGGGAACCTTTCATCTCTCTTCTAACAGCTGTCTAGTGGATCCCTTTCGCTTACCCAGTTCTGAGCTATTGGGGTCCTTGTGTCCTGGCCGTTTAGTCTATTGTGTACAGAAAAATGCCGCTTAGAGGTAAAACAACACAACTCAAAGAACTGATGTTACAGTCGGTTGGGTTGTTTTACCTTTGAGCGGTAGGGGCGGGGGTGGCTCAGTCGGTAGCGCGCCAGGCTCGTAATCTGTAGTTCCCAGGTTCGAGTCCCAGCTGGGTCAGCGTTGAGATTTATCTCCGCAAAATTCCCCGTCCTGCCCACGGTCAGTAGGGGACACTGAAAGGCCGCCGTCCGTCGGATGGGACGTTAAGCCGTGGTCCGTGTGCGGGAGAGACATACCCTTGGCACGTTAGAACACGCTGGATGGCCTTGACGGGAGGCTACTATCTGTCTCCCAACAGCTGTTTCAATTAGTCCCCTCCCCCAACCTTCTCCGAGCCTTCGGGGTCCTTGTGACCTGGCTGGGTTGTTTTACCTCTGAGCGGCACTTTTTGCACACCATGGGCTAAATGACCAGGTCACATGGACCCCGAAGTCTCAGAGAAGGTTGTGGGAGGGGAACCACTGGAACAGCTGTTGAGAGACAGATTCTAGCCTCCCGTCAAGGCCATCCAGTGTGTTCTTTAACGTGCACAAGATATGGCTCTCCAGAACAGAAGGCCACGGCTTAACGTCCCATCCGACGGACGGCGGCATTTTCAAGCCCATCGGCGTTACAGTCGGAACTCTGGCGGCTTAGAACATGGCTACTACGTCTGGAAATCTTCTGAGGGCGTGCAACTGAGCGTGTCGGTTCACTTCCCGTTGTGTCGTTATCTTCTGGCGTTGTGATAATAGCGCACTAATAACGTCGAGGATCAAGCATCAATGCACACAATATGGCGCCATTAGAAGGTCCAAGAGCCAACGCCGAAGTGAACTGGATTTGCTGTTGAGCTATTTAGCAGTAATTAGAAACAACTGCAGGAAGGACAACACTCGGGGTATTGACCATTAGGAGCAGTTAAAATGAAGGTTCGTGGAGCAGACAGAATAGACTGACATCGCAACATGAAAAAGAACATGAAGCCATTTTGATGCTGCTCTGATTCACTGATTCATTGCAGTGCTGAACCAAATTTAATCCTTAAGCTACAGTGAAACTAACGAGAAGTTTTTAGTTATTTATTGTTTCATATCGGCATAAATTTCTGAAGGGTTGGGTTGTTTTACCTCTGAGCGGCACTTGCCAGATCACAAGGACCCCGAAGGTTCAGAGAAGGTTGGGAGAGGAGACCCACTGGAACAGCTGTTGGGAGACAGATGGTAGCCTCCCGTCAAGGCCATCCAGCGTGTTCTCTAACGTGCACAGGATATGACTCTTTCGCACACGTGGCCACGGCTTAACGTCCCATCCGACGGACGGTAGTCTTTCCAAGCTCATCGGTGTCCTCTACTGACCGTGGGAGGACGGGTAAATTTGCGGAGATAAATCTCAAAGCTAACCCACCTGGGACTCGAATTTGGGAAGTACAGATTGCGAGCCTGGCGCGATACCGACTGAGCCACCCCCGCCCCCCAAAAAACCCATTTCTTCGTAGTTGTTTTATAATACATAACCTGTTTTCTACTGACGAAGATACAGAAATGCAGTAAAAAAGTGCTATGATAGTTGCATATTACAAAATAATCATTATGAAAGCAATTTTCCGTCTATTACGTTTGCTTCTTAAGAAAGGCGGTAATTTTTCTGTCTGTTCTAACAAACAATCTCTCCGTGAATTCTTAAATGATGTCGAAACTCTGCAACACATTGTCTGGAATATCTTTCTGTTCAATTACGAAGCTGAAAACATGACTCAGCGCCATATTGGTTGGAAATAACGAAACTTAGCTAATTAACGAATTTAATTAAACATTGTTAATAACGAAGAAATGCAACAAAAATTTAGATTTAACAAATGATAAAATCAAACATATATATTGTAACTGCTTTGAAAGAACTTTTCGCTGACTTTTCGATCAGCATCGAGCCGATCTCCAAGTTTGAAAAATCCCCTTTTTTGCTAAGAAAATGTGGCAACGTCTCTTTATAGCATTATGCAGGCACGGTTGGGAGAATATTTATGCGATTGCAGTGAGATCGGCAAAAATGCCTGATGAACGATATATAAAAGCGCGTGATTCATAGCGCTGTGATTGGTTAGATATTTCACAACGCTTAAATCATTGCAGCGTTGCCAGATGCTAAAACCCAAAGCAGGTAAAGATGGAAAAATGTACGTTGCATATATTGCTTAAGGATTTTTTCTTTTATAAATTTCGTTATACTATTTCATAGATATTATATATTTTATATAGTTATAGATATTTTTTGGAATCGGGGTAAATTATTAGTTCGTTAAATTAAAATTTTCGTTATACTGGCATTCTTTAAACAATTTTAAAAAGAAATTTTTTTATTAAGAGATGTACATTAAATTGGCTGGGAAAAATATTCGTTATATTGAATATTTCGCTATTCAGGCTTTCGGTTTATTGACATTTTATTGTATAAATATTAGAGTTCTGAAAATCAGTTTTGGACATTCCCATATTCTGAATTTATCCACGCTATTGCCTTTATTAAAGTATCTTTATAACACCAGTGAGTTTGGGGTGGCTAAGTCGGTAGCGCGCCAGGTTCGTAATCTGCAGTTCTCCAGGTTCGATTCCCAGCTGAGTCAGCATTGAGATTTATCTCCGCAAAACTCCCCGCCCTGCCCACAGTCACCGATGGGTTTGGAAAGGCCGCCGTCCGTCCGATGAGACGTTAAGCCGTGGCTACTTGTTCGGGACAGCCATACCCTGTGCACGTTAAAGAACACGCTGGATGGCCTTGACGGGAGGCTACCATCTGTCTCCCAACAGCTGTTCCAGTGGGTCCCCTTCCCCAACCTTCTCTGAGCCTTCGGGGAACTTGTGACCCGGCCATTTAGCTCATGGTGTGCAAAAAAGTGCCGTTCAGAGGTAAAACAAACCAAACCTATAGTTTCTTCAAACTGTATTAAGACCATCACTGATGATTCAAACTTATCTCTGGACCAAAGACTGAAATATTTCTAAGAATCCTAGGCGTTAATCCTGAGTGATAAATTTCCCGGGAATTCAGTAGCTTTGTCCTGGGTCCCTAAGTGTTTAAATCGGACCTTACTTTCCTCATTAATTTCGACGTGAAAAGATGTACCTCCTTCTTAAGAAGCCTAGTCACTCACAGATCACCGAATTGCATCTCATGGCTTTGAACTCCTAAATCACCCCCAAGCTTGACGACGTCCGCTCATTCCCTCCACGGCATGCTCTTCACCTTTTTTTTCCCCCAACGCTGTTCACCCCTAAACAGATTATTCATCTTCCCATCTTTCATTTCGCAGGGTTCCCAGCGCATCCCCCACGGCGATGCCCGAAAGATCAGAACATGTTTACATCCGCCTATTAGCCATTGGTCCGAGACCGTCATGTGACAGCTCGACTCACATACGCACGCACAGACGGCCATGTTCGTGTGCCGATTCAAGCGAGGAAATTTTGACCCAATGGCATACTGTCGTTGCCTCGATAGCTCCGAAAGCAACAAGAAAAAGGCGAAGAGAGGTACAGAGTGGGAAGGGGGGGGGAGAAAGGGGGTAAAAAGGCGAAGAAAGCGAAAAAAAATCTCTTGGCAGCGTGTTAGCAGTGCTTCCCCTGTACAGCGGGTATCTCCACACAACTCCTCCGTGAAAGAGGTAGACAAGACAGAGTCACGGACGAGGTCGTCAGAACTTGTTTGGTCTCTAAGCTTGGCGGAGGTATTTGGAACGTGTGTGTTGAGTTCCGTTGACGTGGGGGAAGTGTTCGTTGTTGGCTGCACCACCTTTCTGCTCACCACGTTGCGCTGAAAATCTGCTGCTGCATCATCTTCTGAGGTGTCATCCGACCACAGCACGGCAACAGGTGAGTTCAACTGTTAGTGTTGAATTTTGTCAATGATGGCGCTTTGGTCAACTCTCAGTTGGGAAGAAGAGCTGCCTCTGACGCTTTGGGCTATCACTTCCGAGAGACGAAAATGTTTTTTTTTGTGAGGTATTGCCTGCTCAGTCGCAATTCTGATGTTCCCAGTTGAAATCCCAGCTATGCCTGCTTTGAGGTTTTCCCACTTAAGGGCCACTCATAACGACTTTCGAAAGCTGCCGTCCCTTGTATGGGATTTTAAGACGTGGCTACATGTGGAGAAGAGCCATAACCTGCATACATTAAAGAGCTTACTTGAAGACTTTAACGGAACGCTTTTATCTGTCTCCTAACAGCTGTCCAGTAAATCTTCTTCCTCAAACTTCTCAAACTCATTCGGGTTGGGTTGTTTTACCTCTGAGCGGCACTTTTTTGCACATCATGGGCTAAATGGCCAGGTCACATGGACCCTGAAGGCTTAGAGAAGGTTGAGGGAGGGGACCCACTGGAACAGTTGTTGGGAGACAGATGGTAGCCCGCAGTCAAGGCCATCCAGCGTGTTCTTTAACGTGTACAGAGTATGTCTCTCCCGCACACGGGGCCACGGCTTAACGTCCCCGTGTCCGTAATTCGACGGACGGCGGCCTTTCCAAGCCCATCGGTGTCCCCTACTGACCGTGGGCAGGGCGGGGAATTTTGCGGAGATAAATCTCAACGCTGACCCAGCTGGGACTCGAACCTGGGAACTACAGATTACGAGCCTGGCGCGCTACCGACTGAGCCACCCCCGCCCCAACTCATTCGGATCCTTACGACTCAGTACTTTAGACAATTATGTGCAAAGAAAGTGCAGCTTATAGGTTCAGCACGTTAAAGAACACGCTGGATGGCGTTGAGAAAAAACTTTCATTTGTCTGCTAATATCAGTCCAGTGAATTCTTTTTCCCCCTAACCTCTCTGAACTTTGGGGCCCTTGGGTCGTTTTACCTCTGAGCAGCACTTTTTAATCCACACAATAGGCTAAATGGCCAGGTCACAAGGACCCTGAGGGATCAGAGAAGTATAGGGAAGTGGACCCACTGTATAAGTTGTTACGAGAGAGAGATGATAGCCTCCCGTCAAGGCCGTCCAGTGTGTTCTTTAACGTCAACATGGTACGACTCTTTCCCACACACTAGGCCATGGCTTAACGTCTCACCCGACGGATGGGGGCCTTTCCAAGCTCATCGGTGTCCCCTACTGACCGTGGGCAGGGAATTTTTGCGGAGGTAAGTCTCAACGCTGACCCAGCTGGGACTCGAACTTGGGAACTACAGATTACGAACCTGGTACGCTACCGACTGAGACACCCCTGCCCCGGTTTCCTTGTGACCAGGCACGATTAGCACGTTACGTGAAGAGAAATTCTCTCAGAGGTAAAATCATCCAAAACAAACTTCTTTTAATGGGAAAATTCGCTGAAAGTTTGCAACAGTTTAAGCTTATAATGTCAACTTTTGCTGTTTGCAGCAAGACTTCATATAATTCATCAAAGTGTTAATGTGACATTTCTATAAACACAGGTTTCGAATGAGCGGACTGGATAGTTTTATACCTAAGCGAAATCATTTTTTTAAATAAAATCTAAGATTCTTCTCTGAATTCGAATTTTTAGTCGAAGATGCTGCTAGAAAAAAAAAAGAGGCGGGGGTGGCTCAGTCGGTAGCGCGCCAGGCTCGTAATCTGTAGTTCCCAGGTTCGAGTCCCAGATGAGTCAGCGTTGAGATTTATCTCCGCAAAATTTCCCGCCCTGCCCACGGTCAGTAGGGGACACCGATGGGCTTGGAAAGGCCGCCGTCCGTCGGATGCGACGTTAAGCCGTGGCCCCGTGTGCGGGAGAGACATACCCTGTGCACGTTAAAGAACACGCTGGATGGCCTTGGCAGGAGGCTACCATCTGTCTCCCAACAGCTGTTCCAGTGGGTCCCCTCCCCCAACCTTCTCTGAGCCTTCGTGGTCTATGTGACCTGGCCATTTAGCCCATGGTGTGCAAAAAAGTGCCGCTCAGAGGTAAAACAACCCAACCCTAGGAAAAAAAAGCTAGAAAACTGCTAGAAAAGTTTGTATTTTTTTGCATTCTTGATGTAAATCTTTGCCCCTTTTCCTTATTAAGTGGAACAAAGATCCTAAAATTGACTCCTGGCTTATACAGTAAGTCTGAAACTTGGGGGGGGGGGGGGGGGCTCAGTAGGTAGCGCGCCAGGCTCGTAATCTGTAGTTCCCAGGTTCGAGTCCCAGCTGGGTCAGCGTTGAGATTTATCTCCGCAAAAATTCTCCGCCCTGCCCACGGTCAGTAGGGGACACCGATGGGCTTGGAAAGGCCGCCATCCGTCGGATGGGACGTTAAGCCGTGGCCCCGTGTGCGGGAGAGCCATACCCTGTGCACGTTAAAGAACACGCTGGATGGCCTTGACGGGAGGGTACCATCTGTCTCCCAACAGCTGTTCCAGTGGGTCCCCTCCCCCAACCTTCTCTGAGCCTTCGGGGTCTATGTGACCTAGCCATTTAGCCCATGGTGTGCAAAAAAGTGCCGCTCAGAGGTAAAACAACCCAACGTCAAAGAACACGCTGGATGGCCTTGACGGGAGGCTACCATCTGTCTCCCAACAGCTGTTCCAGTGGGTCCCCTCCCCCAACCTTCTCTAAGCCTTCGGGGTCCATGTGACCTGGCCATTTAGCCCATGGTGTGCAAAAAAGTGCCGCTCAGAGGTAAAACAACCCAACGTCAAAGAACACGCTGGATGGAATTGACGGGAGGCTACCATCTGTCTCCCAACAGCTGTTCCAGTGGGTCCCCTCCCCCAACCTTCTCTGAGCCTTCGGGGTCTATGTGACCTGGCCATTTAGCCCATGGTGTGCAAAAAATTGCCGCTCAGAGGTAAAAGAACCCAACGTCGAAGAACACGCTGGATGGCCTTGACGGGAGGCTACCATCTGTCTCCCAACAGCTGTTCCAGTGGGTCCCCTCCCCCAACCTTCTCTGAGCCTTCGGGGTCCATGTGACCTGGCCATTTAGTCCATGGTGTGCAAAAAAGTGCCGCTCAGAGGTAAAACAACCCAACGTTAAAGAACACGCTGGATGGCCTTGACGGGAGGCTACCATCTGTCTCCCAACAGCTGTTCCAGTGGGTCCCCTCCCCCAACCTTCTCTGAGCCTTCGGGGTCCATGTGACCTGGCCATTTAGCCCATGGTGTGCAAAAAAGTGCCGCTCAGAGGTAAAACATCCCAACCCAGTTAATTTTTGAACGAAGAAATTGAAATTTGGTTATCGATGCCAGATGCCACAAAGGGAAATAATCATTGTCCCATTTTTCTCCCGACAGCGGGTGTTAAAGCGGAGATAACTCTCGACGATTCGATTCTCCGATTCGAGAGGGATGGGGAGGTTGGCTCAGTCGGTAGCGCGGCAAGCTCGCAATCTGCAATTCCCAGGTTCCAGTTCCACCTGAGTCAGCGTTGGGATTTATCTCCGCAGAACTCCTCGCCTTGTCCTCTGTTAATAAGGTATGTCGATGGGCTTGCGCATGCCGTCGTCCGTCGGATGGGACATTAAGCCGTGGTACCATGTGCGGGAGAGCCACTCACTGTGTACTTTAAAGAACATGCTGAATGGCTTTGACGGAAGGATATCAACTATCTCCTAACAGCTGTTCCAGTGGGTCCCCTCCCCCAACCTTCTCTGAGTCTTCGGGGTCCATGTGACCTGGCCATTTAGCTCATGGTGTGCAAAAAAGTGCTGCTCAGAGGTAAAACAACCCAACCCTACGCTAAATAATACTACTAAATGGCAGCAATCATTATTGTTACACACTAGTGAGGATTAAGTTCGGTTGTTTTGCCGCTAAGTGGCACCTTTTTTGCACACAGTGGGCTAAATGGTCACAAGGACCCCAAAGTCACGGAGAAGGTTGGGGAAAGGGGACCCACTGGACAGCTGTTGAGACAGATGGTACCCTAACCTCAAGGCTATCCAGCATGTTC
The DNA here is from genome assembly GCA_038380435.1 of Ryuthela nishihirai. Classification (NCBI taxonomy): domain Eukaryota; kingdom Metazoa; phylum Arthropoda; class Arachnida; order Araneae; family Heptathelidae; genus Ryuthela; species Ryuthela nishihirai. The sequence continues at coordinate 132,652,215 of JAWZYU010000001.1, read as the reverse complement.
TTTAATGTGCACAAAGTATGGCTCTCCCGCACACAGAGTCATGGCTGAACGCTCCATCCAATGGACGGTCTTTGGGTTGGGTTGTTTTACCTCTGAGCGGCACTTTTTTGCACACCATGGGCTAAATGGCCAGGTCACATGGACCCCGAAGGCTCAGAGAAGGTTGGGGGAGGGGACCCAGTGGAACAGCTGTTAGGAGACAGATGGTAGCCTCCAGTCAAGGCCATCCAGCGTGTTCTTTAACGTGCACAGGGTATTGCTCTCCCGCACACGGGGCCACGGCTTAACGTCCCATCCGACGAACGGCGGCTTTTCCAAGCCCATCAGTGTCCCCTACTGACCGTGGGCAGGGCGGGGAATTTTTGCGGAGATAAATCTCAACGCTGACCCAGCTGGGACTCGAACCTGGGAACTACAGATTACGAGCCTGGCGCTCTACCGACTGAGCCACCCCCCGCCCCTAATGATCTGGAAACTAATGGCGTACATCTTGTGTTTTGTAGTCAGGAAACATTTACAAATGAAAAAAAAAAAGTCGGAAGTTTTCGGGGAACAATGTCGCCGGAACGAGAAGTAATACATGGAAAAGTAAAAAAAAAACCAGTAGCATTATTGTCTAGCTTTTTGTGTTATAGTCGATCAGAAGATTTACGACACATGTCCACGCAATACAATAACTTAGCGTTCAATATGGAAGTGCAGGAAGTGTACAGAGCAATTACCCGGTTTCACATTGGAGGAGCCAGGTGGAGGACCTCTCTTGGATATTGCCCAGCGTTGCAGATCAGCAAACAGAGGAAACAAATCACAGCTGCAACAACAACGTCATTCGTCACAGCTCTCTTCAACTTGTTTCCGAAGTTGTCTGCCGAGTGGCTTTTCGTGCAGTCTGGTGATTGTGATTCTCCAGATTCTGGGAAAATGGAAAAGAAATTTTGACTCTCACTTTGTTAGCTGAGAAATTTGCGGAAATCCTGCCTTGTTTGTGCATTAGAATATGACCACGTCCGTTGATGATGTGACTAATTTCGGAGTGTTAACTTAAAAAAAAAGGGGCGGGGGTTGGCTCAGTCGGTAGCGCGCCAGGCTAGTAATCTTTAATTCCCAGGTTCGAGTCCCAGCTGGGTCAGCGTTGAGATTTATCTCCGAAAAATTTCCCGCCTTGCCCACAGTCAGTAGGGTACACCGATGGGCTTGGAAAGGCCGCCGTCCGTCGGATGGGACGTTAACCCGCGGCTCCGTCTACGGGAGAGCCATACCCTGTGCACGTTAAAGAACACGCTGGATGGCCTTGACGGGAGGCTACCATCTGTCTCCCAACAGCTGTTCCAGTGGGTTCCCTCCCCCAACCTTCTCTGAATCTTCGCGGTCCATGTGCCATTTAGCCCATGGTGTGCAAAAAAGTGCCGCTCAGAAGTAAAACAACCCAACCGAACTTTTAAAAAAAAGTAATCGTATTTGTTTTGAGACACGATTCAAAATAATCATTTGGAAGCTCAGATTTTAAATTTTGTTTTTAATGTTATTATTTTTGTTTGAGAAATCTGTTGGACCGTGATGAAATGAATTCAATTTGCCTAAAGATTACAGCATGCACAAATAATATTGGTCCCTTTTTTATGATAATCCTAAAGTTAATGTTTTGAAACATCAAAAAAATTCGTAAAAGCTTTCATTTGTTTTTGAAGAAACGAATAGAGTATTCTCTACACAAAGCACGGAGATAAGCCTCGAGCTCTATGAGGCTTGTCCTCATTTTTCATATAACATATTTCAATAACAATTTAACAAAGGATTTTGTCCCAGTTATAGCATATTTTTAGAGGTGCAAGTAAGAAAGCCTGTGAAGTTAATTTGTTTTTATTACAATAATTACAACACACACTAAGTAATCGATGAGAATAATTATGTTAGTCTAAATCAGTGGTTCTCAACCATTTATGCTTCACGTACCCCCTGGAAATGTGTATGTAACTGGCTTACCCCTTGTATAGATAGATAAAACTATAGTTAGAGTATAACAATGGGAATAAAATATATATATCAGTGATTCTCAACCTTTTATGCTTCACGTACCCACTGGAAATGTGTATGTAACTGGCTTACCCCTTGTATAGATAGATAGAACTACAGTTATAGTATAACAATGGGAATGAAATAAAACATAAATATCAGTGGTTCTCAACCTTTTATGCTTCACGTACCCCCTGGAAATGTGTATGTAACTGGCGTACCCCTTGTATAGATAGATAGAACTACAGTTATAGTATAACAATGGGAATGAAATAAAACATAAATATCAGTGGTTCTCAACCTTTTATGCTTCACGTACCCCCTGGAAATGTGTATGTAACTGGCGTACCCCTTGTATAGATAGATAGAACTACAGTTATAGTATAACAATGGGAATGAAATAAAACATAAATATCAGTGGTTCTCAACCTTTTATGCTTCACGTACCCCCTGGAAATGTGTATGTAACTGGTGTAACCCTTGTATAGATAGATAAAACTATAGTTATAGTATAACAGTGGGAATAAAATATATATATATATAACATATATCTAGCGACCTTTGAACTTTCACGGCGTACCCCACGTTGAGGACCCCTACTCTAGTGGGTCCTTTTCCCGTAGTCAATTCTGAGCACTTGAAGTCCTTGTGGTCGTTTAGATCATTATGTGCATAAAATTGTCCCAGTAGGTAATAGAACCACATTTCAACGAACAACACTGGCATCTCCAGATCAAGGGTTTCTCTTTTCTCACGGAGGGAAGAGAAGGGATTAAGAGAGAAAATCTCAACACAGGCACTACCTACAGAGTCAACTCTGGCACGCAGGTCCGGTCGGCGGCATAAGTATCACAAACAATCGCTTGGGGGTGGGGGGCGCAATTTTGAGAGGGGCACGTTAGTAAGTGCCCCACTCAAAAGCTCTATTCTCAGCTGAGTATGAAAGTGTTATAAAATCAAAAGTTAATTTTTTTTATGATTTTACTAGAGTATTGGGTTGGGTTGTTTGACCTCTGAGCGGCACTTTTTTGCACACCAAAAGGGCTAAATGGCCAGGTCACATGACCCCGAAGGCTCAGAAAAGATTGGGGGAGGGGACCCACTGGAACAGCTGTTGGGAGACAGATGGTAGCCTCCCGTCAAGGCCATCCAGTGTGTTCTTTAACGTGCACAGGGTATGGCTCTCCTGCACATGGGGCCACTGCTTAACGTCCCATCCGACGGACGGCGGCCTTTCCAAGCCCATCGGTGTCCCCTACTGACCGTGGGCAGGGTGGGGAATTTTGCGGAGATAAATCTCAACGCTGACCCAGCCGGGACTCGAACCTGGCAACTACAGATTACGAGCCTGGCGCGCTACCGACTGAGCGACCCCCGCCCCTTTTTTCGTTGGTGAAAGGATGTTCTAGTTAGACCTCATTTATCGAGAACCACTTTAGACTTCAAACTCTAAACTAATGTCATTGGAATGTGTGAGTGAAGACACGGTTTGTTTCTGGTGAGTTTTGTTTCTGGTGAGTGGCGTGCAAGTGGCGCATTGCCCACTGGCAACGTTTTCCGGGAATATGGGGCATTTGCAAAGGGTGCTGAATATTTGGAGCAAAGGATGGAAACAAAGTGTCTCTTGTGTCGTGAAAGGATTAAAAGCAGAAGAGGCGTTGCGCTGTGACGTAGTCTGTGCTGACGAAAGCAAAATTCGTTACTTCGAAAATGGAGGTTTCAAGAATTGTGATAAAAAAATATTCAACTGGGAAGTTGGGTTGTTTTACTTCTGAGCGGCACTTTTTTGCACACCATGGGCTAAATGGCCAGGTCACATGGACCCCGTAGGCTCAGAGAAGGTTGGGGGAGGGGACCCACTGGAAGAGCTGTTGGGAGACAGATGGTAGCCTCCCGTCAAGGCCATCCAGCGTGTTCTTTAACGTGTACAGGGTATGGCACTCCCCACACGGGGCCACGGCTTAACGTCCCATCCGACGGACGGCGGTCTTTCCAAGCCCATCGGTGTCCCCTACTGACCGTGGGCAGGGCGGGGTGTTTTGCGGAGATAAATCTCAACGCTGACCCAGCTGGGACTCGAACCTGGGAACTACAGATTACGAGCCTGGCTCGCTACCGACTGAGCCACCCCCCCCAACTGGGAAGTAAATCTTTTATTAGTTGTTTACTAAAAGTCATTAATCAAAATGGATTGCGTTCTAATAGCAATGGCGAGTCGAAGGTGAATGAGAGGCGTTGTTTTACCTCTGAACGACACTTTTTTTGCACGTCATGGGTTAAGTGGCTAGGTTACAAGGACCCCAAAGGCTCACACCTAGGAAGGGAATCCATTGGACAACTGTTTAGAAATCTTCCGGCAAGATCATTCAGCGTGTTCTTTAATGTAATCAAAGTCTGTTGTTCTAATTAAAGGTAGGGAGGGGGCTCAGTCGGTAGCGCGTCAGGCTCGTAATCTGCAGTTCCCATGTTCGAGTCCCAGCTGGGTCAGCGTTGAGATTTTTCTCCGCAAAATTCTCCGCCCTGCCCACGGTCAGTAGGGGACACCGATGGGCTTGGAAAGGGACCCGTCCGTCGGATGGGACGTTACGCCGTGGCCCCGTGTGCGGGAGAGCCACACCCTCTGCACGTTAAAGAACACGATGGATGGCCTTGACGTGAGGCTACCATCTGTCTCCCAACAGCTGTTCCAGTGGGTCTCCTCCCCCAACCTTCTCTGAGCCTTCGAGGTCCATGTGACCTGACCATTTAGCCCATGGTGTGCAAAAAAAGGGCCGCTCAGAAGTATAACAACCAATCAATGAAGGCTTGGAAAAACCGTCGTCCGTCGGATGGGACGTAAAGCCACGGTTCCGTGTGCAGAAGATACATTGCACACGTTAATGAATAGGCTGGATGGCCTTGATGGGATGTTACCATCACTCTCCTAAAAACTGTCCAGTGAGTCCCTCCATCCAACCTTCTCCGACTCCTTAGGGTCCTTGTAACCTGCCGTTTAGTGCCGCTCAGAAATTAAACAACACAAGCCACATACAGGGCCACGGCTTAAAGCCCTATCCAACGGACTTCCAAATTTCATTGGTAGGATTAGCGGAGAAAATCTCAACCTCAGGTTGGGACTCTAACCCGTGAACATCAGCATACGCTCTCGACGTGCTACCAACTAAGCCAACTCCGAGTCCAGTTACGATAGGCGCTCTATTGCAACATAAATCGTATAAAAAGGAAACGCTTTCCTTATACCCCAAAATATTTAATGGCATTGAAAATATCAAAAGAAATATATATGCAAAAGATGGTTAAGGTATGTATCAAATTCTAAATCTTGTCTTCTTCGCAATTCGCCTTCGCTGACAAAGAAGACGAAAATGATATTGCAAAGACAACATTTTTGGCATTAAATGGTACAACGAGAGCAACTCCATGTGGGAGGGGGCGAAGCCATTACGAGCTATACACGTTAAACACAAGTTTTCCATAGGTAAGCATTTCTGAGTTAAAGAGTTAGACAGATCTCCCATACCTGTCCAACAGGGGGAGCATTTCTGAGTTAAAGAGTTAGATAGAACTCCCTTACCTGCCCAACAGGGTGGAGCATTTCTAAGTTAAAGAGTTAGATAGAACTCCCTTACCTGCCCAACAGGGTGGAGCATTTCTGAGTTAAACAGCTAGACAGATCTCCCATACCTGTCCAACAGGATGGAGCATTTCTGAGTTAAAGAGTTAGATAGAACTCCCTTACATGCCCAACAGGGTGGAGCATTTCTCAGTTAAAGAGTAAGATAGAACTCTCTTACCTGCCCAACAGAGTGGAGCATTTCTCAGTTAAAGAGTAAGATAGAACTCCCTTACCTGCTCAACAGGGTGGAGCATTTCTGAGTTAAAGATTTAGATAGAACTCCCTTACCTGCCCAACAGGGTGGTGCATTTCTCAGTTAAAGAGTAAGATAGAACTCCCTTACCTGCCCAACAGGGTGGAGCATTTCTGAGTTAAAGATTTAGATAGAACTCCCTTACCTGCCCAACAGGGTGGAGCATTTCTCAGTTAAAGAGTAAGATAAAACTCCCTTACCTGCCCAACAGGGTGGAGCATTTCTGAGTTAAAGATTTAGATAGAACTTCCTTACCTGCCCAATAGGGTGGAGCATTTCTCAGTTAAAGAGTAAGATAGAACTCTCTTACCTGCCCAACAGGGTGGAGCATTTCTCAGTTAAAGAGTTAGACAGATCTCCCATACCTGTCCAACAGGATGGAGCATTTCTCAGTTAAAGAGTTAGATAGAATTCCCTTACCTGCCCAACAGCGTGGAGCATTTCTGAGTTAAAGAGTTAGATACAACTTCCTTACCTGCCCACAGGGTGGAGCAATTCTCAGTTAAAGAGTAAGATAGAACTCCCTTACCTGCCCAACAGGGTGGAGCATTTCTCAGTTAAAGAGTTAGACAGATCTCCCATACCTGTCCAACAGGATGGAGCATTTCTGAGTTAAAGAGTTAGATAGAATTCCCTTACCTGCCCAACAGCGTGGAGCATTTCTGAGTTAAAGAGTTAGATAGAACTTCCTTACCTGCCCAACAGGGTGGAGCATTTCTAAGTTAAAGAGTTAGATAGAACTCTCTTACCTGCCCAACAGGCTGGAGCATTTCTCAGTTAAAGAGTTAGACAGATCTCCCATACCTGTCCAACAGGATGGAGCATTTCTGAGTTAAAGAGTTAGATAGAACTCTCTTACCTGCCCAACAGAGTGGAGCATTTCTCAGTTAAAGAGTTAGACAGATCTCCCATACCTGTCCAACAGGATGGAGCATTTCTGAGTTAAAGAGTTAGATAGAATTCCCTTACCTGCCCAACAGCGTGGAGCATTTCTGAGTTAAAGAGTTAGATAGAACTTCCTTACCTGCCCAACAGGGTGGAGCATTTCTCAGTTAAAGAGTAAGATAGAACTCCTTTACCTGCCCAACAGGGTGGAGCAATTCTCAGTTAAAGAGTTTGATAGAACTCCCATACCTGCCCAACAGGGTGGAGCATTTCTGAGTTAAAGATTTAGATAGAACTCCCTTACCTGCCTAACAGGGTGGAGCATTTCTAAGTTAAAGAGTTTAATAGAACTTCCTTACCTGCCCAACAGCGGGGAGCATTTCCCAGTTGAAGAGTTAGATAGAACTCCCTTACCTGCCCAACAGCGTGGAGCATTTCTGAATTAAAAAGTTAGATAGAACTCCCTTACCTGCCCAACAGCGTGGAGCATTTCTGAATTAAAAAGTTAAATAGAACTCGCTTACCTGCCCAACAGGGTGGAGCATTTCTCAGTTAAAGAGTAAGATAGAACTCCCTTACCTGCCCAACAGGTTGGAGCATTTCTGAGTTAAAGAGTTAGATAGAACTCCCTTACCTGCCCAACAGGGTGGAGCATTTCTCAGTTAAAAAGAAAGATAGAACTCCCTTACCTGCACAACACGGTGGAGCATTTCTCAGTTAAAGAGTAAGATAGAACTCCCTTACCTGCCCAACAGGGTGGAGCATTTCTGAGTTAAAGATTTAGATAGAACTTCCTTACCTGCCCAACAGGGTGGAACATTTCTCAGTTAAAGATTTAGATAGAACTTCTTACCTGCCCAATAGGGTGGAGAATTTCTCAGTTAAAAAGTAAGATAGAACTTCCTTACCTGCCCAACAGGGTGGAGCATTTCTCAGTTAAAAAGTAAGATAGAACTCCCTTACCAGCCCAACAGGGTGGAGCATTTCTGAGTTAAACAGCTAGACAGATCTCCCATACCTGTCCAACAGGATGGAGCATTTCTGAGTTAAAGAGTTAGATAGAACTCCCTTACATGCCCAACAGGGTGGAGCATTTCTCAGTTAAAGAGTAAGATAGAACTCTCTTACCTGCCCAACAGGGTGGAGCATTTCTCAGTTAAAGAGTAAGATAGAACTCCCTTACCTGCTCAACAGGGTGGAGCATTTCTGAGTTAAAGATTTAGATAGAACTCCCTTACCTGCCCACAGGGTGGTGCATTTCTCAGTTAAAGAGTAAGATAGAACTCCCTTACCTGCCCAACAGGGTGGAGCATTTCTGAGTTAAAGATTTAGATAGAACTCCCTTACCTGCCCAACAGGGTGGAGCATTTCTCAGTTAAAGAGTAAGATAAAACTCCCTTACCTGCCCAACAGGGTGGAGCATTTCTGAGTTAAAGATTTAGATAGAACTTCCTTACCTGCCCAATAGGGTGGAGCATTTCTCAGTTAAAGAGTAAGATAGAACTCTCTTACCTGCCCAACAGGGTGGAGCATATCTCAGTTAAAGAGTTAGACAGATCTCCCATACCTGTCCAACAGGATGGAGCATTTCTCAGTTAAAGAGTTAGATAGAATTCCCTTACCTGCCCAACAGCGTGGAGCATTTCTGAGTTAAAGAGTTAGATAGAACTCCCTTACCTGCCCAACAGGGTGGAGCAATTCTCAGTTAAAGAGTTAGATAGAACTCTCTTACCTGCCCAACAGGGTGGAGCAATTCTCAGTTAAAGAGTTAGATAGAATTCCCTTACCTGCCGAACAGGGTGGAGCATTTCTGAGTTAAAGATTTAGATAGAACTCCCTTACCTGCCTAACAGGGTGGAGCATTTCTAAGTTAAAGAGTTAGATAGAACTCCCTTACCTGCCCAACAGGGTGGAGCATTTCTCAGTTAAAGAGTTAGACAGATCTCCCATACCTGTCCAACAGGATGGAGCATTTCTGAGTTAAAGAGTTAGATAGAATTCCCTTACCTGCCCAACAGCGTGGAGCATTTCTCAGTTAAAGAGTAAGATAGAACTCCCTTACCTGCCCAACAGGGTGGAGCAATTCTCAGTTAAAGAGTTAGATAGAACTCTCTTACCTGCCCAACAGGGTGGAGCATTTCTCAGTTAAAGAGTTAGACAGATCTCCCATACCTGTCCAACAGGATGGAGCATTTCTGAGTTAAAGAGTTAGATAGAACTCTCTTACCTGCCCAACAGAGTGGAGCATTTCTCAGTTAAAGAGTTAGACAGATCTCCCATACCTGTCCAACAGGATGGAGCATTTCTGAGTTAAAGAGTTAGATAGAATTCCCTTACCTGCCCAACAGCGTGGAGCATTTCTGAGTTAAAGAGTTAGATAGAACTTCCTTACCTGCCCAACAGGGTGGAGCATTTCTCAGTTAAAGAGTAAGATAGAACTCCTTTACCTGCCCAACAGGGTGGAGCAATTCTCAGTTAAAGAGTTTGATAGAACTCCCATACCTGCCCAACAGGGTGGAGCATTTCTGAGTTAAAGATTTAGATAGAACTTCCTTACCTGCCTAACAGGGTGGAGCATTTCTAAGTTAAAGAGTTTAATAGAACTTCCTTACCTGCCCAACAGCGGGGAGCATTTCCCAGTTGAAGAGTTAGATAGAACTCCCTTACCTGCCCAACAGCGTGGAGCATTTCTGAATTAAAAAGTTAGATAGAACTCCCTTACCTGCCCAACAGCGTGGAGCATTTCTGAATTAAAAAGTTAAATAGAACTCGCTTACCTGCCCAACAGGGTGGAGCATTTCTCAGTTAAAGAGTAAGATAGAACTCCCTTACCTGCCCAACAGGTTGGAGCATTTCTGAGTTAAAGAGTTAGATAGAACTCCCTTACCTGCCCAACAGGGTGGAGCATTTCTGAGTTAAAGAGTTAGATAGAACTCCCTTACCTGCCCAACAGCGAGGAGCATTTCTGAGTTAAAGAGTAAGATAGAACTCCCTTACCTGCCCAACACGGTGAAGCATTTCTGAGTTAAAGAGTAAGATAGAACTCCCTTACCTGCCCAACAGGGTGCAGCATTTCTCAGTTAAAAAGAAAGATAGAACTCCCTTACCTGCACAACACGGTGGAGCATTTCTCAGTTAAAGAGTAAGATAGAACTCCCTTACCTGCCCAACAGGGTGGAGCATTTCTGAGTTAAAGATTTAGATAGAACTTCCTTACCTGCCCAACAGGGTGGAACATTTCTCAGTTAAAGATTTAGATAGAACTTCTTACCTGCCCAATAGGGTGGAGCATTTCTCAGTTAAAAAGTAAGATAGAACTTCCTTACCTGCCCAACAGGGTGGAGCATTTCTCAGTTAAAAAGTAAGATAGAACTCCCTTACCAGCCCAACAGGGTGGAGCATTTCTGAGATAAAGAGTTAGATAGAACTTCCTTACCTGCCGAACAGGGTGGAGCATTTCTCAGTTAAAGAGTTAGATAGAACTCCCTTACCTGCCTAACAGGGTGGAGCATTTCTCAGTTAAAGAGTAAGATAGAACTACTTACCTACCCCACAGGGTGGAGCATTTCTCAGTTAAAAAGTAAGATAGAACTCCCTTACCTGCCCAACAGGGTGGAGCATTTCTGAGTTAAAGAGTTAGATATAACTTCCTTACCTGCCCAACAGGGTGGAGCATTTCTTAGTTAAAGAGTAAGGTAGAACTCACTTACCTGCCCAACAGGGTGGAGCATTTCTGAGTTAAAGAGTGAGATAGAACTCCTTTACCTGTCCAACAGGGTGGAGCATTTTTGAGTTAAAGATTTAGAGAGAACTTCCTTACCTGCCCAACAGGGTGGAGCATTTCTCAGTTAAAGAGTAAGATAGAACTCCCTTACCTGCCCAACAGGGTGGAGCAATTCTCAGTTATAGAGTTAGATAGAACTCTCTTACCTGCCCAACAGGGTGGAGCATTTCTCAGTTAAAGAGTTAGACAGATCTCCCATACCTGTCCAACAGGATGGAGCATTTCTGAGTTAAAGAGTTAGATAGAATTCGCTTACCTGCCCAACAGCGTGGAGCATTTCTGAGTTAAAGAGTTAGATAGAACTCCCTTACCTGCCCAACAGGGTGGAGCATTTCTCAGTTAAAGAGTTAGATAGAACTCCCTTACCTGCCCAACAGGGTGGAGCATTTCTCAGTTAAAGAGTAAGATAGGACTCCCTTACCTGCCCAACAGGGTGGAGCATTTCTGAGTTAAAGGTTTAGATAGAACTTCCTTACCTGCCCAACAGGGTGCAGCATTTCTGAGTTAAAGAGTAAGATAGAACTCCCTTACCTGCCCAACAGGGTGGAGCATTTCTGAGTTAAAGAGTTAGATATAACTTCCTTACCTGCCCAACAGGGTGGAGCATTTCTGAGTTAAAGATTTAGATAGAACTCCCTTTCCTGCCCAACAGGCTGGAGCATTTTTCAGTTAAAAAGTAAGATAGAACTCCCTTACCTGCCCAACAGGGTGGAGCATTTGTGAGTTAAAGAGTGAGATAGAACTCCCTTACCTGCCCAACAGCGTGGAGCATTTCTGAATTAAAAAGTTAGATAGAACTCCCTTACCTGCCCAACAGGGTGGAGCATTTCTCAGTTAAAGAGTTAGATAGAACTCTCTTACCTGCCCAACAGGGTGGAGCAATTCTCAGTTAAAGAGTTAGATAGAACTCCCTCACCTGCAAAACAGCGTGGAGCATTTCTGAGTTAAAGAGTTAAATAGAGCTCCCTTATCTGCCGCACAGGGTGGAGCATTTCTGAGTTAAAGAGTTAGATAGAACTCCCTTACCTGCCCAACAACGTGGAGCATTTCTGAGTTAAAGAGTTAGATAGAACTCCCTTACCTGCCCAACAGGGTGGAACATTTCTGAGTTAAACTGTTAGATAGAACTCCCTTACCTGCCCAACAGGGTGGAGCATTTCTCAGTTAAAGAGTTAGATAGAACTTCCTTAGCTGTCCAACAGCGTGGAGCATTTCCGAGTTAAAGAGTTAGATAGAACTCCCTTACCTGCCCAACAGCGTGGAGCATTTCTGAATTAAAAAGTTAGATAGAACTCCCTTACCTGCCCAACAGGGTGGAGCATTTCTCAGTTAAAGAGTTAGATATAACTCTCTTACCTGCCCAACAGGGTGGAGCATTTCTGAGTTAAAGAGTTAGATAGAACTCCCTTACCTGCCGAACAGGGTGGAACATTTCTGAGTTAAAGAGTTAGATAGAACTCCCTTACCTGCCCAACAGCGTGGAGCATTTCTGAGTTAAAGAGTTAGATAGAAATCCCTTACCTGCCCAACATCTTGAGGTTCTTGTGGTATGGTCAATTAGCCCACTGACCCGAGGTAAAATTCTCATGAGTAAAACCCAAAGCTTTGAAAAGCTAGTTTGCAGAAGATATAATTATATTCCCGAGCAATGATTTCTTTGCCTCTAACAATAGTAGCGTGTGAGTTCACTCTCCAGCATCACGATGTTTAAGTTAATACCAAGTTAGCCTAATTTCGCGACTCTTAAGCATCAGTGCGTTCATTGTTTGGATAACTTATTGCCATGTGTTGAAAGAAATTCGAGTCTAAGAAGTTCCAACGGAAAATAATTGCCTTTTGGCATGCTAACTTATTGAAGTATTGGTTAACTGCTGAAAGGTTCCTTCACCAATGGCCCTGATCCCTTAGAAAAGAATCCTCTTAAACATAAGTGGTCATTTTATAGACTATTAAGGAACTGTCTGACATCCAATAACTATCCCGTGAGGTCTTCCTTAAGATATCGAGAGCGGGGATTGGTTCGATCGGTGTCGCGCTAGGCTCGTAATCTGTAGTTCCCAAGTTCGACTCCCAGCTGGGTCAGCGTTGAGATTTATCTCTGCAAAATTCCCCGCCCTGCGCACGGTCAGTAGGGGACACCGCTGGGCTTGGAAAGACCGCCGTCCGTCGGATGGGACGTTAAGCCGTGTCTCCGAGTACGGGAGAGCCATACCCTGTGCACGTTAAAGAACACGCTGGATGGCCTTGACGGGAGACAACCATCTGTCTCCCAACAGCTGTTCCAGTGGGTCCCCTCCTCCAACCTTCTCTGAGCCTTCGGGGTCCATGTGACCTGGCCATTTAGCCTATGGTGTGCAAAAAAGTGCCGCTCAGAGGTAAAACAACCCAACCTTAAGATATCGAAGGCGGAGATTGCCTCGGTAGGTAGCGCGCCATACTCGTAGTCTGCAGTTCCCAGATTTGAGTCTGGCGCATTGCCCACTGAGATTTATCTAAACCCAAAACCTGTTCTCGATAGAAAGGGGACACCAATGGGCTTGAAAAGGATATCGTCCGTCGGATGAGATGTTAAACTGTGGCACCGTGTACGAGAGAGACATATCCTGTTCAAATTTAAAGGACACACCGGATGAATTTGACGAGAACCATCTGGCCAGTGAGTTCCTTCCCCTAAATCTCTCTGAGCTCTTGGGATCCTTGTGAACGGTTATTTAGCCCATTGTGTGCAAGAAACCCCCTCTCAGAAGTAAAACCAGGGCCCGCTAATGATTTCAAGGGGTTCTAGGCACTGCCTACCTACGTTATTCTGACTTCGAAATGCAGTTGTTCCTCCTGTGATGTTACCCATTAAAAAAAATCTGATGGTACGGAAATTAAAAATTATTTCAACATGTAATATTTTTTTTTTGAATTTTTTATTATTTTAATAAATATTACGGTCGCATTCTAGATTGTGTTTTAAAGCATTTGTTTTCATCCCACATATGAGTACTTTCTCGAGTGGAAGTAATTTGTGCTTATTTTTTGATTTTTAAAAAAATATTTATATCAAATGTAACAGCAGATGTAAGAGAGATGTGTATGTATATGTTGTTGAATCAACTAATAAAAAAATTCTCTACACTTTTACATTATAGCAAAGGTTCGGGATTATTCTAAATTAAATCAGTCTGAACAGGTTTTAGAATTTAGTCAGGCCTTGTCCTTACGAACGTGGGGCGGGGGTGGCTCAGTCGGTAGCGCGCCAGGCTCGTAATCTGTAGTTCCCAGGTTCGAGTCCCAGCTGGGTCAGCGTTGGGATTTATCTCCGCAAAATTTCCCGCCCTGCCCACGGTCAGTAGGGGACACCGATGGGCTTGGAAAGGCCGCCGTCCGTCGGATGGGACGTTAAGCCGTGGCCCCGTGTGCGGGAGAGCCATACCCTGTGCACGTTAAAGAACACGCTGGATGGCCTTGACGGGAGGCTACCATCTGTCTCCCAACAGCTGTTCTAGTGGGTCCCCTCTCCCAACCTTCTCTGAGCCTTCGCTGTCCATGTGACCTGGCCATTTAGCCCATGATGTGCAAAAAAGTGCCGCTCAGAGGTAAAACAACCCAACCCAACCTTACGAACGTAGTCAGTAACCAGAGCCTGAAAAAAAAAAACCTAGTTCTATGCACATTAATTATGACGCTGGATAGGTTTGATGGGAGGCTTCTACACACACCTGCCACTGAATTAGAAACCTTTATGCAGGTTGGGTTGTTTTACTTCTGAGCGGCACTTTTTTGCACACCATGGGCTAAATGACCAAGTCACAAGGACCCCGAAGGCTCAGAGAAGGTTGGGGGAGGAGACCAACTGGAACAGCTTTTGGGAGACAGATGGTAGTCTCCCCTCAAGGCAATCCAGCGTGTTCTTTAACGTGCAGAGGGTATGGCTCTCCCACACACGGGGCCACGGCTTAACGTCCCATCCGACGGACGGCGGCCTTTCCAAGCCCATCGGTGTCCCCTAATGACCGTGGGCAGGGCGGGGAATTTTGCGGAGATAAATCTCAACGCTGACCCAGCTGGGACTCGAACCTGGGAATTACAGATTACGAGCCTGGCGCGCTACCGACTGAGCCACCCCCGCCCCACCTTTATGCAGATTATGTAAACGTCACTTGCTCAGCGTATATAAGCAAATTACGTAGTCACGTGTGTCACCACGTGATCTAGGAAACTATTTAAGACTACTGCTCGCCAGTAATCGTTAGTAGTATTGATCACAATGGGAAAAAGAAAGCATCTTTTGAAGTTCGATAAAGGGCATATTGTAGGTACCCGTCTCGCTAGAGCGATGATTTTAAAAAGAACAGAGCTGACTGATTTCAAAAGGTGAGATGTCTCGGGTTTTTAATCAGTGGAAAAGTAACTCACATTGTTTGTCTAAGAGGCGCAAGTGTGGCGCAACAACAATCTGTCAGGAACGAGATCGCCGTCGTCTGAGAAGGCTTCTAGGAGAAACAGGACTTTCTGTGTGCAGCAACTGACTTGAAGCATTCAATTAAGGCTGTTGCTGACCCATATCCCAGTGAACTATGCGCAGGGAATTTAAGAGGATCGGTATTAGCAGTCGCATGTCTACGGAAAACACTGATTTTTGGGAAGAACCGGAAAGTTCGTCTACAGTGGTGCCAGGAACACCGTCACGGATACTGAAAAACTGGAAAAAGTCATGTGTGAACTGGAAAAAGTCTAGTCGCGGTGCACCTTGTTCTGTACCGACGGTAGGCAGAGAGTTTGGAGGGAGCCCCATGAAGCAGTGGACCCAGCTTGCCTTGTAAACACAACTCAAGGTTCTGGAGGCGGTGTCATGGTATGGGGCACGTTCTGTTGGTACGGAACGGGTCCCCTGATATCGCTGGAAGGTCGGGTGTCCTCCAAGGATTATCTGAACATTGTTGTCGATCAAGTCATCCCACAATGTTTACTTTTTATCCAGCAGATGATGGCTGTTTCATGGATGACAATGCTGCTGTCCATTCGCGCAACCTTCAATTAGTGATCTGGCAACCTTGTTTTGACAATTAAAAACCAAATTCAACAATAGAACAACTCATCCCACCTCTCACACCTTCGTGTCACGTGACACGAAGGTTGCCAGATCACTAATTTCTTAAAAAAAATCGTTGCCAGATATTTTTTCTAAATTCTGTAATCCACCATAGTGTTCGGATACTTTTTTGAGCGACTGTACAAAGTAGCTATTATCGATCATCACGACTCTACCTCAGCAGTGCAAGTCATCCTTTTGCATCAGAGAGCTGTGAGTGGTTGCTAGGGAAATCTCTCCTGGTTTTCTGCATCCGTGAGGAGGAATGAAAATGCGAAATCAGAAGTGGTGGCGAAAAGTCAAGAAAAAGGGAAAGCAAAAAAAAAATGCTCACTTTGAGCAAAATGCGTCCTAAATTGCGAAGGAAGAAGGAAAAAAAATGGCTCAACACCAAGAAGCAGATGATTTGGATTTTTTTACCTCTGAGCTGCACTTTTTTGCACACCATGGGCTAAATAGCCAGGTTACATGGACCCCGAGGGCTCAGAGAAGGTTGGGGGAGGGGACAGCTGTCGGACAGCCACCGGAACAGCTGTTGGGAGACAGATGGTAGCCTCCCGTCAAGGCTATCCAGCGTGTTCTTTAACGTGTACAAGGTATGTCTCTCCCGCACACGAGGCCGCGGCTTAACGTCCCATCCGACGGACGGCCGTCTTTCCAAGCCCATCGGTGTCCCCTACTGACCGTGGGCAGGGCAGGGAATTTTGCGGAGATAAATCTCAACGCTGACCCAGCTGGGACTCGAACCTGGGAACTACAGATTACTAGCCTGGCGCGCTACTGACTGAGCCACCCCCGCCCCCAAAAAAGTTGAAACCACTGAGAAATATTTTTGATGTCATAGTTGACATTCCTGCAATTTTTTCCTAATGGAGGGTATATGTTGAAATATATAGAGTATCAAAGGAGTGGGTTTAGACATTTCTATATTGAAGGCAAGGTCGACCAAAAAGTACGCCGTGATCGACAGGTAGCTCGCGATTCGACGGTTGACTATAAAAAATGAAGTCGGCCGAAAATTTAGATTCCATTTAATGCAGATAACCTCTGAATCTGGGCGGGGGTGGCTCAGTCGGTAGCGCGCCAGGCTCGTAATCTGTAGTTCCCAGGTTCGAGTCCCAGCTGGGTCAGCGTTGAGATTTATCTCCGCAAAATTCCCCCCCCCCCCTGCCCACGGTCAGTAGGCGACACCGATGGGCTTGGAAAGGCCGCCGTCCGTCGGATGGGACGTTAAGCCGTGGCCCCATGTGCGGGAGAGCCATACCCTGTGCACGTTAAAGAACACACTGGATGGCCTTGACGGGAAGCTACCATCTGTCTCCCAACAGCTGTTCCAGTGGGTCCCCTCCCCCAACCTTCTCTGAGCCTTCGGGGTCCTTGTGACCTGGCCATTTAGCCCATGGTGTGCAAAAAAGTGCTGCTCAGAGGTAAAACAACCCAACCCAACCTCTGAATCTTCTCCCCATGTTTTGAATTCGTGACAGTTAATTCAATTTGAACTGCGTTTGCTCCAAAAACCAAAAAACTCTAAAATAAACCACTGAAATTTTTAGTAAAAGAGGAGCAGGTCAAAAGAGAAGAAAAAGACAGGTCTAAAAAACAATTTTTGAAATTCAGGACAAAAAAAAAACTTCAAAGAACGAGTGCGCATTGCATAGCTGTTCATTTTATCTTCCTAGAGGGATAACAAACGCTTTGCATCCTTCTTTCGTTTACATCTCATCCGTGATGTTAGCAGACAGCATCCTAGCAACGATGAGAACCAGAAGAGGGAGCAAAATGTGTCATGAGGACAGGTCGCACGCTCTTACATAATCTGAACAATCTAATCCTAATGTAGCTCCTCGTGTAGCCCTTTATAGCTCAGAAGCGGAAAGAGTTGAGCTTCTTTATTGAGAGTGTCTCTCTGTTTTAGTTCAGTGCTTTCAGTGCCAGCATTCGCATTCACGAGGCGCTCCTGCTTTGGAAGAAGGATAGATGCAGTTGGCTTCTACCCAGAAGGCTCGCTGGCACGGAGACCTTCTACCGCTGGCTTGGCAAAGAGTAGTGATGTGCAGTTGATGTTGATCGCTTACGTATGCAACGAAAGGTCAACTTTTTCTGCTGTCGAATGCTCGGGGTTTGCTTCCGTTTATGCACCTGATGATGAACGTAACGTTGTGAATAATAAACGAAATGTTTTATTTTCTTTTGTTGTGATGCGCAGGTTTAATTTGCGACAAATGGTAAAGGTTCAAAAGGATAAAGACGTGGGGGGGGGGGAAATAATTAGCATGTTTTTTTAAACTATTATATGTGGCGTATTGTATTGGGGGTTGTCTTCCATGTCCGAGTGGTTGTGTGCTCTACCACTGATCGAAGGGATCTGTACAGTCGCTCAAAAAATATCCGAACACTATGGTTGATTAGAGAATTCAGAAAAAATATCTGGCAACGATTTTTTTTTACCCTGTGCACGTTAAAGAACACGTTGGATGGCCTTGACGGGAGGCTACCATCTGTCTCCCAACAGCTGTTCCAGTGGGTCCCCTCCCCCAACCTTCTCTGAGCCTTCGGGGTCCATGTGACCTGGCCATTTAGCCCATGGTGTGCAAAAAAGTGCCGCTCAGAGGTAAAACAACCCAATCCGGAGAGTCATACCCTGTGCACGATAAAGAACACGCTGGATGGCCTTGACGGGAGGCTACCATCTGTCTCCCAACAGCTGTTCCAGTGGGTCCCCTCCCCCAACCTTCTCTGAGCCTTCAGGGTCCTTGTGACCTGGCCATTTAGCCCATGGTGTGCATAAAAGTGCCGCTCATAGATAAAAACAACCCAACAACCTTTACATTTGGGTTGCCAATGCTTGTCCTATGCTCGCATTTCCAGTTATTATTTTCATAAAATTATTTTAATCGTCATCCCCTCCCCCATACAAATGTCAAAGATCTCCTATAAACGCTAAAGCCCCCCCCCCCCCCCATGTTGCTTAGAGCTGATTACGGGCCTGCCATGGGCAGGCTGGGGTCGACATACAATCCGAGACCACCAGTATCTCACACCAGGGCTAGGGGCGTGGATGCACGGGTATAAACTTCAAGGTCTGCAACTGACCCTGTGAACTTTAATTAACGACCAGGTGCATTACCGATTGGACCTGTCGGCGTCCTATTGTTCATATGAACTTCTGTGAAATTAGGAAGCTAAGTAACCTAGAAAAAATGTGTTAATTGTGAAAATAAGTTTCGACTATGACAATGGCAACGTAATTCAGGAGAAGATCTTATCAGGTAGTCAAGAATGCTAAACGATGTTTGTGTGGCATATGGTGTTCCTCGTCAAACGACCAGTTCGGCTACTTGTATGCTACCAGTTCTGGTCACGCTTGAACTGGTAGCATCTCGCAGTTTGAACTGTGGAAGCATTTTAACCTTTTCTTTGTGATCGATGGTGGTGAACGATTGTTAGGCTTATTACTAGAGACAATGTGGCACTTTTCTGCAACCCAATGGAAAACAACTGTTTGTAGTTGGTGCGACAATTTGAGTCTGGATTATTTTAACTGTGGAACCAGTTCGTGTAAATAGCCTTTTAGTACACATATTTTCAAACTTTTCTGTTTTATTCGCTAAATAAAAGGTAAGGGTTGGGTTGTTTTACCTCTGAGCGGCACTTTTTTGCACACCATGGGCTAAATGGCCAGGTCACATGGACCCCGAAGGCTCAGAGAAGGTTGGGGGAGGGGACCCACTGGAACAGCTGTTGGGAGACAGATGGTAGCCTCCCGTCAAGGCCATCCAGCGTGTTCGTTAACGTGCACAGGGTATAACTCTCCCGCACACGGGGCACGGCTTAACGTCCCATCCGACGGACGTCGGCCTTTCCAAGCCCATCGGTGTCCCCTACTGACCGTGGGCAGGGCGGGGAATTTTGCGGAGATCAATCTCAACGCTGACCCAGCTGGGACTCGAACCTGGGAACTACAGATTACGAGCCTGGTGCGCTACCAACTGAGCCACCCCCGCCCCTAATATGAGAATGACTGAGAACTTAAGTCGTGATGTCACACTTAATTTATACTTAGCGGTGAAGCATATTTCGTAACAAATGGTACGCAATCGTACAGTCGCTCAAAAAAATATCCGAACACTACGGTTGATTACTAATTTCTGAAAAAAAATCGTTGCCGGATATTTTTTATGAATTCTGTAATCAACCATAGTGTTTGGATACTTTTTTGAGCGATTGTACATGTATAACGGCATGATTTTTAATACACATGAAAGAATATATATATGCAAAATTTATGCAATTACAATAATCATTGAATATTTAATACGAGCAATGAATCGGCGACTTCGATGCCTCTTGAGTTTTCGTCTCTGACCCCTGTTTGACCTCAAACGCACACCGGATCTGAAAGTTCTTAATATGTCTGATATCCAGGACCCAAAATATTTCAACGCGTTAACTTTTAGATCTCTAGGATTGGAATATTGAACCTTGACCTCGAAGGAGCCATTGAATTTCGTAATGATTCCGAGATCCGAGTGTCATTAAGTACAGTCACTCAAAAAAATCTGAACAATATATACAAAAAATATATGGCAACGATTATTTTAGAAATTAGTGATCTGGCAACCTTCGCGTCACATGACACGAAGGGTTGCCAGAACACTAATTTCTAAAAAAAATCGTTGCCGGATATTTTTTATGAATCCTGTAATCAATCATAGTGTTCGGATACTTTTTTAATATATATAATGCGTATGAATATATAATGCAATGAATATGGAGCGTGTGCAGTTACCGTTCACAGCAAACTGGAGCGGTTGCGGTTAATGTTCGCAGCACATTGGATCGTGTGGGCTCACTCACGGAAATATTGAGTGTGTGCAGTTACCGTTCACAGCAAACTGGAGCGTGTGCAGTAACTGCACACGCTCCAGTTTGCTGTGAACGGTAACTGGAGCGTGTACAGTTGCTGTACACGCTCCAGATATTTTTCCTCAATTCTGTAATCACGTGACAAGAAGGGTTGCCAGATCACTAATTTCTAAAAAAAATCGTTGCCGGATATTTTTTATGAATCCTGTAATCAACCATATGGTTCGGATATTTTTTTGAGCGACTGTACCAATTTTTACTGGTTTTTCTCATCGGTGGATCGAAATTTCACTTTTGCCATTAAAAGGCCCCTCCTGATCCGATATCTACCACTTTCTGATATCTACCACTCGAAACCGCTCCCCTCCGATTCTAGCACTACTAGAACAAGGTTTGACCACTACGTGACCGACATTTGACTTTGAAGGACTTGTCAGAGGTCAGATTTCAGATTTTTTTCCTTTTCGGAATTCTACTACACGGATTAACCTTTGTTGCAAATTTTCAGAGCTCTGCTATTTCTTCGTCATAGTTAGAATGATAACTTATGTCACTCAATCGATTATCTCTCAGTCAATCACTAATGCATGTGGACCATTGCGATGATTGATTGACGGATGACTGACTGCTGGAAGGAGATGACATTGCGATGATTGATTAACGGATGACTGACTGCTGGAAGGAGATGACATTGCGATTTTTGATTGACGGATGACTGACTGCTGAAAGGAGATGACATTGCGATGATTGATTGACGGATGACTGACTGCTGGAAGGAGATGACATTGCGATGATTGATTGACGGATGACTGACTGCTGGAAGGAGATGACATTGCGATTTTTGATTGACGGATGACTGACTGCTGGGAGGAGATGACATTGCGATGATTGATTGACGGATGACTGACTGCTGGAAGGAGATGACATTGCTATGATTGATTGACGGACGACCATTGCGATGATTGATTGACGGATGACTGACTGCCGAAGGAGATGACATTGCGATGATTGATTGACGGATGACTAACTGCTGAAAGGAGATGACATTGCGATAATTGATTGACGGATGACTGACTGCTGGAAGGAGATGACATTGCGATGATTGATTGACGGATGACTGACTGCTGGAAGGAGATGACATTGCGATTTTTGATTGACGGATGACTGACTGCTGGAAGGAGATGACATTGCGATGATTGATTGACGGATGACTGACTGCTGGAAGGAGATGACATTGCTATGATTGATTGACGGACGACCATTGCGATGATTGATTGACGGATGACTGACTGCCGGAAGGAGATGACATTGCGATGATTGATTGACGGATGACTGACTGCTGAAAGGAGATGACATTGCGATAATTGATTGACGGATGACTGACTGCTGGAAGGAGATGACATTGCGATGATTGATTGACGGATGACTGACTGCTGGAAGGAGATGACATTGCGATTTTTGATTGACGGATGACTGACTGCTGGAAGGAGATGACATTGCGATGATTGATTGACGGATGACTGACTGCTGGAAGGAGATGACATTGCTATGATTGATTGACGGACGACCATTGCGATGATTGATTGACGGATGACTGACTGCCGGAAGGAGATGACATTGCGATGATTGATTGACGGATGACTGACTGCTGAAAGGAGATGACATTGCGATAATTGATTGACGGATGACTGACTGCTGGAAGGAGATGACATTGCGATGATTGATTGACGGATGACTGACTGCTGGAAGGAGATGACATTGCTATGATTGATTGACGGACGACCATTGCGATGATTGATTGACGGATGACTGACTGCCGGAAGGAGATGACATTGCGATGATTGATTGACGGATGACTGACTGCTGGAAATAGATGACATTGCGATGATTGATTTACGGATGACCATTGCGATGAAGGATTGACGGATGACTGACTGCTGGAAAGAGATGACATTGCGATGATTGATTGATGGATGACTGACTGCTGGAAGGAGATGACATTGCGATGATTGGTTGACGGATGACTGACTGCTGGAAAGAGATGACATTGCAATGATTGATTGACGGATGACTGACTGCTGGAAAGAAATGACATTGCGATGATTGATTGACGGATGACTGACTGCTGGAAAGAGGTGACATTGCGATGATTGATTTATGGATGATTGACTGCTTTAAGGAGATGACATTGCGATGATTGATTGATGGATGACCATTGCGATGATTGATTGACGGATGACTGACTGCTGGAAAGAGATGACATTGCGATGATTGACGGATGACCATTGCGATGATTGATTGACGGATGACTGACTGCTGGAAAGAGACGACATTGTGATGATTGATTGACGGATGACTGACTGCTGGAAAGAGATGACATTGCGATTATTGATTGATGGATGACTGACTGCTGGAAGGAGATGACATCGCGATGATTGATTGACGGATGACCATTGCGATGATTGATTGACGGATGACTGACTACTGGAAAGAGATGACATTGCGATGATTGATTGACGGATGACCATTGTGATGAATGATTGACGGATGACCATTGCGATGATTGATTGACGGATGACTGAGTGCTGGAAAGAGATGACATTGCGATGATTGATTGACGGATGTATGACTGCTGGAAGATGACATTGCGATGATTGATTGACGGATGACTGACTGCTGGAAAGAGATGACATTGCGATGATTGATTGACGGATGACCATTGTGATGAATGATTGACGGATGACCATTGCGATGATTGATTGACGGATGACTGAGTGCTGGAAAGAGATGACATTGCGATGATTGATTGACGGATGACCATTGCGATGAATGATTGACGGATGACAATTGCGATGATTGATTGACGGATGACTGACTGCTGGAAGGAGATGACATTGCGATGATTGATTGACGGATGACGGACTGCTGGAAGGAGATGACATTGCGATGATTGATTGACGGATGACTGAGTGCTGGAAGGAGATGACACTGCGATGATTGATTGACGGATGACTGACTGCTGGAAGGAGATGACATTGCGATGATTGACTGACAGATGACGGACTGCTGGAAGGAGATGACATTGCGATGATTGATTGACGGATGACTGACTGCTGGAAGGAGATGACATTGCGATGATTGATTGACGGATGCCTTACTGCTGGAAAGAGATGACATTGCGATGATTGATTGACGAATGACTGACTGCTGGAAAGAGATGACATTGCGATGATTGATTGATGGATGACTGACTGCTGGAAAGAGATGACATTGTGATAATTAATTGACGAATGACCATTGTGTTGATTGATTGATGGATGACTGACTGCTGGAAGGAGATGACATTGCGATGATTGATTGACGGCTGACTTACTGCTGGAAAGAGATGACATTGCGATGATTGATTGACGAATGACTGACTGCTGGAAGGAGATAACATTGCGATGATTGATTGATGGATGACTGACTGCTGGAATGAGATGACATTGCGATAATTGATTGACGAATGACCATTGTGATGATTGATTGACGGATGACTGACTGCTGGAAGGAGATGACATTGTGATGATTGATTGACGGATGACTGACTACTGGAAGGAGATGACACTGCGATGATTGATTGATGGATGACTGACTGCTGGAAGTAGATGACATTGCGATGATTGATTGACGAATGACCTTTGTGATGATTGATTGACGGATGACTGACTGCTGGAAGAAGATGACATTGTGATGATTGACGGATGACTGACTGCTGGAAAGAGATGACATTGCGATGATTGATTGACGGATGACGGACTGCTGGTAGGGTATGACATTGCGATGATTGATTGATGGATGACTGACTGCTGGAAGGAGATGACATTGCGATGATTGATTGATGGATGACTGACTGCTGGAAGGAGATGACATTGCGATGATTGATTGACGGATGACTGACTGCTGAAAGGAGATGACATTGGGATGATTGATTGATGGATGACTGACTGCTGGAAGGAGATGACTTTGCGATAATTGATTGACGAATGACCATTGTAATGATTGATTGACGGTTGACTGACTCCTGGAAGGAGATGACATTGTGAATATTGATTGACGGATGACTGACTGCTGGAAAGAGATGACATTGCGATGATTGATTGACGGATGACTGACTGCTGGAAAGAGATGACATTGCAATAATTGATTGACGGATGACCATTGTGATGATTGATTGATGGATGACTGACTGCTGGAAGGAGATGACATTGCGATGATTGATTGACGGATGACTGACTGCTGGAAGGAGATGACATTGCTATGATTGATTGACGGATGACTAACTGCTGGGAGGAGATGACATTGCGATGATTGATTGACGGATGACTGACTGCTGGAAGGAGATGACTTTGCGATAATTGATTGACGAATGACCATTGTGATGATTGATTGACGGTTGACTGACTCCTGGAAGGAGATGACATTGTGATTATTGATTGACGGATGACTGACTGCTGGAAAGAGATGACATTGCGATGATTGATTGACGGATGACTGACTGCTGGAAAGAGATGACATTGCAATAATTGATTGACGGATGACCATTGTGATGATTGATTGATGGATGACTGACTGCTGGAAGGAGATGACATTGCGATGATTGATTGACGGATGACTGACTGCTGGAAGGAGATGACATTGCGATGATTGATTGACGGATGACCATTGTGATGATTGATTGACGGATGAGTGACTGCTGGAAGGAGATGACATTGCGATGATTGATTGACGGATGACTGACTGCTGGAAGGAGATGACATTGCGATGATTGATTGACGGATGTCTGACTGCTGGAAGGAGATGACATTGCGATGATTGATTGACGGATGACCATTGTGATGATTGATTGACGTATGACCATTGTGATGATTGATTGACGGATGACTGACTGCCGGAAGGAGATGATATTGCGATGATTGATAGATGGATGATCATTGCGATGATTGATTGACGGATGACTGACTGCTGGAAGGAGATGACTTTGCGATAATTGATTGACGAATGACCATTGTGATGATTGATTGACGGTTGGCTGACTGCTGGAAAGAGATGACATTGCGATGATTGATTGATGGATGACTGACTGCTGGAAAGAGATGACATTGCGATGATTAATTGACGGATGACTGACTGCTGGAAAGAGATGACATTGCGATAATTGATTGACGGATGACCATTGTGATGATTGATTGACGGATGACTGACTGCTGGAAGGAGATGACATTGCGATGATTGATTGAGGGATGACTGACTGCTGGAAGGAGATGACATTGCTATGATTGATTGACGGATGACTAACTGCTGGGAGGAGATGACATTGCGATGATTGATTGACGGATGACTGACTGCTGGAAGGAGATGACATTGCGATGATTGATTGACGGATGACCATTGTGATGATTGATTGACGGATGACTGACTGCCGGAAGGAGATGATATTGCGATGATTGATAGATGGATGATCATTGCGATGATTGATTGACGGATGACTGACTGCTGGAAGGAGATGACTTTGCGATAATTGATTGACGAATGACCATTGTGATGATTGATTGATGGTTGACTGACTGCTGGAAAGAGATGACATTGCGATGATTGATTGATGGATGACTGACTGCTGGAAAGAGATGACATTGCGATGATTGATTGACGGATGACTGACTGCTGGAAAGAGATGACATTGCGATAATTGATTGACGGATGACCATTGTGATGATTGCTTGACGGATGACTGACTGCTGGAAGGAGATGACATTGCGATGATTGATTGACGGATGACTGACTGCTGGAAGGAGATGACATTGCTATGATTGATTGACGGATGACTAACTGCTGGGAGGAGATGACATTGCGATGATTGATTGACGGATGACTGACTGCTGGAAGGAGATGACATTGTGATGATTGATTGACGGATGACCATTGTGATGATTGATTGACGGATGAGTGACTGCTGGAAGGAGATGACATTGCGATGATTGATTGACGGATGACTGACTGCTGGAAGGAGATGACATTGCGATGATTGATTGACGGATGTCTGACTGCTGGAAGGAGATGACATTGCGATGATTGATTGACGGATGACCATTGTGATGATTGATTGACGGATGACTGACTTCTGGATGGAGATGACATTGCGATGATTGATTGACGGATGACTGACTGCTGGAAGGAGATGACATTGCGATGATTGATTGACGGATGACCATTGTGATGATTGATTGAAGTATGACCATTGTGATGATTGATTGACGGATGACTGACTGCCGGAAGGAGATGATATTACGATGATTGATAGATGGATGACCATTGCGATGATTGATTGACGGATGACTGACTGCTGGAAGGAGATGACACTAATTCTAAACTATGATGCTGAAATAGCAGAGCTCCGAAAATTTGCAGCTAAGGGGTAGTCCGGGTCGTAGACGTCAGAAAAAATACGAAAACTGACCTCTGACGAGGCCTTCAAGGTCAAAAGGAGGTCACGTAAAGGTCAAAACATGGTCGACGAGTGATAGAAATGTAATTTGGTTTCTGGAGGACCTCTTCGAGGTCAAATTAAATTAATTTCGAGCTATTGGTGCTAGAGGGCTGAAAATTGGTTCCTGTGGTATTCTGGGACGTATATCTTGGAAATGTTGTGTATTTTTGGATGGTCAAATATAAATCTACCAGTGCTAGAAGGTTAACAATTGGTACCTTGGGAAATTTTTAGTCCTAAGATCTTAGTAATTTTGTCAAATTTTAAATGCGATGGGTCCTTTGAGGTCAAGCATAGATCTATCAGTGCTAAAAGGAGTTGAAATTGGTACCTGGGTATATTTTGAGTCGTAGATATCTGAAATGATGTCAAATTTTGAATGTGATAGGTCTTTCAAGGTTAAATGTGAAATTTCGGTGTACCAGTGCTGGGAAGCCAAAAATTGGTGAATAGGACTATTTCGTGGAGTAGAACTCAAAAATTAGAGGAATTTTCCGATCTGGTGTTGGATTGAAGGTCAAATAGGGGTCGGAGTGATTGTCTAGAAATGAAGAAGTGCCGGAAACACCGATTGATTTTTAGTATTAGTTACACAAGGCATAATATTAATTTGTCTAAATGTCTCTAAAATTAAAGGTAAAGCTAAAGGCTTGGAGGTCCTTGTGACTCGCCCTTTCACACCATTGTATAGAGAAAATGCCACTGCAGGGTAAAACAACCCAAAGTCTATTCTGTATATTTTTTACCATTTGTTATACAGTGGGTTAGCGCGCTTGTCTACTGATCAACGGGACCTGGGTTCGAGCCCCGGTAAGGCATGGATGTTTTGTGTTATCTTTCTGCTGAGGTTCTGCCATCCTCACAGACATTCTGCTGTGGCGTATTACACTGTCAGATCTCTGTGGCAAGCAGCTGCTTGAGGGGGTATTTATTTTATTATTTATTTAATGGAAAATATGCTCGAAAAATTGCTTAAAAAGGAGCGCTTCGAAGTTATGCACTACTCTACCAGAAAAATTAAAAAACCTAACTTCGAAACTCTATATCTTCTAAAATATGCATTTACTGGAAAAATGTGACTCAAGATAAATTAAAGTTCATAATCAAATCTATTTAATTAAAATCTATTATACAACAATATTCGTTCAATATTTAAACAGTTATGGAAGCTGGACTATTAACAATAAACAATCTTTCAAAAAAAAAAATCATTCAAAATTGCCAAATATTAAAATAATCATTACACAAACTTTTGAAGCGCACATTTCATTCAGTGGTTTGAAATAAAACTTATTATTTAAGTTTTAATTAATTTCTGAAGGAAATTCTTATGACGCATGTTTTATTTCTCAAGGTCAAAATCGAATAATTGTCTCTAGATAGTTCTTTTGGGCGCATATGTAGGAAGACAAAACATTATCGCTGCGATGAACTGATGCTGCGATAAGTTGACGTCACAATGAATTGAAATCTCGATGATTTGATTCTGCGATGAATCGAGATCTGAATGATTTGACGCTGCGATGAAATGAAATCTCGATGATTTGACGCTGCGATGAATTGAAATCTCGATGATTTTACGCTGCAATGAAATGAAATCTCGATGATTTGACGCTGCAATAAATTAAAATTACAATGATTTGATGATGCGATGAATTGAAAACTCGATGATTTGCCACTGCGATGAAATGAAATCTCGATTATTTGACGCTGCAATAAATTAGAATCTCAATGATTTGAAGATGTGAAGAATTGAAGTAGAAGCATAAAGCTATGAATAGTTGCTAGCGAAATCTTACCGATTATCCGTCCTTGACAAGGAATGCAAAAAAGAGTGACTGCACTAACCAAACGAGCAAAGGCGAAAGGGCCAACCGATTCAGAGACTGAACCTTCGCAAGTTCAAATTGTTTTTTCACAATCACAAGAACAAAGAACGATAAAAATATTTGCGAGAAATATTCAAATAAGAGAACCTTTCCCGTTGCGACGGGTTTTAGATATAAGCAATTGGAAACGGCTAGCGTAAGTCATCCTTAGCCTTAAGTAACCCTGTCACGTCCCTTTAATAGGCCGTGTTTTACCTCTGGCCTTCATAAGCCCGTCTTTTTCATCCATTACGTCTGTCTGCCTCCATTATGAATATGTATGCAGGACGAGCTTATTTTTTGTGAGTGGGGTGACTCAGGATAAGAGAATTTCTAGTATTTGAATGACTGCGACTGATGCTTCAATCAGTATTCTTTGAAAGAGGGACGACCCTATGACTTTTTTTTCCGCCAGCTAGCTCTGCTGACAACAAGAGTGGATTTCATGAGTTGTTTGTTTTTCATGATGTGGATTGCTGTGTTGTTTTATCTCTGAGCGGCCCTTTTTTGCACACCATTTTTTGCATGGTCAGGTCACAAGGATCCCGAAGGCTCAGAAAAGGTTAGGGGAGGGGACCCACTGGAACAGCTGTTGGGAGACAGATGGTAGCCTCCCGTCAAGGCCATCCAGCGTGTTCTTTAACGTGTACAGGGTATTGCTCTCCCGTACCCGGGACCACGGCTTAACGTCCCATACGACGGACGGCGGCCTATTCCAAACCCATCGGTGTCCCCTACTGACCGTGGGTAGGGCGGAGGAGTTTTGCGGAGATAAATCTCAACGCTGGCCCAGCTGGGACTCGAACATAGGAACTGCAGATTACGATCCTGGTCCTGGCGCTTTTTTTTGGCACAAATTGGGCTAAATGGCCAGGTCACAAGGACCACCAAGGACTCAGAGTTGGTTAGAGGAAAGGGATTCAGTGGATAACTGTTAGGAGATAGACGGACTCCTCCAGTCAAGAGAAGGAAAAAAATGAGGTCATCCAACGTGTTCTTTAATTAGCACTGGGTATGACCCTCCTGCACAGAGACTCACGGCAGCATTTCCAAGCCCATTGTCCAATTTCTCACCGAGGGTAGGAAGGAGGTTTAGCGGAGATAAATCCCAACGCTGTCACAGTTGGGACTCGAACCTGGGTTGGGCTGTTTTACCTCTGAGCGGCACTTTTTTGCACACCATGGGCTAAATGGCCAGGTCACATGTACCCTGAAGGCTCAGAGAAGGTTGGGGGAGGGGACCCACTGGTACAGCTATTGGGAGAGAGATGGTAGCCTCCCGTCAAGGCCATCCAGCGTGTTCTTTAACGTGCAGAGGGTATGGCTCTCCCGCATACGGAGCCACGGCTTAACGTCCCATCCGACGGACGGCGGTCTTTCCAAGTCCATCGGTGTCCCCTACTGACCGTGGGCAGGGCTGGGAATTTTGCGGAGATAAATCTCAACGCTGACCCAGCTGGGACTCGAACCTCGGAACTACAGATTACGAGCCTGGCGCGCTACTGACTGAGCCACCCCCGCCCCCTCGAACCTGGTACCGAAGATTATCAGCCTGGCGCGTTACCAACTGGCAATCCAGTTGATTCTTTAACATGCAGAAAGTAAACTTCTTCTGTACACGGTATCGTAGCTTAAAGTCTTATTCAGTGCTGGGGCGGGGGTGGCTCAGTCGGTAGCGCGCCAGGCTCGTAATCTGTAGTTCTCAGGTTCGAGTCCCAGCTGGGTCAGCGTTGAGATTTATCTCCGCATAATTCCCCGCCCTGCCCACGGTCAGTAGGGGACACCGATGGGCTTGGAAAGGCCGCGGTCCATCGGATGGGACGTTAAGCCGTGGCCCTGTGTGCGGGAGAGCCATACCCTGTGCACGTTAAAGAACACGCTGAATGGCCTTGACGGGAGGCTACCATCTGTCTCCCAACAGCTGTTCCTGTCGGTCCCCTCCCCCAACCTTCTCTGAGCCTTCGGGGTCCTTGTGACCTGGCCATTTAGCCCATGGTGTGCAAAAAAGTGCCGCTCAGAGATAAAACAACCCAACCCTTATTCAGTGAACGAGGACCATTTCAACTGCACCGTTGGCAGAGCTGTGGTTGGCGGAAAAAATCTCAATACAGGATAGTGAAGACTCGAACCTGGACCATCAAGTCACGCGCTTCTGGGTCAACATCCCGACGTTTTTTTTCTAACATGAAAAAATGATATTTGCTTTAAGTATTTTAAATATTAAATAAGTGTAAAATTTTTTTCAAATTGCAATTTAAGCCACATATTTTTTTTCTAATGGAAAGCACAGTACAGTCGCTCAAAAAAATATCTGAACGCTACGGTTGATTACAGAATTCAGAAAAAATATCTGGCAACGTTTTTTTTTAGAATGAGTGATCTGGCAACCTTCGTGTCACACGAAGGTTGCCAGATCACTCATTCTAAAAAAAAACGTTGCCAGATATTTTTTCTGAATTCTGTAATCAACCGTAGTGTTCGGATACTTTTTCGAGCGACTGTACTTAGCCACTGCGAATGCCTCTGCTTTTTCTAACTTCTACCTTCTCTTTCTCATTCAGATGTCGATTAGGAGACCCTGGCATTTCTGAAAGTGCACCGTCACCATCACTCTCAATTATCGTCATGTTTTCCTCACCGGCTGACTGCTTTCGCTTTTAACAAAAGACGGTGTTTATTTCCGCATGTTTCTTCAGATTATTCTCACGAAACCTGGCGAAGTAGAAAGAGTAATGGAACGATCACTCATTTGTGATTCTCTCTATTCTCAAAAACATTCGGGTATTTCTCTGCTGTCAGTTGAGTAGTGGGGTGGGGGTGGCTCAGTCGGTAGTGCGCCAGGCTCGTAATCTGTAGTTCCCAGGTTCGAGTCCCAGCTGGGTCAGCGTTGAGATTTATCTCCGCAAAACTCCCCCGCCCTGCCCACGGTCAGTAGGGGACACCGATGGGCTTGGAAAGGCCGCCGTCCGTCGGATGGGACGTTAAGCCGTGGCCCATTGTATGGGAGAGCCATACCCTGTGCACGTTAAAGAACACACTGGATGGCCTTAGCGGGAGGCTACCACCTGTCTCCCCTGTTGCAGTGGGTCCCCTCCCCCAAACTTCTCTGAGCCTACGGGTTCCATGTAACCTGGCCATTTAGCCAATGGTGGGCAAAAAAGTGCCGCTCAGAGGAGGAGACAACCCAACCCAGTTGAGTAGTTTTAGCTCTCAGCTACGTTTTTGTAAACAGTATGCTAAGTGTCTAAAGCACAAGAGTTTCAAGAGCTCAGAGCAGGCTTGGGTTGTTTTACCTCTGAGCGACACTTTTTTGCACACCATGGACTAAATGGCCAGGTCACATGGACCCCGAAGGCTCAGAGAAGGTTGGGGGAGGGGACCCACTGGAACAGCTGTTGGGTAGCCTTCCGTCAAGGCCATCCAGTGTGTTCTTTAACGTGCACAGGGTATGGCTCTCCAGTACACGGAGCCACGGATTAACGTCCCATGCGACGGACGGCGACCTTTCCAAGCCCATCGGTATCCCCTACTGACCGTGGGCAGGGCGGGGAATTTTGCGGAGATAAATCTCAACGCTGACCCAGCTGGGACTCGAACCCGGGAACTGCAGATCACGACCTGGCGCGCTACCGACTGAGCCACCCCCGCCCCTTCAAGGGCTCAGAGCAGGATGGGGGAAGAGGTTCCATTGGACAATTGCTAGGAGACATGATGGAAGCCTTTTTTCAAGGGTATCCGAAGTATTCTTTAATTTGAATTAGTTAATTAGTGTTTTCGGAGATCCTAGAGCCTGTAAAATTTCTTTTTATATCTTCAAATAAAAGAGTTAAATATCAAGATTAAGTTTTTAAATTTCTGTAACAGCAGTTTCAGCTACATCGAAGAGAGGTATATACACAGTCGTATCAGAATAACATGACCACCTACCTAATAATGGGAATGGGGGTGGTCATATTATTCTGATACTACTGTGCATTTGGCAACGGTAAATCGGTTTAGTTGGCGTTTTACTGTACCTCCATTATCATTAGAAAAACAAATTTCTGATGTTAATAATTTTTTTATTGTTACTAATTGCTTAAGAATCTATGTAGATAAGTTATATGATAAATATAAGTAATATGGCAGAATTCGAACGTTTTAGAAAAGTAGAATAGCATATTGCCTCTGACGAATATTGGCTACTTGTTTTCAAGAGAATGAAATTCTTTATTTTCCGTCTTCAGCACCCTCTAGCAGTGGAAATTGGAACTATTGGATGTTTGGGAGAATGAAAAGAAATATTATTACCTAGTAAATTAGCTGGACAGAGCTGCGAAAAAACTTGATTTTGGTTTTTTGAAAGACCATCCTGGTGGACGAGTGATTAGCGTGCTTGGTTACTGATCAAAGAGACCTGGGTTCGACTCCGGTTAAGCCATGTATGTTTGTGTTGTCTTTCTGCTGTCTCGCCTTCCTCACATATCCTTTCTATGGCATATTAACTGACAAACTCCTAGTCAGATCAGGGGCAGGGGTGGCTCAGTCGGTAGCGCGTCAGGCTCGTAATCTGCAGTTCCCAGGTTCGAGTCCCTGCTGGGTCAGCGTTGAGATTTATCTCCGCAAAATTCCCCGCGATGCCCACGGTCAGTAGGGGACACCGATGGGCTTGGAAAGGCCGCCGTCCGTCAGATGGGACGTTAAGCCGTGGCCCGTGTGCGGGAGAGCCATACCCTATGCACGTTAAAGAACACGCTGGATGGCTTTGACTGGAGGCTACCATCTGCCTCCCAAAGTTGTCCCAATAGGTCTCCTCCCCCAACCTTCTCTGAGCTTTCGGGGTCCTTGTGACCTGGCCATTTAGCCCATGGTGGGCAAAAAAGTGCCACTCAGAGGTAAAACAATCCAACGTTAAAGAACACGCTGGATGGCCTTGACGGGAGGCTACCATCTGTCTCCCAACAGCTGTTCCAGTGGGTCTCCCCCCCCCCAACCTTCTCTGAGCCTTCGGGGTCCTTGTGACCTGGCCATTTAGCCCATGGTGTGTAAAAAAGTGCCGCTCGGAGGTAAAACAAGCCAACCTAGTGAGATCTCTGCGGCAAGCATCTGCCCGAAGGTTTTGTTGTTCATTATTTATTCCATTGAGAATTTGAACATTCGACATCATCCCAAATGACTCAACAGTTCTTGGGTCATCGTGGATCTTAAGTTATCTCTTATGATTTTAAGTTTCAGAAATGTTCTTTTGAAATTTATTCGCGTGTAGGCCGTCTTAAGAAGTGTTTCTGTGCATTATATAATTCACGTATACTGCAGAATAAAAGTTATATTTAAATAGTAATTGAAAAACACACTCGAGCACTGTAGGGACTCTGTCAGCTAGGGCAGAAAGAGGGAGAGCCAGGATCGCCATTTTGGCAGCAAGGCCCTTTCTGCCTAGAAACAGAGCGCCAGCAGTTGATCCAGTGTCGGAGGGGGGTGGGGGTGGCAACATATACGTTTGGTTAAAACCCCAGCGTCTCCTTACATAGGAACAAGAGAGTCGACGTGGCACAGGAAATCGTGCCCCATTTCCCGAGATACCCTAAGAACCCCCTCCCCCCGAAGAAAAAAACATCAAGTGAACACATCTGGAGGCTCTTTCAAACGAGAGAACATTTTGAACTGAAGAGAGTTGCGTGCCAGCAACGAGACCATCCGTACGTCAGGGGGATTGTCTGAGGCTTTGCTTTAGTCATCTTTTTTTTCTCGTATCTAGGATGGTATCTATGTAAGGGTTGGGTTGGGTTGTTTTACCTTTGAACGGCACTTTTTTGCACACCATGGGCTAAATGGCCAGGTTACATGGACCCCTAAGGCTCAGAGAAGGTTGGGGAAGGGGATCCACTGGAACAGCTGTTGGGAGACAGATGGTAGTCTCCCGTCAAGGCCATCCAGCGTGTTCTTTAACGTGCACAGGGTATGGCTCTCCCGCACACGGGGCCACGGCTTAACGTCCCATCCGACGGACGGCGGCCTTTCCAAGCCCATCGGTGTCCCCTACTGACCGTGGACAGGGCAGGGAATTTTTGCGCAGATAAATCTCAACGCTGACCCAGCTGGGACTCGAACCTGGGAACTACAGATTACGATCCTGGCGCGCTACCGACTGAGCCACCCCCGCCCCGATCTATGTAAGGAAAGTTCAGAAGGGTAGAAGGGTATTTATTTGCATAGAGACAAGTACCTTTCTGCGCACACTCTCACACACGGTCGGTTCGAAAGGAACCTAGCTCCGACAGGGTCGAAGACACCTGTCTACAAGCACGAGCGAACAATTCACACGGTGTGTTTTATTTTCATGGTCGGAGTCCTTCGCAAACATATTGATGACACATTTGTGTTACACGTAACATCCAACGTGACAATTATAACATGCGAAAAATACGAATTATTCTTATTTCAAAAAAAAAAGTTTTGTTCCTATGAGGGCCCCGGACGTTGCAGCGTCCCTTGCCAATCACCGATTATACAAAATCCTCTAAAAGTCAAAGGTTACTGAGTTGAAACCAGATATGCAATTTGGTTCTCTAAACACCGTATTTGTGGTACCAATTTGCAGCTGAGTAGCCTCTGACTTCTTGATTTTTTTGTCTGCATCAACGTCACATGATTTATCTAAATCTAGACACCCTATGAGGCCCTGAAGGACACTAACTCTTTCTAAAAATCACTAATAAATATTACACATTTAATCAATCACATGACTTACCAGCACGTAAACGTAAGAGAGGAAGGAAATTGAGAAATTCAACCCCCCCTCCCAATCAGTGTCTATGTAGGCAATGTTTATCAGTGCAACTGTAAGAGTAGATAACATATGGAAGGTCTACCAAGGGATAGGTTGCTTATCAATGATGACATCCACGATGAGTGAGGATTCTCCAAGTAAACAATCGTGCATGTACAAGCATGGCGTACTCTGATGGAGCTTCTGCCTTTCGCAAGAAATGTTTTTGGATGAAGTTTATATTTCAATTAAATAGAGCAATCATATTTTGTTGCTTATAGGAAAAGCCAGACGTGGGTTTACAGTTGTTCTACTGGAAGTTGGGTCTTTCTTCTATTCTGAGTAAGTAGCTGTCTTTTAAAATGTACGTGAAGTTAAATACAGTTGTTGTTAATAAGGATATGCTTTGGTAATAGGGGCGGGGGTGGCTTAGTCGGTAGCGCGCCAGGCTCGTAATCTGTAGTTCCAGGTTCGAGTCACAGCTGGGTCAGCGTTGAGATTTATCTCCGCAAAATTCCCCGCCCTGCCCACGGTCAGTAGGGGATACCGATGGGCTTGGAAAGGCCGCCGTCCGTCGGATGGGACGTTAAGCCGTGGCCCCGTGTGCGGGAGAGCCATACCCTGTGCACGTTAAAGAACACGCTGGATGGCCTTGACGGGAGGCTACCATCTGTCTCCCAACAGCTGTTCCAGTGGGTCCCCTCCCCCAACCTTCTCTGAGCCTTCGGGGTCCATGTGACCTGGCCATTTAGCCCATGGTGTGCAAAAAAGTGCCGCTCAGAGGTAAAACAACCCAACAACCCAACCCAAAAGCTTTGGTAATAAAAATGGATTGACATTTCAATCCTAGGTGAGGAATAATCTTTAGTAGTATGTATCAGTTGTTAGGAATTTTGCCATAGCTACGATACTTAAGCATTTCGCTATTGGTATGAAGAGATGGATTAAAGAATTATGGATTGGGTTGGATTGTTTTACCTCTGAATGGCGCTTTTTATTTTTTCATATGCTGGGGTAAATGGCCATGTCACAAGGGCCCCAAGTACTCGGCGAAAGTTGGGAATGGTTTGCGTTGTTTTTCCTCTGAGCGGCAGTTTTTTTGCACACAATGGGCTGAATGGCCAGGTCACAATGTCCACGAGTACTCAGAGAAGGTCGGTTTATTAGAAAACAGATGGTAGCCTCCAGTCAAGGTCATCCAGCGTGTTCTTTGGCGTGCACAGGGTATGACTATTTCCCGCACACAGAGCTAAAGCTTACGTCACATCTAACGGACGGCGGTCTTTCGAAGCCCTTAGGTGTCCCCTATAACGGTTCGTCCGATAGAACGTAAAGCCGTGGGGCCGTGTCTAGGAGAGCCATACACTGTGCTCGCTAAAGAACACGATAGATGACCTTGACGGGAAACGTCTACTGCCTCCTAACAGCTGTTCAGCGTATCATCTTCCCCTATCTTCTCTGGGTCTTTGTGACCTAGCCCATTGCATGCAAAATAGTGCTGCTCAGAGGTAAAACGAGCCAACCTAATCCTCCTTTAAGCAAATTAAAGTTTTGCCAATGATGATATTGAGCTTAACTTTAAAAAGTCGTAGATTTTCATTTCTTAGTAACCGAGTCTTCTTCGCCACAGCATGAACTGTTTTTATCATTTTCCTCAGCTAAAGCCTGTTTTGGATCATCTCTGAACTCTTTTCCTCTTCAATCTGTCTCTAAATAATTTAGACTTCGAATTATGCTCTTCACGTATCCAGAGCATTTTCGTTTTTAACCCTCATAAGCGATGCTAAGATTGGAATGACAAATTGAGAGGAGCAGCGGTGATCGAGAGGGAGAAGATGGGAGTCGACTGTCGCTCCAAGATAAAGCAAAGGGACTTGGCGGATACCTCGTGCTCTATAATTAGCAGCGGAGCATTTCCAGCTACTGCCATTACCTGAGTCCTCAGACGAGGGGGAGAAGTTGGTATTTCGGGAGACTGCTTATGTCATTGACTCAGCTCTGTGGACAGTGCTGGGAATATCAGATGGGAGTTTATGCTTAGTCAACTTCTTTCGTGTTAAGGATCAACTTCTTTCGTGTTAAGGATCAACTTCTTTCGTATTAAGGATCAACTTCTTTTGGTTTTAAGGATCAACTTCTTTCGTATTCGGGATCACCTTCTTTCGTATTAAGGATCAACTTCTTTTGTATTAAGGATCAACTTCTTTCGTATTAAGGATCAACTTCTTTCGTGTTAAGGATCAACTTCTTTCGTATTAAGGATCAACTTCTTTCGTGTTAAGGATCAACTTCTTTCGTATTCAGGATCAACTTCTTTCGTATTCAGGATCAACTTCTTTCGTATTAAAGATCAACTTCTTTCGTATTAAGGATCAACTTCTTTTGGTATTAAGGATCAACTTCTTTCGTATTAAGGATCAACTTCTTTCGTATTAAGGATCAACTTCTTTCGTGTTAAGGATCAACTTCTTTCGTATTAAGGATCAACTTCTTTCGTATTAAGGATCTACTTCTTTTGTATTAAGGATCAACTTCTTTCGTATTAAGGATCAACTTCTTTCGTATTAAGGATCAACTTCTTTCGTATTAAGGATCAACTTCTTACGTATTAAGGATCAACTTTTTTCGTATTAAGGGTCAACTTCTTTCGTATTAAGGATCAATTTCTTTCGTATTAAGGATCAACTTCTTTCGTATTAAGGATCAACTTCTTTCGTATTAAGGATCAACTTCTTTCGTATTAAGGATCAATTTCTTTCGTATTAAGGATCAACTTCTTTCGTATTAAGGATCAACTTCTTTCGTATTAAGGATCAACTTCTTTCGTGTTAAGGATCAACTTCTTTCGTATTAAGGATCAACTTCTTTCGTGTTAAGGATCAACTTCTTTCGTATTCAGGATCAACTTCTTTCGTATTCAGGATCAACTTCTTTCGTATTAAAGATCAACTTCTTTCGTATTAAGGATCAACTTCTTTTGGTATTAAGGATCAACTTCTTTCGTATTAAGGATCAACTTCTTTCGTATTAAGGATCAACTTCTTTCGTATTAAGGATCAACTTCTTTCGTATTAAGGATCAACTTCTTTCGTATTAAGGATCAACTTCTTTCGTATTAAGGATCAACTTCTTTCGCATTCAGGATCAACTTCTTTCGTATTCAGGATCAACTTCTTTCGTATTAAGGATCAACTTCTTTCGTATTAAGGATCAACTTCTTTCGTATTAAGGATCAACTTCTTTCGTGTTAAGGATCAACTTCTTTCGTGTTAAGGATCAACTGTTCGTATTCAGGATCAACTTCTTTCATATTAAGGATAATGCCAAAAGGACCCGAGTCCTTTTGGCATTAAATATCAGTTTGCACTTCACGTAATTTTGAACGCGGTTAAAATTACTTAACTCTGTTCAGTGACAAATGAAAAGATTCGGATTAAGAGGAAGAGGAATGTAAAGAGAGAGGTGTTTGCAATGGGAGGATTAATAAAAAAAAGATTATTAGAGATGGGGTCGGGGTTTGGGCACGAATTCGTGTCACGTGACCCGAAGGTTCCCAGATCACTAATTAAAAAAAAATCGTTGCCAGATATTTTTTTCTGAATTCTGTAATCAACCATAGTGTTCGGATATTTTTTTGAGCGACTGTACACCCGTTATTAATTTTTTCATTTTATTTTTGTTATTGTTTTACATTAGCGTTTATGCTTTTTGCTATTTTACATTTTAGACCTAGTATTTGTTCTTGTTTAATCGTTCGTTTTTAACTTCGGTTGTGGGGCTGCTTGACTTTTAAATCTTTTTATCCTTTACACGTCGTTTGACACATCATGGCGCTAACTGCCTTTGCGCCGTAAAACCCCAAATAACCAAACAACATCAGCAAAAAAAATTCATGTTTACACATATTTTTTTCGTTTGTGTTCATGATGCTCTCCTGATGTATCGAGTTGCTTTCCTCTCTGATCGTTTCCCAGCTGGGTCAGCGTTGAGATTTATCTCCGCAAAATTCCCCGCCCTGCCCACGGTCAGTAGGGGACACCGATGGGCTTGGAAAGGCCGCCGTCCGTCGGATGGGACGTTAAGCCATGGCCCCGTGTGCGGGAGAGGCATACCCTGTGCACGTTAAAGAACACGCTGGATGACCTTGACGGGAGGCTACCATCTGTCTCCCAACAGCTGTTCCAGTAGGACCCCTCCCCCAACCTTCTCTGAGCCTTCGGGGTCCATGTGACCTGGCCATTTAGCCCATGGTGTGCAAAAACGTTCCGCTCAGAGGTAAAACAACCCAACCCAACCAACTCAGCGTTGAGATTTATCTCCGCAAAATTCCCCGCCCTGCCCACGGTCAGTAGGGCACAACGATGGGCTTGGAAAGGCAGCCGTCCGTCGGATGGGACGTTAAGTCGTGGCCCCGTGTGCGGGAGAGTCATACCCTGTGCACGTTAAAAAACACGCTGGATGGCCTTGACGGGAGGCTACCATCTGTCTCCCAACAGCTGTTCCAGTGGGTCTCCTCCCCAAACCTTCTCTGACACTTCCGGGTCCATGTGACCTGGCCATTTAGCCCATGGTGTGCAAAAAAAGTGCCGCTCAGAGGTAAAACAACCCAAAATCTCTGATCGTTAATTCAAAAAATAATTTAAATCTCTTCATATTGAGACTTTAACGAAAATGCGAACACCAATGTCATTAATATTTAACAGTAAATTAAAGAAACAAATAGTCTAAATGGAAGTAAATTAATTTAAGCATCTGAACAAGAATAAATCACAAAGCAGGACTCTAGTCTGAAGTGCACTTTAATCTTAAAATAACATAACAGCACCGTGAGTCACGACAAGGGTAGGGGCGGGGGTGGCTCAGTCGGTAGCGCGACAGGCTCGTAATCTGTAGTTCCCAGGTTCGAGTCCCAGCTGGGTCAGCGTTGAGATTTATCTCCGCAAAATTCCCCGTCCTGCCCACGGTCAGTAGGGGACACCGATGGGCTTGGAAAGGCCGCCGTCCGTCTGATGGGACGTTAAGCCGTGGCCCAGTGTGCGGGAGAGCTATACCCTGTGCACGTTAAAGAACACACTGGATGGCCTTGACGGGAGACTTCCATCTGTCTCCCAACAGCTGTTTCAGTGGGTCCCCTTCCCCAACCTTCTCTGAGCCTTCGGGGTCCATGTGACCTGGCCATTTAACCCATGGTGTGCAAAAAAGTGCCGCTCAGAGGTAAAACAACCCAATCCTTTCTTTGTTTGATTTTTCAATAATTCTACTTAATATTTCTAATTTTTTTAACAGCCAGTTTGGAAATCAATGATGCATTTAACAATCGATTCTACTCAGCCCATGTGAATTAGATGTACGACACCATTGTACGCCATAACACACCTCACTTATAATTCCATCAAATTTGTTATTTTTTTTTATCAAACTGTAAGTTTTTGTGTGATGTTTAAATTTTGAGGATCAGTATGAAATAATAAGATTACAATTAGTACAATGTTTTTAAGCCTTTATTTATTTACGATGTACAGGTAGTGGACAGAAAAATGAAATAATTCTGTTATCTGAATAGAAAATTACGTTCCGAGTCCAATAACTTCTCAATGTGAATTTTAAAGAATAATATGTCTGAAGATAAATTTGAGATATCAATAAAATATGCCTAAATCTCGATTTCAAACATTTTTTTTCAGTTTTCAAAGAATTATAAACATTGAAATACTTGATGGAATACAAAAAAAAATTTCCGAAAATTTAATTAAAATGTTTAAACGGGTTAAGAGATCATATTAGACTCGACTATAGTCAACTTTGACCTTTGATCTCTTAACCTGTTTTAATTATCTTTGGAGGCCAGTTTTTTAGTCTGTTAAATATTCCAGCGTTAATAACTCTTTGAATACTGACCAAATAGTGTTTAAAATCGAGATTTAGATAGATTGGTTTGAGATTTTTAATTTATCCCTAGACATGGGGGGGCGGGGGTGGCTCAGTCGGTACCGCGCCAGGCTCGTAATCTGTAGTTCCCAGGTTCGAGTCCCAGCTGGGTCAGCGTTGAGATTTATCTCCGCAAAATTCCCCGCCCTGCCCACGGTCAGTAGGGGACACCGATGGGCTTGGAAAGACCGTCGTCCGTCGTATGGGACGTTAAGATGTGGCCCCGTGTGCGGGAGAGCCATACCCTGTGCGCGTTAAAGAACATGCTGGATGGCCTTGACGGGAGGCTACCATCTGTCTCCCAACAGCTGTTCCAGTGGGTCTCCTCCCCCAACCTTCTCTGACACTTCCGGGTCCATGTGACCTGGCCATTTAGCCCATGGCAAAAAAGTGCCGCTCAGAGGTAAAACAAACCAAACCAAACCACGACAAGGGTAGTTCACACTTGGGAAAATCTCAGAGTTCATTGATCAAAGATCTATCAGTCTCTAGCCAATAAACCATTGATTCACAACAGCTGTCGAAACGTCAACTGCGCAAACTCATAGTCTCAGTTGCTACTCACTCTACTCCATTGCATAATATTCTTAAACATCCATCAGGTTTGGCGACATCTGTGATTTCGGGGTGTTCCTTGTATTCAATTTTATTTTACGATAACATTCGTTATATTGAAACCATGGTTTCTGTATGCTTCCTCATTCTTTGTATGTGTATTCACCGCCTTGATGTTGGCACATGTTGCTTCCGAATACGCATCACATTGGCAAGCACCCAATTTTAATTCTTCTTTTACCATGTCCTGATTTCGCTCCCTCGCAGTACATATCGGATCCATCTATTCATCTGAGTGGAAAAGACATTTGATGGAGCTTAAAATATAAGTTTCTCTTCCAGAGTTCAGGTATAGCAATATCTATATTCTTGCACTAGGCTTAATTCATTAATCATTTAGTTTTAATTTTACTGATTAATTTGTGTTTATCTTCCGTAAGTTCAAACTGATTCGCCTGTCACTTAAAACAGGGTTTTTTCATATTTTTCTCGTAGTTAATGAACTAATTTGCAAGGGAGGGGCGGGGGTGGCTCAGTTGGTAGCGCGCCAGGCTCGTAATCTGTATTCCCAGGTTCGAGTCCCAGCTGGGTCAGCGTTGAGATTTATCTCCGCAAAATTCCCCGCCCTACCCACGATCAGTAGGGGACACCATGGACTTGGAAAGGCCGCCGTCCGTCAGATGGGACTTTAAGTCATGGCCCCGTGTGTGTGAGAGCCATACCCTGTGCACGTTAAAGAACACGCTGGATGGCCTTGACGGGAGGCTACCATCTGTCTCCCAATAGCTGTACCAGTGGGTCCCCTCCCCCAACCTTCTCTGAGCTTCGGGGTCCATGTGACCTGGCCATTTAGCCCATGGTGTGCAAAAAAGTGCCGCTCAGAGGTAAAACAAACCAAACCAA
This sequence comes from Ryuthela nishihirai, assembly GCA_038380435.1. Classification (NCBI taxonomy): domain Eukaryota; kingdom Metazoa; phylum Arthropoda; class Arachnida; order Araneae; family Heptathelidae; genus Ryuthela; species Ryuthela nishihirai. Next base: position 132,609,190 of record JAWZYU010000001.1, on the reverse strand, counting down.
TTTGCAAGGAAAATGAGACTCATAACAGGCTAGGGAAGAGAATCCAGTGAACAGGTTTCAGGAGACCGAACGAAATCCTCCCATCAGGGCCATTCAGTATTTTCGTTAATACCCATAGAGTATGACTCTTCTATAAAGCCGTGGTTCCGTGTGTAGTAGAGCCATACCCTGTGCTCGTTAAAGAACACAATAGATGGCCTTGACGGGAAACCTCTACTGCCTCTTAACAGCTGTTCAGTGCATCATCTTCCCCTACCCTTCTTTGGGTCTTTGGGGGTCTTTGTGACCTGGGCATTTAGCCCATAAAAGTCCTGCTGGCTGAAAGTACGGACGCAGCTTTTCCAAGCCCATCGGTGTCACCTTTCTGACCGAAAGACCGGGTGAGGATGTTAACGGAAATATAGCTCAAAGTTCGTCCATCTAGGCTCGAACTTGGAAACTGCAAATTACGAGATTGGTACGCTACCGACTGGTGCAATCTCTGCACCTCTTACCGAAGTACATTTCATTTAAATATTTCATTCCAATCTCTATCTTTATTTATGTTAACCCTTTCAGGACCATAAGGTTTCTAAGAGTAAATATTAGTATGTAACTGTTTATTTTAGTTTGTTTAGACGTAAAATAAATAAAAATCATATGAAAAATGCATAACAATGTGTAGTTTTTTTGGAATTTTATGGGAAATATTTTTCCAAATGGACTATAAAGGTAACACAAATTATAATTAGGCTTATTATGCAATGTCTTTTATTTATTGGTTTATTAGAACAAAATGTTAACTAAAATAATACAAAATTATGAAATAAAATTACTATACAAAATGATGCGCTAATTATGATATTCTGCGAAGCAATTTCTTTTGGTAGTGAGGCAAAGATGGACATTGCACATAGTACTTATATTATGCGTCCTGACAGTTCTGTTTTTTTTTTTTCTAAACGTTCCCGTTTACGTAATTGCGTTCGGCATACGTTCTATTTTGACATTCTGTATAAAAAATGCAGATAAGGTTATAATTAAATACGACAGTCACCAATTTTAAAATGGTGAAAAATGTTTCCCTTAGTCGTGAAAGGGTTAAGAGAAGATTTCGGTGCAACAGATTTTGGTGCAATAGATTCACCCATTTACCAACTTTAAAGATTCCATGAAGGATTTTTATAGGGCCGTATTCCTGCTGGCGTAGCGCCACTTTCCCAAAATATATCAAATAATTTCTAAAGCAAGTCCACAATGGACGGGACGTTTTAGCTATGAAAATCGACTTTAATGCCAGTAGAATTATAACTCATGTAAGAGTATTGATTCTCTTATATTCTTCGTGTTGTGTTTTGGTTTCCGTGGATGTTTAACCCTAAAAACAACTGCGAACAAAGAGTTAGGATATCATTTAGCTGCCTCTTTATTAGGTACAGTTTCAATGTTATGTGAGGGGGGGGGGGGGCTCAGTCGGTAGCGCGTCAGGCTCGTAATCTGTAGTTCCCAGGTTTTAGTCCCAGCTGGGTCAGCGTTGAGATTTATCTCCGCAAAATTCCCCGCCCTGCCCACGGTCAGTAGGGGACACCGATGGGCTTGGAAAGGCCGCCGTCCATCGGATGGAACGTTAAGCCGTGGCCCGTGTGCGGGAGAGCCATACCCTGTGCACGTTAAAGAACACGCTGGATGGCCTTGACGGGATGCTACCATCTGTCTCCCAACAGCTGTTCCAGTGGGTCCCCTCCCCCAACCTTCTCTGAGCCTTCGGGGTCCTTGTGATCTGGTCATTTAGCCCATAGTGTGCAAAAAAGTGCCGCTCAGAGGTAAAACAACCCAACTATTTGCAAAATTGGATGATCTATGTAATGTAATAAATCATCATCTTTATACAAAGTCAGTATTAATGAAAAGAAATCGACTAAAAAGGACTTAAAGAAACGAATCGCAGCAGAAAAATATTCAGTTAAATATTCAGGCAATTTTACTTCCCATATTATTTTTGTCAACATCTTCCGCTTAATTGAATTCATTATCCATGCTTGTTTTTGCAGGATTTAAACCTTGCCTGACAGAAATTGAATTTAAATCGGTTTTAGGATCTTTTGCCTTGTATCCCATTTAAAATATAAATGGCAAATTTAGAAACATTTAGACATGTCTCATTTACTAATAAGGCATGTGAACCTTCAGGTTCTTTTTATTAAAACAAGACTATGAAATCCAACAGCCAACCAAGTGATGTATTGCGACTCTCAACTTTTTTTAGGTCACCACGTGGTCTACATGGCATATTTGTTGCTGATAACTTTGCAGAGTTGCTGGATTTAGTCTCCTCTTAAATCCACCGACCGCCTGATTTTTATCTCTTGTTGACAGATTAAATGTCGTCTCGGGAGTTGGTCTGCTCCCAAGACAGCCTAAGTTCTTTAACCCTGAGGCATCTGATGCACTTCATAATGCAAATTTTACTTCCTGAAAGTTCTCACTGCAAAGTCAAATATTTGATTATTCAGTACTATTTGTTCCTTTTACATGGTAAATACGAGGGTCGTATCGAAAGTGGGCTGGGGTGCCTCAGTCAGTAGCGCGCCTGGCTCGTAATCTGCAGTTCCCAGATTCGAGTCCCAGTTGGTCAGCGTTGAGATTTTCTCCACATAATTCCCCGCCCTGCCCACAGTCAGTAGGGGACACCGATGGGCTTGGAAAGGCCACCGTCCAAGTCCGTCGGATGGGACGTTAAGCCGTGGCCCCGTGTGCGGGAGAGCCATACCCTGTGCACTTTAAAGAACACGCTGGATGGCCTTGACGGGAGGTTACCATCTGTCTCCCAACAGCCGTTCCAGTGGGTCTCCTCCCTCAACCTTCTGTGAGCCTTCGAGGTCCTTGTGACCGGGCCATTTAGCCCATGGTGTGCAAAAAAGTGCCGCTCAGAGGTAAAACAGCCGAACCCAAACCTCCCCACCTTCTCTGAACCTTCGAGGTCCTTGTGACCTGGCCATTTAGCCATGGTGTGCAAAAAAGTGCCGTTCAGAGGTAAAACAACCGAACCCAACCATCTCCCACCTTCTCTGAGCCTTCGGGGTCCTAGTGACCTGGCCATTTAGCCATGGTGTGCAAAAAAAAAAGTGCCGTTCAGAGGTAAAACAACCGAACCCTCCCCCAACCTTCTCTGAGCCTTCGGGGTTCTAGTGACATGGCCATTTAGCCGTGGTGTGCAAAAAAAGTGCCGCTCAGAGGTAAAACAACCCAACCCTCCCCCAACCTTCTCTGAGCCTTTGGGGTCCTTGTGACCTGGCCTTTTAGCCCATGGTGTGCAAAAAAAGTGCCGCTCAGAGGTAAAACAATCCAATCGTACCGAAAGTAATGTCTGTAGGGGACTGTAATAAGGATAACAACAGCTGTGTGTTTAGGTACTTACGTAAGATGCGTGAATTGCAGTTTCTCCCGTCTTTCGTATCATCTTTTCAATAGTGGTGGAGAAACCATGGATGGAAGCTTAAACAAAGAGCTGTCATCAAGTTCCTGACGAAGGAGGGCTCTTCCCTTTCATGTCAGGCTAACCAAGATGTACGATGAGCGGACAATGGATTCAGCAATGTGCGAAGGTGGGTGAAGACGTTTACTAAAGGAGAAACAGCCATCGAGAACAAACCACGAACTGGGAGGCCTGGACAGCTTGAAAACATCGATTCAGACAATGCTCACCATAACTTTTTCCAAACACAATTCCAGTCTTCGGTTCAGCGACGTTGCAAATACTTAGCATGTGCCGGAGATTACTTTCAAGGGTAGTTTTTTTATAGTGTGTAATTGGAATCTTTTCATTATAATAAAGACGTTATTACCTAAGAGGAATCAATTTGGTACGTCCTATGTACAGTCGCTCAAAAAAATTTCCGAACACTATAGTTCATTAGAGAATTCAGAAAAAATATCTGGCAACGATTTTTTTTTTAATAAATTAGTGATCTGGCAACCTTCGTGTCACGTGACACGAAGGTTGAAATGAAATTGAAAAAAAAAATTGGTGAATATGAAATTCTATTTTTCAAAAGTTGTTTTTCCTCTAAAGCGGCACTTTTTTGCACACAGTGGGCTAAATGGCCAGGCCACAAGGACCCCGGAGGCTCAGAGAACGTTGGGGCAGGGGACCCACTGGAACAGCTTTTGGGAGAGAGATGGTAGCCTCTCGCCAAGGCCATCCAGCGTGTTCTTGAACGTGCACAGGGTATGGCTCTCCCAGGTTCGGGATTGGGTTGGGTTGTTTTACCTCTGAGCGGCACTTTTTTCCACACAGTGGGCTAAATGGCCAGGTCACAAGGACCCCGGAGGCTCAGAAATCGTTGGGGGAGGGGACCCACTGGAACAGCTGTTGGGAGACAGATGGTAGCCTCTCGCCAATGCCATCCAGCGTGTTCTTGAACGTGCACAGGGTGTGGCTCTCCAAGGTTGGGGATTGGGTTGGGTTGTTTTACCTCTGAGCTGCACTATTTTGCACACAGCGGGCTAAATGGCCAGGTCACAAGGACCCCGAAGGCTCAGAGAAGGTTGGGGAAGGGGACCCACTGGAACAGCTGTTGGGAGACAGATGGTATCCTCTCGCCAAGGCCATCCAGCGTGTTCTTTAACGTGCAAAGGGTATGGCTCTCCCGCACAATGAACTACGGCTTAACTTTCCATTCGACGACCGGCTGCCTTTCCAAGCCCGTCGGTGTCCCCTACTGACCGTGGGCAGGGCGGGGAGTTTTGAAATGATAAATCTGAATGCTGGCTCAGCTAGGACTCTAACTGGGAACTGAAGATTAAGAGCCTGGCTCACTAGCGATTGAGCCACACGTGCCTCTACAGTGGATGCATATACCTTTTCCCTTTACACTGTTTACGATGTATCTAAATAGTATTGATAGTGGAATTAATTGTTTTAATCAGACACGTGTTATGTCCCTATAAAGTAAACAGTGTGCGTTTTGTAATGAATTATTTCTTTGAAATTTCAGTTTCTTCCAACAAGATGGCAGCCGATGTGGAAAAGGAAGCTCAGACGAAACAGAAAGAAGAACCAAACGATTTCACAGACATCGTCGGCGGTTACGGTCCATGGCAGAGAAACATTTTCATTATTTTCTTCTTCACTGCTTTCCCTGGAGTTTGGCAAAACATGGTGATGGCCTTCTTCGCACCAAACCTCGACCACTGGTGCGCTCGTCCAGATGACGTCATCGCATCCAACATCAGCGTGGCGAGATGGAAACTTGAAGCGATTCCTCCAGATATGTCTGACAGCAAGGAATTTCAATACAGCCGATGCGAAAGGTATGACTTTGCCTTCAATGCCAGCCTCATCCGTAAGGAAGAAGATGATTTTTCGCTCAATGGAACGCATTATAAAAATGCAACGGCGTCGTGCAGCAAGTGGGAATATGATCTTTCGTTTTACTCCTCTACAGTTCTCAATGAGGTAAGTTGTCCTGCCTGGGGATAATTTTCTGTAAAGCTGGATAGTACAGTCGCTCAAAAATATATCCGAACACTATGGTTTTGGCTACTGATCTACGAGCCCCGGGTAAGGCATGGATGTTCGTGTTGTTTTCTGCTGAGGTCCTGCCATCCTTTCAGATCTTCTACTGTGGCATATAAACTGACAGGCTCCTGTCAGTTCCCAGGTTCGAGTCCCAGCTGGGTCAGCGTTGAGATTTATCTCCGCAAAATTCTCCGCCTTGCCCACGGTCAGAAGGGGACACCGATGGGCTTGGAAAGGCCGCCGTCCGTCGGATGGGACGGTAAGCCGTGGCCCCGTGTGTGGGAGAGCCATACCCTGTGCACGTTAAAGAGCACACTGGATGGCCTTGATGGGAGGCTACCATCTGTCTCCCAACAGCTGTTCCAGTGGGTCCCCTCCCCCAACCTTCTCTGAGCCTTCGGGGTCCATGTGACCTGGCCATTTAGCCCATGGTGTGCAAAAAAGTGCCGCTCAGAGGTAAAACAACCCAACCCAAAGCTCCTGTCAGACCTCTGTGGCAAGCAGCTGCTTGAGGGGGTATTTATATTTATATTTTTTTTTATTTATGGTTGATCATAGAATGCAGAAAAAATATCTGGCAATGATTTTTTTTTTTAGAAATTAGTGATCTGGCAACCTTCGTCCTGATTTCTAAAAAAAATCGTTGCCAAATATTTTTCCTGAATTCTGTGGTCAACAATAGTATTCGGATTTTTTTTTTTTGAGCGACTGTAGACTAGTCATCTTCAAGAATATTTTCAAGGGGGGTTATTAACCTCCCTCGAAATAAAAATAAAATAAATAAAAATGAATAATAATAAAAAATTCTGAATGTTAAATAATAATATTATTAACATGGTCTTTGTGTTCTGCACCTTTATAACTTTTGAATATTAATGCTAATCGTAAAAATGCTCTGAGTGGAGCAATATGTAATTACTGTTGGTAAGGTCGAATCTATGAAGAGAAGGGACTGTCATGGGGGCTTTGGTCCCCTCCCCCCTCCTTTGCGAATGCTACTAGTAAGCGTAACGGGGGTAAAGAAATTTTAAATTTATGTATCATACATACCTTGCTTCTTCAGAGATTTTAAAAAAATGGGAATTCTTTAAACGTCGCTGCTATTTTTGTTTAAATAAGCAATGATAATACGATAAACTTACACAAAAACTTCATATTTATTCGTTCACTCATGTTGTTGAAATCGTTCAGTGAAGGAAAATCTTTCTTTGGATAGTAGCCTAGGCATCTTCAAGAATTTTTTCAAAGGCCTAGGCCTTGAAAATGGAATCAAAGGCCTAGGCCGTGAATTTTGTCATAATTATTTTAAATGTTTTCGTGCAAAAATTATTCATTAGGAGTTTATTGGGGAAACAAAATTCTTATATTAACAGACTAAATGTTATTTAATTATGGGTCCATCTCCAGTGAATTTTTGTCGATTAAAAAAATTATCATTTGAGTATTGATCTCTAAAAGAGGGAGTACAATCGCTCAAAAAAGTATCCGAACACTATGCTTGATTACAGAATTCAGAAAAAAATCGTTGCCAGATATTTTTTCTGAATTCTGTAATCAAGCATAGTGTTCGGATACTTTTTTGAGCGACTGTACCATGCGTTTTAAGAGAGCATAGTTTCATCATCATCATCATCATCATTCTCAAGCAGCCATGGGCTACGGAGATCCAACCAGACCGCGCAGTTTAATTCTCCAAGCATATCTGTCCTGAGCTACATCTGCTGCATCCGGCCACTGTACACCAATTCTAACAAGGTCCTGTTTGACATTGTCTGCCCACCGCATCCTAGGTCTCCCCCTCCTTCTGAGGCCTCTAGGCACACTGTTCGTAACCCTATTCGCCAATCTATAATTATTCATACGGGCAACATGGCCAAACCAGCGGAGTCTCTCTCTGCACAATATGCTGCTTAAAGGAGGTTGCAAACTCCTTTGCCTAACCTCATCATTAGTTACAAAGTTAAACCACCTAATACCCAAGATACTGCGTAAGCATCTAGAATCAAAAGCATCTAGTTTCCTGTTATCTTGCTTAGACTGAAAAAAAAAATATATACACCCAATTCTGTTTTTACGCGATATATATGTTTCCGAAAAAACCGTGTAAAAATAAATACAGTGCATATGAAAAAGTAGAAGATTGGTTCCAGACGTGAAAACCCAGTACAAATAATAAGTTGTTTTCAAACAAATCATATTAAAATCTTTAAATAAATCTTTAATCGATTTTTATTCATTTAAACACATTTTTTATTTTATAAACTTATAAAGATAATTATATGTACATATATAAAGTAAATTATCCTTCATAAAAAAAATAATATATCACTAATTCAAGAATACAAAAGTGCAAAAATTTGAATTGTAGTTAATAAATCAGATGATGAAAATTTGTAAAATGCTTATCAGTAAAATTTAATAAATTTATATTACGCACATAAAAATTCAAAAAGCAAAATATTTTTTAATTTCTTCTATTAAACATTTAAACACTTCTAACTTTAAACACGAAATGAGAGACCAGGACTAACGTATATATTGAAGATAAAAATTGAGGGGATTTCTCGAAACTCAATGTTGCCACTTTATTCCGAATGAAGTAGGTTTTGTACAGTTTTTCCATAAAATAGAAAAAACTTGTTGTGTAGTTATGTTAATGTAGTTTTTATTTTGGAGATTTTAGTGCACAAAATGTGTATCTATAGTGCATTTTCAAAGTTAAAACTACTTCGAAAAATGTGACCTACTTCGAAAAAGCGACATCTTTGTTACAAATCTAAATTCTAAGAATTTTTTTCTTGAATTGGAATATTTTTCCAGAATTAAATTCAAATGGAAATTTAAAAAAAAAGGCGCCGTTTGAACCGTGTTAGATCAAAATAAATCGTATAAAAAGAGAATTGGAATTTTTTTCTAGTGTTAAATCAAAATCGTGTAAAAAGAGAATTGGATATATATTGTTACAAATTTAAAATGGATAGGCACTGAGCGTGAGTACTAATAACTATATTTTCAAACCAATTACAATACAATGCAAATTGCTACAAAATATGGATGAAGTATTTTATAAACAAATTAACTACTATCATACATAAGTCATTAACCTTTTTGTATAGAGCATACAATATCAGCTCTGTCTGTTGTACTAACAGGCGTAAATAATCCTTCGTCTTTGATTAAATCACTGGACTTATCAAACTAGCAAAACAAAACGACCGCCCGCGCACACATCACATAAAAGATACTTCTTGTCTTTTAGTTATCGCGCACTGAATCAGATCATCTGAACGTCCTTTCAGATCTCACAACTTTTAACACACTGCACTGCTCTATTTTTCATTCTTTCCAATCGTTCTCAGTTCCAATTCGTTGGCTAATTAAATCTGTCGTAGAAGCACACACGAGGGTTTAAGTCACGTTAAGTCATGAAGTCACTGTTGCTCGTTCATCTGTCGCAACAATATATATTTGTTTCAATATGGAGCTGATCATTTTACTATTCTTAACACAATTTCTGATCGAGAATTAAGATACTTTTCATTTGTATATTATCGTTTACATCCCGAAACTGAAAAATAAATATAATAAATTTTAACTGTATTTTGGAAATGTTGAAAAATACCAATTTTAGTGTTTCGTTTTCTGATGTGTTTCAGTGGGACTTGGTTTGTGACAGAGAATGGCTGGTGTCGGTGACGAAATCCGTCTTCATGGCAGGTTTCCTGACTTCGGTCTTGGTATTTGGCCAACTCTCGGACAAGTAAGTGGTCCTATCTGAAACTTCTTCCTTTTAGTAGATACAAAAGCATGCGTGGAATAAGATAATAATATATGTCGGTTATTTGTTTTGTAATGCAATGCATTCAGTGTCAAGTAAGTAGATTCCAGTAGGGCTGAATCAAAGGCAGAGCCATAGCTTCAGGGGGGGGGGGGGCTTGATTCAGTTAAAAATTATTTTAGGTTTTATTATAGTTTAATTTTTAATTTTCTAAAGCAACAATAGCCGTCCCGTGGTCGAGTGGTTAGCACGCTTGGCTACTGATCTAAGGGATCTGGGTTCGAACCCCGGATAAGGCATGGATGTGTGTGTCGTTTTTCTGCTGAGGTCCTGCCATCCTCACAGACCTTCTACTATGGCATATAAACTGACAGGCTCCTGTCAGACCTCTGTGGCAAGCAGCTGCTTGAGGGGATATTTATTTATTATTATTATTAAAGCAACAATTTTACGTAGTTAAATTTCCATTATAATTCATTTAGAATTTGGCTCCAGGATTCCCATATGCTTAATTCGGTGGTGATTTTTTATCTTCACTGTAATAATCTTGCACAGCATTATTGTCGTTTTTAATGATGCTGGCAATTATATTGTTGCAAATTAAAAAAAAATGGATATGGATAGGCACTGAGCGTGTGTTTCGAAAGAAAGTGTATTTTTAAACAAATTGCAATAGTATGGATGAAATAACTTACAAACAAATTAACTACAATTTTTCATAAATCAATAACACTTTTTCTACAGAGCATACAAGACAAATCTGTCTGTTCTACTAAATTACTACCTCTTCACTGTCTGTCGTATCTCTTGAATTCCTTGCACTTCCGGTGTAAACAATCCTTCAACTTGTGATAGATCACTAAGCAGTGACGGCTCGCGTATAGGCACTGTGGAACTGCAGCACCCCCAATTTCAACTTGATATTATCGATAACATTTAATATAATGAGTCCTTTTTTCTTTAATTCTTTCTTTATACTTGTACAATATATAATCCTTAAGCTTAATGTCAGTAGCCATCCCCCAGTTTATGAAAAAGATACAAAAATCTTTGTATGGAACTGTGCGCTTCACAGTACTAGCGGCGAGGTATTTGACTGTTGTGCACATGCGCACATAGGAAGCTACACGCGAGGCTGCAAGGGAGAGAGAGCACTGTCGTTCCCGCAATGCCGACCCTGGCGTGCTGGTTGAAGGTAGTTTTTTTTTTATTCCGCGTGTGTTGTGCTTAAAAACCTTGTACCATATTCCTGAATGTGATAAAGTGTAGAATTAGATTATTATCCTGCTTCCAGCTATTCTATTTGATTCATTTTTTTTCGCGCAAATTAAAACAAGAAGAATGGATTTCATTTTTAAATGAATAGATTAAGCTTGAACTGTAACAATTTAGGTTAAAGTAAGTAAAAAATGTTTGATTTTGTTCTTTTAGGATTTTATCAAGTTTCTGAATAAATTTTCTTTTTATACATGTTTGTTTCCTTTTGCACAATTTTAAAACAAAGGCTAAAAATTTTCTGGAGCAGCACCCCACTAATTTTAGCTACGAACCGCCACTGTCACTAAGTTTACATCTTACTAACAACACAAAATAATCAACCGCGCACACACCATAATAAAAATACTTCTTATGGTGTTCACTTAACGCGCACTGACTCAAACTATCTGAATGTCCTTTTCAGATCTCACAACTTTAACACACTTAACGCGTAAATACTCAGATGAACATCTTCATCTTTCACAATACCACGCACTACTGCATTACATTTCTCTCTTTTTATTCTCCCGAACTGTTCTAAGTTCCAATTCGTTGGCTAATTGAATCTCACGTAGAAGCACACACGAGGGCTCCAGTCACGTTAAGTCATGAAGTCACTGTTGCTCGTTCATCTGTCGTAACAATATGTTAAGAATGATACTGCTTGCGAAATTCTACAGACCAACGTTTACCCAATTTAAAGATGTGATTTAGGCTTTTATGGGTTTGCAAATATTTTAGGATGTGGGACATAATCATTTTAAATGTTTTCCTATAAATATTATTCACTAAGAGTTTATGGGGAAACAAAATTCTTATTTTAACAGAAAGAATTTTAAATATTAGTATTAAACTAGCAACATTTTCGGACAATAAATTTTATAATTGTAGTTGATTGTATAATTGCATTGCTTGCAAGAAATGTTCCTTCCATATGGGAGAGTTTTAAATTCTATTTCTAGCTCTGCATGTATGAGCATAATTGCTTATAAAACAACTTTTACTGCTTATAAACTGCTTATAAACAAAGGGTTTATATGGAATCTTGCTCACCCGTTGGTCGGTGAACGACATCATACACTGATCGACAGACAGAATTTTTTAAAAATTTTATTAACCTTTGAAACGTAATGTAAGGTTTTATAGCAGCCTTTCCTCAGAACCTGAGATTTGTTTTAATATATTTTTAAGTTTGCATCCCTTAGGGTCCATCTCTAGTAAATTTTTGTCGATTAAAAAATTAGCTTATTTATTGTGCTCTTTTTAAATGGAATGTTCCCATATTCCACGATATTCAAAACTTAGTTAAATAATTTTTTTATTTATTTAATGCATAATACATCCGATTGCATTGGTACAGCCCAGTGGACACATATATTTCAATTGAATCTTACAGAAATCCACAAGAGTTTATGACTCGCATGTGGAATTATATCATATTTCATATATATAATTTATAATTTTTGGCAATAATAGTCAATAAAGGTTTTAAGCACTTATAAAGTAATCGAAGAATAAAATAATTTGAACAAATGGAAACAAAAAAATTTGATGAATGATTAAAAATTATGAAATTTATTTTAAAAAAATCTCAGTATTATCGATATCTAATAGCCATTTACGAAGATTTGAAGCGAAGCTATGTAAATTTTTTTCCATTTTTTTTATCTTGTTTGGCAAAAAGTTCAATAATTTAGGCACAAGGTAAATATAATGTTTTTAGTCACAGTTTTCTTAGGTAAGAATTGAACGAGAATAATAGAATTTATCTTGTGTTAAATAATATTTAATAAACCTAAAATAAAACATTAAATAATTAAATAAACATCTCACTCATTCAGAAATTAATATAAGAGATATTTATAATAGGATTAAAGGATAATTTTTTCTAAGCTGATAGACAGAAAGCGAAAAATTATTAGGAAAAATTACTGCTATTCTAAATTACTAGCGAAAAATTACTGCTATTCTAAATTACTAGCGAAAAATTACTGCTATTCTAAATTACTAGCGAAAAATTACTGCTATTCTAAATTACTAGCGAAAAATTACTGCTATTCCAAATTGCTAGCGAAAAATTACTGCTATTCCAAATTACTAGCGAAAAATTACTGCTATTCTAAATTACTAGCGAAAAATTACTGCTATTCTAAATTACTAGCGAAAAATTACTGCTATTCCAAATTGCTAGCGAAAAATTACTGCTATTCCAAATTACTAGCGAAAAATTACTGCTATTCTAAATTACTAGCGAAAAATTACTGCTATTCTAAATTACTAGCGAAAAATTACTGCTATTCTAAATTACTAGCGAAAAATTACTGCTATTCCAAATTGCTAGCGAAAAATTACTGCTATTCCAAATTACTAGCGAAAAATTACTGCTATTCCAAATTACTAGCGAAAAATTACTGCTATTCTAAATTACTAGCGAAAAATTACTAGGTTCTTATATGCATCAGTTTAGAGTGCAAACACTAAGAGATGCTTGTAGTGTTTCGTTGAATATACTTTTCTGGTGAAACTTGTTTGATATTAGAGCTGCTGATGGTGGCGCTACAAATGCCGAACTGCAGAGCTGAGATTCATATTAGAAGCAATTGAAACTAATAACATCCCTCTTAACTGATCGGAGCTCGTTTTCTATCGTTGAGAATTTGTCTCAGAATCCGACGTTTACTGTAGACCAAGTTATTCATTTACTGTTATTCATGATTCTGAACAAATCAGTGGCCTTGTGGTTTAACCACCCGAAAGTCTCTCGAGGACTTGAATAACATGCATTTTCTAAAGACTTTTCCAAAATCAGAGACTCGAACACGTCCCGCCCCCCAGTAGTAGTTTCTGTATACACCACTGGGTTGGGTTGTTTTACCTCTGAGCGGCACGTTTTTGCACAAAATGGACTAAATGGCTAGGTCACAAGGCTCCCGAAGGCTCAGAGAAGGTTGGAGGAGGGGACCCACTGGAACAGCTGTTGGGAGGCAGATGGTAGCCCCCCGTCAAGGCCATCCAGCATGTTCTTTAACGTGCACAGGTTATGTCTCTCCCGCATACGGACCACGGCTTAACGTCCCATCCGACGGACGGCGGCTTTTGCAAGGCCATCGGTGTCCCCTACTGACCGCAGGTCGGGGAATTTTGCGGAGACAAATCTAAACGCTAACCCAGCTGGGACTCGAACCTAGGAACTGCAGATTACAAGCCTGGCGCGCGCTACCAACTGAGCCACCCCCGCCCCGTACACCACTGGAACAAATTATTTATTGTCTCATCATCCGCGAGAAGAACCGCGTTTCAAACTCCATTTATAAATTGCATCTCTTGTTTTGTGCAGGAAACAACACGTTCGAAGCAGATTGGGTTGGGTTGTTTTACCTCTGAGCGGCACTTTTTTGCACACAATGGGCTAAATGGCCAGGTCACATGGACCCCGAAGGCTCAGAGAAGGTTGGGGGAGGGGACCCACTGGAATAGCTGTTGGGAGACAGATGGTAGCCTCCGTCAAGGTCGTCCAGCGTGTTCTTTAACGTGCACAGGGTATGGCTCTCCCGCACACGGGGCCACGGCTTAACGTCCCATCCGACGGACGGCGGTCTTTCCAAGCCCATCGGTGTCCCCTACTGACCGTGGGCAGGGCGGGGAATTTTGCGGAGATAAATCTCAACGCTGACCCAGCTGGGACTCGAACCTGGGAACTACAGATTACGAGCCTGGCGCGCTACCGACTGAGCCACCCCCGCCCCCGTTCGAAGCAGAAAATTACAGATCGAAAGACGGTGATGTAACATTGGTAGAAATTCCCTTGATTACATCATGGCGAACCTTTATTTTTGCATGATCAGGGTCGAGATTAGAACTAATTTGAGCTAATATCCCCATCAATTTCAAGAGGGGAACAGAAATTTTGAAATGTCGACGGAGGGGAGACGCAGGCTGAATCTCATCTCTAATATTGAGAAGCAGTGTGAAAAGTTGACTACATTTGCATATCGTAGCATTTCTTTGCTCCTCACAAGATTAATTTATTTCCTCATTTCTGCCCAAAAATACAGCACTTTAAAATTGCTATCACCATTGGCAAAACATGGAGAGGTTAGGGTGCGGATTACACTTCCTCCTTGAGGGCTTGAATAACATATATTTTCTAAGTAGGTCACCGAAAATCAGAGACTAGGAGTTTTTGAGTCTCTGACAACCAGTAGTACCATTGGCTGTCACAAATAACGTGTAATTGTTGTCACTTGCTTGTTTTTGTGACATAATATTATTTAATTGCTTCACATAACTTTATTTGTTGTGACTTGCTGTCACAAATAACATTTAATTTTAAACAAATATTAATCACAAATAATTTTTTAATGCATAGCATAGAAGAAACTGCTTTTGTCTTAAGACAACAACGTTAGATATTAATTCATTTTGTGATAAACCTCATCCACTATGAAGAATCATAATTAGCAACTTTCAGTTAATATCTCTTTGTTCCAGGATAGGACGAAGGCCTGTCGTAATGATGTGTATAGTTATCCTCTTAGCATCCGGGATCATCTGCGCATTTTCCATCTCCTTCATCATGTTTACGATATCGAGGTTCTTTGTGGCGTTTGGAGCATCGGGAATCTTCACAACAGGATTCGTCATCCGTAAGTAATGCTAATCGTAATTATTGCATGTAAGGAAATGCGAATCGTAATTAATGCATGTAAGGAAATGCGAATCGTAATTATTGCATGTAAGGAAATGCGAATCGTAATTATTGCACATAAGCAATGCGAATCTTACTTATTGCACGTAAGTAATGCTAATCGAAATTATTGCATGTAAGGAAATGCGAATCGTAATTATTGCATGTAAGGAAATGCGAATCGTAATTATTGCACATAAGCAATGCGAATCTTACTTATTGCACGTAAGTAATGCTAATCGAAATTATTGCATGTAAGGAAATGCGAATCGTAATTATTGCATGTAAGGAAATGCGGAACGTAATTATTGCACGTAAGTAATGCTAATCGAAATTATTGCATGTAAGCAATGCGAATCGTAATTATTGCATGTAAGGAAATGTGAATCGCAATTATTGCATGTAAGGAAATGCGAATCGCAATTATTGCACGTAAGCAATGCGAATCGAAATTATTGCACGTAAGCAATGCGAATCGTAATTATTGCACGTAAGGAAATGCGAATCGTAATTATTGCGTGTAAGGAAATGCGAATCGTAATTATTGCGTGTAAGGAAATGCGAATCGTAATTATTGCACGTAAGCAATGCGAATCGAAATTATTGCACGTAAGCAATGCGAATCGTACTTATTGCACGTAAGTTATGCTAATCGAAATTATTGCATGTAAGGAAATGCGAATCGTAATTATTGCATGTAAGCAATGCGAATCGTTTTCGAAAGATTTCTAATCTTGTCTTTATGATAATTTCGCATCTAATGATAATTTCATATCTTATGAAAGCCAAACTTGTTTCAATCACACGAACGCCTATCCCTTATTCTATTAACCTTTTAATAGAAGATATCAGCGATGAATTATATTTATTACTAATGTTTTCAGTTTATCTTCATAGAATGATCTGCAGTTTTATCTCTGTCGTCCTTCCGTTTGCAGACATTCAGCTTTTTTTTAAAGAGAAAAATGGAACATTATTTATTGGATTCGATAAATATTAATGAACTATAAATACTCGTATTTCCTGAATCATCCATTAATATTAGTTTTCACTTTTAGAAGACGTTAGTGTTTGAAAATGACAAAACTATAAACGAATATTTTAAACAAATTATTCTCACTAAAAATTATTTCACTTTAACTTATATATATTTTTTGAACAAAGTTAAATGTTAAGAAATATATACATAAAGCTTTAAAATTCCAAAAAATAGATAATTCTGATTTTTTTATCACTAAACGCTAATGTATTTTTTTCCTAAGCATCCTTATTATATTGATTTACAATCAGCGGGCACTTTATTAGGCACATTTCAATATTATGTCAATAGCAACTCAGATAGAATATTTAGTTTTCTTAAAAACCTTATAGTTTTTATTTTAAAAAATGTGACCGAAGGTAATTTAAATTTCTCAATCAAATCTATTTCAGTTTCGATTTTCAACAATATTCCTTCGGTGGTTAGCGCGCTTGGCTACTGATCTACGGGACCTGGGTTCGAGCCCCGGGTAAGGCATGGATGTTCGTGTTGTTTTCTGCTGAGGTCCTGCCATCCTCTCAGATCTTCTACTGTGGCATATAAACTGACAGGCTCCTGTCAGACCTCTGTGGCAAGCAGCTGCTTGAGGGGGTATTTATTTATTTAGAGAGTTATGGAAATGTAATATTTAACAGCAATAATGCCAGTTGAAATAATTGATCTGAAAAATTAATGAAAATTAAAAACTGAAGCACTAACCGTTTTACCAAACTTTACTAACACGTGTCAGAGTATTTTTTTTGTTTGCAGTTCGCATAATAATTACGTTAATTTTCGCCAAATTCTGAATTTTTTTTCAAAAGATGCCAAATGCTTTACTTTTTATACCTCTAAATACTGAACGCATATTGACAAAAATCGAGATTCAAAAAGATTTGATAGAAAGATTTAAATCCTCTTCAGTCATATTTTTTTCATAAAAAGCTCATTTAAGACATTACTGAATTCTGTATCTGAATTATTATTGGGATAACATGATATAACTAGTAATGGGGCCAGTGAGTATTTTTAATTCTCTTGTAGTATCATTTATAATATAACGAATACTTTAAAAAGAATAAGAATTCAATATCGCATTGCTTATATGCAATAAAGCAATATTGAATATTATTTCTTTTTGGCAATAATATTGAATATCTTTTCTGAAGATTAGTTTCTTTCCAGTTCATCTTCTAAATATGCCGTGATATATTGCTTGGGATGAATTGAATCATTTCTTCTTTTTCTTCCGCCAGTTATGGAGATTGTCAGTGCCGAGTACAGGTCCGTGTTTGGGATCGCCATAGAGTTCGGCTGGTGCACTGGCTACGTCATCCTTCCCGGGATCGCTTGGCTGGTGCGAGATTGGTTTTGGCTCCAGCTCGCCATCACACTGCCCTGCCTCGCTCTCATCAGTCTCTGGTGGTGAGTACAAAAATATTAACTCTTTTAATATAATTAATATAAAAGGTAATTGTGCATCGTTTCCCGTATTTTTACCCTACGATAAGTTTAATTTGATACGTAAAAATTCTGAAAATACAGGATGGATGATTTTATCTTTGAACATCTTTTTTTTGCACACAAAGGGCTAAATATTCAGGTCATAAAGACCCCAAGGGTTCAAGGAAGTTTGGGGGAAGGGACCTACTGGACAGTTGTTAGGAGTCAGGTTGAACACTCTCATCAAGGCCTGGAGCGAGGGTGACTCAGTCGGTAGCACGCCAGACTCATAATTTGTAGTTCCCAGGTTCGAGTCCCAGCTGGGTCAGCGTTGAGATTCATCTCTGCAAAACTCCCCTTGATCAGTAGGGGACACCGATGGGCTTGGAAAGGTCACCGTCCGTCAGATGAGACATTAAGCTGTGGTCCCGTGTGTGGAGATCCATGCCCTGTGCACGTTAAAGAACACACTGGGATGCCTTGATGGGAGACTACCATCTGTCTCCCAACAGCTGTTCCAGTGGGTCCCCCCCCCCAACCTTCTTTGAACTTTCGGGGCCCTTGCGACATGCCCATTTAGCCCATTGTGTGAAAAAAAGTTCAGCTCAGAGGTAAAATAGCCCATCCCTTCAAGTGAAAATGGCCAAAAGAGGGCGCCCTTTGCACTTCTCATTGCTAATTTCCTATCCTTGAGATGTCATCATCATCTTCAAGTACGCTGTAAAGCGGGGGTTCTTAACCAGGGGGTGATTTCACCCCACGGGGTTTATTGAAGGGGTTCAGAGGTGGTTAAGAAGGTGCTGGGATTTGTTGAATATTTAATTTTTTTGAATATTAAAAAGATCTAACTCGAGACCTGGGTTCGAGCCCCGGGTAAGGCATGGATGTATGTGTCGTTTTTCTGCTGAGGTCCCGCCATCCTCACAGACCTTCTACTTTGGCGTATAAACTGACAGGCTCCTGTCAGACCTCTGTGGCAAGAAGCTGCTTGAGGGGGTATTTATTTAGCCGTCCCATGGCCGAGTGGTTAGCGCGCTTGGCTACTGATCTAAGGGACCTGGGTTCGAGCCCCGGGTAAGGCATGGCTGTTCGTGTTGTTTTTCTGCTGAGGTCTTGCCATCCTCTCAGACCTTCTACTATGGCATATAAACTGACAGGCTCCTGTCAGACCTCTGTGGCAAGCAGCTGCTTGAGGGGGTATTTATTTTTTATTTTTAACTCGAGACATATAAACTGTCCCTCGTTTCCAGATTGTAATCGGTTAAAAACAACAACAGCGTTCGCGTTGTTTTTGTTGAACTTTTATTTTTTTACAGAATATGAGACTTCTTTCCGTTAATTTTTAGTAGCATTAAAATTACACGTCACATTTTTGCTTTGTACCTATGCCGAGTATGTCCCTATTCCCTTAGTTGGCATATAAAACGAAATATAAGATGGTGTCAGTACGTGACTTATAGAATTATTGGCAGGCTAGGGACCTTACAGGTCCTTTAGCGTTCTTAGTAAGGAAAAAAAGGTAGAGAACCTCTCTGATAAAACAGTATAGAGGATTAAGAAGTTAAGGAAAAATTGACTTTTTTAAAGCTGTTTTCTGGTGATTTTATATTAGAAATGAAAAAATATAGTATCCATTATTTCTAAATAACGCACATATTTTTAAAGCGTACAGTTAAACTTGTTCTTATTACACCATAATAATATTTCTAGATTTTGAAAACCAATAGTATACAACAACATCAATAAAAAAAAATCGAAAATGAATGATTTAATGATATATGCAAGCCCCTGAAAGCAGGAGGCTTTTCTATATTACTGATTTTTAAGCTTTTTACGCTTTTGCTCTCAATTCCTTCTTGTCTCTTATACGCTCTTCGTCCCTGGTTCGAGAATTGCTGTCATCTCAGAATGTATTAGGACAAAAATACATTGTGTTTCTAAATTGAAACAGTTATTAAATTATTATTCATGAAAAGCATTTGTTTAGTGATTAGTTTGTTCCTCTTATCTAAAGTCGCTCAAAAAAGTCACTTTTTTGCACACCATGGACTAAATGCCAGGTCACATGGACCCCGAAGGTTCAGAGAAGGGACCCACTGGAACAGCCATTGGGAGACAGATGGTAGCCTCCCGTCAAGGCCATCCAGCGTGTTCTTTAACGTGCACAGGGTATGGCTCATCTCTCGCACACGGGACCACGGCTTAACGTAATATCCGACGGACGGTGGAATTTCCAAGCCCATCGGTGTCCCCTACTGACCGTGGGTGGGCGACAAATTTTCCGGAGATAAATCTCAATGCTGACCCAGCTGGGACTCGAACCTGGGAACTACAGATTACGAGCCTGGCGCGCTACCGACTGAGCCACCCCCGCCCCAAAGAATGAATAAACCATTTCTTGTATAAATGATTACAAACACTGAGACAGTCGATGAAGTATTTTCGAAAATATCTCGATACGTACTTCTTCCTTGTCTTAATGACTTGGGGGGCGGGGGTGGCTCAGTCGGTAGCGTGCCAGGCTCGTAATCTGCAGTTCCCAGGTTCGAGTCCCAGCTGGGTCAGCGTTGAGATTTATCTCCGCAAAACTCCCCGCTTTGCCCACGGTCAGTAGGGGACACCGATGGGCTTGGAAAGGCCACCATCCGTCGGATGGGATGTTAAGCCGTGGTCCCGTGTACGGGAGAGACATACCCTGTGCACGTTAAAGAACACGCTGGATGGCCTTAACGGGAGGCTACCATCTGTCTCCCAACAGCTGTTCCAGTGGGTCCCCTCTCCCAACCTTCTCTGAGCCTTCGGGGTCCATGTGACCTGGCCATTTAGCCCATGGTGTGCCAAAAAGTGCTGCTCAGAGGTAAAACAACCCAACTTAATGACTTGTACTCTTATTTTAGGTTAATTCCCGAGTCCCCTCGGTGGCTTTTGGCCAATGGACGGTTGGAGAAAGCGCAGAAAGTGCTAACTGAAGCTGCCGAGAAAAATGGCAAAGAAGTCAGAGATATGGACAGTGTACTGAAGAAACTCTGCATCAAAGCTAACAAGGTAAAAGATTTTCTTGATCACTTTCATAAAACCTAATTCTAGCATTCATTCATAAACACTAAAAATAGTCAAAGGACATGAATTTCTTAGATGAGAAGGATTAGCAAGAAAAAATATTTTCATTGGAATACTTGATTATCTTGGGTTGTTGTTTTGTTTTTCGGCGGCAATTTTTTTCCACACAGTGAGCAAAATGGTCAGGTGCAGTCGCTCAAAAAGTATCCGAACACTACGGTTGATTACAGAATTCAGAAAAAAATATCTGGCAACGATTTTTTTTTAGAAATTGGTGATCTGGCAACCTTCGTGTCACGTGACACGAAGGTTGCCAGATCGTTGCCAGATTTTTTTTCTGAATTCTGTAATCAACCGTAGTGTTCGGATACTTTTTTGAGCGACTGTACCAAGGACACAGGGTTCAGAATTCAGGTGGAAAAGGGTTGGGTAGTTTTACCTCTGAGCAGCACTTTTTTCAAATAATGAGCAAAACGGCAAGGCCACAAAGCTCCCGAAGACTCAGAGTAGGCTGGAGGAAGATACCCACTGGACAGCTGTTGGGAGACAAATGGTAGCCTCCCATCAAGGCCATCCAGCGTGTTCTTTAACATGCACAGAGTATGGCTCTCCCACACACAGGGCATGGCTTAACATCCCATCTAACGGACTGTGGCTTTTCCAAATCTATCAATGTCACCTACAGAGGGCAGGACGAGGATTTTTGTGCAGATAAATCTTAACGCTGGCCAATGCGGAACTCGAACCGCAAACTGCAGATTACGAACCTGGCACGCTATCGACTGAGCCACCCAACCCCCAATAGGGAAAAGGGATCTATTGGATAGCTGTTAACGAAAAATTTCTTTCCATCTTCTAAGGCATCCAGCCTGTTCTTTAATGGGCATTTATATGAGCTCTCCTGCACCTGGGACTACAACTTAAAGAGAGGACTTAGCTTTTCCAAGTCCTCAATGGTCCCTTCCTCACCAAAGGTTCAGTAGGAATATTAGGGGTGTAGTGGGGTGGAATCTCAATGCAGGTGACGATTCGAACTGCGAACCTCGAGTCATGAGTTTGAAGTGCTGGTTACTGAGTCAACCCCCTACACCACGATAGATCGTCTACACCACTGTTTTGCAAACCCAGGATTCATTCGTGTGCCACCTTAGACCACTAGTTCTCAAAGTATGGCCCGCAGATCCCCTTAGAGGCAGCGAGGGCAATCCGGAAACTCAATTTTGTCTTCCACTAATAGGAAAATATTGCCATTAAACAATTGAGGTAAAAATATACATTGTAATAGGTTGGGTTGTTTTAACTCTGAGTGGGCGGGGGTGGCTCAGTCGGTAGCGCGCCAGGCTCGTAATCTGTAGTTCCCAGGTTCGAGTCCCAGCTGGGTCAGTGTTGAGATTTATCTTTGCAAAATTCCCCGCCCTGCCCACGGTCAGTAGGGGATACCGATGGGCTTGGAAAGGCCTCCGTCCGTCGGATGGGACGTTAAGCCATGGCCCCTTGTGTGGGAGAGCCATACCCTGTGCACGTTAAAGAACACGCTGGATGGCCTTGACGGGAGGCTACCATCTGTCTCCCAACAGCTGTTCCAGTGGGTCCCCACTCCTAACCTTCTCTGAGCCTTCGGGGTCCATGTGACCTGGCCATTTAGCCCATGGTGTGCAAAAAAAAGTGCCACTCAGAGGTAAAACAAACCAACCCTGCTATGCCCAAGTAGGGGAACCCGATGGGCTTGGAAAGGCCGCCGACCGTCGAATGGGACGTTAAGCCGTGGTCCCGTGTGTGGGAGAGCCATACCCTGTGCACGTTAAAGAACACGCTGGATGGCCTTGACGGGAGGCTACCATCTGTCTCCCAACAGCTGTTCCAGTGGGTCCCCTCTCCCAACCTTCTCTGAGCCTTCGGGGTCCTTGTGACCTGGCCATTTAGCCCATGGTGTGCAAAAAAGTGCCGCTCAGAGGTAATACAATCCAATGTATAGAGAATTAGACTTACCGAATGTTTTCCTTAGTGAATTTACGTTTATATTTTGTGTTTAACTATGGAGAGTGGTGTTCATTTCAATAAATTATGCCAATATTGCACTGATTAATTTTCTGCGATTCTTAGGAACAGACAGGAAGTGGCCGAGGAGGTAACATGTTGGATTTAGTGAGGACTCCAGGTCTTTGGCAGAAAACTTTAAACCTTTATTTTAACTGGTAAGTAGAACAAAAATTTCGCTTTCTACATTTTTTTATGTATTAAGCAAAACAATAGTCTTTATCCTTTCAAAATCTGTACCGCAAAACAGATTCTGAAAGTTCCACTTAACTTGCAGAAAGAAGTTTTACAGTTTCCCGAATTATTTCATACTACCAAAATTCCCATTTAAAATCAATGGAACCGTAAAATGGAAAAGTAAAATCATCGATATTTGAATAACTGGTTGTTTTACCTCTTGTGCACATAACGGGTTAAAACATCGACAGGAGTTTTTTAATTGAGGGAGGTTACAAAATGTGACTCAGGGTGGAGCAAAAATTTTTTAGTGGGGGGAGGACAAAAATAAGGATCAACGTTTCAAGAGAGAACTGTTTAGGTTTGGTTGGGTCATTCTTAAAAATATTTCTAGTCGTAGATTCTTAAAAAAAAAAAACCCCGATATCTAGCATAATAAATGTGAAATTTCAATAATAATTTAAAACAGAGGGATAATATTTTATTTTTAAATCTTCCTTAATAGAGCTATGTGGGTTGTTTTCCCTCTGAGCGCTACTTTTTTGCACACCATGGGCTAAATGGCCAGGTCACATGGACCCCAAAGGCTCAGAGAAGGTTGGGGGAGAGGACCCACTGGAACAGCTGTTGGGAGACGGATGGTAGCCTCCCGTCAAGGCCATCCAGCGTGTTCTTTAACGTGCACAGGGTATGGCTCTCCCGCACACTGGGCCACGGCTTAACGTCCCATCCGACGGACGGCGGCCTTTCCAAGCCCATCGGTGTCCCCTACTGACCGTGGCAGGGCGGGGAATTTTGCGGAGATAAATCTCAACGCTGACCCAGCTGGGACTCGAACCTGGGAACTACAGATTACGAGCCTGGCGCTACCGACTGCCCAAGCTCAAGAAACAAGAATAAAATTCGATTAAGCGACAATTTTAAAAGTCGATAAATCAACAATAAAAATAATTATACTCAAAATAACATAGTACAAAAAATGGCCATATACTGCAGTTTCTGATTTTGATGTTTGTACTCTTGGCTACTGATCTAAGGGACCTGGGTTCGAGCCCCGGATAAGGCATGGATGTTCGTGTCGTTTTTCTGCTGAGGTCCTGCCATCCTCACAGACCTTCTACTATGTCATATAAACTGACAGGCTCCTGTCATACCTCTGTGGCAAGCAGCTGCTTGAGGGAGTATTTATCATTTTATTTATTAACTTTGTTTACTACTTATATCTTCCATAGTTATCGTTATCACCAATTCATTCTAAGTTCTATGTTTTAAATTTCAGGTTTGTAAACTCTTTTATCTACTACGGTTTGTCTTACAACACGAATGACCTTGGAGGCGACCCTTTCATAAACTTCCTCATCTCAGGAGCTGTGGAATTTCCTGCATACGCCATCACCATCTTCGTCATCAAGCGACTGGGGAGGAGAGTACCACTGATGGCTACCATGGTTACGGGTGGCGTCGCTTGTGTCCTTACAGTCCCAGTCCCTGACGGTTTGTATAATGTTTGTAGACTAGATAGTATAAATTTTAATTCTGTTTTCAGAATGCGTTGCAAGTACAGTCAATATAACAAAAGCTATTATTCCGATAAAGGAGATTAATCAGTTAAAACTTTAACACAGAGACTAAATTATCTCAACTTGTTGCCTTACCGAAATCTCTATAAATATACATTAATTTTAAATAACTTTTTCGATAATACATAGAAATCGAAATACAACATAAAAAAAATGTACAAGACTTCAATGCCTCAATAATTACAAATTACAAAAATCAGAAACAATTACAGAAAATGTACAAATGATTATAAAATTCCTTTTGTTTTTAACATACAGTCGCTCAAAAAAATATCCGAACACTATGGTTGATTACAGATTTCAGAAAAAATATCTGGCAACGATTTTTTTTTAGAAATTAGTGATCTGGCAACCTTCGTGTCATGTGCTTAAAGAATTCAGGAAAAATATCTGGAGCGTGTACAGCAATTGTACACGCTGCAGTTACCGTTCACAGCAAACTGGAGCGTGTACAGTTACTGCACACGCTCCAGTTTGCTGTGAACGGTAACTGCACACGCTCAATATTTCCGTGAGTGAGCCCACACGATCTAGTATCAAAATAATATGACCACCTACAGTCGCTCAAAAAAGTATCCGAACACTATGGTTGATTACAGATTTCAGAAAAAATATCTGGCAACGATTTTTTTAGAAATTAGTGATCTGGCAACCTTCGTGTCACATAACTGAAATAACTGAAAGAAAAAAAATTAAAAGAGCATATAAAATTGGAAAATATGCTATAAAATATTTTTCAATCTTGATACCTTGATCAATGATATAAAAAAAATAAATGAATGATAACTGTATGTGTGTCTTTTCGGTGTTTTCGGCTTATTATTAGCAAAATTTTGATTATGAATTGTTCGTAAATTATTTGTGAATAATTCTAATTTACACATAAAATATATCAATCTCATATATAAACTTATAGGTTTGAGGGTCACCATGTTTAAAATAGTTTAAAATATGTACACTCTGTCTCTTTTATTGATTCAGTATATGTGTCTCATATTACTTGAATAAAAAATAATTCCACGAATCTTAGAATTGAAACCAGTTCAATCAAAGGATTTATCAAAACATATTTGAGAATTTGCGTGTCTGTACGTGTGTACATGTGTTTAAGAGCCTTTAAAGGTAAAAACTGGGGGCGGGGGTGGCTCAGTCGGTAGCGCACCAGGCTCGTAATCTGTAGTTCCCAGGTTCGAGTCCCAGCTGAGTCAGCGTTGAGATTTATCTCCGCAAAATTCCCCGCCCTGCCCACGGTCAGTAGGGGACACCAACGGGCTTGGAAAGGCCGCCGTCCGTCGGATGGGACGTTAAGCCGTGGCCCCGTGTACGGGAGAGCCATACCCTGTGCACGTTAAAGAACACGCTGGATGGCCTTGACGGGAGGCTACCATCTGTCTCCCAACAGCTGTTCCAGTGGGTCCCCTCCCTTAACCTTCTCTGAGCCTTCGGGGTCCATGTGACCTGGCCATTTAGCCCATGGTGTGCAAAAAAGTGCCGCTCAGAGGTAAAACAACCCAACCCAAAAGGTAAAAACTTGGACCACGAAGTTCGGTGTCCAGCTTCCTCTAAAAATAATGTTACAATACAAAAAAAATAGCGAAAATAAATAACACAAAATACAATGAAATTAAAACCTTAGTTGCAGAACACAGCAAAACAATTACAGAAAATAATAACATTTACTCTAGAAACCAAAGAGTATAATTTTCTACTTTTTAGTGCACATATAAGAAGATATATATATTTTTAAATTTTCAATTTATTTATATTCTTTCTTTGTCACTAAGGGTTGGGTTGTTTTACCTCTGAGCGGCACTTTTTTGCACACCATGGGCTAAATGGCCAGATCACATGGACCCCGAAGGCTCAGAGAAGGTTTGGGGGAGGGGACCCACTGGAACAGCTGTTGGGAGACAGATGATAGCCTCCCGTCAAGGCCATCCAGCGTGTTCTTTAACGTGCACAGGGTATGGCTCTCCCGCACACGGGGCCACGGCTTAACGTCCCATCCGACGGACGGCGGCCTTTCCAAGCCCATCGGTGTCCCCTACTGACCGTGGGCAGGGCGGGGAATTTTGCGGAGATAAATCTCAACGCTGATCCAGCTGGGACTCGAACCTGGGAACTACAGGTTACGAGCCTGGCACGCTACCGACTGAGCCACCCCCGCCCCCTTTGTCACTAAAAAATCTACCTTTAAAAACTTTTATTTGAGATATGACTCATAAACATCGATACATTTTTTTTCTCCACTTTTTTGGAATCGTGTTTGAAGTACAGTCGCTCGGAAAAATATCCGAACACTATTATGGTTGATTACAGAATTCAGAAAAAATATCTGGCAACGATTTTTTTTAGAAATTAGTGACCTGGCAACCTTCGTGTCACGTGACGCGAAGGTTGCCAGATCACTAATTTCTAAAAAAAATCGTTGCCAGATATTTTTTCTGAATTCTGTAATCAACCATAGTGTTTGGATATTTTTTAATATATATATAATGCAATGAATATGGAGCGTGTGCAGTTACCGTTCAGAGCAAACTGGAGCGGTTGCGGTTAATGTTCACAGCACATTGGATCGTGTGAGCTCACAAAGACCTGGATCGTGTGGGCTCACTCACGGAAATATTGAGCGTGTGCAGTTACCGTTCACAGCAAACTGGAGCGGTTGCGGTTAATGTTCACAGCACATTGGATCGTGTGAGCTCACAAAGACCTGGATCGTGTGGGCTCACTCACGGAAATATTGAGCGTGTGCAGTTACCGTTCACAGCAAACTGGAGCGTGTGCAGTAACTGCACACGCTCTAGTTTGCTGTGAACGGTAACTGGAGCGTGTACAGTTGCTGTACACGCTCCAGATATTTTTCCTGAATTCTGTAATCAACCATAGTGTTCGGATATTTTTTCGAGCGACTGTAGCTCTTGGCATTGGAGCCGTCAGAAGCTTTAATTTGTGATATAACTCGTTAAGGTCGTCCCCCACGAAATATCTACCCCCTTTTTGAGGGTAATAATTCGAAGTAGTCTAAGAAGGCCCTCATATGAGTTTCATTTGACACCTAATTCGTAACTGTAGGTCCTCGTATTCGGAAGATGTAGTAGAAGATCGACTTTCACATTTTCTCTTTTTTAGGGAGTAAGAAAGCAAAGGGGGTTATATTTTCATTCCCCCCAACATTCCCCACGTCACAAGCTTTCATTTGACATACAACTTGTTACATTCGGCCCTCGCTTCAAAAAATATAATATAATATAGTAGAACCCTTTTTTTGGAGGAAAGAATACAAGGTGGGAGGGACTCATTTCTCTCCCCTAATACAAAAAGAGTGTCGAACACTTAGCCGTGGTTTAACTTAACCATTGAAACCATAATAGCTCGCGCCAGGCTCGTAATCTGTAGTTCCCAGGTTCGAGTCCCAGCTGGGTGAGCGTTGAGATTTATCTCCGCAAAAATTCCCTGCCATGCCCACGGTCAGTAGGGGACACCGATGGGCTTGGAAAGGCCGTCCGTCGGATGGGACGTTAAGCCGTGGCCTCGTGTGTGGGAGAGCCATACCCTGTGCACGTTAAAGAACACGCTGGATGGCCTTGACGGGAGGCTACCATCTGTCTCCCAACAGCTGTTCCAGTAAGTCCCCTCCCCCAACCTTCTCTGAGGGGTCCATGTGACCTGGCCATTTAGCCCATGGTGTGCAAAAAAGTGCCGCTCAGAGGTAAAACAACCCAACCCATAATAGCTATGCCACTTGCTGAAATATTTACTTACTTTCAAAAATACAGATCACTTATCTTAGTAATTGATTTTATGTAGATTAGCTTCACAAGTCTTCTTTTATTTACAGAAATGATATGGCTGCGTGTGGCACTGGCTATGTTCGGCAAATTTTGCATCACAGCATCCTTTGGCATCGCCTACGTGTACACGGCAGAGATCTTCCCCACCGTCGTGAGGAATGTGGGCGTTGGCACCAGCTCCATGTTTGCCAGGATCGGTTCCATTCTTGCACCTTTCGTCAAAGAGTTGGTAAGCTTTCAATCTCCAGAATTTGTTTTCTGCTCGCTATTTACGCTGTGTAAACAAGATAACAGGAAACTAGATGTTTTTGATTCTAGATGTTTACGTAGTATCTTGGGCATTAGGTGGTTCAACTTTGTAACTAATGATGAGGTTAGGCAAAGGAGTTTGCAACCTCCTTTAAGCAGCATATTGTGCAGAGAGAGACTCCGTTGGTTTGGCCATGTTGCCCGTATGGATAATTATAGATTGGCGAATAGGGTTATGAACAGTGTGCCTAAAGGCCTCAGAAAGAGGGGGAGACTTAGGATGCGGTGGGCAGACAATGTCAAACAGGACCTTGTTAGAACTGGTGTGCAGTGGCCAGATGCAGTAGATCTACCTCAGGATAGACTTGATTGGAGAATTAAATTGCACGGTCTGGTTGGACCTCCGTAGCCCATGGCTGCTTGAGGATGATGATGATGATTTATCTCCCATGCATTAAATCCTTTTTTACTTATGAAAGTTCCACACGGGAATTTATATTAGTGTGCATTACAGCGGCTTTTCGATTTCTCTGAATCAGTGACTCAAAAACTTTCTTTTGTGAGAAGGAACCAAAAACGTGAAGTAAAAACAGCTTTAAACAATGAAAAACAAGACTGAGTGAGGAACTAGAGAAGACAAGGTGTCTGCAGGATAAAATCTCACTTGTGACGTCACTATTTAATCCATTCTGGGGGGAGAGAAGTGTTGGCATGCTCTTAAAACTAAGAGTAACTAAGACTAGCTAGAGTCTATGAAGGAGGCTAACATGCTCGAGTCTAAAAAAAGTCTAATTTTTGAGAACTGCTTAAGATTTATGCTATTTAAGTCCTCATGGTAATGGGGAGGGGGAGATTGCATTACAATATTTTAGCTCTGAGCGGCGCTCTTTTGCACACATGGACTAAACGACCAGGTCACAAAGACTCCAAGAGCTCAGAAAAGGCTGTGGAAGTGGATCCACTGGATAGTTGTTATGATTTGAAGGTGGATTGCTGTTAAGAGATTGAAGGTAGCCTTCCGTCAAAGCCCGCCATCCAGCATGTTCTTTAGAGTGCACAGGGTATGGCTCAATGTCCTATATGACGGACTTTCACCTTTCCAAGACCATCAGTGTCCCCTTTCTCACTGAGAACAGAACGGGAATTAGCGGAGAAAATTCTTAGCACAGTTAGGACTCGAAGCTGGGAATTGTAGATTACGAGCTTGGCACGCTATTGACTGAGCTAACCACTGCCCCTGGTCGGGGAGGGAACACATTATTTAATACACACAAAGCATGGCTCTCATGTACAAGGAATCACGGTTTAATGTCAAATCCGACGTACGGCAAGATTTCAAATACCATCTGTGGCTCCTTTTTACCGAGGTCAGAGAGGAAGATTAGCAGAGAAAGTCTGGAAAAATTCACAGTTGGGATTCGAACTAGAAACATCATTTTATGAACCTAGCACCAAACCGACTTAGTCAACCTCTGCTCTAGAAAGCCGTAGGGTGACTCTTGGTTTGTACATTGGATTTGACAGTTCATATTGGTCAAATGACCTATCAATGTTCTGTGAGAACTCTCAGAACATAAAATGTGCAGTATCATAGTCCCTTCAGTGGCTATCCACACTGTGTACTTAATATCAGGTCTTCTCTTCATCTGCGGGGCGGGGGTGGCTCAGTCGGTAGCGCGCCAGGCTCGTAATCTGTAGTTCCCAGGTTCGAGTCCCAGCTGGGTCAGCGTTGAGATTTATCTCCGCAAAATTCTCCGCCCTGCCCACGGTCAGTAGGGGACACCGATGGGCTTGGAAAGGCCGCCGTCCGTCTGATTGGACGTTAAGCCGTGGCCCCGTGTGCGGGAGAGCCATACCCTGTGCACGTTAAAGAACACGCTGGATGGCCTTGACGGGAGGCCACCATCTGTCTCCCAACAGCTGTTCCAGTGGGTCCCCTCCCCCAACCTTCTCTGAGCCTTCGGGGTCCATGTGACCTGGCCATTTAGCCCATGGTGTGCAAAAAAGTGCCGCTCAGAAGGTTGGGTTGTTTTACCTCTGAGCGGCACTTTTTTGCACACCATGGGCTAAATGGCCAGGTCACATTGACCCCGAAGGCTCAGAGAAGATTGGGGGAGGGGACCCACTGGAATAGCTATTGGGAGACAGATGGTAGCCTCCCGTCAAGGCCATCGAGCGTGTTCTTTAACGTGCACAGGGTATGGCTCTCCCGCACACGGGGCCACGGCTTAACGTCCCATCCGACGGACGGCGGCCTTTACAAGCCCACCCGTGTCCCCTACTGACCGTGGGCAGGGCGGGGAATTTTGCGGAGATAAATCTCAACGCTGACCCAGCTGGGACTCGAACCCGGGAACTACAGATTACGAGCCTGGCGCGCTACCGACTGAGCCACCCCCGCCCCGCCGCTCAGAGGTAAAACATCCCAATCTCTTCATCTGAGTCTCCCCCCCATAGTTTATCTTTCAAGTAAAACTAAAGGCCCCCACACGCACAGTGATTTCTTCTGAACCATTTCTTAAATGGCTAAGATCCTAATAACCTCTAATTTCTTCTAATTAGCTTAGTATTGCGAACGACATGCATGCTGGGAAATAAGGAGTTCCTCACCTGTTGGAATTTACTTTATTAAGTTTCAATTTTTGTAACTCTTCTAAACTAATGTGAGCCAACGCAATAAATTGCAACATTATGTCATAGTCTCGAAGTCCAGTTCTTATTTTAATAAGAAAATTCTTTGATCATTCCCCCCCGCCCCCTCCATCATTTTCTCTGTTGCATTCAGCTGATTACGGACCTCCTTTCTTCTGACCTATTTCTATAAATACAAAATAAATCCCTCTTCAAAGAGCTGCTTGCCATAGAGATTTGACAGGAGCCTGTCAGTTTAATACCCCATAGAGAAGATCCGTGAGGAAGGTGAGACTTCGGCAGAAAGACAATATATCCATGTCATGGGGCTCGAACCCAGGTCCCTTTGATCATTAGCTAAGCACGCTATCCACTCGGCCACAGGGACGGCCCTATTTCTTTGGATAATCAAAAATCTGATGTAGCCCATGCTTTTTATCCAACCGAATGTTAGATCCATCTTTACTAAAATACAGGGTGATTCAGAATTCATCATCAATATTTAGTGGGGAGGAAGGGAATAAGAAAAAAATAAAAGATAAAAAATTCAGAGTAAAAGACATTCAAACTGTGGGACAGCGTTGAGATTTATCTCCGCAAAATTTCCTGCCCTGCCCACGGTCAGTAGGGGACACCGATGGGCTTGGAAAGGACGTTAAGATGGATGGGACGTTATTGGATGGGACGTTAAGCCGTGGCCCCGTGTGCGGGAGAGACATACCCTGTGCACGTTAAAGAACACGCTGGATGGTCTTGACGGGAGGCTACCATCTGTCTCCCAACAGCTATTCCAGTGGGTCCCCTCCCCCAACCTTCTCTGAGCCTTCGGGGTCCATGTGACCTGGTCATTTAGCCCATGGTGTGCAAAAAAGTGCCGCTCAGAGGTAAAACAACCCAACCAAATTCAAACTGTGGAAAGAGAAACTTGTACTTCTATCTTCTTACTAGAAAGCTTTTGATTTCTAGACCGTCACTCCGACCTCTATTTGACCTTGAATGCAACACCGAATTTGTAAATTCCTCTCATTTCTGAATTCTACTTCCTGAAATAGCCTCATTCACCAATTTTTAGCCCTCCAACATTGATATATTGAAATTGTGACTTTGACATCTAAGGATCACCGCATCCCAAATCTGATACAATTTCTGAGATCGCTGACTCCAAATACACCCAGGCACCAATGTTTTGTCCTCTAGCATCAGCAGATCTGTATTTGAGCTTTGACCTCGAAGGACCTATTGTGTCTAAACGTTCATACCATTTCTGATATCTACGATCCAAAATAGCCCCAGGTACCAATTTTTAGCTCTCTAGCACCGATAGATCTAAATTTGACCTTTGACCCCGAAGGACCTTCCAAATCCGAAATTTAATAGCATTTCTGACATATATAACCTGAAAGACCCCAAGACAGCAATTTTTTATGTTTCTAGCATTCGTAGATCAAGGTTTGACCTCTACTTGCCCTATATTTTACCTTGAAGGACAAATCAGGGGTCAGATTTCGGATTGTTCGTGAGATCTACGACCCGGAATCCCTGGTGAAAATCTGGGTGAATATTTTAAGAGTTGGGTTGGGTTGTTTTACCTCTGAGCGGCACTTTTTTGCACACCATGGGTTAAATGGCCAGGTCACATGGACCCCGAAGGCTCAGAGAAGGTTGGGGGAGGGGACCCACTTGAACAGCTGTTGGGAGACAGATGGTAGCCTCCCGTGTTGGGAGACAGATGGTAGCCTCCCGTCAAAGCCATCCAGCGTGTTCTTTAACGTGCACAGGGTATGGCTCTCCCATACACGGGGCCACGGTTTAACGTCCCATCCGACGGACGGCGGCCTTTCCAAGCCCACCCGTGTCCCCTACTGACCATGGGCAGGGTGGGGAATTTTGCGGAGATAAATCTCAACGCTGACCCAGCTGGGACTCGAACCTGGGAACTACAGATTACGAGAATTTTAAGAGTTATAAAGGACCTGGGTTCGAACCACTGGTAAGGCATGGATGTTGTGCTGCTTTTAAGCTGAGGTCCCGCCATCCTCACAGACCTTCTACTACTATGACGTATAAACTGGCAGGCTCCTGTCAGACCTCTGTGGCAAGCAGCTGCTTGAGAGGGTTTTTATTTACTTTTTACTATTTCACATCATAGTTAGAATTAGAGTGATCTTCTGTCAGCCATCACTCATAGTCAATCAATCAGTCACAATCATCTATATTCTTATATAAGATGCATGTTTTTTTTAGATTAAGCTACACTGATAATAGTGCGACATTAATAACCTGTTTCCATCTCCCTCAGGGTCATGCCACCCACCCTGCAGTACCCCTTGCCTGCTATGGAGGTTTGTCCATGGCCAGTGGACTGCTCGTGCTGCTGTTACCAGAGACAAATAACTGCAAAGTACCTGACACATTGGAAGAAGCAGCAAACTTTGGAAGGTGAGTGTTCAAAAAATGGACATTTCCGGAAAAAATCATCATACTAACTGGCGTAAAATCTCGTTTTTTTTTTAAATAATATTAATTTAATATTTAAAGAGTTATTGGAACTAGACATTTTCATAACAATAATGAGTCACAAGAATTTACATCAGAAATTAATTAAAACTTAAATAAAAAGCATTTTTTCAAACCATTTAATAAAATACATATACATTTTATAAGCTTGCAAAATGATTATTTCATTATTAGATAATTATTTTTTTTTTATTTTGCAACATATAGGACAGAGCCGTCCCATGGCCGAGTGGTTAGCACGCTTGGCTACTGATCTAACCGTCCCATGGCCGAGTGGTTAGCATGCTTGGCTACTGATCTAAGGGACCTGGGTTCGAGCCCCGGGTAAGACATGGATGTGTGTGTTGTTTTTCTGCTGAGGTCCTGCCATCCTCACAGACCATATAAACTGACAGTCTCCTGTCAGACCTCTGTGGCAAGCAGCTGCTTGAGGGGGTATTTATTTTATTTTTTATTTAGGACAGAGAAGAATCGTAGAAGCTACTCCTAGCTTTTACAACAGACCTTCTCATACAAGGACATGCCCTACGAACACCGAAGTCACTGCTGACCACTGCCTCGGTTAGGGCTAACACAGCACACAAAGGTTGCCTTGCTGGGACAGCCACTAGTAGCCTGACCACTATGCCAGTTGGGTTGTTTTACCTCTGAGCGGCACTTTTTTGCATACCATGGGCTAAATGGCCAGCACAAAGACCCCGAAGGCTCAGAGAAGGTTGGGGGAGGGGACCCATTGGAACAGCTGTTGGGTGACAGATGGTAGCCTCCCGTCAAGGCCATCCAGCGTGTTCTTTAACGTGCACAGGGTATGGCTCTCCCGCACACGGGGCCACGGCTTAACGTCCCATCCGACGGACGACGGTCTTTCCAAGTCCATTGGTGTCCCCTACTGACCGTGGGCAGGGCGGGGAGTTTTGCGGAGATAAATCTCAACGCTGACCCAGCTGGGACTCGAACCTGGGAACTGCAGATTACGAGCTTGGCGCGCTACTGACTGAGACACCCCCGCCCCAAGAGGATTTGGGTTGGGATGTTTTACCTCTGAGCGGCACTTTTTTGCACACCATGGGCTAAAAATGGCCAGGTCACAAAGACCCCGAAGGCTCAGAGAAGGTTGGGGGAGGGGACCCATTGGAACAGCTGTTGGTTGACAGATGGTAGCCTCTCGTCAAGGCCATCCAGAAATGGCGGGATCCATATGGGGGAGAAATGGAGGGTGTACTTTAACGTGCATAAGGCATGGCTTTCCCACACACGGAGCCACGGCTTTACATCCCATCCGACGGACGGCAGCCTTTCCAAGCCCATCGGTGTCCCCTACTGACCGTGGGCAGGGCGGGGAATTTTGCGGAGATAAATCTCAACGCTGACCCAGCTGGGACTCGAACCTGGGAACTACAGATTACGAGCCTGGCGCGCTACCGACTGAGCCACCACCGCCCCAATTGATCAGGTCACATGCACATCAATCTGTATGGGAATTTGTATTGCTTTATCATTATAAATCTGAATTTACTTCTGATTAGCTAAGGCTATTAAAAATTAGTAAGAACCAGTGAATTGGCCATTAAATTTTGCATTCGTTGATGTATTATAACACTTGTGTTACTTATTTCATACACAGATGTTAACTGCCATTTAAATTCATAATTGCAATTTGTAGAGTAGATGGTGTAGATCTTTTTGCCAAAACTATATATTCTATCCATTCGTTAACGTAGTTCTCTGATTATTTAAAATTAATACCATTATTAAGCTTAATAATGGATTATTACTTAAAAATTAATGGTGCATTAATTCTCAAAACAAAAAGTTCTCCTTTCCCGCCTATTCCTGGGGAGTGAAGGCACAAATTGTTGCTTCGAATGTAAATCATCACACTCATCTATTTATCATCACACTCATCTACTTATCATCACACTCCACTACTAAAATATCGACTTTCTAGCTCAAACAGATTGTTTGCAATATCCGATTTAATTTATGAAATTTTCAAAAATTTTCGCCTTCAGAGGGCGCAATAAATGCTTTTGGGAGATTTTAAAAGCGTGACTCATGATAGTTTATCAATACCTATCCGATCCAAAAGAATTTTTCAATTTATCTCTCTCTGGGGCGGGGGTGGCTCAGTCGGTAGCGCGCCAGGCTCGTAATCTGTAGTTCGCAGGTTCGAGTCCCAGCTGGGTCAGCGTTGAGATTTCTCTCCGCAAAATTCCCCGCCCTGCCCACGGTCAGTAGGGGACACCGATGGGCTTGGAAAGGCCGCCGTCCATCGGATGGAACGTTAAGCCGTGGCCCCGTGTGCGGGAGAGCCATACCCTGTGCACGTTAAAGAACACGCTGGATGGCCTTGACGGGAGGCTACCATCTGTCTCCCAACAGCTGTTCCAGTGGGTCCCCTCCCCCAACCTTCTCTGAGCCTTCGGGGTCCTTGTGACCTGGCCATTTAGCCCATGGTGTGCAAAAAAGTGCCGCTCAGAGGTAAAACAACCCAACCCAATTTATCTCTAAAAACAAACAATATTCTCTTAAAGCACCAAAATTACATTTTCTCACCCCCTCTGGAGGTAAAATATAAAATCATTGTTGTCAATGCAAATTTTATAACATTCGCATTTCACAACAAAAATTTCTAAAGCAATTACATCACTTGCAATATTAATTTGGAGTTTTCCAATTTTCAACTTTTCCCACCGTTAGAGGGAGCAATTATAGCTGTAGTAAGATTCCGAAAGTGGGAATCGTAAGAGTTCGTTAATTCATATCCAACCCAAAAGCAATTTTTAATATATCTCTACAATCGAAAAACTTTGATGTCGACCTCGTTTTTTCTGAAAAGGAGCAAAAAAGCCACAATTTCATTGATAACTGTGACGTCAACTTGCTAGTACTAATGGCTGGTGTCGTTTTAGGAAAGCAAGAGAAGTTTAAAAAGGGGTTTAAAAATATATTTCATATAGGAGTTATAAAAATATTGATATGTACTTATCGATTTGCTTTAAAGTGTAGCAATTTCTTGCTCAATCAAACTTTCCAAACTGACATTTCTGTGGTTCTACTTCCACAGGAAACCCAAAAAAAATCACGTGGAGAATGGCGACTGTCACTTGCCGGATATCAACGGTGACGTCACCCATCCTGACGGAAATGGAGAGTCAGGATTGGCCGTCAAGGAACCTTACCTTCACGTATCCACCATTCCATCCGGAGAACCGATCACGACGGATGATTCATCATCCACACACGAGGACGAGACACCATCCGATGAATCAGATGTTGTTCCCGACCAATCAGCGCAACTCAATGCAAATCCACCAACAGCATCACCACCACCATCATCATCACAACCATCGTCAGAAACCATTCCAGAAGAACCAGAAGCGGATCCTGCTTCATCATCAGAGCAGCCGTCCAATTCCGATTCGTCGAAAGAGGTCACTTCGCCCATGGGCGATTCTGTAAGCTCAGTGACGGAATGCGAAGATCAAGAGGCTGAGGAGGAGGGGCCACAACAGACACCGCTGTGAGGATGAAGAACAGACTCGATACTATAAAAGTGACCTCAAGAGACGTTTTTACTGCCACGTTACTCTCTTTTTGGAATGTGGTATCTGGTGGTTGTTAATTCTGCTCACCTTAGTAAAAAAAAACACGGACATCCAGAAATCAGGAAGAAGATAACTAAGATTCCCAGTAAGAAAGGAAATGCTATTCTGTCAGTTATCGTTACTTCACAATAAGTGCGTGCAAAATATCGATTATTCTATTAAGAGCCTTTTCAAAGTGATTAATCAATTTTACAATCTAAGCACACTTTTATCCTAATTTCTGCTGCAAAGTCTCTTCTGTTTGCTGCTTTGTTTTTTGCAGTAACTTCAGAAGACACTGGAGTCACTTTACATTGATTCTTTTCTTCCTGTTTTCTATTGGCTAGCAGGTCAGATTGTGGCTTAAATAGGTCGGCATTTGAACCCTTGCCAAGACGTGAATATTGAAGCTTTTTGACCTAGTCTTAATGAATCTCGTAGTATTTTGACACAGATACTCTTTTTGCAAACTTCGATTTATATGATAGTAATGTATTAGTCGAAACTCGCGTAGAAGTAGTCATTGAAAATTGAGATTGTTTTCAAGACACGAAATTCTCATTCTAATGATAGTCATCGACTAAAGCTGCGAAACTGAACGATAATTAAGATGGTAAGAATCTCTGACTTTAAAATATTGGCGGGAATATAATTCTAAACATCGAAAAGTAAAAAAAAAGTGTGTCTTTGAATTAAGAAATGAGTTTGATAATTTTAAGAGAGAGGGAAGATATGCAAATACCCACTTGATTAAGGGTATTTGCATATCTTCCCTCTCTACAGATCTTCCCTCTCTTCCCTCTCTATCTTCCCTCTCTTCCCTCTCATACAACCAGATTTAAGACACAGTTGCAACCAGGCCGAGATCTAGAAAAAAAATAATAAAAATGGGTAGGGAGGGGGAGGATACAAGCGACGCAATCGAGCTTTTAAAATTAGGGAAGTGCAACATTTTCCGCTTCGTTTTAAAGGTTTTTAAAAAATTTATTGAGCAATGAATGAAATATGCGCAAGTTTAATAATTTTTGCCCACCTTAGATGCGGTCCTGGCTGAAACCAATATAAAGAATTGTCACATAATAAGTGTATCAAAAGTGCTTTTAAGCATAATGAAATTTGAATGCGTTCGTAGTATATGAATTGATACGCTGGGAAAAATGCTTTCGTATTTTTAGAATCTTGTGTCTTTGGGTGAATTTGGTGTCTTGTCATCATGCAAAAGACTGGCCATTTGGACCCGGTGTGGCCATTCTTAGTCACCATTAAATTATAGCCTTGTTCTAAAGACAAGGAAGATTATTACCTTATTTCTTAAAATGTAGGAAATCTAGAGAATTCTCTGTTGGTAATAAAGTTTTATTCCATTTGGAACAATAAATGATATTCCATTTTGTCCTCTGGAAGTAGTTATTCTTCCAAGAGTGAAACAGAATGTATAAATTTGTATCTTTAATTCCAATGTCTCTAAGCTTGTTGATCAAACTTAATCTTCTGTCGTCATATTTAGAGGAAAATCTTAGAAGAGGTTGGGTTGTTTTACCTCTGAGCGGCACTTTTTCGCACACCATGGGCTAAATGGCCAGGTCACATGGACCCCGAAGGCTCAGAGAAGGTTGGGGAAGGGGACCCACTGGAACAGCTGTTGGGAGACAGATGGTAGCCTCCCGTCAAGGCCATCCAGCGTGTTCTTTAACGTTGGGTTGTTTTACCTCTGAACGGCACTTTTTTGCACACCATGGGCTAAATGGCCAGGTCACATGGACCCAGAAGGCTCAGAGAAGGTTGGGGGAGGGGACCCACTGGAACAGCTGTTGGGAGACAGATGGTAGCCTCCCGTCAAGGCCATCCAGCGTGTTCTTTAACGTTGGGTTGTTTTACCTCTGAGCGGCACTGTTTTGCACACCATGGGCTAAATGGCCAGGTCACATGGACCCCGAAGGCTCAGAGAAGGTTGGGGGAGGGGACCCACTGGAACAGCTGTTGGGAGACAGATGGTAGCCTCCCGTCAAGGCCATCCAGCGTGTTCTTTAACGTTGGGTTGTTTTACCTCTGAGCGGCACTGTTTTGCACACCATGGGCTAAATGGCCAGGTCACATGGACCCCGAAGGCTCAGAGAAGGTTGGGGAAGGGGACCCACTGAAACAGCTGTTGGGAGACAGATGGAAGTCTCCCGTCAAGGCCATCCAGCGTGTTCTTTAACGTGCACAGAGTATGGCTCTCCCGCACACGGGGCCACGGCTTAACTTCCCATCCGACGGACGGCGGCCTTTCCAAGCCCATCGGTGTCCCCTACTGACCGTGGGCAGGCCGGAGAGTTTTGCGGAGATAAATCTCAACGCTGACCCAGCTGGGACTCGAACCTGGGAACTACAAATTACGAGCCTGGCGCGCTACCGACTAAGCCACCCCGCCCCATCTTAGAAGAGAAGGCTCTATATCTTCTTCTACATTTACGAAAAGGATTGAGGGGCGGGGGTGGCTCAGTCGGTAGCGCGCCAGGCTCGTAATCTGTAGTTCCCAGGTTCGAGTCCCAGCTGGGTCAGCATTGAGATTTATCTCCGCGAAAATTCCCCGCCCTGCCCACGGTCAGTAGGGGACACCGATGGGCTTGGAAAGGCCGCCGTCCGTCGGATGGAACGTTAAGCCGTGGCCCCGTGTATGGGAGAGCCATACCCTGTGCACGTTAAAGAACACGCTGGATGGCCTTGACGGGAGGCTACCATCTGTCTCCCAACAGCTGTTCCAGTGAGTCCCCTCCCCCAACCTTCT
This sequence comes from Ryuthela nishihirai, assembly GCA_038380435.1. NCBI lineage: Eukaryota > Metazoa > Arthropoda > Arachnida > Araneae > Heptathelidae > Ryuthela > Ryuthela nishihirai. Next base: position 132,569,105 of record JAWZYU010000001.1, on the reverse strand, counting down.
CTGAGCCTTCGGTGTCCTTTTGACCTGGCCATTTAGCCCATGGTGTGCAAAAAAAGTGCCGCTCAGAGGTAAAACAACCCAACCCAACGAAAAGGATTGTGAGTTTCGATTTTTTTATTTTCCCATGTCGTGGATTGGTTTCTTAAATTTCTTCCTCTTGACATTTCAAACTGCACTTCGGCTTTTGTTGTTGACAAATTACTAACGTCAAGAGCGAAAAAGAGATTACGAAAGAGAACAATCTGAAAAGGGAGGAATGAAGAGCAAATTGTTCGGATTACTGGGTGCTTCGGATTATCAGAAATCAGAATATCGAGACTACACTTTTTTTTTAAACTGACAAGATAGAAGAGAAATACGCATTCATAAATACGCAAATACACGGGAGTCTATAACTAAAAGTTAGAGGGATATCTGCCCCTTTTCTAGAAGTGACTGGCTGTATACTATCATTAAAGTCGCTTCGTAATCCGATTTTCTCTAGGTTCGAATGTCCACCGTGTTTAACGATTCAAAATTCCCCCTGTAATCCTCACTCTGCTCTCGTTGGGAAAGAAGAAGACGCAGATGAGCTTGGAAAGCCTCCATACGTCTAATGAGTTGGGTTGTTTTACCTCTGAGCGGCACTTTTTTGCACACCATGGGCTAAATGGCCAGGTCACATGGACCCCGAAGGCTCAGAGAAGGTTGGGGGAGGGGACCCACTGGAACAGCTTTTGGGAGACAGATGGTAGCCTCCCGTCAAGGCCATCCAGCGTGTTCTTTAACGTGCACAGGATATGGCTCTCCCGCACACGGAGCCACGGCTTAACGTCCCATCCGACGGACGGCGGCCTTTCCAAGCCCATCGGTGTCCCCTACTGACCGTGGGCAGGGCAAGGAATTTTGCGGAGATAAATCTCAACGCTGATCCAGCTGGGACTCGAACCTGGGATCTACAGATTACGAGCCTGGCGCGCTACCGACTGAGCCACCCCCGCCCCACGTCTAATGAGACGTTAAGCCATGTGTTTGTCTGCAGCAAAGGGACGCTTTGTGCACGTTAAAATACCCACTGTATTACCACGAAAGGAAGTTCCCATCTGTCTCCATACTAACCCTTTCCACTATTCACCTCTGAGCTTTTGGAGTCCTTATGATTTGGTCAGTTAGATCACCGTGTGAAAAGAAACAGCCGCTCTGAGGTAAAAGAAACTCACCCCAACCTTTTCTGGAAATAGAAAAAAAAGAACACTGAAAGCGCATCCATTACGTGTTGTGCCTTGGAAATACTAAAAAGGCCCCCCTCATAACTCCTGAAAATATTTCTTTGAATATCTATGAATACTTTCTTTTGCTCCGTCTGTGAATATGGAAACAGAAATCTATATAAGAGACAGAATACTTTGTTGTTCAATGAACAGTCACTCGAAAAAGTATCCGAACACCTATGGTTGATTACAGAATTCAGAAAAAATATCTGGCAGCGATTTTTTTTTTAGAAATTAGTGATCTGGCAACCTTCGTGTCACGTGACACTGTGTCTTCGTGACACTGTGTTTAAATGAAAATAGAAATTAGAAAATAAAAATTATTAATTATTTTTTTTTTAGAAATTATTGATCTGGTAACCTTCGTGTCACGTGACACGAAGGTTGCCAGATCAATAATTTCTAAAAAAAAAAAAAGTCGTTGCCAGATATTTTTTTATGAATTCTGTAATCAACCGTAGTGTTCGGATATTTTTTTGAGCGACTGAACATCTAGTTATATATTAGTTACGTTTTTAATTGCGAAAACACAAAATCATCAGTGCACTTAAAAAGACAAAATTGGAAACAATTGCTTAGTCTTCCAAGAAACAAAAGGGTATTTTTAACTTCAGTTACTTCATACCCAGTGAAAGGTTAGATAGATATTTATAATTTTTGTAAAATATGCTTTTTTATCATGTACAACAAAAAAATAAACTTTTTTAATGAAATGTGTGTTATTGGCTTTTCTGAACCTTATTTTCTTTTCTAAATGTATATGAAATGAGGCAAGGATGCTGTAAGGTCCGGACCCACAGTGTCGTGGGCTTCTAGACCTCAGAGCACAAAGGTTTTGCAATATAAATAATTCTTATTTTACAGAAGTTTCACGGAATTGGAGGAAAACTATTTTAAGCGGTAACTACGAACTATCAAAAGAAGAAGTCCTGATATCTTGGAAAACGTCGAATATTTTATCACAGCCCTGGTGGGCGGGGGTGGCTCGTAATCTGTAGTTCCCAGGTTCGAGTCCCAGCTGGGTCAGCGTTGAGATTTATCTCCGCAAAATTCCCCGCCTGCCCACGGTCAGTAGGGGACACCGATGGGCTTGGAAAGGCCGCCGTCCGTCGGATGGGACGTTAAGCCGTGGCCCCGTGTGTGGGAGAGTCATACCCTGTGCACGTTAACGAGCACGCTGGATGGCCTTGACGGGAGGCTACCATCTGTCTCCCAATAGCTGTTCCAGTGGGTCCCCTCCCCCAACCTTCTCTGAGCCTTCGGGGTCCATGTGACCTGGCCATTTAGCCCATGGTGTGCAAAAAAGTGCCGCTCAGAGGTAAAACAACCCAACACAACCCACAGCCCTGGTACCATAGCCATTTCCTCTTATATGAAATCCATACAATATTTGTTGGCAACACACAAAATGAATTTGTATAGATATCGACAATCATCATCATCATCATCATCATCCTCAAGCAGCCATGGGCTACGGAGGTCCAACCAGACCGTGCAATTTAGTTCTCCAAGCAAGTCTATCCTGAGCTACATCTACTGCATCTGGCCACTGCACACCAATTCTAACAAGGTCCTGTTTGACATTGTCTGCCCACCGCATCCTAGGTCTCCCATTCTTTCTGAGGCCTTTAGGCACACTGTTCATAACCCTATTCGCCAATCTATAATTATTCATACGGGCAACATGGCCAAACCAACGGAGTCTCTCTCTGCACAATATGCTGCTTAAAGGAGGTTGCAAACTCCTTTGCCTAATCTCATCATTAGTTACAAAGTTGAACCACCTAATGCCCAAGATACTGCGTAAGCATCTGGAATCAAAAGCATCTAGTTTCCTGTTATCTTGTTTACAAAGTGTCCAAGTTTCACTACCATAACTAACCCTAGAAAGAACCAAACTATTATACAGTCTAATTTTAGTCTTTAGGTGTATACGCCTATTTCTCCACACTCTCCATAGGTTCTTAAAAGTCCCGGCAGCAATCCCTATTCGTCTGTTAATTTCATGCCGCACATCACCATTATCTGTTACATAGCTCCCAAGATAATTAAACTGTGACACCTGCTCAAGACTGCAACCATTCAGATTAACTGAATCACAGCCTGCCTGACCAATTTTCATCACTTTAGTTTTCTCTCTGTTTATAACCAAACCTACTCTACTACCAGTCTCATCAACAGCTCGAATGAAAGAGTTCATCTCATCAACATCATTTGCCAAAAGGGCTAAATCATCAGCATAATCTAAATCAGAAATTTTCGTATCTCCAGCCCATTTAAGGCCAAAATCTTTCCCTTGAAGTGAATTTCGCATAACATAATCAATAACCAAGCTAAAGAGAAAAGGAGACAAAATGCACCCTTGTCGAACACCAGAAGTAATGCTAAACCAATTGCTACAAGCCTTACCAACTCTCACACACGACTCAGTGTTAATATAGAGAGCTTTCATAATGTTAACTAACTTGTCTGGTATACCATATGATCTCACAATCAACCACAAATTATGACGATCAACAGAGTCGAAAGCCTTTTTGAAATCAACAAAGCTAGCAACCAAAGGTTTCTGAAACTCTAAACATTTCTCAAGAATCTGCCTAAGTGAAAATATCTGATCCACACATCCCCTACCACTTCTGAATCCACATTGCTCATCACGCAATTGACTGTCAACCAGATTCTTAATTATATTAAGCAATCATGGAAAGAACTTTACATGGAACAGAGAGTAGGCTGATACCCCTATAGTTATCACAAGAACTGCAATCACCTTTTTTGAAAATAGGGATAACAATAGCTCTGGTAAAATCCTTAGGAACCATGCCTTTATCATAAAAGATATTCAGAATTTCAGTCATCCAAGTGGTAACCGAAACATTCCCAGCTCTAAGCATTTCCGTAGTAATTTCATCTACCCCTGGGGATTTATGAAGTTTAAGTTTAGAAACAGCCAAAATAACTTCAGATTGTGTTATAGGGCCAACATTAAAGCCACCAATGCATCTATCATCATTGCAAACAATGGGAGTAGAACTAACTACATTGTTTAGAACATCACTGAAATGCGCAGCCCACCTAGCCATGACAGAATCCTCCCCTTCTATAACGTTACCTTGTTTATCCTTCAATCCTTGTATGCCTGTCCGTTTTCTACCACACAAAACATTAACTATCTGGTACAGCTCTCTGCTGTTGTGCTGTCTGACTGCTTCCTCGGCTTTGTCAGCCAAACCATCAAGCCAAAGATTCTTATCAGCAGCTAACTGATCCTTTACAAGTTTAAAGGTCTCTGTAATGCTTTCTATTAGGACTAGTAGGGTATTGATTAAGGGCATTCCTGCAGTTCTTTCTTTCCGAAATAAGCTCAAGTGCCTTATCACTCAGATAATTTTGCCTCTTCTGCTCCTTTTTTCCTAAAAGAGTACTGTTAGTGTCCAAAAAAGCCTGTTTAAAATGATCCCATTCTTCCTCAACTTCAGTAGTAAGCAAACCATGACTGCCATAATGACTAAGTAACCTATCATGGTAAGCTTTGGCTATAACGGGATCTTTTAGAGCTTCAGTATTAAAAGTAAATTTTTTAACCCTAGCACAACACTTTTTAAGTTTAAGTTGCAACACACTTTTCACAAGGTAATGGTCAGATCCAATTTCAGCTCCCCTATATGCCCTGGTATTCCTAACAGAACTAGCCCATTTGCTGTTAATTAATATGTAATCAATCATATTCTTATGCAGCCCATCAGGAGAAACCCATGTGTACTTATGTATGTCGCGGTGTTTGTAATAAGTATTAGTTATTCTGAATCCATTGAGTTTACTTACCTGTAGGAGACGTTGCCCATTGCCATTGCAGCTACCAATACCAAAAGGGCCTATTACTCCTCCCCAAAGGTCAGAGTCAGTACCAACTTTGGCATTGAAGTCACCAAGAACAAGGGTAATATCTCCTTTCTTGACAGAATTCAAAATATCCTGAAGTTGTTCATAAAACCTATCCTTCTCATCCTCATCGGCATCCTCAGTGGGGGCATAACAGCAGATAACATTCAAGTCTTTAACGCTTGTCTGAAATTTTGCTGTAAGAAACCTTTCATTAATGCACTCATATCCTAGAAGAGCATCACTAGCGTGTCTGCTGAGAAGCATACCCACGCCTTGGTGATGCTTATTGTCGTCCCTCCCTGAAAAGAGAAATTTAAGATTATTTTTAAGAATCTGACCTTTATCAGTCCATCTGGTCTCTTGCAAGCCGAGAATATCTAAATTATAACGGTGGAATTCTTGTGTGAGGACATCAAGAGAAAAAGCTCTGTGCAGAGTCCTCACATTCCAACTACCTATGGAGAGAAAATGGTTAATGGGATGTTTAAAGAAACTATGTTTATTGAGAGAGGGAATGCCGACAATATCAAACAGCCCCCTAATCGCAGACATGGGGCAAAGACCCGTTCCCCCACTACTAAAGGCTGAAGCCATCTACACTGGAAGACTTCCTCCAATGTAGAATTTGACGATGCCAATAGAAGCAAAGAGTTCAGGTGCCTGCGATGACTTCTGCTCAGGATTATCCACCAGCTGATAAACATATCCTGTGAATCTATTCACTTGGGGCTGTCAACCCACAAACAAACAGAAAACACAGCGGAAGATTTTCCCTCCATAGAAGCCCACCAGTGCAGCAAAATCAGGATCCATAATCAAGCTCAGAGCCATATATCTGTCCAGTCCAGTAGGTTTATATGGTCAGCACCAGGACCCTGTGTGGTTGACCACTCCTCAGCAGGGTAGAAAAAAAAGAAAAGTAGCCATAGTTGTCCAGATCAGTAGGCCACACTAATCTGGCAGCCCTCCCCTTCCGTTCACTTCCACAAGAGAGTATCTCTTTTGAAAGTTACTAACGGTCCGCACCACGAGAAGGCGGGGTCGGACATTAGGTGCTAGGCCTGGCCGGTTCTATGCATCATCACAGGGGATTGGTGCATAGCTCTCCTTCCAGTGACTACCTAGCTACCATTGACAATACGTATTTAATACACTTTACATCTCTAAAACAATTTATATCTTTAAAAACGTTTATATCCGGGAAATATAAATCCGGGAAAATATATATCCATGAAATATAAACGTTTATATCCGGTACACATAAATTTCCCGGAGTTTTTCTTAAAAAAAAAAAAGGTTGAATGCCTACAGATGTACGGATAAACAGACGACAAAGTCAAAACAATAGATACTTTTTTGGAAGCGATTAAAAAATCGCATACATAAAGGGTAATATATGCTGAGAATAAATGATGTCAGTTTTCGATCCGAAGTTAGAAGGAGGTAAAAATCTTTAACCGAATTCAATTAACTATTAATTAAATCTTCTAAGCCACTAACACCAATTTAAGAGATCGTGACAGAGGATCACGTGTACCTTTGATTTCCGGGCTTCGTCGCAAGGCCTCTGCGTGTATTGAGGGGAAATGTGCTTGCCTATCCGTTAATAGTTGGGTTGAGATTTATCTCCGCAAAAATCCCCGCCCTGCCCACGGTCAGTAGGGGACACCGATGGTCTTGGAAAGGACGCCGCCCGTCGGATGGGACGTTAAGCCGTGGTCCCGTGTACCGGAGAGCCATACCCTGTGCACGTTAAAGAACACGCTGGATGGCCTTGACGGGAGGCTACCATCTGTCTCCCAACAGCTGTTCCAGTGGGTCTCCTCCCCCAACCTTCTCTGACACGTCCGGGTCCATGTGACCTGGCCATTTAGCTCATGGTGTGCAAAAAAGTGCCGCTAAGAGGTAAAACAACCCAACCCAACCCGTTAATGGTTCCCAACTGGGCCTTAAATCCACAACGTGATCATCAGATGGTTCGTGCAGTGCGGGAAAAACTGCCTGCTGCCTAGGTAGTTAGTGGCCACACTTCCTTCTCTCGGGGGAAAAAAACCCCACTCGGTCACTTGCGGCATGGAGAAACACCGTGCAGGAGGTTTGTGCGTCTGCGCAAAAAAAATTAATTCTCGGTTACTTTCGGCATAGAATGATTCACGAGATCCCATTCTTCCCCCCCCCCCTTCCTCGAATCCCCCAAAAAGCAATCTGGTCAAATTATGAACATCTATCTAATCCCAAGCATACTCTATGGATTGAGATTGGTAAAGCTTGATGGCATTCCATGCACCTGATAGTATTCCCCTCCAGATATTGGTTAACCAGCCCAGTTCTGTGGAGATTAGCTATCGTTCTACATAATGAAATTATCCCCAATTGCACATCTGCATAAGGTCCCACATAAGGATTGGTAAATCTCGACTCCTCTGTGAAGAGAACAGTCACGTACGCATCATATCTGAGCCGTTTGCCATGCTAAGTAGGAGCCATGCAGCGATCTATACGACCACCCTGAGAAATGTCTGCTCAGAACATGACACTGCCATATCTATAGGTGTCTCAATGATTTGGGTTGGGTTGTTTTACCTCTGAGCGGCACTTTTTTGCACACCATGGGCTAAATGGCCAGGTCATATGGACCCCGAAGGCTCAGAGAAGGTTGGGGGAGGGGACCCACTGGAACAGCTGTTGGGAGACAGATGGTAGCCTTCCGTCAAGGCCATCCAGCGTGTTCTTTACACAGGGTATGGCTCTCCCACACACGGGGCTACGGATTAACGTCCCATCCGACGGACGGCGGCCTTTCGAAGCCCATCGGTGTCCCCTACTGACCGTGGGCAGGGCGGGGAATTTTGAGGAGATAAATCTCAACGCTGACCCAGCTGGGACTCGAACCTGGGAACTACAGATTACGAGCCTGGCGCGCTACCGACTGAGCCACCCCCGCCCCCGTGTCTCAATGATGTTTTAATGGATAAGTTGACTTGAGTCGCTCTCTTGGGCAAATCTGGACTCATCAATAAAAATCACTGAGCGTCATTGTTCCTCGGTCCAGTCTCTATGTTATCTGGCTCGGTTCAGTCTTCCCTTTCAGTGGCGTAAAGTGCACAAAACGAGTTTTTCGATGAGCATCAAGACGAGCTTTATGTGAAGTTTCTTGCTAATAGTAGAAGTCGGAACAAGGGTTCCAATAGTCTCACGAAGGTGAGAACCCTATTGAGCCCAAATTGTGAGAATTATGTCTTTCAGTTGTAAGTCGAAAATGTCCTCATTTACAGCTGTTGCTTTTGGTTGATTATTTCATGATCTTCTGGAAACATTTGTCTCTCAAACCATTGTCATAGCTTGTTGGGGGGCGGGGGGGGGGCTCAGTCGGTAGCGCGCCAGGCTCGTAATCTGTAGTTCCCAGGTTCGAGTCCCAGCTGGGTCAGTGTTGAGATTTATCTCCGCAAAATTCCCCGCACGGTCAGTAGCGGACACCGATGGGCTTGGAAAGACCGCTGCCCGTCGGATGGGACGTTAAGCCGTGGCCCCGTGTGCGGGAGAGCCATACCCTGTGCACGTTAAAGAACACACTGGATGGCCGTGACGGGAGGCTACCATCTGTCTCCAAATAGTTGTTCCAGTGGGTCCCCTCCCCCAACCTTCTCTGAGCCTTCGAGGTCCATGTGACCTGGCCATTTAGCCCATGGTGTGCAAAAAAGTGCCGCTCAGAGGTAAAACAACCCAACCCATAGCTTGTTGGCGGCAGAAGAGCTTACGCATAAAATTGGAAATATGTTTCTATTTTTAACCAATATAACTTAGTAACATAATCTTTCTTAACTTCCTTACATTCCTACTCCGTACTTCAGATACTAATATGAAGAGATCAAAGTGGCCCATTCACTTATGGAGAAAAGCAACACTATGCAATTGTTCCTATAGCTGTTTAGATAATTCGCAGCTGAATATCTTCCGATAATAATTGTTTTTTATATACTAAGGATTCGAAAAACTGCGGCACTCACGGTAGCTGCATTGACTATAACTCTTAAGTCACGTCACCAGTTGGCATAAGAATGGCGGATAGGTCGGCCTGGTATATAGGGGCTCTAGGGGCTCTAGATGTAGTCATTTTTCTGTGACGTAGTTGTACGGTCTTCTCTTGTAGGAGGTGTTGGCCTGGTGCTCTACCGACTGAGCCACCCCCGCCCAAAATTATCGCTGACGCGGCTCTCTAGATACATGCCAGAACGCTGTACCGTTAAACCACACATCAGACTCCAATAATATTCTAGAATAAGACTTATAAATCTTTCACTGAGATATAGCGGACCTTGCGCCATCTATATTTGAGAAGAGGCAACTTTTTCCAATTGTTGCTAATGATTGAGATGTTAATGAGTAGGTTCTCACGCTTAAGCGTTATTATTGAAAAACCCTCCATAGTAAATACACAGATGTGTATTATACAGTATGTATCTAGAGAGCTGCGGGTTCGATTCCTGCCGCTTCAGCGATAATATCTTTCAGATGAATTCTTTTTATTGTTTCGATATTTGGAAACGACGCAATTTTGTTGTTACTTAAATAACCAAAGGATAGCCTTAGTGATGATCAGGCACGTATCTAGAAAAAAATCTAGTGGTTGGGTGGATGGGGGGCAAGAAATAAAATTGAACCAAAAAAATGTAAAAGGTGAGGGGGGGGGGGGGAAGCAAGAGACTGGATTTGCAAAGTAGTATAACATTTTCACCTGCGTTTTACAGGTTTTAAAAATTTTCTCTAAAAATGCAGGATATATGAATAAGTTAATAATTTTTTGCCTCTGTTACCCTTACTAGCTTTCTAAAAGGCGGAGGGGGGAGGGAAATGGTCCCTTCTCCCCCCACCCCCTAGATCCGACCCTGGTGATGGCGCCCCTACTACGTTCGCATCCTAGGTAAAGACTACTGTGTCTTATATGGGGCGGGGACGGGGGGCTCAGTCGGTAGCGCGCCAGGCTCGTAATCTGTAGTTCCCAGGTTCGAGTCCCAGCTGGGTCAGCGTTGAGATTTATCTCCGCAAAACTCCCCGCCCTGCCCACGGTCAGTACCGACACTGATGGGCTTGGAAAGGCCGCCGTCCGTCGGATGGGACGTTAAGCCTTGGCCCCGTGTACGGGAGAGCCATACCCTGTGCACGTTAAAGAACACGCTGGATGGCCTTGACGGGAGGCTACCATCTGTATCCCAACAGCTGTTCCAGTGGGTCCCCTTCGGGGTCCATGTGACCTAGCCATTTAACCCATGATGTGCAAAAAAGTGCCGCTCAGAGGTAAAACAACCCAACCCACTATGTCTTATGGGGAAATCCCGGACTAAAGACATCTAAAAGACGAAGTTCAAGGATATGTTTACTGTTCGCTTGTTTCTATCAGAAACCAAAAAGGTTTACGAATCGTTGGTTTCAAAGTCACATAGCTCTATTGGGGCGGGGGTGGCTCAGTCGGTAGTGTGCCAGGGTCGTAATCTGTAATTCCCAGGTTCGAGTCCCAGCTGGGTCATGGTTGAGATTTATCTCCGCAAAATTCCCCGCACTGCCTGTAGCGGACACCGATGGGCTTGGACGGCGGCCGAAAGGCAGCCGTCCGTCGGATGGGACGTTAAGCCGTGGCCCCGTGTGTGGGAGTGCCATACCCTGTGCACGTTAAAGAACACGCTGGATGGCCTTAACGGGAGGCTACCATCTGTCCCCAAATATCTGTTCCAGTGGGTCCCCCCCCCAACCTTCTCTGAGCCTTCGGGGTTCATGTGACCTGGCCATTTAGCCCATGGTGTGCAAAAAAGTGCCGCTCAGAGGTAAAACAACCCACATAGCTCTAATAAGGAAGATTTAAAAATAAAATATTATCCCTCTGTTTTAAATTATTATTGATGAAATTTCACATTTATTATGCTAGATATCGGTTTTTTTTTTTAAGAATCTACGACTAGAAATATTTTTAAGAATGATTCAAAATAATCCTTTAATTATTTAACGCTCGTGTTTTTGAGCAATGCGCCAAATGATGACAGATATTTTAACTTTTTTACTGGCTAGTTTACGAAAAAGTCCACAAGATGGCATTAGCTGATTCATATTGCTTGCTGTTAAATTGCTATTAAATTCCAAGCAGGCTGTTAATAGAGTGATATATTACAATTCGATAAATGATATGTGCACCTGTTTGGTCAGTAAGCAATAATCAGGAAATGAATCAAAACTAGGGGAAAAGAAGATAATATATTATCCAAAATCAGGGTCTTATTAGATCCTCTATAATTTAATAAGACACTTTTATTAAATGTATGTGTTGTTTTACCTCTGAGCGGCACTTTTTTGCACACAATGGGCTAAATGGCCAGGTCAGATGGACCCCGAAGGCTCAGAGTAGGTTGGGGGAGGGGACCCACTTGAACAGCTGTTGGGAGACAGATGGTAGCCTCCCGTCAAGGCCATCCAGCGTGTTCTTTAATGTGCACAGGGTATGTCTCTGCCGCACACGGGCCACGGCTCAACATCCCATCCGACGGACGGCGGCCTTATCCAAGACCATCGGTGTCCCCTACTGACCGTGGGCAGGGCGAGGAATTTTGCGGAGATAAATCTCAACACTGACCCAGCTGGGACTCGAACCTGGGAACTACAGATTACGAGCCTGGAGCGCTACCGACTGAGCCACCCCCTATTAATAGAATTGTAGAATTCGTCAGATTTATCAACGGAAAAAATAGTAAAAGCTTCAGTAGTAAATAATCACAGGATAAGTCCTGTAGACATGGAACTCATAAAATTATGAGCTGAAAAAAAATTGTTTTTGCCATGAGTGGGATTCGACCTACATCTCCAGGAAACATGCCTGTTTCCTGGAGACGTGGGTTCGAATCCCATCATCATCATCATCATCAACATCCTCAAGCAGCCATGGGCTACGGAGGTCCAACCAGACCATGCAATTTAGTTCTCCAAGCAAGTCTATTATGAGCTACATTTACTGCAACAAGGTCCTGTTTGACATTGCCCACCGCATCCTAGGTCTCCCCTTCTTTCTGAGGCCTTTAGGCACACTGTTCATAACCCTATTCGCCAATCTATAATTATTCATACGGGCAACATGGCCAAACCAACGGAGTCTCTCTCTGCACAATATGCTGCTTAAAGGAGGTTGCAAACTCCTTTGACTAACCTCATCATTAGTTACAAAGTTGAACCACCTAATGCCCAAGATACTGCGTAAGCATCTGGAATCACTCATGGCAAAACCAAATTTTTTTCAGTTCATCATTTTATAGTAAAAGCTTTTTTTTTTTCGTCTTTTTTCGATACAAAAACTGGAAAGAAACAAGAACACTTAAACATTAAAACGAACCGTTTTGAAAGTAAATTGCATTTTTATATTCGTATTGTTTTAAGAATGATACTTTCACTATAATTTCCAAATGGTCTATCAAAATATGACCAGTTCCCCAGGTTACGCCTATATCGATTTTTGATTGGTGAGAATTTTCCCAGCTGTATTGATTTCCGATACCGTAACTATGGCAGCCAGGACAACTAAAAGATTTTTTTCCCAAAGGCGCATTGATTTGTCTGTTGAAAGCGAGAAATAAAGTGTCCGTTAGGAGTATTCAAAAATACATGCAGATATAAGAATTTTGCAAATAGGTTTCTGAAGATAAGTTCCTAAAAATTTAATTTTATAAAATATTTTGCTCCATATACTACATATATAAATAACTTAAATTAATCATTACCTTTGTAATTGGGGGTGGGGGTGGGGGTGGCTCAGTCGGTAGCGCGCCAGGCTCGTAATCTCTAGTTCCCAGGTTCGAGTCCCAGCTGGGTCAACGTTGAGATTTATCTCCGCAAAATTCCTCGTCCTGCCCACGGTCAGTAGGGGACACCGATGGGCTTGGAAAAGCCGCCGTCCGTCGGATGGGACGTTAAGCGGTGGCCCCGTGTGTGGGAGAGCCATACCCTGTGCACGCTAAAGAACACGCTGGATGGCCTTGACGGGAGGCTACCATCTGTCTCCCAACAGCTGTTCCAGTGGGTCCCCTCCCCCAACCTTCTCTGAGCCTTCGGGGTCCATGTGACCTGGCCATATAGCCCATGGTGTGCAAAAAAGTGCCGCTCAGAGGTAAAACAACCCAACCCAAAACAACCCTCACTTTAGAAGCTTTATACATTTCTGCATTAGGTTTATTATATATAAATTAATTGAATCACTTCCAATTTTGTGCAATATTTAATATTTTTTAAATTCTCTTTGGGAGATTTATGTATTTCTTCAGTTGGTTTAGCATATTTCGTTTCATGATTTACTTCTAAATATTTTACAATTTTTAATATTCACCTCCTCACCTTTAGAAGCTCCGTGAATTTCTTCAATGAGATTTACCATATATGTTATAAATGAATCACTTATTTTGCTAATTTTATGTACATCAGAATATTCCAAAAGTTCTTTATTGTTTTTTGAAATTGTTATCAGAAAGGATACAGCGATTGAGTTTTAACTACGTTTGTTTTACTTGAGTGCAAAATTCGGCAGATACATTTTCCGTTTTTTACATTTTTGTCGAGGAATTATTTTTATTCAAAGATTGGTAAATTGCATCTGCGTTAACAATTGTTTCATTTGAAACCATCGGTAATAATTTCCCTTTCAACTTCATTGAAATGAGCGTTGAGATTTATCTCCGCAAAATTCCCCGCCCTTCCCACGGTCAGTAGAGGACACCGATGGATTTGGAAAGGCCGCCGTCCGTCGGATGGGACGTTAAGCCGTGGCTCCGTGTGCGGGAGATCCATACCCTGTGTACGTTAAAGAACACGCTGGATGGCCTTGACGGGAGGCTACCATCTGTCTCCCAACAGCCGTTCCAGTGGGTCCCCTCCCCCAAACTTCTCTGAGCCTTCGGGATTCTTGTGACCTGGCAATTTAGCCCATGGTGTGCAAAAAAGTGCAGCTCAGAGGTAAAACAACCCAACCCAACCCATTCTTCCACAAGAGCTAACATTACCTCGCAAAGTGACCGAGGAAGTGTTCTGATGGTTTTACAATGCGTCTCCCGAAGGTATTCCATGTCTGTTCGATGGGATTGAGGATTTTTTTTTTTGCTGGCCAGGTTATATGTTGGATATCTTTGGTTTACCGCATACAGGTCAGGATTTAGAAAAAAAAATAAAAGAGGGTTGTTCGAGACAGAAAAAAGTAAAAGCTCAGCTGCAGCATAACATTTTACCCTCCATTTTGGAGGTCTTAATAATTTTCTTGAAAAATGCGTTAAATCTGCACAAGTTTCATATTTTTTTTTCTTCCATTGCCATTACTAGAATTCTTAAAGGGGAGGAACTTAAGCTACCTGGTGCAGCACAGGGGGGGGGGGACTAGAGCTAACCTGGTGCAGCACAGGGGGGGACTAGAGCTGACCTGGTGCCTTAGATTCGCTCCTGCTACTGCACGAGGTTTGCTCGACGCTGACGAGAACTGTGATCCATAAACCTCACCCCTAAAAAAGAGTTCAATGGTCTCTTCTCTGTATCTCTGAGCAGTTACATAGAGTTCCATCGAACACTCGAAGACGAGTATGGCAGTGGATGGTTATGCCTCCTAAGAACAGAACTCCATCTGCATCATAAGTATGAAAACAGAAAATTAGTCCATTATTCAGGGAGTCAAGTGACCATTTTTGCTGCATCAGTTCAGATGAACTTTTCGGTGGTTGGGGGTTAGCGAGATACAAACCACTGGCTTCCCGGCATGGAGTTCTTCGTGACACTGTTCCGCCGGAAATCCTTTCAACTATGGCAGCAGGAACCTCGAGAAATAGTTGACGCGATATCATCGTGCAGTTCCGTCTTGCCATTAGAACCACATAACTACCACTTCAGGTTGAAGTAACTCTCAGGGTGGCTTTGCTCAGCTCTTCTGGTAATGGTTCCTATACAAAGGGGGCGGGGGTGGCTCAGTAGGTAGCGCGCCAGGCTCGTAATCTGTAGTACCGAGGTTCGAGTCACAGCTGGGTCAGCGTTGAGATTTATCTCCGCAAAAACTCCCCGCCCTGCCCACGGTCAGTAGGGGACACCGATGGGCTTGGAAAGGCCGCCGTCCGTCGGATGGGACGTTAAGCCGTGGCCCCGTGTGCGGGAGAGCCATACCCTGTGCACGTTAAAGAACACGCTGGATGGCCTTGACGGGAGGTTATCATCTGTCTCCCAACAGCTGTTCCAGTGGGTCCCCTCCCCCAACCTTCTCTGAGCCTTCGGGGTCCTTGTGGCCTGGCCATTTGGCCCATGTTGTGCAAAAAAGTGCCGCTCAGAGGTAAAACAACATAACCCAACTATCACTTCAGGTTGAAGTAACTCTCAGGGTGGCTTTGCTCAGCTCTTCTGGTAATGGTTCCTATACAAAGGGGGTGGGGTGGCTCAGTCGGTAGCGCGCCAGGCTCGTAATCTGTAGTTCCGAGGTTCGAGTCCCAGCTGGGTCAGCGTTGAGATTTATCTCCGCAAAAACTCCCCGCCCTGCCCACGGTCAGTAGGGGACACCGATGGGCTTGGAAAGGCCGCCGTCCGTCGGATGGGGCGTTAAGCCGTGGCCACGTGTGCGAGAGAACCATACCCTGTGCTCGTTAAAGAACACGCTGTATGGCCTCGACGGGAGGCTACCATCTGTCTCCCAACAGCTGTTCCAGTGGGTCCCCTCCCCCAACCTTCTCTGAGCCTTCGGGGTCCATGTGATCTGGCCATTTAGCCCATGGTGTGCAAAAAGTGCCGCTCAGAGGTAAAACAACTTCAGGTTGAAGTAACTCTCAGGGTGGCTTTGCTCAGCTCTTCTGGTAATGGTTCCTATAAAAGTCTGAAATGATTTCGAAAGTTTCCATACCACCTTTCGACACGTTGAATAATCTTTCCTGCTTCAAGTATTCCAACAGCATACTGTCATAAGGAATCATCTAAACGATAATGGCTTGCCATCTTCAGTAGGAATAATGAGATTAATCCTTCTTTCAAGCAACAACTTTGAAATGGAGTGATCGGGTAGCAGCCAGTGATCTGGCAACCTTCGTGTCACGTGACACGAAGGTTGCCAGATCATCAATTTCTAAAAAAATCGTTGCCAGATATTTTTTCTGAATTCTGTAATCAACCATGGTGTTCGGATATTTTTTAATATATATAATGCGTACGAATATATAATGCAATGAATATGGAGCGTGTGCAGTTACCGTTCACAGCAAACTGGAGCGGTTGCGGTTAATGTTTACAGCACATTGGATCGTGTGGGCTCACTCACGGAAATATTGAGCGTGTGCAGTTACCGTTCACAGCAAACTGGAGCGGTTGCGGTTAATGTTCACAGCACATTGGATCGTGTGAGCTCACAAAGACCTGGATCGTGTGGGCTCACTCACGGAAATATTGAGCATGTGCAGTTACCGTTCACAGCAAACTGGAGCGGTTGCGGTTAATGTTCACAGCACATTGGATCGTGTGGGCTCACTCACGAAAATATTGAGCGTGTGCAATTACCGTTCACAGCAAACTGGAGCGGTTGCGGTTAATGTTCACAGCACATTGGATCGTGTGAGCTCACAAAGACCTGGATCGTGTGGGCTCACTCACGGAAATATTGAGCGTGTGCAGTTACCGTTCACAGCAAACTGGAGCGGTTGCGGTTAATGTTCACAGCACATTGGATCGTGTTAGCTCACAAAGACCTGGATCGTGTGGGCTCACTCACGGAAATATTGAGCGTGTGCAGTTACCGTTCACAGCAAACTGGAGCGTGTACAGTTGCTGTACACGCTCCAGATATTTTTCCAGAATTCTGTAATCACGTGACACGAAGGTTGCCAGATCACTAATTTCTAAAAAATTCGTTGCCAGATAGGTTTTCTGAATTCTATAATCAACCATAGTGTTCGGATATTTTTTTGAGCGACTGCACATCCCTTTATAGCTAAATCTTTTTCAAAAAAAAAGGACTTCACGCACAGATCTCCTTCAAAGAGATCTCTTTCCTTCCTGCTGCTGATAACTGCTCGAACGTGTGTTTATACAGCAATAGGGAAATAACCTTTGCTGCTACAAAGTTTATATGGCTGTGCCCTAAAAGCAATGAAGTTTTGTCACTGTTAGAAGATTTATTTATTCATTGTGGGTTTTGTAAAAATTTATTTATGACTCCAAGAAAATAAAAGTGAGTATTTGTCAGAAATATAAAGTGAACAATAAAATCTCTTCGTTAATCAGATTTCTTTATTTGGGTTAAGGATTTGAAACAAAATACAGTTCCGGTCAAAAAACAAATTAACAATGTACGATCAGCATTTATAAAGATGACTGAGAAATATTTTTAATGATATGTTGAAATTAGAACTCGTTTGGCATTGCGAAGGACAATTGATGTTATTTAGCGCATCGGAGGTTTTGTTTCCACGCGGAGCAACCACAGACTGACATCGTTACGGCCGATTGTCGGCGATCACTCGTGCAAAGTATGGCTCACTTTCACTTCCCTGGCTACCAATCACGCTCACTGAGCAAGAGAAGTGAACAAAACGAAAACGGACCTTGGGCTGATTCAACTCGTGCGAAGAAAAAGGGAAAAAAAGTGAGAGAGTCAAGGTATTGTCAATCGGGACTCTTTATTTCCGCATTTAGTTTCAGGGGAAGCCTCTCCTACAGGCGAAAAAAAACTCTCATATTCGTGGTATTTGAATTGATTATCGGATGCACTTTGAATATCAATGAGCTCGAGCTCTCAAAGCGAGCGCATTCAGATGAGATTGTTGTTCTACCCTAAGGCTATTAGTGAAATGCAACTGAGAAAATCAGGAAGTATGATAAATTTCAGGCATAATATTCCTAATTGGACGGAAATTGTGTCTTAATAGAAATTTCTACATGAGGGTTATTGGCCGCAAATTAATCTAGGTTTCTCGTAGATTTAACTGTCTCCTTGCGGAACCGCACAGTTAGCATAAGCAATCAATATATTAAGACGTGACAGACACATGGTTCTTGGTCGTACCTATTACAACCTAGAACAAGAGTTGTCTTTGATATTTGATATTATTTAACACCCATAGCAGCAGGCGTTTTAAAGAAAGTATTCTAACACAATGTGTTGGTTGTTATTCAGATATTGACACTGTTTCGTTTATGCTTTTAAGTTCAAATGTAAGATGTGGATGGTATAGTCCCTGTACGAAGGGCAGTCGCTCAAATAAATATCCGAACACTATGGTTGATTACAGGATTCAGAAAAAATATCTGGCAACGATTTGTTTTAGAAATTAGTGATCTGGCAACCTTTGTGTCACGTGATTACGGAATTCAGGAAAAATATCTGGAGCGTGTACAGCAACTGTACACGCTCCAGTTACCGTTCACAGAAAACTGGAGCGTGTGCACTTACTGCACACGCTCCAGTTTGCTGTGAACGGTAACTGCACACGCTGAATATTTCCGTGAGTGAGCCCACACGATCCAGGTCTTTGTGAGGTAACACGATCCAATGTGCTGTGAACATTAACCGCAACCGCTCCAGTTTGCTGTGAACGGTAACTGCACACGCTCCATATTCATTGCATTATATATTCATACGCATTATATATATTAAAAAATATCCGAACACTATGGTTGATTACAGAATTCAGAAAAAATATCTGGCAGCGATTTTTTAGAAATTAGTGATCTGCCAACCTTTGTGTCACGTGACACGAAGGTTGCCAGGTCACTAATTTCTAAAAAAATCGCTGCCAGATATTTTTTTTAATTCTCTAATCAACCCTAGTGTTCGGATATTTATTTGAGCGACTGTACCTAAACTAATCGTGCGTAATTTTGATTTGAACTGGAAACAGAATATACCTGAAGCAGGCCGTGATATTAAAAAAATTTTAGGAGGCAAGCGACGCAATGCGGATTTAAAAAGGTTTGGGGGGGGGGGAGGGCGCAGGAGACTTAATTTCCATTTTAGTATTTTATTTTCCCTTTCGTTATAGAGGATTTAAAAAAAAACTTGAGAAGTGCGCAAAATATGCAAAAGTTTAATGACTTTTTTGGGCTCCATTGCTCCTTACCAGCACTCTCAAAAAAGAGGGAATTTATGGCCCTTTAACCCCCCCCCCCCCGGGTCGGCCCCTGACCTCAAGTGCAGACTTTGTGTACTTGGTTGCTGCAAAATCCATCCTAAACACATACACTCAGCGGCCACTTGATTAGGTACAGTTCCATGTTATGTCGTTATGTCAATAGTAACTCAGTTACAGAAATCCGTAACTTCTTTAACAAGCATATGATGAAAAAACACGACTGAAGATAAGTTAATGATCTCGATCAAATCTATTTAACTCTCGATTTTTCACAATATTCGTTCGGAAATTAGATGATTATAGAAACGAAATAGTGGAATATGTTTATTAATAATAGTTTGAGATTTACGGAAACTGCATCATCAATGCCAATTAAATAATTTAATTAATAATTTAAAAGTTATAAAACCAATACCTTATTCCTCCCCCATCTTATGCAAAATCTTGAAATCCAAAACAGTTATCTTCGAAAATTTTTATTTTAGCTCCCCCCCCCCCCCTCATAGTAGATGGCCGAGTGGTTAGCGTGCTTGGCTACTTGATCTAAGGGACCTGGGTTCGAGCCCCGGGTAAGGCATGGCTGTTTGTGTCGTTTTTCTGCTGAGGTCCTGCCATCCTCACAGACCTACTACTATGGCATATAAACTGACAGGCTCCTGTCAGACCTCTGTGGCAAGCTGCTGCTTGAGGGGGTATTTATTTATTTATTTTTTTTTTACAGTAGATTAGTCCGATACTTAAAACGGATTTAAAAAACTTTATTCCACATAGAATATCATTCTAACCTTTCCTGTCCGATGGAATATTTTAGTAAGTGGTAAACCCTACTTAAGTCTTATTCTCAGACCCCACAAAACTAAATCCCCCCCCCCCCCCCGAAAACTAAATTTTCTCCTCCCTCCTCCGTGTACATGTGTACTAGTATTTTTTAGCAGTTTTCATAATATGCTAATTTTGAATGATGCTTTGCAAAATAAAACTGAATGTTTCAGCGTTCATAAAGTTTAAACAGTAATGCATATTGTTGAAAATCGAGAGTGATTTAATTGACATTTTTAAATTATCTTTAATCACATTTTTCATAGAAAGCTTATTTAAGGAACTGCTGAGTTTTGCATCTGAATTATTAGTTACGTAGCATTGAACTGTACCTAATAAATTGGCCTCTGATTAAAATAAAAAGACTAGAATATGAATCCCATTGTGAGCAGAAAAGTGCGGCTCAGAACAATGCAACCCAACATCTGTTGCTGTTATTACCATTCTAACTAACTGATCTGTTGCTGTTATTACCATTCTAACTAACTGCTGGCCTTTAAAAACGTTAACCTTTTTAAACGTGCTAACCTTTTAAGCCAATTGTATAAATAAAATAAATAATAAATAAATACCTCCTCAAGCAGCTGCTTGCCACAGAGGTCTGACAGGAGCCTGTCAGTTTATATGCCATAGTAGAAGGTCTGAGAGGATGGCAGGTCCTCAGCAGAAAAACGACACAAACAGCCATGCCTTATTCGGGGCTCGAACCCAGGTCCCGTAGATCAGTAGCCAAGCGCGCTAACCACTCGGCCACGGGACGGCTAAGCCAATTGTAATACTGTGTAAAAATTGACGCTGACCAGAACATTAGGTGTGGAAGTGGTTCAGTCGCCAGGCTCGTAATCTGCAGTTCCCAAGTTCGAGTTCCACTGGACCAGTGTTTTCTCCGCAAAACTGAAAAATTCCCGTCCCTCGTTCAGTAGGGGTCACCGATGGGTTTGGAAAGACAGCCGTCCGTCGGATGATAGGTTAAGCCATGACCGCGTATGCGTAAGAACCTTACCCTGTGCACGTTAAAGAACACTTTGGATGGCCTTGACGGGTGGCTATCATCTATCTCCTAAGAGCTGTCTAGTGGATCACCTTGTGTGACCCCTAGAGGTCCTTGTGACTTGGCCATTTAGTCTATTGTGTGCAAAAGCGTATCGCTCAAAGGTGGCCCATCCCGGAACAACAATGAGCCACAGCAAAATAATTTCGAAAACTATACTTAGCTTTTTTATTAATCTGGTTTTTAAATTACCCATCGGGCTGAGACTGCTAATCCAAGAAGAGAATTAAGTTATTCAAGAGTTGGGTTGTTTTACCTCTGAGCGGCACTTTTTGCACACCATGGGCTAAATGGCCAGGTCACATGAACCCCGAAGGCTCAGAGAAGGTTGGGGGAGGGGAACCACTGGAACAGCTGTTGGGAGACAGATGGTAGCCTCCCGTCAAGTCCATCCAGCGTGTTCTTTAACGTGCACAGGGTATGGCTCTCCCGCACACGGGGCCACGGCTTAACGTCCCATCCGACGGACGGCGGCCTTTCCAAGCCCATCGGTGTCCCCTACTGACCATGGGCAGGGCGGGGAATTTTGCGCAGATAAATCTCAACGCTGACCCAGCTGGGACTCGAACCTGGGAACTACAGATTACGAGCCTGGCGCGCTACCGACTGAGCCACCCCCACCCAAAGTTATTCAAGAAGTATTGCTTTCATACATTAAATATTTCATTTAGCACGTTATTTGAAATGCGATGTTAGACCGAATATCGAAACATTAATCTAACAACTCATCTTTTCTAAGTGATAACATTGTTTGAAGGCGATACACCAACGCTACATTGCTCCTAGATCGCTATTTTGAGATATCTTTTATGAAATTTCAACAGAGTCATTATCTGGCAGTTGCTTTATGATACAAGTCTATATTGCTCAAGAAGTCAAAGGTAAATCTCAAGAGAATATATTTTTTATCTGTATGCATAGATGTTCCCAAAAGAGCTGATGTAATCTTATAATGTAGCTTGCTGAAGTATTTATTTTGTATTGTCATTATCCATTACTAGAGAAGCCTCATTATGTGATGCCACAATTTAAATCAGCGCAGGAAATCTTCTGCTCTTCTTTCTTCCTCTCTGCAGCCAATTCACAAATGCAGATGATGACATCATTGAACCTTTTGCTTCAGATACATTTCCTTCTTTCATAGGCAACTGGGCTGCTTTTTTTTACCACTAAGTGGGTTGGGTTGTTTTACCTCTGAGCGGCACATTTTTGCACACCATGGGCTAAATGGCCAGGTCACAAGGACCTCGAAGGCTCAGAGAAGATTGGGGGATGGGTCCCACTGGAACAGCTGTTGGGAGACAGATGATAGTTCCCGTCAAGGCCATCCAGAGTTTTCTTTAACGTGCACAGGATATGGCTCTGCTGCACACGGGGCAACGGCTTAACGTCCCATCCTACGGACGGCGGCCTTTCCAAGCCCATCGGTGTCCCCTACTGACCTTGGGTAGGGCGGGGAATTTTGAGGAAATAAATCTCAACGCTGACCCGCTGGGACTCGAACCTGGGAACTACAGATTACGAGCCTGGCGCGCTACCGACTGAGCCACCCCCGCCCTTACCACTAAGTGACGACACTAAAATGACTAAGTCACAAAGACCCAGAGATAGATAAGAGGTTATGTAGTTTTACCTCTGGCACTTTTTTGGTACACAAAGGCTAAATGGCGACGTCACAAAAACCTAAGGTTCAGAGAAGGTTGGGGGAAGGGGAACCCACTGGACAGCTGTTACGAGACAGATGGACGCTCTCATCAAGCCAACCCAGCATGTTTCTTTAAAGTACACATAGTATGGCTCCCCTGCACACAGGGTCATGGCTTAACGTTTCATGCGAAGGACGGCAGTCTTCCCTAGCCCATCGATGTCCTCTTTCTGTTTCAGTTCATTCTGAAGGAGTTTCTGAAGGATAATCTGAGCAACCCAACTCCGAATCCTTAGGATATTTTGCGCACAAAAGCGTAGACCAAATGTTAAACAATCCAGCCCTTCAACCAACCAATGATATTGGACTTTACTGAGTGTCCTTACTGAGTCTCAGCTGAGTGTCCTTTTACAGGAATAACTACTTTCTACTAACGCATGGTTGGTTGCAGCTGGGAAGAGAATCGATACTCCGATTGCTCTCATAGCTCATAGGCCAATTACCTATCAATCACCTGTCAATCAACCAATTATCTATGAGAACTATCGAAGCGTCAACTGCTCAGTCTAATAGTCTCACTGGAAGGTGAATAGCAGTCTAATAGTCTCACTAGAAGGCGAACAGCAGTCTAATAGTCTCACTAGAAGGCAAACAGCACTCTAATAGTCTCACTAGAAGGCTAACAGCAGTCTAATAGTCTGAACTAGAAGACTAATAGCAGTCTAATAGTCTCACTAGAAGACGAACAGCAGTCTAATAGTCTGACTAGAAGGCTAACAGCAGTCTAATAGTCTGAACTAGAAGACTAATAGCAGTCTAATAGTCTCACTAGAAAGCTAATAGCAGTCTAATAGTCTCACTAGAAGACGAACAGCAGTCTAATAGTCTGACTAGAAGGCTAACAGCAGTCTAATAGTCTGAACTAGAAGACTAATAGCAGTCTAATAGTCTCACTAGAAAGCTAATAGCAGTCTAATAGTCTCACCAGAAGTCACCAGTCTAATAGTCTCACTACAAGACTAATAGCAGTTTAATAGTCTCATTAGAAGACTAATGGAAGTTTAACAGTCCAATAGTCACACTAAAAAGTTAATGGTAGTCTAATAGTATCACTAGAAGGCTAATGGTAGTCTAATAGACACACTAGAAGGTTAATAGCAGTCTAATAGTTTCACTAGAAGACTTATAGCAGTCTAATGGTCTCACTAGAAGGCTAACAGCAGTCTAATGGTCTCACTAGAAGGCTAACAGCAGTCTAATAGTCTCACTAGAAGGCTAACAGCAGTCTAATAGTCTCACTAGAAGGCTAACAGCAGTCTAATAGTCTCACTAGAAGGCTAATAGCAATCTGATAATCTTAATAGAAGGCTAATAGTTTCACTAGAAGACTTATAGTAGTCTAATAGTCTCACTAGAAGTCTAATAGTCTCACTAACGCTACGCCCCTTGCTTTTTTTAGAGCAAATTTTTATTAAAGGAAGAGTCCAATGGTATTTTTATATAAAATAAATAGGGAATTAAGAATAAAGGGAAGAAAACAATTAAAGGCCATACGTTTCTTGAAAAAAAAAAACAGATATTTAAATTTGTGCTTTTTTTCCCCCCGACTATTTTTGTTTATATAATTTCCATATTTCCCATTACTCGACATCGTCCAACAGACATTATTCCACTCGTGAATTGTTGATAGCATCTGCTGACAAAATGTATCTATATAAAAAAGAAGTTTTTTTTTATAATTCTTGTAGCGAACATTACCGACTAGTAAACGGTCGCATCCTTACATAAGTGTGCAACTAGGCAACCGACAGCGTGCTTCCTGTTGACCTGACAAACGCCACAAAGAGAGCCACGGGGCTGTCTACCGCCAATCACACCTACTGCGATCTGCTTGCTATCACATGCTCTTTCAGCCAACAGCTCGCCTGCACTTTACTCGACTACGTGTCTCTGTGATGCTCTGTCAGCTGGCGTATGCGGTGTCAGAAGTAGGCAAACCAGTTGCATCAATTTTTCTCCAGAAGCAGGACAGGGAACAGTCTTATTATTAGTGTTTGTTTACCGTATTATAAGTGGCCAATGCTGAGCTTCGAGATTGGCGACAATTTTTTCCGTGTTTCGGTCTACATTGCTATCAGTTGTTTTGAACGAATTACGCATGTTTTTTTTTTCTCTTATTTAGGGACAAGTTCCTTTGTTTTCTAAAGATTCATGTTTCACGCCAACGGTTCGCATTCGTCGACTACGTGTTCGGAAATATCGACGTATTCATGACAAGGCAGTATCAGTGGACTCTTTTGGAATTGTTTTTGAAGAGGTGAAATTTTAGTGAGAAAGCAGTGTACAGAAATACTGGAATCTCGTTTTATTTTTAAAGGTGTTAACGGTGTAGATGTAAGTTTATCAGCAAGGTGGTTCGGTGGTATTGGACTTTTGTTCGGAATTCAGAAAAAAAGGTAAGTTTCTTTTTAAACATTAATTGTGTAGTATATAGTGAACTATTCAGTATGACCATTACAATAGTGGATTTTCTTGTATTTTTATAGGAAAATTGCTTTAATATTTTTTCAGTTGGATTGGATTGTTTTACCTCTGAGCGGCACTTTTTTGCACATCATGGGCTAATTGGCCAGGTCACATGAACCCCGAAGGCTCAGAGAAGGTTGGGGGAGAGGACCCATTGGAACAGCTGTTGGGAGACAGATGGTAGCCTCCCGTCAAGGCCATCCAGCGTGTTCTTTATCGTGCACAGGGTATGGCTCTCCCGCATACGGGGCCACGGCTTAACGTTCCATCCGACGGACGGCGGCCTTTCCAAGTCCATCGGTGTCCCCTACTGACCGTCGGCAGGGCGGGGAATTTTGCGGAGATAAATCTCAACGCTGACCCAGCTGGGACTCGAACCTGGGAACTACAGATTACGAGCCTGGCGCGCTACCGACTGAGCCACCCCGCCCCTTTTTTCAGTAGATTTCTGTCAGGGGAGACTGGGAGATTAGTCTCCCCGGTCTTTTCAGCTCCCAACTCGATCTTTCATCTTCCAGGAGATCAGTATCCCCAGCTATTCTTGCTTCCAGTTGAATCTTTTATTTTTGTAGTCTCCCTGATTACCGCTGTTCCAAGCTCGATCTTTTATCTTTGTGGAGACTAGTATCCCCAGTCATCCTTGCTCACAGTTGGAGTTCTTCTACCCTTATGGAGTCTTGTCTTCCTGATCACCCTTGTTCCCAGCGCGATCTTTTAGTCACTCTTGCTCCCAGTTGGATCTTTGATCCTTGTGGAGACGTTTCCATGATCATCCCTGCTCCCATATCGATCTTTTATCTTTGGGGAGCCCAATCTCTTCAGCCATCCTTACTCCCAGTTGGATATTTTATCCTTATAGAGACTTGTCTCCCCAATCACTATTGACCTTTTATCTTTTTATCTTTCTTTATCTGTTCCCAGATCGATCATTTATCTTTTTGGAGACCAGTCCCACCAGTCCTCCTTGCCCCAGTTTCACTGGCAGGCTCCTGTCAGACCTCTGTGGCAAGCAGCTGCTTGAGGGGGGATTTTTTTTATTATAGAAACTTATCTCCACGGTCATGTTTGCTTCCTGCTCGATTTTTATATTTCAGGAAGATGGAAAATTATTCTCCTCAGAGATAAAAACTGAAATAAATTTAGTTAACGTTATTTAGTTTCAATAATATTTTGTTTCAAGTTAATACTATTTAGCTTCAATAATATTTAGATTCAAAACAGTTATTAATATTTCGATTCAAGATAGTTAATATCAAAGAGAATAATAATATTTAGATTCGAAACAGTTAATAATGTTTAGATTCAAGAACCATGGAGGGTTGGGTTGTTTTACCTCTGAGCTACACTTTTTTGCAGACCATGGGCTAAATGATCAGGTCACATGGACCCCGAAGGCTCGGAAAAGGTTGGGGGAGCAGACCCACTGGAACAGCTGTTGGGAGACAGATGATAGCCTCTCGTCAAGGCCATCCAGCATGTTCTTTAACGTGCACAGGATATGGCTCTTCCTCACACGGGGCAACGGCTTAATGTCCCATCTGACGGACGGCGGCCTTTCCAATCCCATCGGTGTCCCCTACTGACCGTGGGCAGGATGAGGAATTTTGCGGAGATAAATCTCAACGCTGACCCAGCTGGGACTCGAACCGGGGAAGTGCAGATTACGAGCCTAGCGCGCTACCGACTGAGCCACCCCCGCCCCTCTAGAATGCTGACTCAAATGATTACACTTAACGAAGCTTATTCATGTGAAATGATGAACTTCCAAAGATAAGCGAAGAACAAATTGATTCGTTAACTTTGTAATGTGTACTAGCAGAATTGCCCCCTTCAGACCTTAATATATACTAGACTCAAAGTAGCAGATTTCAAGGCCTATTCCTGCGTACACTCGTTTACGATAGCGGTGACGTCACTGGTGGCAGAAGTTTTCTGCTCCATGTACTTCGGCAGGCACTCGACCGATCGGTCCCGCATTTGGTGTGATGATTCCACTTCAGTCTTGTTATATAGAGTTTAGATATCGTGTTACCAGGTACGGATGGTTGAGATTCAAACCGCCGCAAGTGTCAGCTGCTGTCGCCTACTTTATGAATGGATAATATAAAGTTATGAATGGAGTAGTACAGTCGCTCAAAAAAATATCCGAACACGAAAATGAAATGGAATAAACATGTTGATTGGATGTATTCAAGACTACGATTTGTAGCATTTAAAATTAGGAAACTTAACTTGTTTGTTGATACACAGATAACTATTTTAGTATATAAAGCACTTTTTGAATCTATAATTAGATATGGGATAACAGTTTATGGGACAGCCTAAAAGACAGAATTAAATAAAATTAAAAGAATACAAATTAGTCTGCTAAAAGGATTGTGTAATTCAGAAGTTAAAAATTCTCTTACAACAAAGGATGATATATTTAGTTTGTTCAAAATTTTACCTATTGAAAGTTTATATGTGTTTGTTTATGTTATCAATAACTTCTTTGATGATACCTATAAGCAAAATATTTACCACAATAAGTTTACTAGAAAAAAGGCTATGGGTTTTTTGAAACAACCAAAATTTTATAATAATTACGGAAGAAATTCCAAAGAATATCAAATTCCCTACCTATTCAACTTGCTCCCTAGAGAAATAGTTAACTTAAAAAAATTGTGATGTTAAAGAAAAATTATTTCAGTGATTGATGAAAAAATGATGTTTTTATTTGGAAACGTTCATCATTTTGTTGGTTTTCTTTTTCATTTATCCTTTTTTTTTCTCTCCTTCATTTTATGTACTACTGATGTAATCTAGATCATATCCGTAAAACCATATATGTACATTCCCGCTAATAATAATAATTATTAGCGGAATAATAATATAAGCTTCGGCTTACTGCGATTTTTTATGTAAAATAATTATAGATAATACTTATTGAAAATAAATTCGAATTTGAACTATGGTTGATTACAGAATTCAGAAAAAATATCTAACACAAAGGTTGCCAGATCACTAATTTCTAAAAAAAAAAAATCGTTGCCAGACATTTTTTCTGAATTTTGCAATCAACCATAGTGTTCGAATATATATATTTTTTTTTTTGAGTGGGCGGGGGTGGCTCAGACGGTAGCGCGCCAGGATCGTAATCTGTAGTTCCCTGGTTCGAATCCCAGCTGGGTCAGCGTTAAGATTTATCTCCGCAAAACTCCTCGCTCTGCCCACGGTCAGTAGGGGACACCGATGGGCTTGGAAAGGCCGCCGTCCGTCGGATGGGACGTTAAGCCGTGGGCCCGTGTTCGGGAGAGCCATACCCTCTGCACGTTAAAGAACACGCTGGATTGCCTTGACGGGAGACTACCATCTGTCTCCCAACAGCTGTTCCAGTGGGTCCCCTCCTCGAACCTTCTCTGAGTCTTCGGGGTCCATGTGACCAGGTCCCATGGTGTTGAAAAAAGTGCCTCTCAGAGGTAAAACAACCCAACCAACCGAACTGCTAATGTTTTTAGGAGCATATGTCTTAGTGACATCGCTGAAAGATTTTTTCCTTGACTTTAGATTATCTTCGTTAAAATCTCTCCTGCGGTTCACACTTTTCCTGGAGGTTCGAATACTTTTTAAATTCTAAACAACGCACTCTTACTACAACATCGCTTTTATAATTCAAAGAAATTTATTCTTCACGGGACATCAATCTGCGCATTTTACTCTTTTACAGGTCACTTAACCTAACATTGTATCTAAACAGCTTGACTAGAAAGAGATAAATATTTCTGTATAGCTGGTCTGTAAATGGTAGCTAGGTAGTCACTGGAAGGAGAGCTATGCACCAATCCCCTGTGATGATGCATAGAACCGGCCAGGCCTAGCACCTAATGTCCGACCCCGCCTTCTCGTGGTGCGGACCGTTAGTAACTTTCAAAAGAGATAATCTCTTGTGGAAGTGAACGGAAGGGAAGGGCTGCCAGATTAGTGTGGCCTACTGATCTGGACAACTATGGCTACTTTTCTTTTTTTTTTACCCTGCTGAGGAGTGGTCAACCACACAGGGTCCTGGTGCTGACCATACAAACCTACTGGACTGGACAGATATATGGCTCTGAGCTTGATTATGGATCCTGATTTTGCTGCACTGGTGGGCTTCTGTGGAGGGAAAATCTTCCGCTGTGTTTTCTGTTTGTTTGTGGGTTGACAGCCCCAAGTGAATAGATTCACAGGATATGTTTATCAGCTGGTGGATAATCCTGAGCAGAAGTCATCGCAGGCACCTGAACTCTTTGCTTCTATTGGCATCGTCAAATTCTACATTGGAGGAAGTCTTCCAGTGTAGATGGCTTCAGCCTTTAGTAGTGGGGGAACGGGTCTTTGCCCCATGTCTGCGATTATGGGGAGGTTTGATATTGTCGGCATTCCCTCTCTCAATAAACATAGTTTCTTTAAACATCCCACTAACCATTTTCTCTCCATAGGTAGTTGGAATGTGAGGACTCTGCACAGAGCTTTTTCTCTTGATGTCCTCACACAAGAATTCCACAATTATGATTTAGATATTCTCGGCTTGCAAGAGACCAGATGGACAGATAAGGTCAGATTCTTAAAAATAATCTTGAATTTCTCTTTTCAGGGAGGGACGACAATAAACATCACCAAGGCATGGGTCTGCTTCTCAGCAGACACGCTAGCGATGCTCTTCTAGGATATGAGTGCATTAATGAAAGGTTTCTTACAGCAAAATTTCAGTCAAGCGTTAAAGACCTGAATGTTATCTGCTGTTATGCCCCCACTGAGGATGCCGATGAGGATGAGAAGGATAGGTTTTATGAACAACTTCAGGATATTTTGAATTCTGTCAAGAAAGGAGATATTACCCTTGTTCTTGGTGACTTCAATGCCAAAGTTGGTACTGACTCTGACCTTTGGGGAGGAGTAATAGGCCCTTTTGGTATTGGTAGCTGCAATGGCAATGGGCAACGTCTCCTACAGGTAAGTAAACTCAATGGATTCAGAATAACTAACACTTATTACAAACACCGCGACATACATAAGTACACATGGGTTTCACCTGATGGGCTGCATAAGAATATGATTGATTACATATTAATTAACAGCAAATGGGCTAGTTCTGTTAGGAATACCAGGGCATATAGGGGAGCTGAAATTGGATCTGACCATTACCTTGTTAAAAGTGTGTTGCAACTTAAACTTAAAAAGTGTTGTGCTAGGGTTAAAAAATTTACTTTTAATACTGAAGCTCTGAAAGATCCAGTTATAGCCAAAGCTTACCATGATAGGTTACTTAGTCATTATGACAGTCATGGTTTACTTACTACTGAAGTTGAGGAAGAATGGGATCATTATAAACAGGCTTTTTTGGACACTAACAATACTCTTTTAGAAAAAAAGGAGCAGAAGAGACAGAATTATCTGAGTGATAAGGCACTTGAGCTTATTTCGGAAAGAAAGAACTGCAGGAATGTCTTTAATCAATACCCTACTAGTCGTAATAGAAAGCATTACAGAGAACTTAATAAACGTGTAAAAGATCAGTTAGCTGCTGATAAGAATCTTTCGTTTGATGGTTTGGCTGACAAAGCCGAGGAAGCAGTTAGACAGCACAACAGCAGAGAGCTGTACCAGATAGTTAATGTTTTGTGTGGTAGAAAACGGACTGGCATACAAGGATTGAAGGATAAACAAGGTAAGGTTATAGAAGGGGAGGATTCTGTCATGGCTAGGTGGACTGAGCATTTCAGTGATGTTCTAAACAATGTAGTTAGTTCTACTCCCATTGTTTGCAATGATGATAGATGCATTGGTGGCTTTAATGTTGGCCCTATAACACAATCTGAAGTTATTGGGGCTGTTTCTAAACTTAAACTACATAAATCCCCAGGGGTAGATGAAATTACTACCGAAATGCTTAGAGCTGGGAATGTTTCGGTTACCACTTGGATGACTGAAATTCTGAATATCTTTTATGATAAAGGCATGGTTCCTAAGGATTTTACCAGAGCTATTGTTATCCCTATTTTCAAAAAAGGTGATCGCAGTTCTTGTGATAACTATAGGGGTATCAGCCTACTCTCTGTTCCAGGTAAAGTTCTTTCCATGATTGTGCTTAATAGAATTAAGAATCTGGTTGACAGTCAATTGCGTGATGAGCAATGTGGATTCAGAAGTGGTAGGGGATGTGTGGATCAGATATTTTCACTTAGGCAGATTCTTGAGAAATGTTTAGAGTTTCAGAAACCTTTGGTTGCTAGCTTTGTTGATTTCAAAAAGGCTTTCGATTGTGAGATCATATGGTATACCAGACAAGTTAGTTAACATTATGAAAGCTCTCTATAATAACACTGAATCATGTGTGAGAGTTGGTAAGGCTTGTAGCAATTGGTTTAGCATTACTTCTGGTGTTCGACAAGGGTGCATTTGGCTCCTTTTCTCTTTAGCTTGGTTATTGATTATGTTATGCGAAATTCACTTCAAGGGAAAGATTTTGGCCTTAAATGGGCTGGAGATACGAAAATTTCTGATTTAGATTATGCTGATGATTTAGCCCTTTTGGCAAATGGATGTTGATGAGATGAACTCTTTCATTCGAGCTGTTGATGAGACTGGTAGTAGAGTAGGTTTGGTTATAAACAGAGAGAAAACTAAAGTGATGAAAATTGGTCAGGCAGGCTGTGATTCAGCTAATCTGAATGGTTTTAGTCTTGAGCAGGTGTCACAGTTTAATTATCTTGGGAGTTACGTAACAGATACTGGTGATGTGCGGCATGAGATTAACAGACGAATAGGGATTGCTGCCGGGACTTTTAAGAATCTATGGAGAGTATGGAGAAATAGGCGTATATACCTAAAGACTAAAATTAGACTGTATAATAGTTTAGTTCTTTCTAGGGTTAGTTATGGTAGTGAAACTTGGACACTTTGTAAACAAGATAACAGGAAACTAGATGCTTTTGATTCCAGATGCTTACGCAGTATCTTGGGCATTAGGTGGTTCAACTTTGTAACTAATGATGAGGTTAGGCAAAGGAGTTTGCAACCTCCTTTAAGCAGCATATTGTGCAGAGAGAGACTCCGTTGGTTTGGCCATGTTGCCCGTATGAATAATTATAGATTGGCGAATAGGGTTATGAACAGTGTGCCTAAAGGTCTCCGAAAGAAGGGGAGACCTAGGATGCGGTGGGCAGACAATGTCAAACAGGACCTTGTTAGAATTGGTGTGCAGTGGCCAGATGCAGTAGATGTAGCTCAGGATAGACTTGCTTGGAGAACTAAATTGCACGGTCTGGTTGGACCTCCGTAGCCCATGGCTGCTTGAGGATGATGATGATGATGATGATTGCTGCTTTAAGTATTTAGCCAAGGTCCTGTCTTGAATATCAGTTATTTAACTACGAAAATAGGTCATTGTCCTAGATCAGGGGTGGGCAATTGTTTTCGAATCTACACTGCGCATGCGTATTGACGTGGCCGTCCTAGTGGAAAATACGAGACGAATCTTCGGTAAAGAATTTCCGTGATTCCCGTAGTTCGAGACGAATCACGGGAAGGAAATCTCGGTTCAAGGCGGATTTTTCTGACTGTCTGGGCGGGCCACAAAAACCTCAACGGGCCGAATGTGGCCCGCGGGCCGCTATTTGCTCACCCCTGTCCTCGATCTATTTACGTTAACGTCTAACGTAATTCTCTACGTCTAACGAATTAATAAATTCTCAGCTTCGCAGTATTTCAGACCTGGTCACCACAAGTTAAATCTCAGCTTCAGTTCGTCACGTCTTCTACCTTCAAGGCAAAGCAAAAAACGTGATTAGACAACATATTTTTGGTTCTTTACTGGAAAGCACAAATTTCTTTGTTGACATCCCAGGTCAATTCACCCCCCCCCCCGGCCAAAAGAAACCCGTAACAGTCAGAAGAGAATTTATTTTGTATGGCAGTTTAAACACTTTATCATTCTTCCTCTAACCACTTTTTTGGGTTGTTCCAGGTGAATTGGCTTAGCCGTCAGTCCGCCAGACTCCTAATCTGCAGTTCCCAGATTCGAGTCCCAGCTGGGCCAGCTTTATTTCCGTTATTCCCTACCTTACCGTTGGGGCGGGGGTGGCTCAGTCGGTAGCGCGCCAGGCTCGTAATCTATCGTTCCCAGGTTCGAGTCCCTGCTGGGTCAGCGTTGAGATTTATCTCCGCAAAATTCCCCGCCCTGCCCACGGTCAGTAAGGGACACCAATGGGCTTGGAAAGGCCGCCGTCCGTCGGATGGGACGTTAAGCCGTGGCTCCGTGTGCGAGAGATCCATACCCTGTGCACGTTAAAGAACACGATGGATAGCCTTGACGGGAGGCTACCATCAGTCCCCCAACAGCTGTTCCAGTGGGTCCCCTCCCCCAACCTTCTCTGAGCCTTCGGGGTCCATGTGACCTGGCCATTTAACCCATGGTGTGCAAAAAAAGTGCCGCTCAGAGGTAAAACAACCCAACCCAACCTAATCTGCAGTTCCCAGATTCGAGTCCCAACTGGGCCAGCATTATTTCCGTTATTCCCTACCTTACCATTTATGAGAAAGAGACAAAAAAAAGGACTTGGAAAGTCGACCGTCAGCCGGATTGAACATTAAAGCCATGACCCAGTAACAGGTTGGTTCAGGTTTTATGGCTCAAAGACAACTAAGGCCATGAGGTCACTCCCCCCCACCCCCACCCCGTGTGCAGGAGGTTATCCTTCTGTACATTAAAGAACATGCTGGATGCCTTGCAGGAGGTTTTAACCTATTTTGTAACAGCTATCCAGTGGGTCCCCTTCCCTCGATTTTTCTCTGAGCCCTTGGGTCCTTGTGATTTGGCCATTTAGCCCATTGTATACAGTTGGGTTACTTCTGAGCGGCACTTTTTTGCACACCATGGGCTAAATGGCCAAGTCACATGAACCCCGAAGGCTCAGAGAAGGTTGGGGGAGGAGACCCACTGGAACAGCTGTTGGGAGACAGATGGTAGCCTCTCATCAAGGCCATCCAGCGTGTTCTTTAACGTGCACAGGGTATGGCTCTCCCGCACACGGGACCACGGCTTAACGTCCCATCCGACGGACGGCGGCCTTTCCAAGCCCATCGGTGTCCCCTACTGACCGTGGGCAGGGCGGAGAATTTTGCGGAGATAAATCTCAACGCTGACCCAGCTGGGACTCGAACCTGGGAACTACAGATTACGAGCCTGGCGTGCTACCGACTGAGCCACCCCCGCCCCTCCATTGTATACACAAAAGTGCCTCTCAGAGGTAAAACAATCCAGCCCTGTGATTCAGACAGCTAAGCACGTTGATAATTCGGCCAACGAGATCTAACCCGCCAAGGAAAAAACCTTGTTCGTTAATCCTCCAAAAACTTTTCTATTCGACATTATTTTCTGTTCTTTTACCATAGGACACTTTTAGACAGGCATATCGGTTGATAATGAATTTTGATTTCTAATTCAGCTTTTTTACTGTTAATGTATCGACACTTTTATAGTAACAGGATTAAAATTATGAAAAAAACTTATGAATGAAAAAAAAAGACTTCTCAAAGATAAATTTGAAATAATGCATATCGCCAAACACCCTTCATCAATTTGCCATCATCTGTAAAAACAACCAAAAAATACTTAAAATCTGGCTGTAGGTGAGTGTCTAATGCACAACTCTCTTCCTGGGGATCGTGTCGATAGTTTGAATGAACTGCATCAAGGCCTTGTTACAGATGCAGTTCATTCAAAGACTCGGGTTGTTTTACCTCTGAGCGGCACTTTTTTGCACACCATGGGCTAAATGGCCAGGTCACATGGACCCCGAAGGCTCAGAGAAGGTTAGGGGAGGGGACCCACTGGAACAGCTGTTGGGAGACAGATGGTAGCCATCCAGCGTGGCCATCCAGCGTGTTCTTTAACGTGCACAGGGTATGACTCTCCCGCACACGGGGCCACGGCTTAACGTCCCATCCGACGGACGGCGACCTTTCCAAGGCCGTCGGTGTCCCCTACTGACCGTGGGCAGGGAATTTTGCGGAGATAAATCTCAACGCTGACCCAGCTGGGACTCGAACCTGGGAACTACACATTACGAGCTTGGCACGGTACCGACTGAGCCACCCCCGACCCTCTTAATTTAGGTTTATGTTGAACTAATTTAACTTTGTTGAAACAAATAGGTCAGATTAAAAGTAATCAGTGGCTCTATTTCTACTTTGGGATTCTTCTTTCGGGATATTACTAATTTCCTTTCCGTTCTTTCTTTTATCCAGAGTCCCAGTGTCTCTTTTCAATGTTTCCCGGAAGTCTTGTTTAATACCCAGAGTTTATCTGTAATTAAATGGAACACGGTTTAAAATTATCTAAAGAAAGTCTGTACTACTCGATCTGAATGTGTTACACACTTCCTTTACATGTGTATGTAGTCGATTACGCTGTCGGGAATTTCTTAAATATAACGGAAATAGGAAACACGGATGCGACTATCTAAGATGTATAGGTCATGACTTCGGATGTTGGTACAGTCGCTCAAAAAAGTATCCGAACACTATGGTCGATTATAGAATTCAGAAAAAATATCTGGCAACGTTTCGTGTCACGTGATTACAGAATTCAGGGAAAATATCTGGAGCGTGTACAGCAACTGCACACGCTCAATATTTCCGTGAGTGAGCCCACACGATCTAGTATCAAAATAATGTGACCACCTACAGTCGCTCAAAAAAGTATCCGAACACTATGGTTGATTACAGAATTCAGAAAAAATATCTGGCAACGATTTTTTTTTAGAAATTAGTGATCTGGCAACCTTCGTGTCACGTGATTACAGAATTCAGGAAAAATACCTGGAGCGTGTACAGCAACTGTACACGCTCCAGTTTGCTGTGAACGGTAACTGCACACGCTCGATATTTCCGTGAGTGAGCCCACACGATCCAGGTCTTTGCGAGCTCACACGATCCAATGTGCTGTGAACATTAACCGCAACCGCTCCAGTTTGCTGTAAACCCTAACTGCACACGCTCAATATTCATGCATTATATATTCATACGCATTATATATATTAAAAAATATCCGAACACTATGGTCGATTACAGAATTCAGAAAAAATATCTGGCAACGATTTTTTTAGAAATTGGTGATCTGGCAACCTTTGTGTCACGTGACAACTTCGTGTCACGTGTCGCGTTCTGTAATCGCCATAGTGTTCGGACACTTTTTTGAGCGACTGTACACAGTGTCTGATCCAGTTTGATTCTTTCGGAAGCAAAGAAGTTCTGGTAAGATCATTTTAAGTCTGGAAAAAAAATTTTCTCTGGTGAAGCGTTGGACGCAACCTTTTCGGTATAAGGATTCAATTTGCAGTCGATATCAATAAGATAAAATAAATGAAAAAATAATAAATACCCCCTCAAGCAGTTGCTTGCCACAGAGGTCTGACAGGAGCCTGTCAGTTTATATGCCACAGTAGAAGATCTGGGACGATGGCAGGACCTCAGCAGAAAACAACACGAATATCCATGCCTTACCCGGGGCTCGAACCCTGGTCCCGTAGATCAGTAAGCAAATGAAATAAATAATTTTGGACTATGAAATTACTCAAGAAGTGAAGGATTTAAGAGATCAGAGGACAGAATAAGTGAGACAGGTAAAAAAAATTCCCAATTTGAAACGTGCTTAAAATGTAAGTATTGTGCTTTAAAAAGCCCGAAAAATATTTATTTTTTTTATTTTTCTAAGAATAAGTTATACATTTAAGAAATCAACTACAAATATTTAAACATCAAAGTCATTTTGTATGAATTATTCTAACTCATAAATAGTTATAAGAAGATAAAATTTTACTAATTACAGTACATTTCCAGTGCGAAATTTAATAATTTGGAAGTTGAACGATTTCTGGTTGGATTGTTTTACCCCTGATCTGCACTATTTTCACACAATGGGCGAAATCAGTCGGGTCGGCAATCGACGGTTCTGAGCACTCTAAAAAATGGTTCTTGACCCTCTTTGGTTCAACATTTAACTCTGAAAATATTTTAATTTTTTTCATTAAAATGAAGCTATAGAACAGGCTGGCAAACTATAGTTTGAATGTACTGATGTGGGGCGGGGGTGGCTCAGTCGGTAGCGCGCCAGGCTCGTAATCTGTAGTTCCCCGGTTCGAGTCCCAGCTGGGTCAGCGTTGAGATTTATCTCCGCAAAATTCCCCGCCTTGCCCACGGTCAGTAGGGGACACCGATGGGCTTGGAAAGGCCGCCGTCCGTAGGATGGGACGTTAAGCCGTGGCCCGTGTGCAGGAGAGCCATACCCTGTGCACGTTAAAGAACACGCTGGATGGCCTTGACGGGAGACTACCATCTGTCTCCCAACAGCTGTTCCAGTGGGTCCCCAACCTTCTCTGAGCCTTCGGGGTCCATGTGACCTGGCCATTTAGCCCATGGTGTGCAAAAAAGTGCCGCTCAGAGGTA
Organism: Ryuthela nishihirai; assembly: GCA_038380435.1. Lineage (NCBI taxonomy): Eukaryota > Metazoa > Arthropoda > Arachnida > Araneae > Heptathelidae > Ryuthela > Ryuthela nishihirai. The sequence goes on along the minus strand of JAWZYU010000001.1, from coordinate 132,531,359 downwards.
AAACACCAACCAACCAATGTACTGATGCAATTGAAATGCACTAAATACGCTGCAAATTTGATTATGTTGGTCAAGAAGACTCAAACTCAAAAGTCACACTGATGAATTGCAAATTTTTTAATAATTCTTTTCAACAATTTTATTGTGTATTAACTGGCTTGTTGTATAAGTTTCTGATAGGCCCTAGGCACTTCTGTTTCGTAAACAAATGTAGGCTATAGTTTTTATCCTGCAAAAGAAATGGTCAAAATGCTACATGGTCAAATCCCTAATAGTTAAATATTAATAACTTACTCAATCTTCAGAAATCCTTTAGCAGAAACCCAGACATTAATGAACAGGTCAGTAGGACCCCAACGGCTCATCCATTACTAGCCGAGTTTCTTAAAAAAACAAAATTAAAATTCTTCTACTTTAAAATAAAAAATGTAAGATTAGTTACGTTTTTCGTATTTTATTAAAAAGTATGATATCAGATTTCAAAGGAAATACTCTTATTGTCTAGTCGACATATTCTTGCTCTTGAACTTCTCTGGTGTAGATCAAATTATGGTCAGACGTCATTGCTATTCCAGGGTGATAAGATTTGGAATGATTTTATTGATAATTTAAAAGAACCAGGAAGATTCTCTACGTTCAAGAATGGGGCGGGGGTGGCTCAGTCGGTAGCGCGCCAGGCTCGTAATCTGTAGTTCCCAGGTTCGAGTCCCAGCTGGGTCAGCGTTGAGATTTATCTCCGCAAAATTCCCCGCCCTGCCCACGGTCAGTAGGGGACACCGATGGGCTTGGAAAGGTCGCCGTCCGTCGGATGGGACGTTAAGCAGTGACCCCGTGTGCAGGAGAGCCATACCCTGTGCACGTTAAAGAACACGCTGGATGGCCTTGACGGGAGGCTACCATCTGTCTCCCAGCAGCTGTTCCAGTGGGTCCTCTCCCCCAAACGTGTCTGAGCCTTCGGGGTCCATGTGACCTGGCCATTTAGCCCATGGTGTGCAAAAAAGTGCCGCTCAGAGGTAAAACAACTCAACGTTCAAGAATAATTTATTAAATTCTTTTATTAGGTAATGTTTCGTTTATCCACTTTTAGATATCTAAGTTATCAGTCTCCTTTTCATTAAAAAACATTTCATTAAAAAATTTTCATTCAAAAACATTTCATTAAAATTTCACTCTGGAAGAAAAGCTAAGTGCTATTGGAACACTGATCTTTTTGGATAAACAAAAATCGATGTTCCAAGAAGACTTCAAAGAACAACGTTCCAAGAAGATCACATTGCCAAGAAAGACCCACAAAGATTAAAGTTCTAAGAAGCCTGCAAAGATCGATATTTCAAAGAAGTAAAAGATCAACATTTCAAAAAGACCACATTCCGAAGAAATGCCTCGAAAGATCAATGTTCTAAGAAGACTACAAAGATCAACGCTTTTCAAAGAAGTCCCCAAAGACCAATGTTCCAGGAAGACGGCAAAGATCAGTGTTTCAAGAAGAGTTCAAAGATCAAAGCTCCAAGAAGACTTCAAAGAACAACGTTTCAAGAAGATCACATTGCCAAGAAAGACCCACAAAGATTAAAGTTCTAAGAAGCCTGCAAAGATCGATATTTCAAAGAAGTAAAAGATCAACATTTCAAAAAGACCACATTCCGAAGAAATGCCTCGAAAGATCAATGTTCTAAGAAGACTACAAAGATCAACGCTTTTCAAAGAAGTCCCCAAAGACCAATGTTCCAGGAAGACGGCAAAGATCAGTGTTTCAAGAAGAGTTCAAAGATCAAAGCTCCAAGAAGACTTTAAAGAACAACGTTTCAAGAAGATCACATTGCCAAGAAAGACCCACAAAGATTAAAGTTCTAAGAAGCCTGCAAAGATCGATATTTCAAAGAAGTAAAAGATCAACATTTCAAAAAGACCACATTCCGAAGAAATGCCTCGAAAGATCAATGTTCTAAGAAGACTACAAAGATCAACGCTTTTCAAAGAAGTCCCCAAAGACCAATGTTCCAGGAAGACGGCAAAGATCAGCGTTTCAAGAAGAGTTCAAAGATCAAAGCTCCAAGAAGACTTCAAAGAACAACGTTCCAAGAAGATCACATTGCCAAGAAAGACCCACAAATATTAAAGTTCTAAGAAGCCTGCAAAGATCGATATTTCAAAGAAGTAAAAGATCAACATTTCAAGAAGACCACATTCCGAAGAAATGCCTCGAAAGATCAATGTTCTAAGAAGACTACAAAGATCAACGCTTTTCAAAGAAGTCCCCAAAGACCAATGTTCCAGGAAGACGGCAAAGATCAGCGTTTCAAGAAGAGTTCAAAGATCAAAGCTCCAAGAAGACTTCAAAGAACAACGTTCCAAGAAGATCACATTGCCAAGAAAGACCCACAAAGATTAAAGTTCCAAGAAGACTGCAAAGATCGATATTTCAAAGAAGTAAGAGATCAACATTTCAAGAAGACCACATTCCGAAGAAATGCCTCGAAAGATCAATGTTCTAAGAAGACTACAAAGATCAACGCTTTTCAAAGAAGTCCCCAAAGACCAATGTTCCAGGAAGACGGCAAAGATCAGCGTTTCAAGAAGAGTTCAAAGATCAAAGCTCCAAGAAGACTTCAAAGAACAACGTTTCAAGAAGATCACATTGCCAAGAAAGACCCACAAAGATTAAAGTTCCAAGAAGCCTGCAAAGATCGATATTTCAAAGAAGTAAAAGATCAACATTTCAAGAAGGCCACATTCCGAAGAAATGCCTCGAAAGATCAATGTTCTAAGAAGACTACAAAGATCAACGCTTTTCAAAGAAGTCCCCAAAGACCAATGTTCCAGGAAGACGGCAAAGATCAACGTTTCAAGAAGAGTTCAAAGATCAAAGCTCCAAGAAAACTACGATCTATGAAAACGATTCCAGAGAGGGATCAAATTATTAGGAGTTTTTAAACACAAGAGACTCATTGACTTCAGTTTATTCTTCAGTGAAATTTAAATAAATATTTATTTTAAGGCAGACATTAATTCAATTGTTACTGTTATGCAGAGTGAAAATAAATTCCTATCACAAATTTATGATTCAGGAATGATCTTTTGTCGTATTAAGTTCAACATTTAAGCTTCTGAACTTCAATTTTAAGTCTCTCAACTTCAATATTAAGTTTCTTAATTAACTCTTTCCTTTTTCTGTTTGCATAATTTGATGTGAAAATTGTATTTCAATATTGCACCACGACAATAAAACAAAAGTTACATTATTATTATTCTTTTGATAATCAAGGGCCATTCCTTTTTGGTTTCAGTTGTTAGAGCTGCCTTCATTCCCAATTTTCAACATCTGCTCCAAGAGCCAGAAGAGAAATGTCCTTTAACGGATTCCACGAAACGAAAGAGAGGCCTGAGAGCCAAGGATCAGGGTCAGCGGCTGAGAGTCTCCCCGAGAAATACCTCGACCCTCCGGTGGATGAAAACGTCACAGAATTCACAGACATCGTAGGAGGGTATGGTCCCTGGCAGAGAAATATATTTGTTCTCCTCTTCTTGGCCTCGATCCCGTCAACGTGGCATAATCTGATGATGACTTTCATGGCACCTGATATGGATCACTGGTGCTCTCGTCCACTTGATCTCAAGTCGAATATGAGCATTAAGCAGTGGCAGAATCTTACTTCGCCTCCGGGAACAGATCCCAATCATCAGTGTGCGATTGTTCCGTTTTGGAATAGCACGAATCAAACATTGGAGTGTTCTTCGTGGGAGTATAACACGTCCTTTTACCAGTCAACTATTGTGAACGAGGTAAGCGTGAGATTTTATAATGTCACAAAGTGTTGGTGAAGGTGATTTTATAATGTCACAAAGTGTTGGTGAAGGTGATTTATAAATTATTATTTTTAATCGCTCTATGAATTCCGTAAGCATAGAAACAATTGCTTTAAATATTTCAGGTATAGTTTAAATATTCAGGATTTTTTGCATACCATGGACTAAATGGCCAGGTCACATGGCCTGAAGGCTGAGAAGGTTGGGGGAGGAGACCCACTGGAACAGCTGTTGGAAGACAGGTGTTAGCCTCCCGTCAAGGCGCCATCTAGAGTGTTCTTTAACGTGCACAGGGTATGGCTCTCCCGCACAAGGGGCCACGCCTTAACGTCCCATCCGACGGACGGCGGCCTTTCCAAGCCCATCGGTGTCTCCTACTGACCGTGCTCAGGGTGGAGAATTTTGCGGAGATAAATCTCAACGCTGACCCAGCTGGCACTCGAACCTGGCAACTGCAGATTACGAGACTGGCGCGCTACCGACTGAGCCACCCCCGCCCCTTTTCAGGTAGTAAATCCTCCTTGCATATTGGTTGTTATTATTGGCCTTATGTATGATGAGATTTATCTCAGCTAAGTCCCGTTCACAGTTCTGTGAGAAAAGGGTTACCGATGGGCTTCGACCACGTTTCCAGATTCGAGTCCCCGATTGAGCCTGCGTTGAGATTTATCTCCGTAAACTCCCTTCCTGTCCTCGGTGAGAAAGGGGACACCAATGAGCTTGGAAACACCGCCGTCCTTTGGAAAGCACGTTAAGCCATGACACCGTGTATAAGAGAGTCATTCGTAGCCACGTTAAAGAACAAGCTGGATGACTTTGGCGGAAGGTTTCCATCTGTCTCCTAACAGCTGCCCTTGGATCTCTCCCCCCCCCCCCCATGTAAAATAGTGAGCATTGGAGTCTTTGTAGCGCGGCCATTGAGTGAATGTTGTGCACCGCAAGTGCCATCCAGAAATAAAACAAATGAAACCCAAACTTTTTTAGAGGTAATTGATTTCAGGTTTTAACTGTCTTGCGTCAGTGGATCAGAGGATGATCAAGAGCAGAAGCAGCCTCCTCCTGCTTTTCATCTAGCTCATGCTCTTGATCTCCTGCTATAGATCTAGAAAAGAAATCAGAGTTAGAGGGAGGACATGGATTGTTAGGTGGGTAGTAAACGCATTTAGACGGAACGTACCAAAATGCTGTTCTGCAGTTGCCTTTTTTTTTTCAGATTTAGATTTTGCCAAATGCTCCGACGCATGTTTCCCCTGCCTTCCGGGGCGGGGGTGGCTCAGTCGGTAGCGCGTCAGGCTCGTAATCTGTAGTTCCCAGGTTCGAGTCCCAGCTGGGTCAGCGTTGAGATTTATTCTCCGCAAAATTCCCCGCCCTGCCCACGGTCGGTAGGGGACACCGATGGGCTTGGAAAGACCGCCGTCCGTCGGATGGGATGTTAAGCCGTGGCCCCGTGTACGGGAGAGCCATACCCTGTGCACGTTAAAGAACACGCTGGGTGGCCTTGACGGGAGGCTACCATCTGTTTCCCAACAGCTGCTCCAGTGGGTCTCCTCCCCCAACCTTCTCTGAACCTTCGGGGTCTATGTGACCTGGCCATTTAGCCCATTGTGTGCAAAAAAGTGCCGCTCAGAGGTAATACAACCCAACCCTGCCTTCCAGTGAACGTTTAAAAAACAAAATTCTTTTAAAATATCTCTAACATATTTATTTCTTTTCTCCTTTCAGTTATTTAAATTTTACAATAGGAGTGGATTGGAAGGGGGGGGAGGGGGAGGCGACTTTCCTGTATCTGACCCCGATCAAAAGTATCATAAAAGGTTGCGAGAACACTTATCTATATAAGACTCGAGGTCGAATTCAAGTAGCAATATAGAGTTTATTATGTGTTTCGGAAACTTACAATGAATTTAACTAATTTTATTTTTTTTGTGTTTCGTAGTGGGACTTGGTGTGCGACAGACAATGGTTAGTGTCCTTAACTATCGCTATCTACAACGTTGGATATCTCGTGTCAGTTCTAGTCTTCGGACAGCTATCGGATACGTAAGTTCATAATATTGCGAATATCTTATACTTGTTATAGATGTATATTACAGACATAGATATGCGGTATTTGATGGGTAGTTTTTTTATTAATATTTTTGAAGTGATGTCGAAATATAAAATAAAACCAGTTCAAAGAAATTTCTACTATATATTAAACCATAGCTTAAAATACTTAAAATCCTCGTATGTTGGGGCGGGGTGGCTCAGTCGGTAGCGCGCCAGGCTCGTAATCCGAGGTTCGAGTCCCAGCTGGGTCAGCGTTGAGATTTATCTCCGCAAAATTCCCCGCCCTGCCCACGGTCAGTAGGGGACACCGATGGGCTTGGAAAGCCGCCGTCCATCGGATGGGACGTTAAACCGTGGTCCCGTGTGCGGGAGAGCCATACCCTGTGCACGTTAAAGAACACGCTTGACGGGAGGCTACCATCTATCTCCCAACAGCTGTTTCAGTGTGTCCCCAACCCTCTTCTGAGCCTTCGGGGTCTATGTGATCTGGCCATTTAGCCCTTCTCCGCAAAATTCCCCGCCCTGCCCACGGTCAGTAGGGGACACCGATGGGCTTGGAAAGGCCGCCGTCCGTCGGATGGGACGTTAAGCCATGGCCCCGTGTGCGGGAGAGCCATACCCTGTGCACGTTAAAGAACACGCTGGATGGCCTTGACGGGAGGCTACCATCTGTCTCCCAACAGCTGTTCCAGTTGGTCCCCTCCCCCAAACTTCTCTGAGCCTTCGGGGTCCGTGTGACCTGGTCATTTAGCCCATGGTGTGCAAAAAAAGTGCCGCTCAGAGGTAAAACAACAACCCAAAAGCCATTTAGCCCATGGTGTGCAAAAAAGTGCCGCTCAGAGGTAAAACAACGTAACCCAAATCCTCGTATGTTTCAAAAACTTTACGATCTTGATTAACTGAGTCCGAATTATCCGACAATTCATTTTAACCTAGGAGGCGAAATATTAACTATTTGTACTTAATTAATTTCGCCAATATTAATTTTTCTGTTGGACTCTGTTTTACACTGTATTTATCTCCAACAGAAATTGTACGAAGTCAGAATCATGCGAAAAGTTGTGAGTTACTTTTATGAGTTTTGTGTTTGCTCCTTATTATCTTTTACATATAAGCAAATTTCCTGAAATAATTTAATTTCACTTACAATTTGTTAGGGATGTTAATCAGTAATGTTACACACCAAACACGGTTGCCTTAACAGTGGTAAAAATCACTGAAAATATTAATTTCCCTGAAGAATTTAGGGGATCTAAGCTCCCATAATCCCAAACGAATTCCATCTGTGTTTAAGTTCATTATTAACGCTTTATTATTAGCTCTATTATTAAAATCGGTATAAAGCATTAAACTAGAATTGCATATGCAAGTTAAGAGTTAGGCCACAAACTGAAAGGGACGGGGGTGGCTCAGTCGGTAGCGCGCCAGGCTCGTAATCTGTAGTTCCCAGGTTCGAGTCCCAGCTGGGTCAGCGTTGAGATTTATCTCCGCAAAATTCCCCGCCCAGCCCACGGTCAGTAGGGGACACCGATGGGCTTGGAAAGGCCGCCGTCCGTCGGATGGGACGTTAAGCCGTGGCCCCGTGTGCGGGAGAGCCATATCCTGTGCACGTTAAAGAACACGCTGGATGGTCTTGACGGGAGACTACCATCTGTCTTCCAACAGCTGTTCCAGTGGGTCCTCTCCCCCAACCTTCTTTGAGCCTTCGGGGTCCTTGTGACCTGGCCATTTAGCCCATGGTGTGCAAAAAAGTGCCGCTCAGAGGTAAAACAACCCAACCCTGATAGATGAACAAAAATGGTCAATATATTTCTTCAATAATATTAATTATTAACGTCATACTTGTCTGAACTATAATACAAAGCTTGGTCCATAGATCCCGCCAAATGTTTTCTACACTTAAACCTTCATCACCTCGAAATTCCAAATTTACTAACTCAACAATTCTTTTACCGTTTAGTTAACTGATTTATTCTCAAATATTCATTGCTTTCCACTGTAGAAGCCATATGTGTCAGTTGTTTCCATGTTAAAAACATCCGTTGAAAAATCTTGTATGTGTTTTCCAGTATAGGTAGAAGACCTGTCCTCCTAATCTGCTACGTGATTAATGTTAGCGCTGGTGTGTTATCTGCATTCTCTACGTCGTATGCCATGTTTGCAGTGCTTCGTTTTTTTATAGCTCTGGGAGGAGCCGGTTTTTACAACATTTCTTTCGTGCTCTGTAAGTATCATTTTTAAAAAAATTTTTTTATTGCTTTCTTTTGCATTTATTTATCTTCTTGTATTCCTTTCAACATACGGTAACAAAGTCCAGGACCTTTTTCAAGTATATGGCCGAGTTGGGTTGTTTTACCTCTGAGCGGCACTTTTTTGCACACCATGGGCTAAATGGCCAGGTCACATGGACCCCGAAGGCTCAGAGAAGGTTGGGGGAGGGGACCCACTGGAACAGCTGTTGGGAGACAGATGGTAGCCTCCCGTCAAGGCCATCCAGCGTGTTCTTTAACGTGCACAGGGTATGGCTCTCCCGCACATGGGGCCACGGCTTAACGTCCCATCCGACGGACAGCGGCCTTTCCAAACCCATCGGTGTCCCCTACTGACCGTGGGCAGGGCGGGGAATTTTGCGGACATAAATCTCAACGCTGATCCAGCAGGGACTCGAACCTGGGAACTACAGATTACGAGCCTGGCGCGCTACCGACTGAGCCCCCCCCCCCCGCCCCGTATGGCCGAGAAATCGCCCACTGAAGGCGTTACAGGTATTAGGGGGGGGGGGGGGGGTAAATGGCAGTGATATAAAAGGTACAACCAAAGAGTTGAGATAATTCAGGGAACTTGTTCTTCATTTTGAACCAAAGATACTTAATTCTGGTTAAGATAAAAATGAAAATAATTCTTCAGCTGATAAAGTCGGTTCAAGTCCATCGGTCTCCGCTTTCTGATCTGATTGAAACCCGCTACAACCCTGCGAGCAAGTTGGGGTTTCAATTGCCGGCCCAAATCTCAAAGCTGGCCCAGGTGGGACTCGAACCTGGGAACTTCAGATTTTAATCAAGATGGGTTACCGACTGAGCCAAAACCCACTTCACTGTAACATGATTTGAATATGTCATATAGAAGAGTCATTAACAACATTCAGTACTCAAGGTGCAACAAAATGTGCCCATGTTGGGTTCCTTGGGTAGAAAAAAGCAGGGGAATTATGGTTGAGCGAAAAAAATATTCGCTTCAACCAACAAGGAATGGATCAACCTGTCCCACAATGTGATAAATATTTGTCTTTGCGTAGACTATATCCAGAAGTAGTGGGATGACCGTAGAATTACCCTACACTGTTCATATCAGAGATTGTAATAAAAAACCACGAACTGTATTCCTTACCAAAGTCCTTTCTTGGGGATGGATCAGGGCTGGTTTAGCGCCAGACTCGAAATCTGCAGTTTCGAGCCCTAACAGTATTGAGAATATTCTCTGCTAATTCCCGTTCTTTCCCTGCTCGAAAACTTCAGTTCACAGGTAGACCAGCGTTATCCCAGCTAGACCAGAGCTGAGATTTATCTCCGCAAAAATAACCGCACTCCTCTCTCGGTCAGTAGGGGACACCGATGAGTTTGGAACGGCCTCCGTCCGTCAGATGTGACGTTAAGCCGTGGACGTGTGTGCTGGAAATCAACATCCTATGCACGTTTAAGAACACACTGGATGACCTTGACGGGAGGCGACCATCTGTTTCCTAACAGCTGTCCAATGAGTCCACTCCCCCAACTTTCTCTGAGCCCTGTGGGTCTTTGTGACATGGCCATTTAGCCCATTGTGTGCAAAAAAGTGCCGCTCAAAAGTAAAACAACCCAATCCCTAAAGAACATGCTGTGTGGCCTTGACGAGAGGCTACCATCTGTTCCCTAACAGCTGTCCAATGAGTCCCCTCCCCCAACTTTCTCTGAGCCCTGTGGGTCTTTGTGACATGGCCATTTAGCCCATTGTGTGCAAAAAAGTGCCGCTCAAAAGTAAAACAACCCAATCCCTAAAGAACATGCTGTGTGGCCTTGACGAGAGGCTACCATCTGTTTCCTAACAGCTGTCCAATGAGTCCCCTCCCCCAACTTTCTCTGAGCCCTGTGGGTCTTTGTGACATGGCCATTTAGCCCATTGTGTGCAAAAAAGTGCCGCTCAAAAGTAAAACAACCCAATCCCTAAAGAACATGCTGTGTGGCCTTGACGAGAGGCTACCATCTGTTCCCTAACAGCTGTCCAATGAGTCCCCTCCCCCAACTTTCTCTGAGCCCTGTGGGTCTTTGTGACATGGCCATTTAGCCCATTGTGTGCAAAAAAGTGCCGCTCAAAAGTAAAACAACCCAATCCCTAAAGAACATGCTGTGTTACCTTGACGAGAGGCTACCATCTGTTCCCTAACAGCTGTCCAATGAGTCCCCTCCTCCAACTTTCTCTGAGCCCTGAGGGTCTTTGCGACATGGCCATTTAGCCCATTGTGTGCAAAATAAGTGCCGCTCAAAAGTAAAACAACCCAATCCCTAAAGAACATGTTGTGTGGCCTTGACGAGAGGCTACCATCTGTTCCCTAACAGCTGTCCAATGAGTCCCCTCCCCCAACTTTCTCTGAGCCCTGTGGGTCTTTGTGACATGGCCATTTAGCCCATTGTGTGCAAAAAAGTGCCGCTCAAAAGTAAAACAACCCAATCCCTAAAGAACATGCTGGGTGGCCTTGACGAGAGGCTACCATCTGTTCCCTAACAGCTGTCCAGTGAGTCCCCTCACCCAACGTTTTCTGAGCCCTGTGGGTCTTTGTGACATGGCCATTTAGCCCATTGTGTGCAAAATAAGTGCCGCTCAAAAGTAAAACAACCCAATCCCTAAAGAACATGCTGTGTGGCCTTGACGAGAGGCTACCATCTGTCCAGCTGTCCAATGGATTTACTTGGCCAATTTCATCTGAGTCCCATGGGATCATTGTGACCTGGACATTTAGCTCATTGTGTGCGAAAACGTGCTGCTCAGGAAAAGTGCTGCTCTAAAATATCCCAACCCAGAACAACTTACATTTTGGCCAGTCCTTGTAGGTACAAAATTTACCCCTTTTCTGCAAAGTAAATTTAAATAATGTTCCGAATGGTTAGCGCGCTTGGCTACTGACCTAAGGGACCTGGGTTCGAGCCCCGGGTAAGGCATGGATGTATGTGTCGTTTTTCTGCTGAGGTCCTGCCATACTCTCAGATCTTCTACTATGGCATATAAACTGACAGGCTCCTGTCAGACCTCTGTGGCAAGCAGCTGCTTGAGGGAGTATTTATTTATTTTAGTCCGTCCCATGGCCGAGTGGTTAGCACGCTTGGCTACTGATCTAAGGGACCTGGGTTCGAGCCCCGGGTAAGGCATGGATGTATGTGTCATTTTTCTGCTGAGGTCCTGCCATCCTCTCAGACCTTCTACTATGGCATGTAACCAGACAGGCTCCTGTCAGACCTCTGTGGCAAGCAGCTGCTTGAGGGGGTATTTATTATTTTATATACTTTGTTTATCGTTATTTTGTTAATGCTATTTTGTGTTCGTTATACAAAATTATTTTATTGAACTAAGTGCTTCATTTTTGTTTGAGTGACTTCTAATTAAACAGGATTTCTTTCCGCTTCTTCAAGTGATGGAAATCGTGAGTCCAGTGAACAGACCAATGGTCGGCATCTCCATCAATTTCGGTTGGAGTTTGGCCTTCATTTCATTGCCTGGTGTAGCTTGGCTTGTGAGAGATTGGTTCTGGCTGCAGTTAGCTGTGACACTTCCAAAACTCATCTTTTTCTGCGTCTTCTGGTAAGTACATCAAGACGATTTTCATGTAAGAATTATGGGGCAGGGGGGTGGCTCAGTCGGTAGCGCGCCAGGCTCGTAATCTGTAGTTCCCAGGTTCGAGTCCCAGCTGGGTCAGCGTTGAGATTTATCTCCGCTAAATTCCCCGCCCTGCCCACGGTCAGTAGGGGACTCCGATGGGCTTGGAAAGGCCGCCGTCCTTCGGATGGGACGTTAAGCCGTGGCCCCGTGTGCGGGAGAGCCATACGCTGTGCACGTTAAAGAACACGCTGGATGGCCTTGACGGGAGGCTACCATCTGTCTCCCAACAGCTATTCCAGTGGGTCCCCTCCCCCAACCTTCTCTGAGCCTTCGGGGTCCATGTGACCTGGTCATTTAGCCCATGGTGTGCAAAAATAGTGCCGCTCAGAGGTAAAACAACCCAACGTTAAAGAACACGCTGGATGGCCTTGACGGGAGGCTACCATCTGTCTCCCAACAGCTGTTCCAGTGGGTCCCCTCCCCCAACCTTCTCTGAGCCTTCGGGGCACATGTGACCTGGCCATTTAGCCCATGGTGTGCAAAAAAGTGCCGCTCAGAGGTAAAACAACCCAAATCTAAGAATTATCCTCTGCATCAGCTTTGGTTCAATTACTTCCTACACTTAGTGTGCTCTTTTTCGCTGTGCTTTTCATTTATGGCTTTCCATTTACGATTCTCAGTAAGAAGGGAAGCTCTGTGAACATTAGTAAGAAGAGTGTTTATTTGGCTATTAGACTATTGAACTCAATGGTGTATTCAGAAACTTTCAATGGGAGAGGGTTGGGTTGTTTTACCTCTGAACGGCACTTTTTTGCACATCATGGGCTAAATGGCCAGGTCACATGGACCCCGAAGGCTCATAGAAGGTTGTGGGAGGGGACCCACTGGAACAGCTGTTGGGAGACAGATGGTAGCCTCCCGTCAAGGCCATCCAGCGTGTTCTTTAACGTGTACAGGGTATGGCTCTCCCGCACACGGGACCACGGCTTAACGTCCCATCCGACGGACGGCGGCCTTTCCAAGCCCATCGGTGTCCCCTACTGACCGCGGGCAGGACGGGGAATTTTTGCGGATATAAGTCTCAACGCTGACCCAGCTGGGTTGGGTTGGGTTGTTTTGCCTCTGAGCGGCACTTTTTTGCACACCATGGGCTAAATGGCCAGGTCACATGGACCCCGAAGGCTCAGAGAAGGTTGGGGGAGGGGACCCACTGGAACAGCTGTTGGGAGACAGATGGTAGCCTCCCGTCAAGGCCATCCAGCGTGTTCTTTAACGTGCACAGGGTATGGCTCTCCCGCACACGGGACCACGGCTTAACGTCCCATCGGACGGACGGCGGCCTTTCCAAGCCCATCGGTGTCCCCTACTGACCGTGAGCAGAGCGGGGAATTTTGCGGAGATAAATCTCAACGCTGACCCAGCTGGGACTCGAACCTGGGAACTACAGATTACGAGCCTGGCGTACAGAAAGGAAATTTTTGGTGAATTTCTATGCAAAAAGTAATCTGATCAGTCACGTTGAGTTGCAGTTTTCAGCTTGACCATTGGCATGGAAATATGAGAAGAAAGCTATCTCCTATTGATACAGCATTCACGTGGTGTCATATTAAGTGGGTTAGCAAGACCACAGCTCCTTGCTAAAGTTACGAACAAAGTTTTTTATTTTCAGTCGTTTTCTTTATATCTGCTGAATTTATTTACGAAAAATGCCATAGAAAAAAAAACGTTTCAGAGATCGAATCTGGTGCTCGAAATTGAACAATAAATCACAACTTATGACTTTAATTTCCAACAGCAGTGTCGCTCTAATTCAATTAAATCTTACCTTTTAATAACATTCATTCGGAATTTACATAATTACATGATTAACAATAGTCGTTTGTAAAGCTTTGTGATTTCAACATTGAAAACTTGCAATCCACTTAATTAAAAAATGAATTCCGGACGCTTAATTTTCTTAGAGTAGGTTTTCCCCTTCCTAATTTCCAAGATGGATTTCGACGGAAATATCTGAAAGAATAATTCGAAAATTCCAGAATCAGCGATGGGATTTCAGTGATCTTGAACGAGAGTATAATCTGTTTCAACTAAGTTGAGACCTAACATAAATCGACCGTATGGCATAAATCAACCTTACAACCCTTTCCTAAAATACAAAAATCGTAAAAACCTTTCCTAACACAGAGAAAGAACTGGTATGGATTACATACTGAAGCCTCATTTTTAAGTGGATCATAGAAAAAGTGGACTTCATAGGCAGTCCTCAGGAAGATATATACTTTACAGGGGATCCGTGAGAAAGAGTTAGACTTTACAGAGGATCCGTGAGAAAGTTAGAATTTTCAGGGATCCGTGAGAAAGAGTTTAGATTTTAAAAGGGATCCGTTGGAACGAGATGTTACAGGGGATCCGTGGGAGCGTGACGTTGCAAGGGATCCGTGAGAAAGAGTTAGCATCTACAAGGGGATCCGTGAGTAAGTGTTCCTATGACAAAGACATTACAGGGGATCCGTGAGAAAGAGTTAGACTTCACAGGAGGTCAGCAAAAAAGATTTAGACCTCACATGGGATCCATGGCTCCGAAAAGATTGGGAACCACTGGCCTAAAAAATAAAAGATAGCTCTTATATTCAATAATATAGAAATGAAGTGCAAGAACATTTAAAATACAGACCCCAAGATTTAGCAATGCTAACTTTGAGTTCCTGTCTTAAGCTGAGTCAGGACCAAAGTTCTCTCTAAACAAGCGATGCCAAGATGTGTCCGCGTACATCCGTCATTTTTCCACCCATGGCAGTTTGCAAATGATACACCTGCACATGAGAACTTTTTTTGCGTGCAAGAAAAATTTTTTCCATGCACATTCTTCAAAACTTATAGAGTTGGGTTGTTTTACCTCTGAGCGGCACTTTTTTGCACACCATGGGCTAAATGGCCAGGTCACATGGACCCCGAAGGTTCAGAGAAGGTTGGGGGAGGGGACCCACTGGAACAGCTGTTGGGAGACAGATGGTAGCCTCCCGTCAAGGCCATCCAGCGTGTTCTTTAACGTGCACAGGGTATGGCTCTCCCGCACACGGGGCCACGGCTTAACGTCCCATCCGACGGACTGCGGCCTGTCCAAGCCCATCGGTGTCCCCTTCTGACCGTGGGCAGGGCGGGGAATTTTGCGGAGATAAATCTCAACGCTGACCCAGCTGGGACTCGAACCTGGGAACTACAGATTACGAGCCTGGCGCGCTACCGACTAAGCCACCCCCGCCCCAAAACTTATAGAGAACTTTGGTCAGGACAATGTGTACTACTGTAATTTGTGTAGAGATTTCTTTAGTTTTCATATACTTTTAATCAAAATTCTTAGCTGAGAGATTCTTCTCTTAAATGGCTCAATTCCCATAGTTCTGTTATATTTATATATAACAGTCTGATATTGGACAAATATTAATAAAAACTTATGATTATTTCAATGATGTCTCTGAAGCTTTTCTCATGTTAACATTTTCTACATATACACTCAATGATCATTGGATTATGATCCCTTCATGCTATTTCGATGTTTCATAACTTCTAAAATATTACTTGCTGAGGTCC
The DNA here is from genome assembly GCA_038380435.1 of Ryuthela nishihirai. NCBI lineage: Eukaryota > Metazoa > Arthropoda > Arachnida > Araneae > Heptathelidae > Ryuthela > Ryuthela nishihirai. The sequence goes on along the minus strand of JAWZYU010000001.1, from coordinate 132,516,065 downwards.
TGCCATCCTCTCAGATCTTCTATTGTGGCATATAAACTGACAGGCTCCTGTCAGACCTCTGTGGCAAGCAGTTGCTTGAGGGGGTATTTATTTTTTATTTTTAAAATATTACTGATGATAAATTGTAGATCTCAACTATATCTATCTAAGTCTAGGCTTTTAAAAATATGACTGAATATTTAAAGAGTTATGGTGGATAACTCTCACAAGTGTGGGAGGCGATTATAGTCTTGGAAAGGTTGCCGTCCGTCAGATGGGACATAAAGCCGTGACTCCGTGTGCTGGAGAGCCATATTAAGTGCACGTTAAAGAACACGCTGAACGGCTCTGATGACCATCTGTCCCCTAACAGCTGTCCAGTGGGTCTCCTCCCAACCTTCCCTGAGCTCTTGGGGTCTTTGTGACTTGGCCATTTAGCCCATTGTGTACAGAAGTGTGTGCAGCTCAGACGTAAAAAGCCCAACTATAAAATATCCTTTACCGTGTTTTCCTTATATTTCTGTAACATATGTTTTTTGTTCAATGTTATTTGAGCAGGGATCCTCAGTATCCACATGATGATCCCTGTAATATCCAGATGATGATCCCTGTAATTATCATCTATAGAAAGTTTTCATGAAAATTCCATTATGCTGTTAATATTCAAGTAGATAACCTAATATGCCGTCCCGTGGCCGAGTGGTTAGCACGCTTGGCTACTGATTTAAGGGACCTGGGTTCGAGCCCCGGATTAGGCATGGATGTGTGTGTCGTTTTTCTGCTGAGGTCCTGCCATCCTCTCAGATCTCCTACTATGGCATATAAACTGACAGGCTCCTGTCAGACCTCTGTGGCAAGCAGCTGCTTGAGGGGGTATTTATTTTTATTTTTTAACCTAATATTATTTTTACTCTTTAAGCCGTCAGATGGCAGCACTGCATAGATCACATTTGAGATGAAAAATGACATTTGATGTTGCCAGTGCTGTTCTTACAATATTTGATTCAGAAAACTTAACCTGAGCTATAATGAAATGTTGTTAATTTTCATCCTTCATTCCATTTAAAACTATAATGAAATAGAAAAACTTTAAACTCTGAATTCCAAAATATCGGAAGTTTCTCGTGATTGGAGATGGAGGGTTAGCTCAGCCGTAGTACACCAGGCTCGTAATTTGCATTTCCCAGCTTCGAGTATCCCGGACGAGTTCTCCTACATATTCTCCGCAAAATTCCCCGCCCTGCCCACGGTCAGTAGGGGACACCGATGGGCTTGGAGAGGCCGCCGTCCGTCGGATGGGACGTTAAGCCGTGGCCCCGTGTGCGGGAGAGCCATACACTGTGCACGTTAAAGAACACGCTGGATGGCCTTGACGGGAGGCTACCATCTGCCTCCCAACAGCTGTTCCAGTGGGTCCCCTCCCCCAACCTTCTTCGGGGTCCATGTGACCTGTCTTCGGGGTCCATGTGACCTGGCCATTTAGCCCATGGTGTGCAAAAAAGTGCCGCTCAGAGGTAAAACAACCCAACCCAACCCAGGTTCGAGTCCAAGCTGCGCCTATGTTGAGATTTATCTCTGTTAACACCTGCTCTCGATGAGAAAGGGGTATACCGATGGGCTTGGAAAGACCGCCGGCCTTCGGATGGGACGTTAAGCCGTGGATCAGGTGCGGGAGAGAGCCATACCCTGTACATGTTAAAGACGGACGTGAACCTTTGATCTTTGACGGACGAGAGCCTTTGACAGGAGACTTTTATTTGAGCCCTCGGAGTCTTTGTGACCTGGATATTTAGCCCATTGTGGGTTACGTTGTTTTACCTCTGAGCGGCACTTTTGTGCACACCATGGGCTAAATAAATGGCCAGGTTACAAGGACACCGAAGGCTCAGAGAAGGTTGGGGGAGGGGACCCACTGGAACAGCTATTGGGAGATTGGATGGTAACCTCCCGTCAAGGCCATCCAGCGTGTTCTTTAACGTGGCTCTCCCGCACAAGGGGCCACGGCTTAACGTCTCATCCAACGGACGGCGGCCTTATCCAAAGCCATCGGTGTCCCCTACTGACCGTGGGCAAGACGGGGAATTTTGCGGAGATAAATCTCAACGCTGACTCAGCTGGGACTCGAACCTGGGAACTACAGATTACGAGCCTGGCACGCTACCGACTGAGCCACTGCCGCCCCAAGTCTATTGTGTGAAAAAAATGTTTCTCTCAGAGGTAAAAAAACAGGACACTTCTAGTATCTGACATTTATCGAAACTTCCTCACTGCAGTTAAAAGATTTTTTGCTTCAGTTTAAAAAAGGTTTTTTTTTTCAGGTGTGTTTTATTAATCAATGTTATATCTGTAAGAAGACAAGAAATAAAAAATTATAAATTGTTTTTACGTCGTAGGGTGATTCCAGAATCTCCGCGCTGGCTGCTGATCCACGACAAACAAGAGAAGCTTCTCACGACGCTCACTGCTGCTGCCAAGAAGAACGGAAAAGCCGACGAAGATACTGAGGCGAACCTAAACAAACTCTTTACCAGAGCTGAAATGGTCTGTACGAAATTTATTGTATGTTACAAACAGCAGTGATCAATTTGGTTACATCTTGAAAATATTTAGCCTTTCAGTATGCGTATTTTGGGTTGGGTTGCTTTACCTCTGAGCGGCACTTTTTTGCACACCATGGGCTAAATGGCCAGGTCACATGGACCCCGAAGGCTCAGAGAAGGTTGGGGGAGGGGACCCACTGGAACAGCTGTTGGGAGACAGATGGTAGCCTCCCGTCAAGGCCATCCAGCGTGTTCTTTAACGTACACAGGGTATGGCTCTCCCGCACACGGGGCCACGGTTTAACGTCGCATCCGACGGACGGCGGCCTTTCCAAGCCCATCGGTGTCCCCTACTGACCGTGAGCAGGGCGGGGAATTTTGCGGAGATACATCTCAACGCTGACCCAGCTGGGACTCGAACCTGGGAACTACAGATTACGAGCATGGCGCGCTACCGACTGAACCACCCCCGTCCCCAAGTGGTAGCTGTGTTCTTTAATGTTCATATGGTATGGCTCTCTGGCACACGGGAAAACGGCTTTTTGTTGCTGTCCGTCTTTCCATACTCGATGTCTCCTACTGACAGAGAGAAGGGAGTTTTGTGGAGATAAATCTCAATGCTGTTACTCGAACCTGGGAACTGCAGATTACGAGCCTGGCGTGCTACCAACTGAGTCACCCCCGACCCACTTATCTGAGGTGGCACTGGTTCAGTTTGTAGAGCACCAAGCTCATAATCTGGTGTTCCCAGGTTGGAATCCGCAATGGGCTTGAGTTGAGGTTTTTACCCTCCCTGCCCTCAGTGGGAAAGACGACATCAAAAGTCTTTAGCCAGTCTGCCGTTCGTCGGATATGACGTTAAGTCGTGGCTCCGTGTGTAGCTGAATCATATCCTGTGTTCGTTAAAGAAACACTCTGGATGACCTTGACGTGAGGCTTCCATCGTAACGCCTGTCCAGTGATCCCATCTCCTTAACTATTCTTGAACCTTTAGTTTCCTGGCGACTTACAATTTGCATATACAGAAATGCTACTCAAAAGTAAAATAACACAACCTGAATATTCGTTTTATTTTCTTGTTCTCTGTCTGCCATTTAGTTCCCAGGTTCGAGTCCCAGCTGGGTCAGCGTTGAGATTTATCTCCGCAAAATTCCCCGCTCTGCCCACGGTCAGTAGGGGACACCGATGGGTTTGGAAAGGCCGCCGTCCGTCTGATGGGACGTTAAACCGTGGCTCTGTGTGCGAGAGATCCATACCCTGTGCACGTTAAAGAACACGCTGGATAGCCTTGACGGGAGGCTACCATCTGTTTCCCAACAGCTGTTCCAGTGGGTCCCCTCCCCCAACCTTCTCTGAGCCTTCGGAGTCCACGTGACCTGGCCATTTAGCCCATGTTGTGCAAAAAAGTGCCGCTCAGAGGTAAAAACAACTCAACAACCCAATCCAAATCTGTCTGCCATTACGGTTTTTATTTGTTGAATTAGTTGTTTCATTTTGAACCCTCTTAAAACAAGTCACAATGACCCAAGACTGGTCGAAAGAGGATTCCGCTCTGCAGCTATTAGTAGGTAGATGGATGCTATTCATCTTATGTTGAGGAAAGGTTTGATTATCCAAGAGATAGAGTTCGTTTTAAAACAATTTCGATACGTAACACTTTCTTAGGAATACAAAACTTGCTGGTAGTAAAACACAAAACCTAGCCCAGTCTGATAGAGTCATGGATGTACCGTTCAAAATGCAACGAAATACTGTTTACAGTATATTTTCAAAGTTACCGGGGATTAAATGTAATAAACAAGTTTCATAACAATTACAGCAGATGTTGAAAATATCCATCACCTTCTGGAAAACAAGAATTCACCTTTTCTATAAAGTTTCTTCCAACTTTCCTAAAAGTTTCTTGGTCAATGCGTGCAACAGTGTGCTCAGTGTTATGTTTAAGTTCCTCCAGGCTTTGTGGGTTATTGAGATAGACTCTTTCTTTAAGTTATCACCACAGAAAAAAGTCAGGTGGTATTTGGGTTGGGTTGTTTTACCTCTGAGTTTTTTTGCACACCATGGGCTAAATGGCCATGTCACAAGGACCCCGAAGGCTCATAGAATGTTGGGGGAGGAGACCCACTGGAACGGCTGTTGGGAGACAGATGGTAACCTCCCGTCAAGGCCATTCAGTGTGTTCTTTAACGTGCACAGGGTATGGCTATCCCACACACGGGGGCACGGCTTAACGCCCCATGCGACGGACGGCGGCCTTTCCAAGCCCATCGGTGTCCCCTACTGACTGTGGGCAGGGCGGGGAATTTTGCGGAGATAAATCTCAACGCTGACCCAGCTGGGACTCGAACCTGGGAACTACAGATTAGGAGCCTGGCGCGCTACCGACTGAGCCACCCCCGCCCGGTGGTATTTGGTCAAAGTCAAAAAAAAAATAAATAGAAATGGGGATAGTGGTGGTCAAAGATCCCCTACAATTCCCTCACCAAAAACGTCCTGCAAGAAAGCCGTTGTTGTGTTAGCAATATGGATGGCAACTCCATCATGATAACACCTAGCATTGTTAATAAATTTCCACTAAAAACAATAGTTTTTTGTTGTTTTAATTTTTTATACAGTTTCTCTTTGGGTTGCGTTTAAAAATGCTACAGTCGCTCAAAAAAGTAACCGAACACTACGTTGATTACAGAATTCAGAAAAAATATCTGGCAACGATTTTTTTAGAAATTAGTGATCTGGCAACCTTCGTGTTACCAGATCTGGCAACCTACGTAACACGAAGGTTGCCAGATCTGTGACATTTAACGCCAACAGAGTAAGTAGTAACTTTTCCTTGCTGCATTATTATCTCATTTATCGCTTGTCATTTAACGCACGTAATAATTAATTTGATAAAAATATTCAAATAAATGTGATTTTTCTGATTTCTACTTATGTGCGCCATTAGAATATAGAAACGTTGGAATCCCATCTTTTATTTTGACTTGTTGATATCACCAGATAATATATGCCCTAATATCTGAATTTAATAAGTAATATTTATTTGCATTTTGTGTAGATTAATAAGAAGATAGCTGCTAAACGAGCAACGGTTTTGGACTTAATGAAAACGCCAGAACTTAGAAAAAAGACACTGAATCTTTACTATAACTGGTAAGTGAAATTTTCTTCAAAACCTCTTAACTAATGGCATTAAAATGGTCAATGTCCACAAGTGATCCAATTGTGCTTTCTTCAAGGCAAATGATCCAGTTGCATTTTCTTCAAGGCACATGATCCAGTTGCATTTTCTTCAAGGCACATGATCCAGTTGCATTTTCTTCAAGGCACATGATCCAGTTGCATTTTCTTCAAGGCACATGATCCAGTTGCATTTTCTTCAAGCCACATGATCTAGTTGCATTTTCTTCAATGCACATGATTCAGTTGCGTTTTCTCTCAACCCACATGATCTAGTTGCATTTTCTTCAATGCACATGATTCAGTTGCGTTTTCTCTCAACCCACATGATCTAGTTGCATTTTCTTCAATTCACATGATTCAGTTGCGTTTTCTCTCAACCCACATGATCTATTTGCATTTTCTTCAATGCACATGATTCAGTTGCGTTTTCTCTCAACCCACATGATCCAGTTGCATTTTCTTCAATGCACATGATCCAGTTGAATTTTCTTCAAGCCACATGATCTAGTTGCATTTTCTTCAATGCACATGATTCAGTTGTGTTTTCTCTCAACCCACATGATCTAGTTGCATTTTCTTCAATGCACATGATTCAGTTGCGTTTTCTCTCAACCCATATGATCTAGTTGCATTTTCTTCAATGCACATGATTCAGTTGCGTTTTCTCTCAACCCACATGATCTAGTTGCATTTTCTTCAATGCACATGATTCAGTTGCTTTTTCTCTCAACCCACATTATCTAGTTGCATTTTCTTCAATGCACATGATTCAGTTGCGTTTTCTCTCAACCCACATGATCTAGTTGCATTTTCTTCAATGCACATGATTCAGTTGCGTTTTCTCTCAACCCACATGATCTAGTTGCATTTTCTTCAATGTACATGATTCAGTTGCATTTTCTCTCAACCCACATGATCTAGTTGCATTTTCTTCAATGTACATGATTCAGTTGCGTTTTCTCTCAACCCACATGATCTAGTTGCATTTTCTTCAATTCACATGATTCAGTTGCGTTTTCTCTCAACCCACATGATCTAGTTGCATTTTCTTCAATTCACATGATTCAGTTGCGTTTTCTCTCAACCCACATGATCTAGTTGCATTTTCTTCAATTCACATGATTCAGTTGCGTTTTCTCTCAACCCACATGATCTATTTGCATTTTCTTCAATGCACATGATTCAGTTGCGTTTTCTCTCAACCCACATGATCCAGTTGCATTTTCTTCAATGCACATGATCCAGTTGAATTTTCTTCAAGCCACATGATCTAGTTGCATTTTCTTCAATGCACATGATTCAGTTGTGTTTTCTCTCAACCCACATGATCTAGTTGCATTTTCTTCAATGCACATGATTCAGTTGTGTTTTCTCTCAACCCACATGATCTAGTTGCATTTTCTTCAATGCACATGATTCAGTTGCGTTTTCTCTCAACCCATATGATCTAGTTGCATTTTCTTCAATGCACATGATTCAGTTGCGTTTTCTCTCAACCCACATGATCTAGTTGCATTTTCTTCAATGCACATGATTCAGTTGTGTTTTCTCTCAACCCACATGATCTAGTTGCATTTTCTTCAATGCACATGATTCAGTTGCGTTTTCTCTCAACCCATATGATCTAGTTGCATTTTCTTCAATGCACATGATTCAGTTGCGTTTTCTCTCAACCCATATGATCTAGTTGCATTTTCTTCAATGCACATGATTCAGTTGCGTTTTCTCTCAACCCACATGATCTAGTTGCATTTTCTTCAATGCACATGATTCAGTTGCTTTTTCCCTCAACCCACATTATCTAGTTGCATTTTCTTCAATGCACATGATTCAGTTGCGTTTTCTCTCAACCCACATGATCTAGTTGCATTTTCTTCAATGCACATGATTCAGTTGCGTTTTCTCTCAACCCACATGATCTAGTTGCATTTTCTTCAATGTACATGATTCAGTTGCATTTTCTCTCAACCCACATGATCTAGTTGCATTTTCTTCAATGTACATGATTCAGTTGCGTTTTCTCTCAACCCACATGATCTAGTTGCATTTTCTTCAATTCACATGATTCAGTTGCGTTTTCTCTCAACCCACATGATCTAGTTGCATTTTCTTCAATTCACATGATTCAGTTGCGTTTTCTCTCAACCCACATGATCTAGTTGCATTTTCTTCAATGCACATGATTCAGTTACGTTTTCTCTCAACCCACATGATCTAGTTGCAGTTTCTTCAATTCACATGATTCAGTTACGTTTTCTCTCAACCCACATGATCTAGTTGCATTTTCTTCAATGCACATGATTCAGTTGCGTTTTCTCTCAACCCACATGATCTAGTTGCATTTTCTTCAATGCACATGATTCAGTTGCGTTTTCTCTTAGCCCACATGATCTAGTTGCATTTTCTTCAATGCACATGATTCAGTTGCGTTTTCTCTCAACCCACATGATCTAGTGCATTTTCTTCAATGCACATGATTCAGTTGCGTTTTCTCTCAACCCACATGATCTAGTTGCATTTTCTTCAATGCACATGATTCAATTGCGTTTTCTCTCAACCCACATGATCTAGTTGCATTTTCTTCAATGCACATGATTCAGTTGCGTTTTCTCTCAACCCACATGATCTAGTTGCATTTTCTTCAATGCACATGATTCAGTTGCGTTTTTTCTCAACCCTCATGATCTAGTTGCGTTTTCTCTCAACCCACATGATCTAGTTGCATTTTCTTCAATTCACATGATTCAGTTGCGTTTTCTCTCAACCCACATGATCTAGTTGCATTTTCTTCAATTCACATGATTCAGTTGCGTTTTCTCTCAACCCACATGATCTAGTTGCATTTTCTTCAATTCACATGATTCAGTTGCGTTTTCTCTCAACCCACATGATCTAGTTGCATTTTCTTCAATTCACATGATTCAGTTGCGTTTTCTCTCAACCCACATGATCTAGTTGCATTTTCTTCAATGCACATGATTCAGTTGCGTTTTCTCTCAACCCACATGATCTAGTTGCATTTTCTTCAATGCACATGATTCAGTTGCGTTTTCTCTTAGCCCACATGATCTAGTTGCATTTTCTTCAATGCACATGATTCAGTTGCGTTTTCTCTCAACCCACATGATCTAGTTGCATTTTCTTCAATGCACATGATTCAGTTGCGTTTTCTCTCAACCCACATGATCTAGTTGCATTTTCTTCAATGCACATGATTCAATTGCGTTTTCTCTCAACCCACATGATCTAGTTGCATTTTCTTCAATGCACATGATTCAGTTGCGTTTTCTCTCAACCCACATGATCTAGTTGCATTTTCTTCAATGCACATGATTCAGTTGCGTTTTTTCTCAACCCTCATGATCTAGTTGCGTTTTCTCTCAACCCACATGATCCAGTTGCATTTTCTTCAACACACACGATCCAGTTGCGCATGATTCAGTTGCATTTTCCTCAACGCACATCATCCTGTTGAGTTTACTTGAACGCACATGATCCAGATGCGTTTTTTTCAAGACATGATCCCGTTTGCGTTTATGTGTCTAACAATTTGCATTATCAGTTCTGTACTTTGCTTCTATCACAAGTGTAGAAAAACTTTAAAACGTAATCAAAAGCAAATGACAAAGTTCTTTTCGTAAATAAATGCTTCAAATGCTTTCTATAAAATATTTTATGGCTTCGACGAATAAAATTTGCAAAGCTTGGGTTGTTTTACCTCTGAGCGGCACTTTTTTGCACACCATGGGCTAAATAACCAGGTCACAAGGACCCCGAAGGCTCAGAAAAGGTTGCAGGAGGGACCTACTGGGTTGGGTTGTTTTACCTCTGAGCGGCACTTTTTTGCACACCATGGGCTAAATGGCCAGGTCACAAGTACCCCGAAGGCTCAGAGAAGTTTGGGGGAGGGGACCCACCGGAACAGCTTTTGGGATACAGATGGTAGCCTCCCGTCAAGGCCATCCAGCGTGTTCTTTAACGTGCGCAGGGTATAGCTCTCTCGCACACGGAGCCACGGCTTAACGTCCATCCGACGGACGGCGGCCTTTCCAAGCCCATCGGTGTCCCCTACTGACCGTGAGCAGGGTGGGGAATTTTGTGGAGATAAGTCTCAAAACTGACCCAGCTGGGACTCGAACCTGGGAACTATAGATTACGAGCTTGGCGCGCTACCGACTGAGCCACCCCCGCCCTAATTTGCAAAGCATAGAGTTCGAAGTTTTTAATTATAATTTCGAATACCAAAAATGCGGAGTGATTCTACTGTCATCCCATTACTTTCTGACAGTCTCGGTAAAGCTTATCGTGGAATGGGGTTGTCTCTTCCTTGTAGGTAGAAGTTTATCCTTTTCGCTCAGCAGTCTTTTCACTGATGTTTCCACCTCGTCATCACTTTGGAACCTGTGGCCTCCAAGATGCTTCTTTTAGCACAGGAAAAAGATGGGCTAGGTGCAGGATGCTCCAATACCTCCCACTTGAAATTGTTGTCGTGGGTCTTCCGCCTCCAAATTCATCAGAACATTTCTCTTCACTCTACTGACTCGAAGCATCTTCGCCATGAACGTTCGTGAGCTGGAGACGAATTTTTGTCGGCGACATATTTCTTTTATTCAAAAACTGAATTGTAGCACGGGTTTGTTTGAATTGTTTTACCTCTGAGCGGCACTTTTTTGCACACCATGGGCTAAATGGCCAGGTCACAAGGACCCCGAAGGCTCAGAGAAGGTTGGGGGAGGGGACCCACTGGAACAGTTGTTAGGAGACAGATGGTAGCCTCCCGTCAAGGCCATCCAGCGTGTTCTTTAACGTGCACAGGGTATGGCTCTCCAACACACGGGGCCACGGCTTAACGTCCCATCCGACGGACGGCGGCCTTATCCAAGACCATCGGTGTCCCCTACTGACCGTGGGCAGGGCGGGGAATTTTGCGGAGATAAATCTCAACGCTGACCCAGCTGGGACTCGAACTTGGGAACTACAGATTACGAGCCTGGCGCGCTACCGACTGAGTCACCCCCGCCCCGAATTGTAGCACGAACTTCGCTCTTGTATCAATGTTCCAGTTGAGTTGCCATGTTCAACTGACTCGTACACACCATAAGCAGCAAATGGAGAGCGAATTAACATGCAGTCTTAAACAGTGATGAATAAATCCTTCTGACATAGCCACAATAAGTGTAGGTCCTTAGTTGTGAGATTATATACCTTGTAAACTTACTTTCTGACTATCTCTCATCAGTAGATTAGTTAAATTCGGAAATAAATGACAATGCTGATGGGATGGGTTGTTTTTCGTCTGAGCGGACTTTTTTGCACACCATGAACTAAATGGCCAGGTCACATGGACCCCGAAGGCTCAGAGAAGGTTGGGGGAGGGGACCCACTGGAACAGCTGTTGGGAGACAGATGGTAGCCTGCCGTCAAGGCCATCCAGCGTGTTCTTTAACGTGCACAGGGTATGGCTCTCCCGCACACGGGGGCCACGACTTAACGTCCCATGCGACGGACGGCGGCCTTTCCAAACCCATCGGTGTCCCCTACTGACCGTGGGCAGGGCGGGGAATTTTGCAGAGATAAATCTCAACACTGACCTAACTGAGACTCGAACCTGGGAACTACAGATTACGAGCCTCGCGCGCTACCGACTGAGCCACCCCCTCCCCCAACAATGCTGATGATTTCAAAAGCTCCAAATTAGAGAATTTGTACATTTTAAACTACGCTTTGATTCACTGATTCTGAGAAAGCGTGATATTGACTAAGCTAAACATCAAACTCTTAAGATAAGGTAACCTAGACTTTTAAGATGTTCAAAACTTGTTGAAAAAATGAATCTTTTCTTTCTTACAGGCTGGTTAATTCTTTCATCTACTTCGGACTTTCGTATAACACGAACGATTTGACCGGTGACATGTATCTGAGCTTCTTCGCATCTGGAGCGGTGGAGTTCCCGGCATACATCGTCACCATTTACGTCATCAAGAGAATGGGAAGGAGGATTCCTCTCACGACAGCCATGATCATCGGAGGAGTGGCATGCGCCATCACCATCCCCATCCCTGAGAGTATGTAGCTACTTGCCAAATCATCCTTTCAGCAATTATCGAAGAGGTTCTAGACTCTGCTCAGTAGTTATTCTATGGTTCAAGCTTAGATTCAGTTGCTGAAATAATTTGGGCCCCGGTTTAGTAATTTGGGACTCTGGCCTAAAAATTTGAGCTTAAATTATTATTATTATTATTTTGTGATATTTTAGTAAAAATAAAAATGAATTGTATTATTGTAGAAATGAGCTGTGTTAATGACTCATGGGGCCAATTTTTGCGAAAGCGTCAGCTGATCATCTGCCTAAAATGATTTTGATTTCTTAAATTCAATAAGTTGCTGATTATTCTAAATCATTCGTTTCTGTAAGTGGAATCTATAACAAGAAACTTCAAAAAACAGCAACTCACCTAGTTCCTTTTCCTTAATACCCCTACACAAAGGGGCGGGGGTGGCTCAGTCGGTAGCGCGCCAGACTCGTAATCTGTAGTTCCCAGGTCCGAGTCCCAGCTGGGTCAGCGTTGAGATTTATCTCCGCAAAATTTCCCGCCCTTCCTACGGTCAGTAGGGGACACCGATGGGCTTGGAAAGGCAGCCGTCCGTCGGATGGGACGTTAAGCCGTGGCCCCGTGTGCGGGAGAGCCATACCCTGTGCACGTTAAAGAACACGCTAGATGGCCTTGACGGGAGGCTACCATCTGTCTCCCAACAGCTGTTCCAGTGGGTCCCCTCCCCCAACCTTCTCTGAGCCTTCGGGGTATATGTGACCTGGCCATTTAGCCCATGGTGTGCAAAAAAGTGCCGCTCAGAGGTAAAACAACCCAACCCTGGCCATTTAGCCCATGGTGTGCCAAAAAGTGCCACTCAGAGGTAAAACAACCCAACCCCTACACAAATGTTTGGATATAACGAGGTGTGACATCGTCTGATTAAGGTAAACAATCAACAAGTGTTACTTAAGATAATTTTAATACTATAGGAAAACGTGTTTAATTTTGTTTTGCAAATACGAGGTGTTTCTTTAATAAAGGTTAGTTTATTTATTTCGGACTTCATGATATTGACTTAGGAATTGCTTTGGTAACAACGTACGGTCTTATGAAATTTTTCTAATTCTATTTATCGAAAAGAATTTAATCTTATTTATTAAAAAACAAACTGAAAACAATAGTATTTTAAACAGTTTTGTGTAAAAAAAAATGATGTACGGGATTTGAACCCACGTCTCTCGAGATTTATGCCAGAGTATTCTAAATGGGGCGGTGGTGGCTCAGTCGGTAGCGCGCCAGGCTCGTAATCTGCAGTTCCCAGGTTCGAGTCCCAGCTGGGTCAGGATTGAGATTTATCTCCGCAAAATTCCCCGCCCTGCCCACGGTCAGTAGGGGATACCGATGGGCTTGGAAAGGCCGCCGTCCGTCGGATGGGACGTTAAGTCGTGGCCCCGTGTGCGGGAGAACCATACCCCGTGCACGTTAAAGAACACGCTGGATGGCCTTGACGGGAGGCTAAAATCTGTCTCCCAACAGCTGTTCCAGTGGGTCCCCTCCCCCAAGCTTCTCTGAGCCTTAGGGGTCCTTGTGACCTGGCCATTTAGCCCATGGTGTGCAAAAAAGTGCCGCTCAGAGGTAACACAACACAGAGTATTCTAAGCACTAAATTAACAGCAGCTTCGTCATTTACCTACTAATGTGACCTATATAAATCATCCATCGTTTTTTCCACAAAACTATTTTTTGATTTATTGAATTCTATGTCAAACAGGCAACTCTATTCACTATTTATTGATTATTTCAATAATCTCTTACTCTCTTGTAAACAAATCTGAACCATTTTCAATTTCAGGCCTCCTATGGCTCAAGGTGACCATTGCTCTGCTGGGTAAATTCTGCATTACGGCTACCTTCGCCACAGTCTACATCTATTCCGCCGAAATCTTCCCAACGGTTGTGCGAAATGCAGGCGTTGGGTCTGCGGCCACCATTGGTCGCATCGGTTCGGTAGTGGCACCATTCGTGCGAGAACTGGTAAGTAGCACACAAAACTAAACCTCTTATAAAAAAAAAATAAATAAATACCCCCTCAAGCAGCTGCTTGCCACAGAGGTCTGACAGGAGCCTGTCACTTTATATGCCAGAGTAGAAGGTCTGAGAGGATGGCAGGACCTCAGCAGAAGAACGACACATACATCCATGCCTTACCCGGGGCTCGAACCCAGGTCCCTTAGATCAGTAGCCAAGGCCGAGTGGTTAGCGCGCTTGGTTACTGATCTACGGGACCTGGGTTCGAGCCCCGGGTAAGGCATGGCTGTTTGTGTCGTTTTTCTGCTGAGGTCCTGCCATCCTCTCAGACCTTCTACTGTGGCATATAAACTGACAGGCTCCTGTCAGACCTCTGTGGCAAGCAGCTGCTTGAGGGGGTATTTATTTACCTCTTATAGCACACGAAAAAGGTTTTTTAGTGGCTTTACACTTTCCAGAAACTAATCGTTTTATTCTATCCTTACACGAGATTCATTTGATTTATTATTTTTATGACTGTTTATTTCAGGAGACTGCCACTCACCCGTCTGTGCCTCAGGCTATTTACTCAGCACTCTCCATTTCTAGTGGAGCTTTGATACTCTTCCTGCCAGAGACGAATAACACAAAATTCCCTGACACTTTAGAAGAAGCGGAAAGTTTTGGAAAGTAAGCTCCTTTTGAAGAATTTCGACAGTTAAATTTAACTTTCCTGTCCAGCAAATGAACTGAAATATCTTTCAACAAAAACTTTATATCAGTATTATAATGAACAATGTTTAATTAAACGTGTATGAATTAACAAGATTTTAAGTTGGGTTGTTTTTGCCTCTGAGAGTTATTTTTTTGCACACTAGGCAGCTGTCAGGAGGCAGATGGTAACCTCCTGTCAAAGCCCTCAGCATGTTCTTTAACGTGCAGAGAGTATGGTTCTCTCTCACACACGGACCACGGCTTAACGTACCATTCGAAGGACGACGACCTTTCCAAGCCCATCGGTGTCCCCTACTGACTGAAGGCAGTGTGGTAATTATACACATACCAGTGTATGTGTATAATAACTGGTATTTATAAACTGGTATTTACACGCATACCAGTGTATAAATACCAGTTTATATACATATTATTATACACATACCAGTTTCTTATACACATACCAAGTGTATGTGTATAAGAAAATATATACATATGCACAAGCGTTGGGTTGTTTTACCTCTGAATGGCACTTTTTTTGCACAAAATGGACTAAATGGCTAGGTCACAAGACCCCCGAAGGCTCATAGAAGGTTGGGGGAGGGGACCCACTGGAACAGCTGTTGGAAAACAGATGGTAGCCCCCGTCAAGGCCATCCAGCGTGTTCTTTAACGTGCACAGGGCTCTCCCGCACACGGGGCCACGACTTAACGTCCCATCCGACGGACGGCGGCCTTTACAAGCCCATCGGTATCCCCTACTGACCGTGGGCAGGGCGCGGAGATAAATCTCAATGCTGGCCCAGCTGGGATCTGGGAACTGCAGATTACGAGCCTGTCGCGCTACCGACTGAGCCACCCCCCGCCCCTATGTACAAGCGTCATCAGAGATTTTTTCCTTAGAATTTTCCAGTTGTTAAAATTTTCCAATTCAAGGACTGGTTATATCCCCACTTACAGACTCAAAATGCATATAAAAAAAAAGTGTTCAGTGCTGGTAATTAATTTATTAATACGGATAATCACATGATTTTTTCTTTCTATCTCAATCAGGAAAACGAAGAGAGACTACGGTCTGCATCACGTGCAAGGGAAAGAAGAAGACACAAGAAAGAAAAAGGACGATAGTATATGAAAGAGAATTAAAAGATTCCATAACTATTTTAATTGTTATTTGCAAAACATCGAATATATAAGTTTGGGGCCAAGTAAAAACGTAATTTATATAACATTAAAATATTTTTTTTAATTAATTTTTGTCTCTGTACTTGACATTCAGATTTATTAAGAACTACTCTTCTTCAAATCAATTGGCTTGAAATTTGGTAACCAAATTTGAATGTGGTGAATTGGTTTTACTGCAGGTTGGGTTGTTTTACCTCTGAGCGGCACTTTTCTGCACACCATGGGCTAAATGGCCAGATCACATGGAACCCAAAAGCTCAGAGAAGGTTGGGGTAGGGAACCCACTGGAACAGCTGTTGGGAGACAGATGGTAGACTCCCGTCAAGGCTATCCAGCGTGTTCTCTAATGTGCACAAGATATGGCTCTCCCATACACAGAGCCACGGCTTAACGTCCCATCCGACGGACGGTGGCCTTTCCAAGCCCATCGGTGTCCCCTACTGACCGTGGGCAGGGCGGAGAAATTTGTGGAGATAAGTCTCAACGCTGACCCAGCTGGGACTCGAACCTGGGAACTGCAGATTACGAGCCTGGCGCGCTACCGACTGAGCCACCTCCGCCCCTTCCAGAGTGTTGCTCACAAGACGATGCCATTGTGTGAAAGCTGGAACCCGGTCTTATTGAAACAAATCCCATATTTGTTGACTTTGCAGAAGCATTTCCATCATCATACCTGATATGCTTCAAAGAGAATGGATTATGATTATTCATTAAAAGATTATCCGTACAGTAAATGACGCTCGTGTGGAAGTTGTTTAGGGAAAAACTTCTCCATTTTTTGTGACATTTTAACACTAATTAAAATAAAGATATGTTCGTTTTTTCATGAGTTATTACTGCTTCATCTTGTAACATTATTTTCTGCCCACCTTGTATTTATACTGTGTACATAAGAATACTTAAGTGCTCATGCACTTTTATTGACGTTTTTACATATGAGCTTTGAAAGTTATGTGCAGGCACGTTCTCAGGATTTACCTCCAAGGGGGAGTCAGAACATAAGAGTTCGGTTGTTTTAGCTCTGAGAAGCACTTTTTTTGTACACAATGGGCTAAATGGTCAGGTCACAAGGACCCCGAAGGCTCAGAGACGGTTGGGGGAGGGTATCCACTTTACAGCTGTTGGGACACAGATGATAGCCTCCGTCAAGGTCATCCAGTATGTTCTTTAACGTGCACAGGGTATGGCTCTCCCGCACACAGGACCACGGCTTAACGACCCATCCGACGGACGGCGGCCTTCTCAAGTCCAACGGTGTCCCCTACTGACCGTGGGCAGGGAGGGGAATTTTGGGGAGATAAATCTCAACGCTGACTGAGCTGGGACTCGAAACTGGGAGCTGCAGATTGCGAGCCTGGTGCGCTACCGACTGAGCCACCCTCGCCCCCAACATAAGAGTTGAGTAGGGTTTCTCAGTTACCAATATACTCCACTGAATAGGAAAGGTTAAAATGATATTCTAAATGGAATAAATTCTTACAGTTATTTATTTTAGAAAACTATTTTTAGTGTTGGCCAACAAGTTTTTAATAAACAGGGACTCAAAACTAACTGATTCTAAAACGAGAATCTTTACCTCTTTGTGTGCGCTAATTTACAACGTACTTGTATTTTCCAGCCAAAGCGAAAAAAACTTGTGGTAGAAAAATATATCAACTACAGTACACAACAAGATAAAAATCGGTGACATTAATATGGTAGCAAAATTTCAAACTGGACAGCTCCAAGTGATGTGGTTGTAACATAGATTTAAATTACTGATTCCAAAGGGGAGTGGGGCGGGGAGTGGGGCTTCTCGGTAGCGCGCCAGGCTCGTAATCTGTAGTTCACAGGTTCGAGTCCCAGCTGAGTCAGCGTTGAGATTTATCTCCGCAAAATTCCCCGCCCTGCCCACGGTCAGTAGGGGACACCGATGGGCTTGGAAAGGCCGCCGTCCGTCGGATGGGACGTTAAGCCGTGGCCCCGTGTGCGGGAGAGCCATACCCTGTGCACGTTAAAGAACACGCTGGATGGCCTTGACGGGAGGCTACCATCTGTCTCCCAACAGCTGTTCCAGTGGGTCCATGTGACCTGGCCATTTAGCCCATGGTGTGCAAAAAAGTGCCGCTCAGAGGTAAAACAACCCAACCCAAAGGGGAGCGTTTTAGAAATTTTTAGGGGCGTTTTCTTGAGTGTTTTTGTAAAAATAGATTAAACAGGATATCGAATACATTAGACTAACATAGTTTTGCATATGTTTTATTACGACACAAAAATATTTGCAATTCGTAGGAAGTAATATCATAAATAATTTTTCATAATCGGACTCATAAATTTGTATAGAAGGTACACATTTCTTCAGCCAGTTTTATATAGGAAAATATATTTTGATGTCCACGGAGGGAAATAGAAAATAATACTTGGTAAAAGAGTTCAGCCCCAAAAGGTTGGGAACAGCTGATATAAATGATATGTTCATCAAGCAACCAGATCTTTTGCCCTTGAACTTCCCCTATATTTATGTTATAATTCACACGGCTTTCAGTTTCCTATGTTGATAACATCAAATTTGAGTAGTCCGAAATAGCCTGAAAGAGACAAATGCGATTAAAAAAATATCCAAAGTTCAAAAGAAACAACACCATTTTAACGCACATATAATATTATAATAAATAAAAAAATAAATACCCACTCAAGCAGCTGCTTGCCACAGAGGTCTGACAGGAGTCTGTCAGTTTATATGCCATAGTAGAAGGTCTGTGAGGATGGCAGGACCTCAGCAGAAAAACGATACATACATCCATGCCTTACCCGGGGCTCGAACCCAGGTCCCGTAGATCAGTAGCCAAGTGCGCTAACCACTCGGCCACGGGTAAAAACCAATTATTCAGGAGTAGGTTGGGTTGTTTTACCTCTGAGCGGCACTTTTTTGCACACCACGGGCTAAATGGCCAGGTCACATGGACCCCGAAGGCTCAGAGAAGGTTTGGGGAGGGGACCCACTGGAACAGCTGTTGGGAGACAGACGGTAGCCTCCCGTCAAGGCCATCCAGCGTGTTCTTTAACGTGCACAGGGTATGTCTCTCCCACACACGGGGCCACGGCTTAACGTCCCATCCGACGGACGGCGACCTTTCCAAGCCCATTGGTGTCCCCTACTGACCGTGGACAGGGCGGGGAAATTTTGCGGAGATAAATCTCAACGCTGACAAAGCTGGGACTCGAACAGAAAGAATACGATGACTTGGAAAGATACATTTACAACAAGAATAAAGGATTCTCTGTCTCTCTTATCAAACAAATAATGGAATTCATTTCAGATTCTCCGAAACGAAATTCAAATGATTGTTTTGATGTTTTTTTTTTGTATGGAAAACATTTGGTTTTGTTGTTTAACTCTTCAATTTTGATCCTATATCCCAAAACAAAAAGCTCATAATGTGTAGTTCCCAGGTTCGAGTCCCAACTGGGTCAGCGTTGAGATTTATCTCCGAAAAATTCCCCGCCCTGTCCACGGTCAGTAGGGGACACCGATGGTTTTGGAAAGGCCGCCGTCCGTTGGATGGGAAGTTAAGTCGTGGCCCCGTGTGCGGAAGAGCCATACCCTGTGCACGTAAAGAACACGCTGGATGACCTTGACGGGAGGCTATCATCTGTCTCCCTAAAGCTGTTCCAGTGGGTCCCCTCCCCCAATCTTCTCTGAGCCTTCGGGGTACAGTCACTCAAAAAAGTATCCGAACGCCATAGTTAATTAAAAAATTCAGAAAAAATATCTGGCAACGATTTTTTCAGAAATTAGTGATCTGGCATCCTTCGTGTACTGTACACGAAGGATGCCAGATCACTAATTTCTGAAAAAATCGTTGCCAGATATTTTTTCTAAATTTTGTAATCGACCATAGCGTTCGGATACTTTTTTGAGCGACTGTACTTGTGACCTGGCCATTTAATCCTTGGTGTGCAAAAAAGTGCCTCTCAGAGGCAAAACAACCCAAACCAACCGAAAACAAGTTTCAGCCTATTTTATTTCAATGTAAAATATCTTGTACAATCGCTCAAAAAAGTATCCGAACACTATGGTTGACTACTGAACAACCATTCGTGTCACGTGACACGAAGGTTGCCAGATCACTAATTTCTAAAAAAATCGTTGCTAAATATTTTTTCTGAATTCAGTAGTCACCCATAGTGTTCGGATACTTTTTTGAGCGACTGCATCTATAGTTAAACACTCAATGAAGATTAAGCGTAAAGGCATATAGATGACAATTTTAAAATTACACACGAGACATAATCAAAAATGTATCAAATATTTTAATACTAACTTGTCCATCTTTTTCGCTTCTTCAATTGTGTCTGGGATGTGTCGATTGCGGGTTTCTGGTAAAACAAGAACTAAAAGACCACAGCACGTAGACAAAACACCAAACAGAACTGATGGCAATGTCTCATACCCAGGGATAACCTGAATGAAATTTTTTTTAATTTTAATACATTAAAAATTGTATAATTAGCATACTAGATGACATTATGAGATATTCCATTTTTTAAAATTACCGAAAAAAAAGAAATAATGCAAGGTATTTAGGAGCTGGTTCTGTGCGGTTCATTTGAGCCAAAATTTAAAATTTGGACAGTTAGCAGAAGAAATTGAAAATGTAGTTTTGAAAACTTTTGTTCAAATATGATGAAAAAATATTGTTATTTAAATGCAGAGAAAGCAACCGAAATTAAAGATAAATAGTGGTAGATTTTGATGTGGTTCCCAACGATGGCATTTTAGAAATTTTAGGGATGGGGGGGGGGCGTTGAGGGCTCGGTAGAAATAGAATATCGAGTAGCTTCTAAATTAACATACAGTTGCTCAAAAAATATCCGAACACTATGGCTGATTACAGAATTCAGGAAAAATATCTGGCAACGTTTTTTTTAGAAATTAGTGATCTGGCAACCTTCGTGTCACGTGACGCGAAGGTTGCCAGATCACTAATTGTATCGTGTGAGCTCACAAAGACCTGGATCGTGTGGGCTTACTCACAGAAATATTGAGCGTGTGCAGTTACCGTTCACAGCAAACTAGAGCGTGTGCAGTAACTGCACACGCTCCAGTTTGCTGTGAACGGTAACTGGAGCGTGTACAGCACCTGTACACGCTCCAGATATTTTTCCTGAATTCTGTAATCACGTGACACGAAGGTTGCCAGATCACTAATTTCTAAAAAAAAACGTTGCCAGATATTTTTTTAAATTCTATAATCAGCCATAATGTTCGGATATTGTTTTGAGCGACTGTACTTAGTCATGTTTTATTTCGACAGAAAAACCTTTAGGAATTCATCGATACAATATCAAAACACTCGTAAATTTTTATGCACAGTAATTATTATTTCAGCTAGTTTTATATATAGAAAACATATTTCTTTAGAAAGAGTAAAGAGGCGCTGGTCTCAAGAAAGTTAAAAATCATTGATTTAAATCCATATGCTTTTTGCAGTTCAAGCACAAAATAGTCTTATTACCGTTATATGATTTAATAAATCAATTATTCACGAAAAAAATTGGAATATTGTTTCCGTATTTTTCGTACATAATATTAATATAAAGTCTAAAATGCATGGCGGGGTGGGTTGTTTTACCTCTGAGCGGCACTTTTTTTGCACACCATGGGCTAAATGGCCAGGTCACATGGACCCCGAAGGCTCAGAGAAGGTTGGGGGAGGGGATCCACTGGAACAGCTGTTGGGAGACAGATGGTAGCCTCCCGTCAAGGCCATCCAGCGTGTTCTATAACGTGCACAGGGTATGTCTCTCCCGCACACGGGGCCACGGCTTAACGTCCCATCCGACGGACGGCGGCCTTTCCAAGCCCATCGGTGTCCCCTACTGACAGTGGGCAGGGCGGAGAATTTTGCGGAGATAAATCTCAAACGCTGACCCAGCTGGGACTCGAACCTGGGAACTACACATTACGAGCCTGGCGCGCTACCGACTGAGCCACCCCCGCCCCCAAAATGCATGGCGGAATACAAGAAATGTTGCAGAGGCAACACATAGAAATACATCCTTGTTCTTAAGCTCTTGTCAAAAGATCAGATGGCCCAAAATATTAATAATATAAAGAACAACAATCCTACATAGATTTAACTAATACAATTAACTACTCACCATATAAGATGCAAATGAGGCTGCCATTGCTGCAAATCTAGAGAAACCAGAACAGAATCCAATGCCTAAGGTTCGGATCACTGTGGGAAAGATTTCCGCTGATAAAATGTAAGTGTCGGTAATTGCTGATTTGATGAAGCTCTTCGCAATCATGATCAGCGCCAGACTCACCGAGGAATTGTCTAGAAGGCAAAAAAACGGAAAACAGCAATAAAATGTTGTCTCGATATTGTCTATATCACAGTTACTCAATTATATTCGTGTAAATTATGATGATTCTTTTTCTTAGTGGGGCGGGGGTGGCTCAGTCGGTAGCGCGCAAGGCTCGTAAACTGCAGTTCCCAGGTTGGAGTCCCAGCTGGGTCAGCGTTGAGATTTATCTGCGCAAAATTCCCCGCCCTGCCCACAGTCAGTAGGGGATACCGATGGGCTTGGAAAGGCCGCCGCCCGTCGGATGGGACGTTAAGCCGTGGTCCCGTGTGCGGGAGAGCCATACCCTGTGCACGTTAAAGAACACGCTGGATGGCCTTGACGGGAGGCTACCATCTGTCTCCCAAGAGCTGTTCCAGTGGGTTCCCTCCCCCAACCTTCTCTGAGCCATCGGGGTCCATGTGACCTGGCCATTTAGCCCATGGTGTGCAAAAAAGTGCCGCTCAGAGGTAAAACAACCCAACAACATTTTCTTAGTAAAATATATTGATTGAGGTCAGGTCTGAAAATACATTTTAGCTGAAGACTCGCATAAAAAACTGATATCGAACTGCGGGCCGTCAAAAATTATATTATGAATACAAAAAAAAAGTGAAACATAAAAAACACAGTTTTATTAAAATTAATTATTTTAAAGAGAATTCGCACGCCGAAGTTCGAGTTATTGTCCTGTTTCTCTTTTACAAATTTATTTGTCATCACTGGCTGGCAGGCCGAGTGCCGTAGTTTGCCAAGGTTGGATTGTTTTCCCTCTGAGCTGCACTTTTTTGCACACCATGGGCTAAATGGCCAGGTCACATGGACCCCGAAGGCTCAGAGAATGTTGGGGGAGTGGACCCACTGGAACAGCTGTTGGGAGACAGATGGTAGCCTCCCGTCAAGGCCATCCAGTGTGTTCTTTAACATGCACAGGGTATGGCTCTCCCGCACACGGGGCCATGGCTTAACGTCCCTTCCGACGGACTGCGGTCTTTCCAAGCCCATCGGTGTCCCCTATTGACCGTGGGTAGGGCGGGGAATTCTTTGCGGAGATAAATCTCAACGCTGACCCAGCTGGGACTCGAACCTGGGAACTACAGATTACGAGCCTGGCGCGCTACCGACTGAGCCACCCCCGCCCCGACCGAAGAAGGATTAAAGAATGAAGGAAACATCTTGACTAATAACAAAAATATGCATTTCAAGAAATTAATTTGAGTTTCACCATAAGTGGGACTGAAACCAACGTTTTAAAACATATACCAGGTGTTCTAACCACTAAACTATCAACGGACTTTGCTTTTAGCGAGTTCAGATTATAAATCTTCCAGATCTTTTTTCGCTGATGGCGCCAGTTTCACTCGAGAGAGAAAAACTTGGGAAGATTTATAGTCTCAATTTGTTGAAAGATAACTAGCCGTTGATAGTTCAGCGGTTGGGTTGGGTTGTTTTACCTCTGAACGGCACTTTTTTGCACACCATGGGCTAAATGGCCAGGTCACAATGGTTGGGTTGTTTTACCTCTGAGTGGCACTTTTTTGCACACCATGGGCTAAATGGCCAGGTCACAATGGTTGGGTTGTTTTACCTCTGAGTGGCACTTTTTTGCACACCATGGGCTAAATGGCCAGGTCACAAGGACCCTGAAGGCTCAGAGAATGTTGGGGGAGTGGACTCACTGAAACAGCTGTTGGAAGACAGATGGTAGTCTCCCGTCAAGGCCATCCAGCGTGTTCTTTAATGTGCATATTGTATGGCTCTCCCCTATACGGGGACACGGCTTAACGTCCCATCTGACGGACGGTGGCCTTACCAAGTCCATCGGTGTCCCCTATTGACCGTGGGTAGGGCGGGGTAATTCAGTGGTTAGAACTCGTGCTATGCATTTCGGAAACGTAAGTTCGACCCAATCACGGAGAAAATCAATTTTGTCAGCAAAAATATTTCTTGTATTCTATGTTAATAGGTAATTCTGTGCCCCTACTACTTCTCTATATTACATTTATGTCTATACAGACAAACTTTCCTTTTTACATGTAAAGATGAAAGTTTGCTTGCATGTATATGTTAATCTGCTTATGCATTCGGACCCCAGAAAAGCTAGAGGCATCAAAATTTGTACGAACGTTCATTTCGCATAGGGGAAGAATATAGGCTATGTACAAATGGGATGGACGCGTTTGAATTTCGCAAAATCCCCATAGACATAAAATTAGTGTTAAATATCCATATTAACTCAGCAATAGCAGTTATTCAAAATCAAGTGGGGAGTTTATATCTAGTATACAATTTAGAGAGTTTCACAGTTACTCTAAAAGAGAGGGATAAAATTTTTAACGGGCGAGGGGGAGGACGAAACGATCGTAATGAGTTTTACGTTAAATAGAAGCTTGCGACATGGATGATGGGCGGGGGTGACTCAGTCGGTAGCGCGCCAGGCTCGTAATCTGTAGTTCCCAGGTTCGAGTCCCAGCTGGGTCAACGTTGAGATTTATCTCCGCAAAACTTCCCGCCCTGCCCACGGTCAGTAGGGGACACCGATGGGCTTGGAAAGGCCGCCGTCCGTCGGATGGGACGTTAAGCCGTGGCCCCGTGTACGGGATATCCATACCCTGTGCACGTTAAAGAACACGCTGGATGGCCTTGACAGAAGGCTACCATCTGTCTCCCAACAGCTGTTCCAGTGGGTCTCCTCCCCCAATCTTCTCTGAGCCTTCGGGGTCCATGTGACCTGGCCATTTAGCCCATGGTGTGCAAAAAAGTGCCGCTCAGAGGTAAAACAACCCAACTCTGCTAGTATGTTACTCTACACATACTATATTTCATGTCTGTTTTTAAACAGATGCATTTTTAATGAGTACTGTGAATTGGTAAAATAGCTTTATGCATCTGAAAAAAAGTTTGGTCAAAAAATTGAAGAGAATGAGCAAGATTCAGTATATTAATTATTTGTTTTATGTGCCGCAACTTATTTCGCAATGAGCCGAGGGTTGGCAAGGTGGGGCGGGGGTGGCTGAGTCGGTAGCGCGCCAGGCTCGTAATCTGTAGTTCCCAGGTTCGAGTCCCAGCTGGGTCAGCGTTGAGATTTATCTCCGCAAAAATTCCCCTCCCTGCCCATGGTCAGTAGGGGACACCGATGGGCTTGGAAAGGCCGCCGTCCGTCGGATGGGACGTTAAGCCGTGGTCCGTGTGCGGGAGAGCCATACCCTGTGCACGTTAAAGAACACGCTGGATGGCTTTGACGGGAGGCTACCATCTGTCTCCCAACAGCTGTTCCAGTGGGTCCCCTCCCCCAACCTTCTTTGAGCCTTCGGGTGTCCATGTGACCTGGCCATTTAGCCCATGGTGTGCATTATCCCATGGTGTGCATTTAGCCCATGGTGTGCCGCTCGGAGGTAAAACAATCCAATCCAATTGGCAAGGTCTCGTCGAAATCGTAACTTCACCAGTATTTGTCGATTCTTGGAAGAGCGAGTTGTCTTTAATACTTTATTTACTTACTTTTTGGAACAGCGAGGGTTAAGAGCAACAAGGAGCCAGAGAACAAACTCGATATGGCCAGAGAACGTCTTCTTCCGAATCGGGTGCTTATGAAAAAAAAGATCAGCGTCCCTGGCGCTTCCACAATCGATGAGAAGAAGAAATTCAGGTAGATATTCCCGGAGAGACGGTTTGTGTTCCACGAAATTCCATAATAGATGAATAAGGTGGCTGACCTGTAGAAAGGAACAAAAAAATAAGTTTTGCTAAGAAAGCAACACTTGAGACGAAGTGACAAAAAATATTGGCAAGGGTGCAGTTGTTACCATCGGAAGCATGATACATGTTATTGGGTTGGGTCACAACCCAATCACAAATACACAAACGTACCTCAAAAGCTCAGATGAGATTGGGTTGTTGGGTTGTTTTACCTCTGAGCGGCAGTTTTTTTGCACACCATGGGCTAAATGGCCCCCGAAGGCTCAGAGAAGGTTGGGGGAGGGGACCCACTGGAACAGCTGTTGGGAGACAGATGGTAGCCTCCCGTCAAGGCCATCCAGCGAGTTCTTTAACGGGCACAGGGTATGTCTCTCCCGCACACGGTGCCACGGCTTAACGTCCCATCCGACGGACGGCGGCCTTTCCAAGCCCATCGGTGTCCCCTACTGACCGTGGGCAGGGCGGGGAATTTTGCGGAGATAAATCTCAACGCTGACACAGCTGGGACTCGAAAGTGAGAACTACAGATTACGAGTCTGACGCACTACCGACTGAGCCACCCCCGCCCCGATAAGATTGGGAGAAGGATAGTTGTTAAAAGCAGGCTCGGATCTAGAAACAAATTTAGGAGAGGATGGAGAGGGGCAAAAAACAATATCGAACCGGAAAAAAAACTAAGGAGGGGGGGATGGGATTTCCTTTGCAGTATAGAATTTCCCCCTCCCTTTTAGTGGTCTTTAAAAAAATTATTAAAAAATACATGAACTTTACTGAAGTTTAACAATTTTTTTGCCTTATTAACTTTACTAGTCCTGATTAGGAGACAGAACGAAGTCTCTCATTTAGGCCATCCAGCGTGTTCATTAACGCATATAGGGTTTTGCTCATCTATCCACATGAGCCACGGTTTAACGTCCCATCCGAAGGACAGTGGCTTTTCCAAGCCCATCGATGTCCCCTTTATGACCGAGGGTAAGATGAGGGGGGGAGGAAAAGAAATCTAGTGTGCCAGGTTCGTAATCTGCAGTTCCCAGGTTCGAGTCCCACCTGTATCAGCAGATTACGAACCTGGCACACTATAGACTGAGCCGGAAACACCCGTTGAATTCTGGTTTCTCAAGCTGCTAGCAGATTCTTCATTAGATAGTGTTAAAGAAAAGAAGAAAGGAATTGCCGGGTTAGTGTTATTAGCAAGCAGGAGCAATGCCATCCAGGTTCTCATTCAAGAAAGGGGCGGGGGTGGCTCAGTCGGTAGCGCGCCAGGCTCGTAATCTGTAGTTCCCAGGTTCGAGTCCCAGCTGGGTCAGCGTTGAGATTTATCTCCGCAAAATTCCCCGCCCTGCCCACGGTCAGTAGGGGACACCGATGGGCTTGAAAAGGCCGCCGTCCGTCGGATGGGACGTTAAGCCGTGGCCCCGTGTGCGGGAGAGCCATACCCTGTGTACGTTAAAGAACACGCTGGGTGGCCTTGACGGGAGGCTACCATCTGTCTCCCAACAGCTGTTCCAGTGGGTCCCCTCCCCCAACCTTCTCTGAGACTTCGGGGTCCATGTGACCTGGCCATTTAGCCCATGGTGTGCAAAAAAGTGCTGCTCAGAGGTAAAACAACCCAACAATCCATCCTACGGACGGCGGCATTTCCAAGTCCATCGGTGTCCCCTACTGACCGTGGACAGAGCGGGGAATTTTGCGGAGATAAATCTCAACGCTGACCCAGCTGGGATATGAAAGAAGGGAATAAGAAAATAAAATGTCTTATATTGGTGTTGTAAAAAATAATAAAAATATCAGTTCAACAAAATTATTTTTCAGTTTAGAAAAAGCCTATTAAGTTTTGTAGCAAATATCAATAAATCCTGAGTATCAATATCATCTATCAGTAAACTTTACAAATATAAATTATGATCTGTTATTGTTATTCTTTATTACTTGAACTATTTTGTATCATTATTATTGTATTGAAATCAAAATCATAAAACAGTTTTGAAATAAACTTAATATTTTGAGGGAAAGAGAAAAAAATTAACTTTCAGAAAACGAAAAATATAAAACAAACTTTTTCATTTGTTGTTAACCCTTCTACTGAAAATAAAAATTCCTCCCAACAATATTCTGTTAACCCTTTCAGGACCATAAGGTTTCTAAGAGTAAATATTAGTATGTAACTGTTTATTTTAGTTTGTTTAGACGTAAAATAAATAAAAATCATAAGAAAAATACATAACAATGTGTAGTTTTTTTTGGAATTTTATGGGAAATATTTTTCCCAATGGACTATAAAGGTAACACAAATTATAGTTAGGCTTATTATGCAATGTCTTTTATTTATTGGTTTATTAGAACAAAATGTTAACTAAAATAATACAAAATTATGAAATAAAATTACTATACAAAATGATATGCTAATTATGATATTCGGTGAAGCAATTTCTTTTGGTTGTGCAGCAAAGATGGGTTGGGTTGTTTTACCTCTGAGCGGCACTTTTTTGCACACTATGGGCTAAATGGCTAGGTCACATGGACCCCGAAGGCTCAGAGAAGGTTGGGGGAGGGGACCCACTGGAACAGCTGTTGGGAGACAGATGGTAGCCTCCCGTCAAGGACATCCAGCGTGTTCTTTAACGTACACAGGGTATGGCTCTCCCGCACACGGGGCCACGGCTTAACGTCCCATCCGACGGACGGCGGCCTTTCCAAGCCCATCGGTGTCCCCTATTGACCGTGGGCAGGGAGGGGAATTCTTTGTGGAGATAAATCTCAACGCTGACCCAGCTGGGACTAGAACCTGGGAACTACAGATTACGAGCCTGGCGCGCTACCGACTGAGCCACCCCCGCCCCCAGCAAAGATGGACATTGCACAGATGCAACATTATTGCAAAGATGGACATGGACTAAACGTTCTCGTTTACGTAATTGCGTTCGGCATACGTTCTATTTTGACATTCTGCATAAAAAATGCAGATAAGGTTATAATTAAATACGACAATCACCAATTTTAAAATGGGGAAAAATGTTTCCCTTAGTCGTGAAAGGGTTAATCTCCTTTAATGTTCAGTAGTATAAATAATTTATTTATAACAGTATGAACGAATGGAAAGGAAACATTACCATATGAAGAGGAGAATTAAAGTTTTCTTTCTGAAGTTCGAAGTCCGGAATAAGTCCAGCCAAGTCTTTTGATCTTTCTTCCCTTGGACGTCCTTGAAGGAAAATGATTTCTCAATACACGAAGTGTGGCAAAAATATTTTACATGATAGATAAAAATTAGGACTTTAATACTCATTGGAGTCATAATTCCAGCACTCCATTCTGTTTTTCATAGACAAAATATTCATTTACTACGTTAAAAAACCTACGTGTCACGTGACACGAAGGTTGCTAGATCACTAATTTCTAAAAAAAATCGTTGCCAGATATTTTTTCTGAATTCTGTAATCAACCATAGTGTTAGGATGTTTTTAATATATATAATGCGTATTAATATATATAATGCAATGAATATGGAGCGTGTGCAGTTACCGTTCACAGCAAACTGGAGCGGTTCCGGTTAATGTTCACAGCACATTGGATCGTGTGAGCTCACAAAGACCTGGATCGTGTGGGCTCACTCACGGAAATATTGAGCGTGTACAGTTACCGTTCACAGCAAACTGGAGCGGTTGCGGTTAATGCTCACAGCACATTGGATCGTGTGAGCTCACAAAGACCTGGATCGTGTGGGCTCACTCACGGAAATATCGAGCGTGTGCAGTTACCGTTCACAGCAAACTGGAGCGTGTGCAGTAACTGCACACGCTCCAGTTTGCCGTGAACGGTAACTGGAGCGTGTATAGTTGCTGTACACGCTCCAGATATTTTTCCTGAATTCTGTAATCACGTGACACGAAGGTTGCCAGATTATTAATTTCTAAAAAAATCGTTGCCAGATATTTTTTCTAAATTCTGTAATCGACCATAGTGTTCGGATATTTTTTTGAGCGACTGTACAATTTCTATAAACAGTAAAACCGACCTTCCTTCTGAACATTATTACCCAGTCGTTATTAAACCGTAGCTAGGCAGAACGGGAAAGAACTGGGTTAAATTGTTTTACATCTGAGCGGGAGAAAGAATAGGTAGTAAAGTAATACTAAATTTTCACGGATGGTAAGCAATATAAAAAAATTGGATTGGATTGTTTTACCTCTGAGCGGCACTTTTTTGCACACCATGGGCTAAATGGCCACAAGGACCCCGAAGGCTCAGAGAAGTTTGGGGGAGGGGACCCACTGGAACAACTGTTGGGAGACAGATGGTAGCCTCCCGTCAAGGCCATCCAGCGTGTTCTTTAACGTGCACACGGTATGGCTCACCCGCACACGGGGCCACGGCTTAAGGTCCCATCCGACGGACGGCGGCCTTTTCAAGCCCATCGGTGTCCCCCACTGACCGTGGGCAGGGTGGGGAATTTTGCGGAGATAAACCTCAACGCTGACCCAGCTGGGACTCGAACCTGGGAACTACAGATTACGATCCTGGCGCGCTACCGACTGAGCCACCCCTCCCCCAATATAAAAAAAAAGTAATTTCCTGCAAAGTATTACGAAAACGCTTTACAAACCTTTAGAAGTGTTTCTGTCAATTGAGTCATAGTTTCTTTGATGTCGTCGATGTGTATTTTGTTTGTCTTCGTTACGAACTCCATTTGTTTGGTGGCTCTGTCCACATGTCCATGGGTCAACAACCAACGAGGAGATTCAGGAATAAACCTAAGTCGAAAAACAACTTAATTAATATGTTCCTCAATAATATATTTTGATGGTCAGATCTTGTATAGCATTTTGAAATCTTATTAGTGAAATCTCGTAAGTATATCTGGATTATTCCGTTTACAATATATATAAAATAACATTTCCTGTGGATCGAGTTCTCCTATAGAGCACCGGAAATAACTTCAAACGGGATATATCAATCCATTTTAAAATACAGATATATGGATTTTCAACTAATGTCAGTTATCTCCCATGCAGTGCCTATAATCAATATTTGATCAGATGAATAAGGCGTGTCAGAAATTTTCTAGGAAGATGGAACATGCATATTTTGCTTCCTTTGAAAGAAGGAGCAACACCTCCATTTTATGCGTTGGGTTATTTTCCTTTGAGCGGCACTTTTTTGCACACCATGGGCTAAATGGCCAGGTCAAACGGACCCCGAAGGCTCAGAGAAGGTTGGGGGAGGGGACCCACTGGAACAGCTGTTGGGAGACAGATGGTAGCCTACCGTCAAGGCCATCCAGCGTGTTCTTTAATGGGCACAGGGTATGGCTCTCCCGTACATGGGGCCACGGCTTAACGTCCCATCCGACGGACGGCGGTTTTTCCAAGCCCATCGATGTGGTGACCGTGGGCAGGGCGGGGAATTTTGCGGAGATAAATCTCAACACTGACCCAGCTGGGACTCGAACCTGGGAACTACAGATTACGAGCCTGGCGCGCTACCGACTGAGCCACCCCCGCCCCTCCATTTTATGCGATCTGAAGGAGAGATAAAACATTAATGAATCCTTTATCTACGAAAATTCCCTAAGCCCAACTACAAGTCCACTTACTTACTTCCCAACGCCACTGGAAGCAACGTCACCGTTTAGTTAGTTCGTAAAATAATAAAAATATACCAGAATTCAGAATGTTACCTTTTCTTGAAAGAAACTTACGATAACGATTAATTATCGTTATAGTTAGTTAGTTTCTTTCAAGAAAAGGTAATATTCTCATTTCTAGAGACATCACAAATTTCGGGGGCGGAGATGGCTCAGTCGGTAGCGCGCCAGGCTCGTAATCTGTAGTTCCCAGGTTCGAGTCCCAGCTGGGTCAGCGTTGAGATTTATCTCCGCAAAATTCCCCGCCCTGCCCACGGTCAATAGGGGACACCGATGGGCTGGGAAAGGCCGCCGTCCGTCGGATGGGACTTTAAGCCGTGGCTCCGTGTGCGGGAGAGCCATACTTTGTGCACGTTAAAGAACACGCTGGATGGCCTTGACGGGAGGCTACCATCTGTCTCCCAACAGCTGTTCCAGTGGGTCCCCTCCCCCAACCTACTCTGAGCCTTCAGGGTCCATGTGACCTGGCCATTTAGCCCATGGTGTGCAAAAAAGTGCCGTTCAGAGGTAAAACAATCCAACCCATCACAAATTTAAAATGCATCAAATTTTCTAACACCTAAGACAATATTAGCGACCACTAACCAATGCTAGAACGAGGCTGATAAAGATTTTAAGCCTACTTACCACCAGAAACTGAGCTGCAGAAGAACAGGCAATGTGATCGCCATCTGCAACCAGAACCAATCTCTTATTAGCCAGGCTATTCCCACCAGTATCATCATCCCAAACGTCCACATAAAGCCTCTTACATAACAGAAGACGACTCTTTCTTTTGGTCCTAGAAATTCTACGCCTAAAACAAATTACACATATTTTTATTCTGAAGAGAAAAAGCAGATGCAATTAAAAATAGCATAACATTTTTGGCTTTTTTAACCTTTGGAAGCATAGCAGAATGCTATTATATTCGGATATACCGTATATTTCCGCAGATATGACGACCTTCAGATAAGACGAGGTATAAATTTTCGTCAAAGTTTTATAGTTTTAGCTTATATCTGTCCTATAAAACGACCCCAAACTGTCAACGGCCTATGAATTTAGTTTAGATCGGCGATCATCATCTGGATAATAACACTGTATAGCGTATACGGAATTATGTCCTATTCGTAAACATTCGCACTGATTCGGGCATTCGGGTAATGACGACAAAAGCGTCGTATGGGCTATTCTATTTTGTGGACTACCCTACTCTGTACTAGTAAGTAATTACGGTTTGTCCGTTTTTTCCTCAGTAGCTCAATAAACATTACTTTTAATATTTATTTTGTTTTAGTATTGTTTTACTATTACAATGTAATGTATTATCATATAGCGTATTTAAATAATATGATAGATTTTTCGATAAGTTGTAGTAATAATGGTTTCAATTTATATAAATTTCAATCTCATTTTTTTTTGTATCTGTCCTATAAGACGACCCGGATTTTGGGGGCCTTTTTTTATGATTCAACTATCGTCTTACCTGCGGAAATATACGGTATATTTTTTTGACAATATCGAATTAACGCAAAGGTATCCTAAATATTACCCTGGCCCCAAAGCACCTTAATTCGTTGCTGGTAATATGATTGTATTCTAAATTTAGATGTAAACAGTATAATAAGGTTGGGTTGTTTTACCTCTGAGCGGCACTTTTTTACCCACCATGGGCTAAATGGCAGGTCACATGGACCCCGAAGGCTCAGAGAAGGTTGTGGGAGGGGACCCACTAGAACAGCTGTTGGGAGACAGATAGTAGCCTCCCGTCAAGGCCATCCAGTGTGTTCTTTAACGTGCACAGGGTATGGCTCTCCCGCACACGGGACCACGGCTTAATGTCCCATCCGACGGGCGTTGGCCTTTCCAAGCCCATCGGTGTCCCCTACTGACCGTGGGCAGGGTGGGGAATTTTGCGCAGATAAATCTCAAAGCTGACCCAGCTGGGACTCGAATCTGGGAACTGCAGATTACGAGTCTGGCGCGCTACCGACTGAGCCACCCCCGCCCCTGTATAATAAGCTAAAAGATATATTTTACTTTGTGACACTGATGAATTATAAAATTATCTCCTCAATTCATGTTAATTTAAATAGAAGAAAGAGTGCTACAAAGGGTACTTTTCTTTCAAAATCTATTAATGGAAAAATTGCGCCTAAAATTTCTTTTCCCAAATTTTAACTTGCTAAAAAGTTTAAAAAAAATTCTTGCTAAAAACAATTTTTAGAATGTAAAAAATTAGCCTTTAAATAGGTGCTTATCATAGATATTTTTCAGGAGCCTTTCAGTATTACACTGTACAGCAGTGGTTCCCAACGAGTTTTGTTCCGCGAACCCCTTTCAATCAGGTTCGAGTCCCAGCTGTGTCAGCTTTGAGATTTATCTTCGCAAAATTCACCGCCCTGCCCACGGTCAATAGGGGACACCGATGGGCTTGGAAAGACCGCCGTCCGTCGGATGGGACGTTAAGCCGTGGCCCCGTGTGTTGGAGAGACACCCTGTGCACGTTAGAGAACACGTTGGATGGCCTTGACGGGAGGCTACCATGTGTCTCCCAACAGCTGTTCCAGTGGGTCCCCTCCCACAACCTTCTCTGAGCCTTCGGGATCCTTGTGACCTGGCCATTTAGCCCATGGTGTGCAAAAAAGTGCCGCTAAAAGGTAAAACAACCCAACGTTAAAGAACACGCTGGATGGCCTTGACGGGAGGCTACCATCTGTCTCCCAACAGCTGTTCCAGTGGGTCCCCTTCCCCAACCTTCTCTGAGCCTTCGGGATCCTTGTGACCTGGCCATTTAGCCCATGGTGTGCAAAAAAGTGCCGCTCAGAAGTAAAACAACCAATCAATGAAGGCTTGGAAAAACCGCCGTCCGTCGGATGGGACGTTAAATCGTGGCCCATGCGCGGGAGAGCCATACTCTGTGCACGTTAAAGAACACGCTGGATGGCCTTGACGGGAGGCTACCATCTGTCTCCCAAAACTGTTCCAGTGGGTCCCCTTCCCCAACCTTCTCTGAGCCTTCGAGGTCATTGTGACCTGGCCATTTAGCTCATGGTGTGCAAAAAAAGTGCCGCTCAGAGGTAAAACAACCCAACCCCTTTCAACCAAAAAGCTGTGTAGCGAACCCCCAGGGTAAAAATGACTAAAAAAAAGCTCCAAATTGAGACTTACATTATATAATTATAATTATAAAATATAAAATTTTACTACCTATAATTATGAAACCTTTAAAATTTACAGTTCAAATGTAAAATTATAATTTTTTTATCTGCAAAATTTCATATTAAATTTCTTTATTGCACAAATTTTGTCGAATCGCTGCAGAAACAAACCTGCAATGCTTCAAACATACACATGCTTGTCCAACATAATTGGACAATTCTTCACTGCCTAAGGCGAAATTACAGAATTTTCAAGGCGAATTCCTTAGGGTTCGCGCTAAATATTTGCAAATTCTAACTATGATCTTAAAATTGATGACCTTAAAATTGGCACCTAAGGGCAATCCGGGTCGTAGATCTCAGGAGAAATGTGAGACCCTACCTGGTCTGGTAGTTAGCGTACTGTCGCTCAAAAAAGTATCCGAACACTACGGTTGATTACAAAATTCAGAAAAAATATCTGGCAACGATTTTTTTAGAAATTAGTGATCTGGAAAACTTCGTGTCACGTGACACGAAGGTTGCCAGCTCACTAATTTCTAAAAAAAATCGTTGCCAGATATTTCTTCTAAATTTTGTAATCAACCGTAGTGTTCGGATACTTTTTACGATTTACGAGTGCAGAAAAATTATAAAATTGATGTCTGGGGGTCATTTTTCGGGTAAAATTTCGGGTTTCAGATTTCATAAATGTTGCGAAATTTTGGATCCAGAAGTTGGAAAAAAGTCAAATTTAGATCTATCGGTGCTGGAGAGATAACAATTGGTGCCGGGGGTGGGGGGATAATTTGAGTCGTAAGATCTCAAAAACGTGTGGAATTTATTGTTTTTGATTCTTAGAGAATGCATTATCTTTTCATTTAGAATACCTTGAGGTATTTAGGTTTGTTGAGCTATAATTTTATGTGATATACATTTCGAAGATAATTTTATTCCGGATATTTTTTCTCTGGGACTGTATTATGAAGTTGACTTACCCAATACGTAACATGTCGATGAGCAGCCAGTCACACCGAGAGAAATGAAGAAACGAAGAATGGTGAACATGGTAAATGAAGAAGAAGAGAATGCAGTAGCGAAGCAGGATATTAAGTACAAAGAGAGGCAACCCAAGATTAGGAGACGTCTTCCATACCTGTAAAATTAATGCATCTAGATGTTCAATATTTCATTATGCTTCATTATTATTAGTAAATTTTATTGTTAAGCATAAACACTAAGCGGCCATTTTATTAGGTACAGTCAATCAAAAAAGTATCCGAACACTATGGCTGGATTACAGAATTCAGGAAAAATATCTGGCAACGATTTTTTTAGAAATGAGTGATCTGGCAACTTTCGTGTCACGTGACACGAAGGTTGCCAGATCACTCATTTCTAAAAAAAATCGTTTCCAGATATTTTTTCTGAATTCTGTAATCAACCATAGTGTTCGGATATTTTTTTAATATATATAATGCGTATTAATATATATAATGCAATGAATATGGAGCGTGTGCAGTTACCGTTCACAGTAAACTGGAGCGGTTGCGGTTAATGTTCACAGCACATTGGATCGTGTGAGCTCACAAAGACCTGGATCGTGTGTGCCCACTGACAGAAATATTGAGCGTGTGCAGTTACCGTTCACAGCAAACTGGAGCGGTTGCGGTTAATGTTCACAGCACATTGGATCGTGTGAGCTCACAAAGACCTGGATCGTGTGTGCCCACTGACAGAAATATTGAGCGTGTGCAGTTACCGTTCACAGCAAACTGGAGCGGTTGCGGTTAATGTTCACAGCACATTGGATCGTGTGAGCTCACAAAGACCTGGATCGTGTGTGCCCACTGACAGAAATATTGAGCGTGTGCAGTTACCGTTCACAGCAAACTGGAGCGTGTGCAGTAACTGCACACGCTCCAGTTTGCTGTGTACGGTAACTGGAGCGTGAACAGTTGCTACACGCTCCAGATATTTTTCCTGAATTCTGTAATCACGTGACACGAAGGTTGCCATATCACTAATTTCTAAAAAAAAAAATCGTTGCCAGATCACTAATTTCTAAAACAAAAATCGTTGCCAGATATTTTTTTCTGAATTCTGTAATCAACCATAGTGTTCGGATACTTTTTTGAGCGACTGTAGGTGGTCATATTATTTTGATACTAGATCGTGTGGGCTCACTCACGGAAATATTGAGCGTGTGCAGTTACCGTTCACAGCAAACTGGAGCGGTTGTGGTTAATGTTCACAGCATATTGGATCGTGTGAGCTCACAAAGACCTGGATCGTGTGGGCCCACTGACAGAAATATTGAGCGTGTGCAGTTACCGTTCACAGCAAACTGGAGCGTGTGCAGTAACTGCACACGCTCCAGTTTGCTGTGAACGGTAACTGGAGCGTGTACAGTTGCTGTACACGCTCCAGACATTTTACCTGAATTCTGTAATCACGTGACACGAAGGTTGCCAGATCCCTAATTTCTAAAAATAAAATCGTTGCCAGATATTTTTTCTGAATTCTGTAATCAACCAGGATATTTCTGTATCAATTCGGATATTTTTTTGAGCGACTGTACATCCCCAGGCAGACAGCGATCAAGTTGTTGCGGAAGTGAGATTGATATCTAAATGTTACTTACCTATCTGCAAGTTGTCCACAGAGTATGCCTGACGCCAAATATCCGCCCATAAATACGGACTTAAGAATAGAAATCATCCACACTCTATTGCACACCATGTCCCACTGCAAAGAAATAAAATAAGAAATTCGTTCATTGGTTGGATGGAAGCTGATTTACGTGCAGTGACCAAAATGCATAATATCTCTGAAATAAAAGCGCTTCCTAAAATCTGCCAAAATTTACGAGGATTTATGGAAGAATAAACAAGAGTCAATGCTCTGGGGATTTCCTGATGGTCAGTGCTTACAGTTTTCTTTATATACATATATTGATATATTTTTCAGTTTTCGAAATTTACACTGGTTGCTATAAATTATGGAACTTGAAAACCAGTTGGATCTGCTTAATGTAACTCGGAAGGTAAGGTGTATATAGGCACTCTGCGAAAGAATAACAGTTGGAAAATAGAAAAACATTTAATTCCCAAAGTTATATATGAATGCAAACACATAATAAAAAGTTGAAGGTCAACTGAGATAACTCAAGTGGTTCAATATGGAGTGTATTTTACCGCTAAGCAGAACTCGCAGCGATGCCTCATACTTGTAGATAAGACTGTCCAGTAGTGATGTCTCAGTAGTGAGTAAAGGAGAGTTCTGGAACAGAGGCGGGTCAATGTTAATCCTATGGGACCAGCCTCCCTGTGTTCTAAAGCGGAGGCGGGTCTTTCCTCCACACAAACAGGTCAATATTCCCCTCAATAATTTACATAATTTATTTTTTTTTTAAATCAGAGATTTTTTTTTTTCTTTTAAGTAATTTTTTTACCCAATAGCATTGTTTCTTTTCGTTTCTGCGGGACAGTCTTTTATTCCAGTTACTGTGGATAGTCCTAGTATAATCAAACGGATTATACTAGACTTTTTTTTACTTTTCTGCGGGACAGTCTTTTATTCCAGTTTCTGTGGATAGTCCTAGTATAATCAATCGGATTCCTCATTCTGTTGTCAGACGTTGACAGTGACAGTTCTCTGCTGCTGCTGCTTCTCCGTGATTTTTACAACTGTTAGAAGGCAATAGTGATAGTTCTCCACGTCCTCGTGTAGTATCAGTTATTTTAGAAGTCATTGCTACATAATGTATCCATGCGATATATGTGAGAAGGTTTTCATTCATCAGACCCATCTCATTCGCCATAAGAGAAATCATGATGGAAATAACCTCTTTAAGTGCTCTCAATGCGAATTGGCATTCTCAAGGAGAGACGATGTCCGACGTCACGAGTTAACCCACATCTCCAGAAAAACCTACAAATGTGAAGAGTGTGCCATGGAGTTTGGCAGAAAAGACAATCTTTTACGCCATCAAAGAAAGCCGCACAATAATAAGCGAAAACGTTCTGAAGATGAAAGGATTCCCCAAAAGAAACAAAAACCAGACACTGAAGACCCCTGTCAGTTTACAGAAGAAATGAAAAGGACCCTATCAACACATAAACTGACGGCAACGGAAGAAACATCAGTTGACCTCACCTTTTTCCTCGAATCCTCGCGGGAGTCACTCCTAACTCATCTGAAAGAAGAATTGACCTCGAAAGGTAGCATTAAATGGTACCTTGTCGTGCAAGTGCGATTCAGGCGAAAAGTTTCCCCTTCTACCTTTGAACACTGTACCCCGTTTTTCCGAAGTAACTGTGTCACAAACCTACCTACATCATCCCTAAACAGAGAATTGGATTCAGCGTATAAGAAGATTAAGACCTCATTTGAAGAATTTGAAGGAGCACATAGTGGATGGACACTGGATGCCGTACTCCACGCTGAAATGAACATTGGAAAATATATCCCTCTTGCAGGATCTAGTTATATCCCTACTCCAAGAGAATTACTGCTAAAACACGTCATTGTCAATGTATGTAATTCTGACCAAAAATGTTTTGTCTGGTCTGTTTTAGCCTCTTTGTATCCTGCCACAGATAATCCGCAGCGCCTTAACAACTATATACATTTAGAAGACAAATTAAACACATCGGGCTTAATTTTCCCTGTTACAATAAATCAAATATCTAAATTCGAAAAAATGAACAATATTTCTGTTAATGTTTTTGGATTTGAGAAAGAGGTGTTCCCACTCTACATCACACCATTCAGATTTAAAGCGCATGCAAATCTCCTTCTGTTATCGGATGATGAAAAGCAGCATTATTGCTCCATTAAGAATATGAGTAGACTTCTCAGTCCTCTCACCAAACATAACGGTGTACGTTTCTACGGTGAGTACTGCCTTCACCGTTTCGCAAATGAATCCCTCTTGAAGGATCATGTTCCCTATTGTCGAGAACATGGACCTCAGAGAGTAGAACTCCCAACTGAAGAAGAGAAATGGTTGAAATTCACAAATTTTAAGTTTCAGCAGCTCGTTCCATACGTGATTTATGCCGACTTTGAATCATTCCTAGTGAAAGTGGACACTTGTATGCCTAACCCTGAAAAATCTCACACCACTATCACGGCAAATCATGAACCCTGTGGATTTGCATATCTTGTTGTTGGACCTGATGGCTGCAGCTATAAACCTCCAGTAGTTTATAGAGGTCCTAATGCAGTAGAAGAATTTTTAGAACGTTTGCTTAAAGAAGAAGAAAACATTAAAAATTTACTGTCGATGATAAAGCCAATGCAGCTCTCGAATCATGAAGAGGAATCATTTCACAACGCTACTGACTGTCATATTTGTAAGCATGCCCTAGGAGCAGATCGTGTGAGAGATCACGATCATATAACAGGTAAATTCCGAGGAGCTGCCCATAATTCCTGTAATCTGAACTTTAAGTTAACCAATAGGATTCCAGTTATCTTTCACAACCTAAAGGGATATGACAGCCACCTTATTATGCAGGGAATCGGCAGAATCAAAAATAAGAAGATTAATTGCATTCCCAATAACATGGAAACATACATAACCTTCTCCTTAGGGACATTACATTTTACAGATTCCTATCAGTTTTTAAGCACATCCCTTGAGAAGCTAGTAAATAATTTATCACCAGATGAGTTCCATATTTTAAAGGAACATGTTGAAACTGAACGGTTACACCTGGTTTTGAGAAAAGGAGTTTACCCCTATGATTATATTGACAACAGTGAAAAGTTTGAACAAATAGTATTACCACCACGTGAAGCATTTTACAACCAACTCACAGAAGAAGCACTAGGGGAAGAAGACTACACCCATGTAATAAGAGTATGGAATACATTCAACATAAAAAATCTAGGCCAGTATCATGACTTGTACCTGAAGACAGACGTGCTCCTCTTAGCTGATGTTTTCGAAAGTTTCAGAAAACTATGCATCAGATACTATGAAATCGATCCCTGCCATGTTTACACAGCTCCCGGATTAGCCTGGCAAGCATGCTTAAAAATGACAAATGTAAATCTTGAGTTGATAACTGACCCTACAATGTACCTTTTCCTGGAAAAAGGCATACGAGGGGGAATTTCTGTGATATGCAATCGTCTTAGTACAGCAAACAACAAGTATTTGGACACCTATGATCCTCAGTTACCCTCTAAATACATTATGTACTATGATGCCAACAATCTTTACGGATGGGCAATGTCACAATGCTTCCCTCAAAGCGATTTTCGATGGCTTAATAAAGAAGAAATAGCAGATCTAAATATTACGACAATTGCTGACGATGCGAATAAAGGATACATATTGGAAGTTGATTTAGATTATCCAGTTTCTCTACACGACAAGCATAATGATTATCCACTAGCCCCTGAGAAACTTCAGATTACCAGCAGCATGCTATCCCCATATTGTCAAGAGGTTGCCCAAAGCCTTGGAATAAATACAAGCCAATCAGTCGTGAAATTAGCCCCAAATCTAAATTCTAAGGAAAAATATGTCCTTCATTATCGAAATCTCAAACAATATTTAGCCTTCGGTATGCAGCTGAAGGAAATACATCGCGTTTTAGAATTTAATCAGTCTTGCTGGCTAAAACCATATATAGAATTTAATACAGATCAGCGGAAGAAAGCTAGAAACGACTTCGAGAAGGACTTCTTCAAACTGATGAATAATGCTGTGTTTGGAAAAAAGATGGAAAATTTGAGAAATCGAGTGAAAATTGAATTGACTCAGAGCCCGAAGAGAGTATGTAAACTCGTTGCATCCCCTGCTTTTCATGCTTTTCGTGTTTTTGACAACGACCTCGCATGTGTGCAATCAAAGCTAACTAAATTGAAACTCAACAGGCCTATTTATGCTGGTTTCAGTATTCTAGATATTAGTAAACTATTGATGTATAGCTTTCATTATGACTATATTAGTCCGAAATATGGAGAAAAAGCTAAATTATTGTTCACTGATACAGATTCACTGTGCTACGAGCTTCAAACCGAGGACGTGTATGCTGATATGAAAGCCGATATAGATCGTTTTGACACGTCCGACTATCACATTGACCATGTTTTGCATAGTACACATAATAAAAAGGTACTAGGTAAAATGAAAGATGAACTTTCAGGAGTACCTATCAAACAATTTGCAGGCCTTCGTTCTAAAATGTATTCCCTTCAGAGTTTACATGAGGAGAAGAAGACGGGGGAAAGGAGTCCCCAAATACATCGTAAAAAGAACCCTTTGTCACAAGGATTACAGAGACTGCTTAATAAACAAATCACCTTATCGAGTAGATTTGACAAGGATTCAAAGTAGCAACCATCAACTTCATACAGTGAAAGGTGTAAAACTTGGTCTGTCACCATTTGACGATAAAAGATATATTTTAGAAAATGGTTATGACACCCTTTCGTACGGTCACTACAAAACATTGAAAAAATAACATAGCAGAAAAAACGAATATTTCACTGTGATTTTTAATATGTTTGAGCTATTTATGTAAAAAAAATATGATAATTTTATCCAAATGTGTGCATATAACCCCCTATATATGTAAAAATATTACATGTTATTTTTTATATGTAGATAGCTGTATGTAAAAACCATTTCCTCTGTTAACCTGCATTTTTTTTTGTAAGCAGGCTGTAAAGTATAATCAATGTGAAAAAGCATCATTGTGAAATGTATAAAATTGTAAATAATGGAAATCATTACATGTGCACGCATTGTCATTGTTTCACCTAATACTTTGAAATCAATAAAAATTTTTAAATGAAATATATGTGTCGTCTGAGTCTTATCCTTGGCAAGTGGAGCGATAAACAAGCGTTAGCCGCTTCTCACGTGACTTACTCCGCATGCACTTGTGATGCTGACTCACTTCCACCCGCTCATATCCTGTTGGAACGTCAGACCTCCCTCACTGCGAGAAAGCTCTTCTAGGATCCATTTCTGGGATTACACTTATAATAAAAGGTGAGTAATTCTCTAAATTTTCATGGTTTATCAAACATTACTTATAATTTCGTGATGTAGTGACGTTCTCAAGTATTAAGAAGTGATGAAAACATAAGATTTCCTTTCAAAGTTATCGTAACTCGCTTTGCTTGCTTGTTACCGGAACGAGCCTCCTAGAAATCAATGTCTTTTTTTTTAAAGCATTCACCTCTCAAAAGCACCGGGATTTCAATAAATGCTCTGAGTGCTGTGTTTATGAAAAATATATCAGTACGGGATGAAATTCTAATTTTTACTTTGCAGAGACGAGAACTTTACGTAGATTTTTACAGAGAAATAATCGAAATTATTGCATCAGCCATTTAGCGATAAAGTATTTTAGAGCAGAATTTTACTGAATAT
The DNA here is from genome assembly GCA_038380435.1 of Ryuthela nishihirai. Lineage (NCBI taxonomy): Eukaryota > Metazoa > Arthropoda > Arachnida > Araneae > Heptathelidae > Ryuthela > Ryuthela nishihirai. Next base: position 132,473,226 of record JAWZYU010000001.1, on the reverse strand, counting down.
TAATACTTTAGAATAAAGGATAATTTCCTGTATATAATACAGAGGTGTGCAGACGAATTTTATTTCCTACGAATAAAAAACAAAAATAGGATTTTCATACTGTTATTCGAATTACTCACTTACCACTTATTTCAACTGTTTAGTAAAAAAAAAATACATTTAATTCCCAGTTTTTTAACAACTGAGATAAAAAAAATATGCTTACCTACATTAAATACAATGTAAAATAGCGAAATTCACCACTAATTTCAGCTGCTTAATATCAAGAAATACAGACGATTTCCTGTTTTTTTTTAGCATTGCACATAAGAGAAAAAAAAAAGACTAGCAAACGTATCAACATGTATACCTCTGGTACTTAAATATGACATGCTCTGTGTTTCAATATTACATATTTTTTCAGTAGTTTAGGCATTAATTACTAATTTTTTTTTCATTCAACAGTTAAGTATCACAATTGGAAGTAATGTGCGCAATATTTCCTGTTTAAATGCATCTCTCTACAAAAAAAGATTTCCTTTCAAAATTATCGTAACTCGCTTGCTTGCTAGTTCATTACATGGCCCGAATCGAGCCACCTCGAAATCAACGTTTTTTTTTTTGAAGCGATCTCAGAAGTGGAAGACTTCAATAAATGCACCGAGTGCTGTGTTTATGAGAAAATTATCAGCACGGAATGAAAATCTAATTTTTTTTACTTGCAGAGACGAGAACTTTACGTAGATTTTTACAGAGAAATAATCGAAATTATTGCATCAGCCATTTAGCGATAAAGTGTTTTACTGAATATTAATACTTTAGAATAAAGGATAATTTCAGGTATATAATACAGAGGTGTACAGACGAATTTTATTTCCTATGAATAAAAAAAAATAGGATTTTCATACCGTTATTCGAATTACTCAGTTAATTCACCACTTATTTCAACTGTAAAAAAAAATACATTTAATCCCCAGATTTTTAACGACTGAGATAAAAAAATAATATGCTTACCTACATTAAATACAATGTAAAATACGAAAATTCACCACTAATTTCAGCTGCTTAATATCAAGAAATACAGACGATTTCCTGTTTTTTTTTTAGCATTGCACATAAGAAAAAAAAAAGACTAGCGAACGTATCAACATGTACCTCTGATACTTAAATATGACATGCTCTGTGTTTCAATATTACACATTTTTTCAGTAGTTTACGCATTAATTACTAATTTTTTTTTTCATTCAACAGTTAAGTATCCCAATTGGAAGTAATGTGAGCAATATTTCCTGTTTAAATGCATCTCCAAATCCGCTTTAAAACATTTTCTTATAATTTAAGGGGAAAATAAAGAATTTTAATTGAATTTCTTTTAACACTATATACTTAATATATTGTAATCAACGTATTCTATATACAAAACGAATTAATACAGCCTAGTTACTGGAAATTAACATAATGTTGAAGTGCTTTCTACCTAAAGATTAAAAAAAAAACCTGAATACTTTAATTTTAATTACATTTTCAGCCACTAGGTGGCGACACAGTTACTATTAGACCTTGGGACAGACGAGGGAAACTTGAAGCCTTTGCTCAGAGCGCCACCTAGCGGGATTTTCAGTAGTTTATTGCCACCATACGAAACCCCTTTGCACAGTGCTTTCCCCCTATGACGTCACCGACCGGAAATTGACCCAAGGGGAATCTGTATGGTGGCAATAAACTACTGAAAATCCCGCTAGGTGGCGCTCTGAGCAAAGGCTTCAAGTTTCCCTCGTCTGTCCCAAGGTCTAATAGTAACTGTGTCGCCACCTAGTGGCTGAAAATGTAATTAAAATTAAAGTATTCAGGTTTTTTTTTTAATCTTTAGGTAGAAAGCACTTCAACATTATGTTAATTTCCAGTAACTAGGCTGTATTAATTCGTTTTGTATATAGAATACGTTGATTACAATATATTAAGTATATAGTGTTAAAAGAAATTCAATTAAAATTCTTTATTTTCCCCTTAAATTATAAGAAAATGTTTTAAAGCGGATTTGGAGATGCATTTAAACAGGAAATATTGCTCACATTACTTCCAATTGGGATACTTAACTGTTGAATGAAAAAAAAAATTAGTAATTAATGCGTAAACTACTGAAAAAATGTGTAATATTGAAACACAGAGCATGTCATATTTAAGTATCAGAGGTACATGTTGATACGTTCGCTAGTCTTTTTTTTTTCTTATGTGCAATGCTAAAAAAAAAACAGGAAATCGTCTGTATTTCTTGATATTAAGCAGCTGAAATTAGTGGTGAATTTTCGCTATTTTACATTGTATTTAATGTAGGTAAGCATATTATTTTTTTATCTCAGTCGTTAAAAATCTGGGGATTAAATGTATTTTTTTTTACAGTTGAAATAAGTGGTGAATTAACTGAGTAATTCGAATAACGGTATGAAAATCCTATTTTTTTTTATTCATAGGAAATAAAATTCGTCTGTACACCTCTGTATTATATACCGGAAATTATCCTTTATTCTAAAGTATTAATATTCAGTAAAACACTTTATCGCTAAATGGCTGATGCAATAATTTCGATTATTTCTCTGTAAAAATCTACGTAAAGTTCTCGTCTCTGCAAGTAAAAAAAATTAGATTTTCATTCCGTGCTGATAATTTTCTCATAAACACAGCACTCGGTGCATTTATTGAAGTCTTCCACTTCTGAGAAGTGATCGCTTCAAAAAAAAAAACGTTGATTTCGAGGTGGCTCGATTCGGGCCATGTAATGAACTAGCAAGCAAGCGAGTTACGATAATTTTGAAAGGAAATCTTTTTTTGTAGAGAGATGCATTTAAACAGGAAATATTGCGCACATTACTTCCAATTGTGATACTTAACTGTTGAATGAAAAAAAAATTAGTAATTAATGCCTAAACTACTGAAAAAATATGTAATATTGAAACACAGAGCATGTCATATTTAAGTACCAGAGGTATACATGTTGATACGTTTGCTAGTCTTTTTTTTTTCTCTTATGTGCAATGCTAAAAAAAAACAGGAAATCGTCTGTATTTCTTGATATTAAGCAGCTGAAATTAGTGGTGAATTTCGCTATTTTACATTGTATTTAATGTAGGTAAGCATATTTTTTTTATCTCAGTTGTTAAAAAACTGGGAATTAAATGTATTTTTTTTTTACTAAACAGTTGAAATAAGTGGTAAGTGAGTAATTCGAATAACAGTATGAAAATCCTATTTTTGTTTTTTATTCGTAGGAAATAAAATTCGTCTGCACACCTCTGTATTATATACAGGAAATTATCCTTTATTCTAAAGTATTAATATTCAGTAAAATTCTGCTCTAAAATACTTTATCGCTAAATGGCTGATGCAATAATTTCGATTATTTCTCTGTAAAAATCTACGTAAAGTTCTCGTCTCTGCAAAGTAAAAATTAGAATTTCATCCCGTACTGATATATTTTTCATAAACACAGCACTCAGAGCATTTATTGAAATCCCGGTGCTTTTGAGAGGTGAATGCTTTAAAAAAAAAGACATTGATTTCTAGGAGGCTCGTTCCGGTAACAAGCAAGCAAAGCGAGTTACGATAACTTTGAAAGGAAATCTTATGTTTTCATCACTTCTTAATACTTGAGAACGTCACTACATCACGAAATTATAAGTAATGTTTGATAAACCATGAAAATTTAGAGAATTACTCACCTTTTATTATAAGTGTAATCCCAGAAATGGATCCTAGAAGAGCTTTCTCGCAGTGAGGGAGGTCTGACGTTCCAACAGGATATGAGCGGGTGGAAGTGAGTCAGCATCACAAGTGCATGCGGAGTAAGTCACGTGAGAAGCGGCTAACGCTTGTTTATCGCTCCACTTGCCAAGGATAAGACTCAGACGACACATATATTTCATTTAAAAATTTTTATTGATTTCAAAGTATTAGGTGAAACAATGACAATGCGTGCACATGTAATGATTTCCATTATTTACAATTTTATACATTTCACAATGATGCTTTTTCACATTGATTATACTTTACAGCCTGCTTACAAAAAAAAATGCAGGTTAACAGAGGAAATGGTTTTTACATACAGCTATCTACATATAAAAAATAACATGTAATATTTTTACATATATAGGGGGTTATATGCACACATTTGGATAAAATTATCATATTTTTTTTACATAAATAGCTCAAACATATTAAAAATCACAGTGAAATATTCGTTTTTTCTGCTATGTTATTTTTTCAATGTTTTGTAGTGACCGTACGAAAGGGTGTCATAACCATTTTCTAAAATATATCTTTTATCGTCAAATGGTGACAGACCAAGTTTTACACCTTTCACTGTATGAAGTTGATGGTTGCTACTTTGAATCCTTGTCAAATCTACTCGATAAGGTGATTTGTTTATTAAGCAGTCTCTGTAATCCTTGTGACAAAGGGTTCTTTTTACGATGTATTTGGGGACTCCTTTCCCCCGTCTTCTTCTCCTCATGTAAACTCTGAAGGGAATACATTTTAGAACGAAGGCCTGCAAATTGTTTGATAGGTACTCCTGAAAGTTCATCTTTCATTTTACCTAGTACCTTTTTATTATGTGTACTATGCAAAACATGGTCAATGTGATAGTCGGACGTGTCAAAACGATCTATATCGGCTTTCATATCAGCATACACGTCCTCGGTTTGAAGCTCGTAGCACAGTGAATCTGTATCAGTGAACAATAATTTAGCTTTTTCTCCATATTTCGGACTAATATAGTCATAATGAAAGCTATACATCAATAGTTTACTAATATCTAGAATACTGAAACCAGCATAAATAGGCCTGTTGAGTTTCAATTTAGTTAGCTTTGATTGCACACATGCGAGGTCGTTGTCAAAAACACGAAAAGCATGAAAAGCAGGGGATGCAACGAGTTTACATACTCTCTTCGGGCTCTGAGTCAATTCAATTTTCACTCGATTTCTCAAATTTTCCATCGTTTTTCCAAACACAGCATTATTCATCAGTTTGAAGAAGTCCTTCTCGAAGTCGTTTCTAGCTTTCTTCCGCTGATCTGTATTAAATTCTATATATGGTTTTAGCCAGCAAGACTGATTAAATTCTAAAACGCGATGTATTTCCTTCAGCTGCATACCGAAGGCTAAATATTGTTTGAGATTTCGATAATGAAGGACATATTTTTCCTTAGAATTTAGATTTGGGGCTAATTTCACGACTGATTGGCTTGTATTTATTCCAAGGCTTTGGGCAACCTCTTGACAATATGGGGATAGCATGCTGCTGGTAATCTGAAGTTTCTCAGGGGCTAGTGGATAATCTATATGCTTGTCGTTTAGAGAAACTGGATAATCTAAATCAACTTCCAATATGTATCCTTTATTCGCATCGTCAGCAATTGTCGTAATATTTAGATTTGCTATTTCTTCTTTATTAAGCCATCGAAAATCGCTTTGAGGGAAGCATTGTGACATTGCCCATCCGTAAAGATTGTTGGCATCATAGTACATAATGTATTTAGAGGGTAACTGAGGATCATAGGTGTCCAAATACTTGTTGTTTGCTGTACTAAGACGATTGCATATCACAGAAATTCCCCCTCGTATGCCTTTTTCCAGGAAAAGGTACATTGTAGGGTCAGTTATCAACTCAAGATTTACATTTGTCATTTTTAAGCATGCTTGCCAGGCTAATCCGGGAGCTGTGTAAACATGGCAGGGATCGATTTCATAGTATCTGATGCATAGTTTTCTGAAACTTTCGAAAACATCAGCTAAGAGGAGCACGTCTGTCTTCAGGTACAAGTCATGATACTGGCCTAGATTTTTTATGTTGAATGTATTCCATACTCTTATTACATGGGTGTAGTCTTCTTCCCCTAGTGCTTCTTCTGTGAGTTGGTTGTAAAATGCTTCACGTGGTGGTAATACTATTTGTTCAAACTTTTCACTGTTGTCAATATAATCATAGGGGTAAACTCCTTTTCTCAAAACCAGGTGTAACCGTTCAGTTTCAACATGTTCCTTTAAAATATGGAACTCATCTGGTGATAAATTATTTACTAGCTTCTCAAGGGATGTGCTTAAAAACTGATAGGAATCTGTAAAATGTAATGTCCCTAAGGAGAAGGTTATGTATGTTTCCATGTTATTGGGAATGCAATTAATCTTCTTATTTTTGATTCTGCCGATTCCCTGCATAATAAGGTGGCTGTCATATCCCTTTAGGTTGTGAAAGATAACTGGAATCCTATTGGTTAACTTAAAGTTCAGATTACAGGAATTATGGGCAGCTCCTCGGAATTTACCTGTTATATGATCGTGATCTCTCACACGATCTGCTCCTAGGGCATGCTTACAAATATGACAGTCAGTAGCGTTGTGAAATGATTCCTCTTCATGATTCGAGAGCTGCATTGGCTTTATCATCGACAGTAAATTTTTAATGTTTTCTTCTTCTTTAAGCAAACGTTCTAAAAATTCTTCTACTGCATTAGGACCTCTATAAACTACTGGAGGTTTATAGCTGCAGCCATCAGGTCCAACAACAAGATATGCAAATCCACAGGGTTCATGATTTGCCGTGATAGTGGTGTGAGATTTTTCAGGGTTAGGCATACAAGTGTCCACTTTCACTAGGAATGATTCAAAGTCGGCATAAATCACGTATGGAACGAGCTGCTGAAACTTAAAATTTGTGAATTTCAACCATTTCTCTTCTTCAGTTGGGAGTTCTACTCTCTGAGGTCCATGTTCTCGACAATAGGGAACATGATCCTTCAAGAGGGATTCATTTGCGAAACGGTGAAGGCAGTACTCACAGTAGAAACGTACACCGTTATGTTTGGTGAGAGGACTGAAAAGTCTACTCATATTCTTAATGGAGCAATAATGCTGCTTTTCATCATCCGATAACAGAAGGAGATTTGCATGCGCTTTAAATCTGAATGGTGTGATGTAGAGTGGGAACACCTCTTTCTCATATCCAAAAACATTAACAGAAATATTGTTCATTTTTTCGAATTTAGATATTTGATTTATTGTAACAGGGAAAATTAAGCCCGATGTGTTTAATTTGTCTTCTAAATGTATATAGTTGTTAAGGCGCTGCGGATTATCTGTGGCAGGATACAAAGAGGCTAAAACAGACCAGACAAAACATTTTTGGTCAGAATTACATACATTGACAATGACGTGTTTTAGCAGTAATTCTCTTGGAGTAGGGATATAACTAGATCCTGCAAGAGGGATATATTTTCCAATGTTCATTTCAGCGTGGAGTACGGCATCCAGTGTCCATCCACTATGTGCTCCTTCAAATTCTTCAAATGAGGTCTTAATCTTCTTATACGCTGAATCCAATTCTCTGTTTAGGGATGATGTAGGTAGGTTTGTGACACAGTTACTTCGGAAAAACGGGGTACAGTGTTCAAAGGTAGAAGGGGAAACTTTTCGCCTGAATCGCACTTGCACGACAAGGTACCATTTAATGCTACCTTTCGAGGTCAATTCTTCTTTCAGATGAGTTAGGAGTGACTCCCGCGAGGATTCGAGGAAAAAGGTGAGGTCAACTGATGTTTCTTCCGTTGCCGTCAGTTTATGTGTTGATAGGGTCCTTTTCATTTCTTCTGTAAACTGACAGGGGTCTTCAGGGTCTGGTTTTTGTTTCTTTTGGGGAATCCTTTCATCTTCAGAACGTTTTCGCTTATTATTGTGCGGCTTTCTTTGATGGCGTAAAAGATTGTCTTTTCTGCCAAACTCCATGGCACACTCTTCACATTTGTAGGTTTTTCTGGAGATGTGGGTTAACTCGTGACGTCGGACATCGTCTCTCCTTGAGAATGCCAATTCGCATTGAGAGCACTTAAAGAGGTTATTTCCATCATGATTTCTCTTATGGCGAATGAGATGGGTCTGATGAATGAAAACCTTCTCACATATATCGCATGGATACATTATGTAGCAATGACTTCTAAAATAACTGATACTACACGAGGACGTGGAGAACTATCACTATTGCCTTCTAACAGTTGTAAAAATCACGGAGAAGCAGCAGCAGCAGAGAACTGTCACTGTCAACGTCTGACAACAGAATGAGGAATCCGATTGATTATACTAGGACTATCCACAGAAACTGGAATAAAAGACTGTCCCGCAGAAAAGTAAAAAAAGTCTAGTATAATCCGATTGATTATACTAGGACTATCCACAGTAACTGGAATAAAAGACTGTCCCGCAGAAACGAAAAGAAACAATGCTATTGGACCCTGGAAATTTACCCCCTGGAAATGTGTATGTAACTGGCGCACCCCTTGCATAGATAGATAAAACTATAGTTATAGTATAACAATGGGAATAAAATGAAACATATATCAGTGGTTCTCAACCTTTTATGCTTCACGTACCCCATGGAAATGTGTATGTAACTGGCGTACCCCTTGTATAGATAAAGTATAGTTACAGTATAACAATGGGAATAAAATAAAACATATATATCAGTGGTTCTCAACATTTTATGCTTGACGTACCCCCTGGAAATGTGTATGTAACTGGCGCACCGCTTGTATAGATAGATAAAACTATAGTTATAGTATAACAATGGGAATAAAATAAAACATATATCAGTGGTTCTCAACCTTTTATGCTTCACGTACCCCCTGGAAATGTGTATGTAACTGGCGCACCCCTTGTATAGATAGATAAAACTATAGTTATAGTATAACAATGGGAATAAAATAAAACATATATATCAGTGGTTCTCAACCTTTTATGCTTCACGTACCCTCTGGAAATGTGTATGTAACTGGCGTACCCCTTGTATAGATAGATAAAACTATAGTTATAGTATAACAATGGGAATAAAATAAAACATATATATCAGTGGTTCTCAACCTTTTATGCTTAACGTACCCTCTGGAAATGTGTATGTAACTGGCGTACCCCTTGTATAGATAGATAAAACTATAGTTATAGTATAACAATGGGAATAAAATAAAACATATATATCAGTGGTTCTCAACCATTTATGCTTCACGTACCCTCTGGAAATGTATATGCAACTGACGTACCCCTTGTGTAGATAGATAAAACTATAGTTATAGTATAACAATGGGAATAAAATAAAACATATATATCAGTGGTTCTCAACCTTTTATGCTTCACGTACCCCCTGGAAATGTGTATGTAACTGGCGTACCCCTTGTATAGATAGATAAAACTATAGTTATAGTATAACAATGGGAATAAAATAAAACATATATATCAGTGGTTCTCAACCATTTATGCTTCACGTACCCTCTGGAAATGTATATGCAACTGACGTACCCCTTGTATAGATAGATAAAACTATAGTTATAGTATAACAATGGGAATAAAATAAAACATATATATCAGTGGTTCTCAACCTTTTATGCTTCACGTACCCCCTGGAAATGTGTATGTAACTGGCGCACCCCTTGTATAGATAGATAAAACTATAGTTATAGTATAACAATGGGAATAAAATAAAACATATATATCAGTGGTTCTCAACCTTTTATGCTTCACGTACCCTCTGGAAATGTGTATGTAACTGGCGTACCCCTTGTATAGATAGATAAAACTATAGTTATAGTATAACAATGGGAATAAAATAAAACATATATATCAGTGGTTCTCAACCATTTATGCTTCACGTACCCTCTGGAAATGTATATGCAACTGACGTACCCCTTGTGTAGATAGATAAAACTATAGTTATAGTATAACAATGGGAATAAAATAAAACATATATATCAGTGGTTCTCAACCTTTTATGCTTCACGTACCCCCTGGAAATGTGTATGTAACTGGCGTACCCCTTGTATAGATAGATAAAACTATAGTTATAGTATAACAATGGGAATAAAATAAAACATATATATCAGTGGTTCTCAACCATTTATGCTTCACGTACCCCCTGGAAATGTGTATGTAACTGGCGTACCCCTTATATAGATAGATAAAACTATAGTTATAGTATAACAATGGAAATAAAATAAAACATATATATCAGTGTTTCTCAACCATTTATGCTTCACGTACCCTCTGGAAATGTATATGCAACTGACGTACCCCTTGTATAGATAGATAAAACTATAGTTATAGTAGAATAATGCCAACTTAGTGACTTTGTTACTAGATCTAGCGATTTTTGAATTCTCACGGCGTACCCCTAAAACTTTTACCGCGTACCCCACGTTGAGAACCCCTGCATTAAAAGAAATATTTTAACATAAATATAAAATTCTATAGTTGTCGGTTCAAGTAAAAAACAATTTTTAGATCCCTTTTCTTCGAAATTTGGCGTTCCTAGACCAAAGTATTATGATTTGGAATATGCTGAGATTCAAAAGATGAATCTCTAGTGAGCTCACTAAATTTGTAAGAAGTATGCCGAATGCTGTCAGCGGGTTGAAAGAGTTGAGAAATGTTTTCCCTCCAAACCAGGAATAATAATTATCGAAATAGTTCGTTGGCTGAATTATTTTCCAGTGGTTTAGCATAGCTGACTACTTACGTAGCCAAGAAGGATGTACCTTTGCAAGTGTTTGTGTGTACTAGAAACCAAGTCAAGCTAGGTAAAGCTTCTAGGTTTTGAACCTTTTGAACCTTCTTCTACCTTTTGAAAATTTTTATAGAAAAACCAACTCCGAATAAACAACAATCCCAGTTAACAAAAGATAGTAAACAGAATTTGTTTCTTTTTACAATTATACAGTTTTTTTTTTTTTTCAAATTACATTTTAACCCTTTCACGACTAAGGGAAACATTTCTCCCATTTTAAAATTGGTGATTGTCGTATTTAATTATAACCTTATGTGCATTTTTATACAGAATGTCAAAATAGAACGTATGCCGAACGCAATTACGTAAACGGGAACGTTTAGAAAAAAAAAGAACTGTCAGGACTCATAATATATGTACTATGTGCAATGTCCATCTTTGCCTCACTACCAAAAGAAATTGCTTCGCCGAACATCATAATTAGCACATCATTTTGTATAGTAATTTTATTTCATAATTTTGTATTATTTTAGTTAACATTTTTTTTTCTAATGAACCAATAAATAAAAGACATTGCATAATAAGCCTAACTATAATTTGTGTTACCTTTATAGTCCATTGGGAAAAATATTTCCCATAAAATTCCAAAAAAACTACACATTGTTATGTATTTTTATTATGATTTTTATTTATTTTACGTCTAAACAAACTAAAATAAACAGTTACATTCTAATATTTACTCTTAGAAACCTTATGGTCCTGAAAGGGTTAACACAATATAGGGACAAGCTTCGGGCATTTCAAAACAATTACTGCATTTTGTTACTAGATGAGTTATTTTTTATGACGTCTAATGAAGCACCTCTGAAGTTATTTAATAATCATGATTATCATGGAAGAAATAACAATAAAGCAATTACCTTATTGATTAGAGTATTGCTATATACGGAAGTGTCATACTCCCATTTATTACATGGAACGCTGGATCGGTTGATGTTGGAGTCCTCCGCATCACTTGTATTCCATATTTCCCACATCTTGCATCTATCGTAAGTCTCATTGTCAGCACTTGGAATTCCCAAAATTTTCCATTCTCCCAAGGAGACGTTGGCACTCACGATTTCATCTGGTCTTGCACACCAGTGTGGCACATTCGGAGCATGGAACGTGATGATGAAATTATGCCATGGACTGGTCACCAAATTGAAGAATATTAACATACAGATCATCAATTGCCAGCGTCCAAATCCTCCTACTACGTCAGTAAATTCTGTTTTGTCCCCTTTCCGAACTTTGCTTGAACTGCCTTCATCCATACTGTGATGATGGCAAAATCTATAGAGAAAAAAGAACATTAACAAGGTGAACACACATCACAGATTTGTGTTGGGTTGTTTCACAGATCAGGCTCGTAATCTGTAGTTCCCAGGTTCGAGTCACAGCTGGGTCAGCGTGGAGATTTATCTCCGCAAAAATTCCCTGCCCTGCCCACGGTCAGTAGGGGGGCACCGATGGGCTTAGAAAGGCCGCCGTCCGTCGGATGGGAGGTTAAGCCGCGGCCCCGTGTGCGGGAGAGCCATACCCTGTGCACGTTAAAGAACACACTAGATGGCCTAGATAGGGAGGCTACCATCTGTCTCCCAACAGCTGTTCCAGTGGGTCCCCCCCAACCTTCTCTGAGCCTTCGGGGTCCATGTGACCTGGCCATTTAGCCCATGGTGTGCAAAAAAGTGCCGCTCAGAGGTAAAACAACCCAACCCAGAGTTCATGGTAACCCAAAACCACTAGCAGAGCCACCAGTGATTTAGCTTTAAAGTTACTCGCTGTTTCCTGGTACTTTTTCTGTTACTTTTATCGTGCTTACACTCCATTTTAAAAGTTACATTTTTAACATATAGCCCAGGGACAGGGCTGCTGCGAGGCTTAGGACCGTCCTTTTCTAGTAATCATAGTTATATTTCAAAGAGCACATGGACGTTTTTAAAGGAATATTAATTACGCTTAAATATTAATTAATTATAATAACTAATTATTAATATATTAATTATATCGATTTGAAGATGAATTATTTATTATTGTTTAAACATATCGTTGCTCCTACAACCCGAAAATATATTGTTCACAAAACTATCTTTATTGAAGAAAAATAATATAGTACAGTCTCTCAAAAAAGTATCCGAACACTACGGTTGATTACAGAATTCAGAAAATATATCTGGCAACGATTTTTTTAGAAATTAGTGATCTGGCAAGGCGAAGGTTGCCAGATCACTAATTTCTAAAAAAATCGTTGCCAGATATTTTTTCTGAATTCTGTAATCAACTTTAGTGTTCGGATACTTTTTTGAGCGACTCTACATACAAACATAAAAAAAAATCAAAATGAATGGAAATTAAAATGAAAGTAATGAAATTTATAAAATAAAAATTGTAAATTAGTGGGAATCGGAATAAATAATAGTTTAATAAAAGTTGGGTTGGGTTGTTTTACCTCTGAGCGGCACTTTTTTGCACACCATGGCTAAATGGCCAGGTCACATGGATCCAGAAGGCTCAGAGAAGGTTGGGGGAGGGGACCCACTGGAACAGCTGTTGGGAGACAGATGGTAGACTCCCGTCAAGGCCATCCAGCGTGTTCTTTAACGTGCACAGGTATGGCTCTCCCACACACGGGGCCACGGCTTAACGTCCCATCCGACGGACGGCGGCCTTTCCAAGCCCATCGGTGTCCCCTACTGACCGTGGGCAGGGCGGGGAATTTTGCGGAGATAAATCTCAACGCTGACCCATCTGGGACTCGAACCTGGGAACTACAGATTACCTGCCTGGGGCGCTACCGACTGAGCCTGGCGCGTTACCGACTGAGCCACCCCCGCCCCATTAAATAAAAGTACTCAACAATAAAAGGTCAGGAATAAAAATATTTTGCATTTACTCCATATCTTCAATGATATCCAATAGACAGTTCTTCCTGTGCTACTTTAGAGAGTAAACAACACCTTTTCATCTGAAGTTTCTCGATGATCGGCAAATGATCTTTACCAGTAAAAAGCAATCAAGTGCGTTTTTAAAATAAAATTTCTCTTGTTTTTGAAAAAAAAAAAATCAGAATTCTGTAATTATTAAGCAGAGCAGAAACAAGGCGATAATTATGAATAAAATGGATCAATGAAAGACATTTTCAGATTTTTAAATTAATTATTTTTTAATAAAATTGGGAACAGGTCAGAGAAATGCGCTTTTATTTAAATTTAAATTTCCTGACTCTGAAACTAAACAAAATAAAGAAATAGAACAATGCGCAAAAATTTTATGCACGAAAATTTCGCTGGATGGTTTTGACTGGAGGCTTCCATCAGTGTCCTAAAAGCACTCCAGTGGATCCCTTTCCCCAATCTTTTCGGGGTCCTTGTGACTCGGCCATTTAGCCCATTGTGTGCAAAAAACGTGCGTCTCAGAGGTAAAACAAAAACCTAGACTGATGAAAGGAACAGGTTAAGAGTAAAGTGTAAAAAGCGAATTATGTATATTTTTCAATATTCCATACTCATTTACGAAATTTAAGGATGCCATTGAGGCAAACTGTTTTCATTCTGTCATTGAACAAACATCGCCAAGGACTCCCTATTCTTCATTATTCAAGATAGTAATAGTGTTTCCTTGTTACTGGCAATGTAAATAGAAAAACAATTAAGTAAGGGATACCAGGAGATAGAGGAGTAGATAAAATTTGGATAAATAAGGTGAAAATTGTGAGATCCAAATATTCTTCCGTGGGAGACTGTGTGTGGGAAAACTAGTCCTAGTGGAATTCTGATTTGCCTTCAACTGTTCTAATACGTTCACATATTGTGTGTCAGTCACAATTAGGTGTAATTTTAGGTTGGGTTGTTTTACCTCTGAGCGGCACTTTTTTGCACACTATGGGCTAAATGGCCAGGTCACGTGGACCCCGAAGGCTCAGAGAAGGCTGGGGGAGGGGATCCACTGGAACAGCTGTTGGGAGACAGATGGTAGCCTCCCGTTAAGGCCATCCAGCGTGTTCTTTAACGTGCACAGGGTATGGCTCTCCAACACACGGGGCCACGGCTTAACGTCCCATCCGACAGACGTCGGTCTTTCCAAGCCCATCGGTGTCCCCTACTGACCGTGGGCAGGGTGGAGAATTTTGCGGAGATAAATCTCGATGCTGACCTAGCTGGAACTCGAACCTGGGAACTGCAGATTACGAGCCTGGAGCGCTACCGACTGAGCCATCCCCGCCCCTGTAATATTAGGTGTATTATGTATCAGTAACAATTAGGGTTGCTAGATTACACCCCGACATCTTGCTTGATGACACCCCCTCTATTCATCTCAGAAGGGGAAAAAAACAGTTTCCTCATAAACATTTATTGTCAGTATTTAGGGTTATATGAGAAGCTTTTAATAATCTTTTATTTGCGAAATGCCATCTATAAATTCCACATCTGAGTAAGCAATATTAAAAACACACATAACTCGCTTCTTTTCAGACTAAACCTATTTTTTTCATAAGTCCCCATGCTAAATATTCTTTCGACAGATGCATTTGAAATGAGAACAGGGTTGGGTTGTTTTACCTCTGAGCGGCACTTTTTTGCACACCATGGGCTAAATGGCCAGGTCACATGGACCCCGAAGGCTCAGAGAAGGTTGGGTGAGGGGACCCGCTGGAACAGCTGTTGGGAGACAGATGGCATCCTCCCGTCAAGGCCATCCAGCGTATTCTTTAACGTGCACAGGGTATGGCTCTCTCGCACACGGGCCACGGCTTAACGTCCCATCCGATGGACGGCGTCCTTTTCAAGCCCATCGGTGTCCCCTACTGACCGTGGCAGGCGGGGAGTTATGAGGAGATAAATCTCAACACTGACCCAGCTGGGACTCGAACCTGGGAACTACAGATTACGAGCCTGGCGCGCTACCGACTGAGCCACCCCCGTCCCAAATGAGAACAGACATGACATATAGTACAATTTTAAGAATGTTCAGAGCACAATCATTGATGAAATATTTACACCATATTTGACACCAGGTTTCTTCCACAGAGACTTTGTGGGTGTGAGGTATAATATTCTATTTTTATTTATTTAAAAATCTCACAAATTGAAAACTGGACATGAAAATGTCCATTTTTTAAAAACTCGGACAGACACTATAAAACCAACACCTGGCGTCCCTAGTCACATAAATTCTGGTTGTTAATATTATTCGAAGCTGTGACAGAGCACAGTGCCCTATTTTCCACTTAGATCAGTCTTTGCTTATGCAGATCATTGAGAAAACTCAAGCCTTTAAAACAAAATACAAATTTCGATGTCATCATTATTCTTGAGACCGTAACTAGAGAGACTTTCATCCAAGGTTCCATTTATTGTTTCTAACATCTAAAATGTATAATAAAAACGCATTACTCTCTGTCCTGTTCTCGATAGTGTCCTGTATAAAATGTACGAGCCCTTGATGGTTTTAAATAAGGAAATCAATGCAAATAACTACTCACCATATAGGAAGGAGAAGTTTCTATCGCTGTAATCAGGAGTGAATGGAGCAGAGTCCAAAGCCCCCAGTTCTCAGCACCCATGCGAAACACTTCCGCTGATAAAATGTAAACATCGTGAAGTATTGCGCTGAAGAGTCCGCCTTTACAGTCATGCTCAATGCTGCAATCGCTAAAGAAAGAAAAAAATTAATGAAAACGTTCGTATCAACTGTTTGTTATTTAGAATCTGCACTTAATCATTAACCTTCTACCTTTTCTTTCTGGGGCGGGGGTGGCTCAGTCGGTAGCGCGCCAGACTCGTAATCTGTAGTTCCCAGGTTCGAGTCCCAGCTGGGTCAGCGTTGAGATTTAGCTCCGCAAAATTCCCAGCCCTGCCCACGGTCAGTAGGGGACACTGATGGGCTTGGAAAGGCCGCCGTCCGTCGGATGGGACGTTAAGCCGTGGCACCGTGTGTTGGAGAGCCATACCCAGTGCACGTTAGAGAACACGCTGGATGGCCTTGACGGGAGGCTACCACCTGTCTCCCAACAGCTGTTCCAGTGGGTCCCCTCCCCCAACCTTCTCTGAGCCTTCGGGGTCCATGTGACCTGGCCATTTAGCCCATGGTGTGTAAAAAAGTGCCGCTCAGAGGTAAAACAACCCAACCCAAATCTTCCTTTTCTGGATTCAGCTTTCTTATGAACGTTGGGTTGTTTTACCTCTGAACGGCACTTTTTTGCACACCATGGGCTAAATGGCCAGGTCATGTGGACCCCGAAGGTTCAGAGAAGGTTGGCGGAGGGGACCCACTGGAACAGCTGTTGGTTTCCCGTCAATGCCATCCAGCGTGTTCTTTAACGTGCACAGGGTATGACTCTCCCGCACACGGGACCACGGCTTAACGTCCCATCCGACGGGCGGCGGTCTTTCCAAGCTCATCGGTGTCCCCTACTGACCGTG
The DNA here is from genome assembly GCA_038380435.1 of Ryuthela nishihirai. Taxonomy (NCBI): domain Eukaryota; kingdom Metazoa; phylum Arthropoda; class Arachnida; order Araneae; family Heptathelidae; genus Ryuthela; species Ryuthela nishihirai. Next base: position 132,456,244 of record JAWZYU010000001.1, on the reverse strand, counting down.
GGCAGGGCGGGGAATTTTGAGGAGATAAATCTCAACGCTGACCCAGCTGGGAGTCGAAAATGGGAACTACAGATTACGAGCCTGGCGCGGTACAGACTGAGCCACCCCCGCCCCTGGGGTGTTAAACCTAGGCCCCGTGTGCGGTTAAACCATACCATTTGCACGTTATAGAACGCGCTGGATGGCCTTGACGGGAGGCTACCATCTGTCTCCCAACAGCTGTTCCAGTGAGTCTCCTACCCCAACCTTCTCTGAGCCTTCGGGGTCCTTGTGACCTGGACATTTAGCCCACGATGTGCAAAAAAGTGCCGCTCAGAGGTAAAACAACCCAAATCTTCACCAAAAATCAGCCAATACGCTCTGAAATCTAATTTGCGATAATACAGAAGTATAAGAAATCGTTCCGGTTCTGCAGTGAGAGATAAAGTTGCTGTGTTGAACGAAATGTTTGAATATCTGAGGCCAGTCATACAGAAATCTACGCTCGAAATTTAATATCTAGGAGGTTAAGTTGAAGGTCGTGAGGTTACAATGACAGCTGCGACATTTTACCTCTGCCTGAGGTAATTCGAAAGGAACCAGAGGAGACTGAGCCTTCTGCTTAGCTTTTGGTATCATGTACATTGGTGAAAATATTAACTCCAAATAATATTTTACCTCCCTGATGCGGAGCGGGGATTGGATCAGTCGCTAGCATGACAGGCTGGTAATCTTTAGTTCCCATGTTCTAGTCCTAATTGTGGCTGTATTCAGATTAATCACCGCTGATCCCGACCCTGCCATCGGTAAGAAAGGGAACACTATTGGGTATGGAAAGGCTGCTGTCCTTCGGATGAGAGGTTAAGCCATGGCCCTATGTGTGGGAGAGCCATTCCCTATGAAAAAGAACACGCTGAATGGCCTTGACCGGAGGATTCCATCTGTCTCCCAACTGCTGCCCTAGTGGATCCCTTCCCTAAAACTCTGAGCTTTGGGGATTTTGTGACCTGGCCATTTAGCAAACTGTATGCAGCAAAAAAAATGCCGCTCAGAGGTTAAATAACAACCAAATCCAACAACCCTTGTTTAATTTCCTGTACTCTGTTGAGATTTATCTCCGCAGAACTCCCCGCCCTGCCCACGGTCAGTAGGGACACCGATGGTCTTGTAAAGGCCGCCGTCCGTCAGATGGTACGTTAAGCCGTGGCCCCGTGTGCGGGAGAGCCATACCCTGTGCACGTTAAAGAACACGCTGGATGGCTTTGACGGGAGGCTACCATCTGTCTCCCAACAGCTGTTCCAGTGGGTCCCCTCCCCCAACCTTCTCTGAGCCTTCGGGGTCCATGTGACCTGGCCATTTAGCCCATGGTGTGCAAGAAAGTGCCGCTCAGAGGTTAAATAACAACCGAATCCAACAATCCTTGTTTGAATTCCTGTACTCTCTAGCACGGTAACTTCAGAACTTTATCATCTGGTTACATTTATTACGGCCAGATGCTGATTCACGATAGCTGATTTACGATGCTTATCAATGGTGAAACTTATCACAGGATAAGTAAAATATTTATATTGGTTAGGTTGAAGGTTAGCAACGATTGATTAAAGGCAAGGCAACATATGTACTCGCTTAAAGCTTTACTGCCGTTTATTATAAAGTTGTTTATTTATCAATATTTGATCCGAATAATGCGCAATAACTGACCTAATGTTTTTCATGTAATCACTATTCCGAAAAAAAAAAGTTTTTTTTTTTTTTGGGGGGGGGGATATTTTTTGGAATGCAATTCAAAATAATCTTGCTTTGCGCACTTTAAATCTGCACCTGTCACTTGTCACATCGTGGATTAAACTGATCTTCATTTCGTAAATATCCCGAGAGCAAACAATATAATGATAACTTTTTATTATTCTTATACACATTTAAAAGAAACTTGGGGGCAGAGGTTTTTTTGTTTTTTTTTAGAATATAATTTTTATTCATAAGAGTAAAGAATACAAATACATTTACACTTTGACCCGCAAAGCTAAATAGCTTATCTGCAGGAAAATGAATAAATTATATTAACGTAAGTCATTCAGCCACAAAAATGGTGTGCATCAAATAAATCCACAAAACACAACACATAAAAATCAGCTAACTAGAAAATACCAAATAATTTTTTAATTCCATTTTAAGTCTTCTAAAAGAATCTATATTTAGTAATTCTTTTGGGATAGCATTAAATATAAGTGGTACTTGATATTCGGAGGTATGTTTCCCATAATTATTTCGAAAATTTGGCAATTTGTAATAACCTTGGTTTTGAAGTCTTGTATTTTTATTATGTTGAATTTTTAGTTTGTAAGTTTCATCAAAAATTTTTTTAATTATTACATTATATTTATATAAATTGCTGTAGGATAAAAGATTTAAAAATTTTAATCTATCGGTAGAAGTTTTATAAATTTTTTGCAAATGAGACGGAATAATATTTTTAGCTATTATAGACTGCAGTTTTTCTATTTTATTTATGTTAGTTAAGTTAGTTGTTCCATGCACAATTATTCCATAATTTAAAATAGATTCGCATATTGCTTTATAAAATAGTACACGTTTCCATATTTAATACGTATTTCAATTTTTGAATTTTTATCGCCGATATTCTCAAGCTTTCACATATAACTGACCTAATGTTGGCATTCCACCTAAAATATTCATCAAAAATGATTCCTAAGTAATTTATTTTATTTACTTGCTCAACAAGTGGGCAATTGCATAATGATTCATAAATTGAAGCATCCTTTTTTCTGCAATTTATTTTATGAGTTTTGATAAAGAGGTTTTGATGAACATGAAATCCTGGTGAATGAATAATCATCAGTTTTTTTTTTTCTCATTTAAATAGATTTTATTATGATTTAACCATCTAATAATATTATTGTAATCTGTTTGAACCTCTGAAATGCTATCATTTAAATATTTCTGACTGTTTATTAAAACAATGTCGTCAGCATATAGATAAATAGCACTATTTAATTTTGTATTGAACAAATCATTTATGTACACTAGGAACAATAAAGGACCTAAAATTTAGCCTTGGGGAATTCCACATCGTGTAATTACTTTTCTGCTGTAGCAGTTTTTTATTTTAGTAATTGTGTATCTGTCTGATAAATAATTTCTAAACCAATCTAACAATATACCGCGAATACCGTAATTTTCCAATTTATTTAGTAAAATGCTATGATCTATTGTATCGAAGGCTTTCTTTAAATCTAAGAACATAGTTACAATTTTTTCCCTATTATTCAATGATTTATTAATATTATTTGCAATTTTGGAAATTAGTTGAATTGTATTTTTTCCTTTTTGAAAGCCAAACTGATTTTCATTAATTATGCTGTGTTTAAGTAAAAAGTTAAAAAATAAATAAAAAATAAATAAATACCCCCTCAAGCAGCTGCTTGCCACAGAGGTCTGACAGGAGCCTGTCAGTTTATATGCCAACGTAGAAGATCTGAGAGGATGGCAGGACCTCAGCAGAAAAACAACACATACAACCATGCCTTATCCGGGGCTCGAACCCAGGTCCCTTAGATCAGTAGCAAAGCGCGCTAACCACTCGGTCATGGGACGGCAAAAGTTAAAAACAGTATTATAAATATATTTTTCCATTATTTTCGAAAAAAAAAAAATAGGCAGAATTGTTATTGGTCGATAGTTAGGAAAATCCTCCTTAATACCACCTTTAAAAATAGGTCTTAAAATACCTGTTTTGAGTTCAGTAGGTATGTTCCCAGTAAATATAATCTGATTTATAATTTTTGATATAATATTTAGTAGTGTCTCTTTATTAAATTTTATATGTTTAATGCAAACATTATCGTAACCAGGTGATTTATTGGTGTTTAATGAAGTAATTATTTCATCAGTTTGTTTTTCAGTGATTTCATGTATATAGATAGATTTCAAAACTCTTTGTATCATGGTTGGAACATAATTTATATCGTCTTGGTGATTTGTATTTCTTATCTGTAAAATTAGTGTATTATAAATGTCATTGTAATTATTTGCTATTTCTTCCACAGATAATTTCTTTTTAGCCATATTGTCAATTATTACATCGTCCGATGATTTTTTCTGTTTTCCTTCTAATATTTCATATATTAATTGCCAGGTAGCCTTCATATCATTTTTTTTCATTATAAGTTTATTTCTATAATAAAGTTGTTTCTGATTTCTAATCTGAATATTAACCCTATTCCTTAATTTTTTATAGTTATTTTTATAAGCATCACTTTTATCATTGTTTTTAAATTTAATCCAAGGTTTATCTCTTTCTTCAATTAATTCTATCAAGTTCGGTGTCATCCAATTTTTGCTATGATTTCTTTTTACCTTTCCAACTCTCTTCATATATATTCTATTTTTCCCTAAAATTCCGTCATAAATGTCTTTAAATACTTCATATAGGTTTAATTCATCCATTGAGTTGTCTCCATAATTTTCTAAATTCCAATTCGTTTCAGAAATAGCTTTGTATATTGTTGTTATGGTCAAATGACCAATTCTTATTTTCCTGGTCTGTTTCACTATAATTAGTATTATTCAAATTGTTATTGGTGTTGCTAATCAGTGTTAAAATCATATAGTGATCTGCTATTTTGCTTGTTTGAATTATTGAATTTGCTGACATATTTTTAATCAGTTTAATATTAATATGGTCTATACAGGTTTTGGTAAGTTTATTTTTTACTATTTCTTCTCTTGTAACTTTCCCTTATTAATCTTTCAAAATTCATTTCAGCCAATAGTGTGATATATTTTTCTGTGCCATGTTTTTTAGTATTCATTGTATCGATATTAAAATCACCTATTAAAATCTGATTTTGATCTTTTTCTGTATTTTCCATCCAGTTTCGGAAATTCAACAGAAAAGAGTTCACATCTGTACTAGGCGATCTGTATAGTGCTAAAACACGATATAGTACATTATTTTTTTTTACTTTTATATATATAGTTTCTGCTGGAAGTGTTTGTTGTGAAATAATTTCAATATCTAGATTTACTTTATAGTATACTGTAATCCCCCTAATATTTTTATTTATATTATCATTTGTGATTTTATTAAATTTATCAATGTTATATAAGTAATTTTCATATTTATTTACATTTGTTTCAGTTAAAACAAGCAAATCAATGTGTTTCATGTAATTGTTAATACTTAATTTTAATGAATCCCAATGTTTTCTTTGACTTCTTATATTAACATGAGCAATTCCTAATTTATTTTTGTGAATAAATTTACTATAATTATTTTCGAACCAAGCCTCCACTTCTAAACCTGTAGTTACATAAGCAACATCATAGTTGCTTTCAAGACCTTCAAAATTCAAATCAGACATAACTAACAAGAATATTCATAAAAAAGCAAAAGAGCAAAAAAAAAAGAGAAAAAAAGGCAAGGTTTATCAGACATATCTAAAAGTTCAAAAATCATCAAAGTTGGTGAACATATCCACATTGATAATTCTTTCACCATTTGATTTCCTCATTAGAACTTTTCCATTTTTGAACCAAACATATTTATAATTTTTTTCTTTTGCACACATCCTAGCTCTCCAGAAAAGTTCTCTGTTAATCATAGTCATGTTTTCATCAATATATATTGGTGTTCCTTTATCATTAAGGTCTGCAATAGTGGTTGTAATTTTTTTTTTCCTGTTTTGTATCCAAATATCTCTATCTTTCCGTGTAACGAATTGGACAATTATCTTTGGGGTTTTGCTTTTATTTCTTTCTGGAAGTCTGTGGACTTTTTCAATCATATTGTCTGTGTAGTTGACTATGTTTAATGACTGGGAAATTTCAGACAACTTTATTTTAAGCTCCGTTTCATCCTCTCCTTCATTTATGGGAACACCATGAATTTCTATATTTTTATTGCGTCCATATTGTTCGACGTCATTAAGATTTTGTTTCAGCTCCTTAATCTCTTCTCTCATTTCTGTGTTTAAATTTTCGGCTTCATAGATTTTTGTAGTTAAATTCTTTTGATTTTTTTCGTAATTTATTACTTGTTCCATTAGTTCGTCATACTTGCTAGAAAAAAATTCTACATTTCGTTTCAATTCTCTCACTTCTGTCTTTAAATCACGGATCTCTACTATCAATAGATTGATGTCACGTATCGAACTGTCTCTGCTTCCCATGTCTAAGGTCGCTTTTGGGTTTATTTTGTTCGACTTGCATTCGAAACATAACCATGCATTCTTCTTTTCTAGGGACAGCTTTTTTGTAATTTTTTTCTGTTGTGCCCGAACAGACAAAATGCAGTTTGCCTTTGCATCCACTGCAAACTATGCATTCCGAGTTGGGTGGTACTGCTTCGTCTGATCTGTTGCAAATTGAGGTCACTGTTGTGAGCGGAAGCGATATGCCACTGGCAAAAACAACGAGAGCCACCCGTGACAACAGGGAGATTGCAGCAATTAGTCCCAAGGTTCGGTCTTTTGATCTTTTGCAGCACACAGCACAGAAGGCACTGTACACGGAGACTGACGTCGGGGAGGGGCAGGAGCAATAAAAGTTAACAGCACTTACAGGTCTGAAGAGTCCCAGATGGTCAACCGATGGTGGTCGGGGTGGTGAAGGATATCCAAACACGACGGGCTAGCGGGAACTCCAAGAAAGTACGTCCGATCACGACAAGAACTGAGTGGGTAGCGCTCTAGGCTCGTAATCAGCGGTTCCCAGGTTCGAGTCACACCTTGGCCTTATTTGGCTGTTCTATTTGGCCACTTTGGCCACTTTGGGTGTTTTACTTGGCCACTTTGGCATTTATCACTGCTAACCTACAATCACCCTCTAACATACAGGGGACATCGATGGTCTTGGAAAGGCCGCCGTCCGTCGGATGGGATGTATAACGGGGCTTCGTGTGTGGGAAAAGACAACTTTATCCAGCGTGTTCTTTAACGTACATATGCACGTTAAAGAACACACTGGATGGCCTTGACGGAAGGCTGCCATCTGCCTCCTAACAACTGCCCAGTGGGTTCCTTTCCTCAACCATTTCCGGGTTCTTGCGATCTGGCCACTTAACGCATTGTGTGCAAAAAAATGCCGATAGAAAATAAAACAACTAACTTAAACATTGCTTTTATGTTATCGTTCAAAGATTTGTTATGGAAGTAAAACTTGAGCGTCGTGAAGAGAGGATAGTCTGGATGTTAAAATTAATCGATGCTAAATCTAGACTGTTTTCAGCAATAATCCTTAAATTAGCAATTTCAGTAGCCTTTAATTAGCATGTCATCAGAATAGTGAAACGTTGAAGAGATCGCTGGTAATGAAAGCAGTGGGAAAATGACGACTAACAGTAAAGTCACAGCAACATTTGATGATAAAAATATTATGGGGAAAAAGACTGAAACTGGACAACTTTAAGGCAAAATTTAATACAAAATCGAAACACATCAAACAGAAGTAATGCATCACATTTAGCAAGTCCAGCATTCGATTTCACTGTGTTAAACTGCAGTTGTATTGATCGTAAAAACCCTGAAAATAGTTTAAATTAGGTTTAATGATAATATGTCAAATATCTAAAGTACATACTTATAAAAATACACTGTTAAACAATCATGAATTATTACTGGAGGAGATAGTTGCAGTAATCATCATCATCATCATCATCCTCAAGCAGCCATGGGCTACGGAGGTCCAACCAGACCGTGCAATTTAGTTCTCCAAGCAAGTCTATCCTGAGCTCCATCTACGCATCTGGCCACTGCACACCAATTCTAACAAGGTCCTGTTTGACATTGTCTGCCCACCGCATCCTAGGTCTCCCCTTCTTTCTGAAGCCTTTAAGCACACTGTTCATAACCCTATTCGCCAATCTCTAATTATCCATACGGGCAACACGGCCAAACCATCGGAGTCTCTCTCTGCACAATATGCTGCTTAAAGGAGGTTGCAGACTCCTTTGCCTAACCTCATCATTAGTTACAAAGTTAAACCACCTAATGCCCAAGATACTGCGTAAGCATCTGGAATCAAAAGCATCTAGTTTCCTGTTATCTTGTTTACAAACTGTCCAAGTTTCACTACCATAACTAACCCTAGAAAGAACCAAACTATTATACAGTCTAATTTTAGTCTTTAGGTGTATACGCCTATTTCTCCACACTCTCCATAGATTCTTAAAAGTCCCGGCAGCAATCCCTATTCGTCTGTTAATCTCATGCCGCACATCACCATTATCTGTTACATAGCTCCCAAGATAATTAAACTGTGACACCTGCTTAAGACTGCAACCATTCAGATTAACTGAATCACAGCCTGCCTGACCAATTTTCATCACTTTAGTTTTCTCTCTGTTTATAACCAAACCTACTCTACTACCAGTCTCATCAACAGCTCGAATGAAAGAGTTCATCTCATCAATATCATTTGCCAAAATGGCTAAATCATCAGCATAATCTAAATCAGAAATTTTCGTATCTTCAGTTCATTTAAGGCCAAAATCTTTCCCTTGAAGTGAATTTCGCATAACATAACCAATAACCAAGCTAAAGAGAAAAGGAGACAAAATGCACCCTTGTCGAACACCAGAAGTAATGCTAAACCAATTGCTACAAGATTTACCAACTCTCACACACGACTCAGTGTTATTACAGAGAGCTTTCATTATGTTAACTAACTTGTCTGGTATACCATATGATCTCACAATCAACCACAAATTATGACGATCAACAGAGTCGAAAGCCTTTTTGAAATCAACAAAGCTAGCAACCAAAGGTTTCTGAAACTCTAAACATTTCTCAAGAATCTGCCTAAGTGAAAATATCTGATCCACACATCCCCTACCACTTCTGAATCCACATTGCTCATCACGCAATTGACTGTCAACCAGATTCTTAATTCTATTAAGCACAATCATGGAAAGAACTTTACCTGGAACAGAGAGTAGGCTGATACCCCTATAGTTATCACAAGAACTGCGATCACCTTTTTTGAAAATAGGGATAACAATAGCTCTGGTAAAATCCTTAGGAACCATGCCTTTATCATAAAAGATATTCAGAATTTCAGTCATCCAAGTGGTAACCGAAACAGTCCCAGCTCTAAGCATTTCCGTACTAATTTCATCTACCCCTGGGGATTTATGAAGTTTAAGTTTAGAAACAGCCAAAAGAACTTCAGATTGTGTTATAGGGCCAACATTAAAGCCACCAATGCATCTATCATCATTGCAAACAATGGGAGTAGAACTAACTACATTGTTTAGAACATCACTGAAATGCTCAGCCCACCTAGCCATGACAGAATCCTCCCCTTCTATAACCTTACCTTGTTTATCCTTCAATCCTTGTATGCCTGTCCGTTTTCTACCACACAAAACATTAATTATCTGGTACAGCTCTCTGCTGTTGTGCTGTCTAACTGCTTCCTCGGCTTTGTCAGCCAAACCATCAAGCCAAAGATTCTTATCAGCAGCTAACTGATCCTTTACAAGTTTATTAAGGTCTCTGTAATGCTTTCTATTAGGACTAGTAGGGTATTGATTAAGGGCATTCCTGTAGTTCTTTCTTTCCGAAATAAGCTCAAGTGCCTTATCACTCAGATAATTTTGCTTCTTCTGCTCCTTTTTTCCTAAAAGAGTACTGTTAGTATCCAAAAAAGCCTGTTTAAAATGATCCCATTCTTCCTCAACTTCAGTAGTAAACAAACCATGACTGTCATAATGACTAAGTAACCTATCATGGTGAGCTTTGGCTATAACTGGATCTTTCAGAGCTTCAGTATTAAAACTAAATTTTTTAACCCTAGCACAACACTTTTTAAGTTTAAGTTGCAACACACTTTTATCAAGGTAATGGTCAGATCCAATTTCAGCTCCCCTATATGCCCTGGTATTCCTAACAGAACTAGCCCATTTGCTGTTAATTAATACGTAATCAATCATATTCTTATGCAGCCCATCAGGTGAAACCCATGTGTACTTATGTATGTCGCGGTGTTTGTAATAAGTGTTAGTTATTCTGAATCCATTGAGTTTACTTACCTGTAGGAGACGTTGCCCATTGCAGCTACCAATACCAAAAGGGCCTATTACTCCTCCCCAAAGGTCAGAGTCAGTACCAACTTTGGCATTGAAGTCACCAAGAACAAGGGTAATATCTCCTTTCTTGACAGAATTCAAAATATCCCGAAGTTGTTCATAAAACCTATCCTTCTCATCCTCATCGGCATCCTCAGTGGGGGCATAACAGCAGATAACATTCAGGTCTTTAACGCTTGACTGAAATTTTGCTGTAAGAAACCTTTCATTAATGCACTCATATCCTAGAAGAGCATCGCTAGCGTGTCTGCTGAGAAGCAGACCCACGCCTTGGTGATGCTTATTGTCGTCCCTCCCTGAAAAGAGAAATTTAAGATTATTTTTAAGAATCTGACCTTTATCTGTCCATCTGGTCTCTTGCAAGCCGAGAATATCTAAATTATAACGGTGGAATTCTTGTGTGAGGACATCAAGAGAAAAAGCTCTGTGCAGAGTCCTCACATTCCAACTACCTATGGAGAGAAAATGGTTAGTGGGATGTTTAAAGAAACTATGTTTATTGAGAGAGGGAATGCCGACAATATCAAACAGCCCCCTAATCGCAGACATGGGGCAAAGACCCGTTCCCCCACTACTAAAGGCTGAAGCCATCTACACTGGAAGACTTCCTCCAATGCAGAATTTGACGATGCCAATAGAAGCAAAGAGTTCAGGTGCCTGCGATGACTTCTGCTCAGGATCATCCACCAGCTGATAAACATATCCTGTGAATCTATTCACTTGGGGCTGTCAACCCACAAACAAACAGAAAACACAGCGGAAGATTTTCCCTCCACAGAAGCCCACCAGTGCAGCAAAAGCAGGATCCATAATCAAGCTCAGAGCCATATATCTGTCCAGTCCAGTAGGTTTGTATGGTCAGCACCAGGACCCTGTGTGGTTGACCACTCCTCAGCAGGGTAGAAAAAAAAGAAAAGTAGCCATAGTTGTCCAGATCAGTAGGCCACACTAATCTGGCAGCCCTCCCCTTCCGTTCACTTCCACAAGAGAGTATCTCTTTTGAAAGTTACTAACGGTCCGCACCACGAGAAGGCGGGGTCGGACATTAGATGCTAGGCCTGGCCGGTTCTATGCATCATCACAGGGGATTGGTGCATAGCTCTCCTTCCAGTGACTACCTAGCTACCATTTACAGACCGTTCCAGTAATAACAAGTTTCAATTGAGTCACAATAATATGCTTCATATGAATATATTTCCTAATAGTGTAGTTTCCTGCTTTTGAGTGATATCTGATGCTTAATTTGGCTACTGGCTCACATAGCAAATTGATTAAAGAATAAACCCTGAGTACATGCCCTTTCACGGAAGAAACTTTACATACTTACATCACAAGCAAGAAGTAGAAAAATAAAGCTAAAAGCATTTATTACTCCACCACATTTTAGACAGCTAGTTAATTCCATTTTAATGATTGATCATAAGCTCTTACTCTATGATATGATCATCAGACCTGTGATTCTCTATGCTTCACCCATACGGGCGAATACTACACCCACCAATATTCGTAAGATTCAGATCTTACAGAACAAGATTGTGAGAACTGCGGTCGATGCCCCCTGGTTTGTCACTAACAGACAACTCCATAAAGACCTGAGAAAAAGGCTCAGAGAAGGTTGGGAGAGGGGATCCACTGGAACAGCTGTTGGGAGACAGATGGTAGCACATATAAAACGCATCTCAAAAAGATTTTTTGAGACTGTAAGCAATAATCCCAATGAGATTATTTCTTCTCTGATTCTTTACGATCATACTGTTTTGAACAAGTATAAGAGGCCTAAAACAGTAACGTTTTCTGAGGAGACCAACCCGTTTTAGGTTTCTTATACAATTTTACTGCTATTTTTAGCTTTTCTTCTGTTTTCCCTTAGGGGCCCACCTAAGGGTGGTTTACTTATATATTTTGTTCTTACTCATGCCAAATAGGCATATCTTCATGATGGAGATGCTTAGGGGTAAAATTATTACCCGGTACATCGAATATGATTATACGATCTACGACAGCTAGTTTAACCAGCTTTAAATTGCATAAAAATATTTTATACAGGTTGGGTTGTTTTACCTCTGAACGGCACTTTTTTGCACACCATGGGCTAAATGGCCAGGTCACATGGACCCCGAAGGCTCAGAGTAGGTTGGGGGAGGGGACCCACTGGAACAGCTGTTGGGAGACAGATGGTAGCCTCCCGTCAAGGCCATCCAGCGTGTTCTTTAACTTGCACAGGGTATGGCTCTCCCGCACACGGGGCCACGGCTTAGCGCCCCATCCGACGGACGGCGGCCTATTTTATACAGATTTGCTCATTATTTTCTTTGGTACTATATTTGGGGGAAGTACTAGGGTGATTGAAAAGTCTGGCGTTTTTCGCCATGCAAAATGTATATGGTAACACATCACCGTGCATTTGCATACCTCTGAAAGTAATACTAAAGGGAAAGTAAAAAGTCCACTGCGTTGGTCCATAACTATTACAAGTATCGGAGTCTTGTTTTCCATCGTCAGAAATGTTGTACAATGAGTGAGTTAAGTATTGAAATTCTTACAATTTTACTTCATTAATGGAAAAAAAAAAGGATTAAAAGCTACCGAAGCGGCACAAGTAATCTGCGAAGTGGAAAATGAAGGGGGGACTCTCCATTCATGTTGCTCAAGCTTAGTTCAAGAAGGTGGTGACAGGAACCTCTGAAGCAAGCTGCAATCGGGACTGCCAATATTGGTAGTTCACAACATTCTGTACCACCCTGTTGAAACTGATCCATCGACAAGCACTCGGAGATTCTCATCCGAGTTGGGTTGTTTTTACCTCTGAGCGGCACTTTTTTTGCACACCATGGGCTAAATGGCCAGGTCACCTGGACCCCGAAGGCTCAGAGTAGGTTGGGGGAGGGGACCCACTGGAACAGCTGTTGGGAGACAGATGGGACTCCCGTCAAGGCCATCCAGCGTGTTCTTTAACGTGCACAGGGTATGGCTCTCCTGCTCACGGTGCCACGGCTTAACGTCCCATCCGACGAACGGTGGCCTTTCCAAGCCCATCGGTGTTCCTACTGAAGGTGGGCAGGGCGGGAAATTTTGCGGAGATAAATCTCAACGCTGACCCAGCTGGGACTCGAACCTGGGAACTGCAGATTACGAGCCTGGCGCGCTACCGACTGAGCCACCCCCGCCCCTGATTCTCATCCGAACTTGGTTATTCACAACCAAATTATACTACGGCATCTGAGGCATCTGAAACGCATCGGTGAGTAGTTAATTCATATGGAATGCCGTAGTATTCCATATGAATTAACTACTCAACAAGCAAACCGTCGTAGCGAAGTCTGCAGGAAATTCCTCGCTAATCCAGCGACCACCGTTTCATCAAGCGAATTGTTATGAGCGATAAAAAATAGATCTTTTTCAACAATACGATCACCCAAAAGCAGTGGATTGACCCAGACCTACTTGCCCTTCCTGTCCCAAAGAGGGGATGATTCGAACTTAAATGAGGCAGTGATCAGAAATGAGTTCGGTGATAGTGCGGCAAGTTCTTGTATGAGAAGACCTGTACAAACTAGATTCTAGAATACTCTTCCGCTCTACATGTTGATAATAAAAATAATATTATTTAATCACTGCAGTAAAACACTTTTTGTTTAACAAGAGCTTATTGGGTTGGTTTACCTCTGAGCGGCACTTTTTTGCACACCATGGGCTAAATGGCCAGGTCACATGGACCCCGAAGGCTCAGAGAAGGTTGGGAGAGGGGATCCACTGGAACAGTTGTTGGGAGACAGATGGTAGCCTCCCGTCAAGGCCATCCAGCGTGTTCTTTAACGTGCACAGGGTATGGCTCTCCCGCACAGGGAGCCACGGCTTAACGTCCCATCCGACGGACGGCGGCCTTTCCAAGCCCATCGGTGTCCCCTACTGACCGTGGGTAGGGCGGGGAATTTTGCGGTGATAAATCTCAACGCTGACCCAGCTGGGACTCGAACCTGGGAACTACAGATTACGAGCCTGGCGCGCTACCGACTGAGCCACCCCCGCCCCAGTTTATTGGAGAATCAGCTTTTAACGGGGTGTAAACGTATACAATTCAAGTACATTAATAAAAGATTCAGTTATTATAAACATCAGTTAACTAGATATTGAAGCTTTTCTTCGAATGGCTGAAATACAGTCCCTGATTTCATAAATCTTTCAAAACTACTACTTCCGACAATGCATCAAAATCGGTGTGATAGAGAACTATAGATGCTGGACAGAAAACGGAAACAATCCCATATCAATAAATAGTCAAATTCGAAGATCCGTAATTCCTACAATAAGCTATTTATAGGAAAATAGGGCTAGATAAATTTAAATCTCATTGAAATCTATCTCAATCTCGATTTTCAACAATATTTATTGTTCATTTTAATATTGTTCATATGGAAGCTCGAATACACAGTCTCGATACACAGTAGAATAATATGATCAGCTACCATTCATATACTATGCTAGGTGGTCATATTATTCTGATACGACTGTGTACTTAACAGCAAAGCACTTGTATAAAACTGATAATTATTGAAAGAACTATTTGCACAAAATTCTAAAACATACACCTATTTTATCAAATGGTTCGAATTAATACTTTTTTAAGTTTTAATTAACTTCTGAGGTGAATCTTATGATGATTCTTATGATATGATTCATCTATATTACTCAATATTCAAACTTTTACAACTAAGTACTAAACGGATATTGTTAAAAATCGAATTTTAAAAGGTTTAATTGGCATGTTATATTAATCTTCAGCCATATATTTCCATAAATAACAAATTCTAGGCTCCTTAACTAACAAGTTAAGGAGCCTAGAATTTGATTCTCCATTGATATAAGAGGAGGATGCTTCCATTTCTCTGTATGTCAAAAAAGAAGAATTACGTCTCTCACCTTGAGACACAAAACAAAATTGGCTATAAGTTCCATCAACCCAATTTCAAAAAAAAAAAAAAATAAAATTTTATATAGTGTGCAAATGTCGTAAAAATTTTATTAAAATATATAAAATTCAAAACCTTAAATACTTATTTGGATGCAGTTGTACGAAAGCTTTTATTTTGATTTTGAAGCTTTTAAATCTTTCAATTTTAATCATATATCCCAAAGTTGTTGGGTTGTTTTGCCTCTGAGCGGCACTTATTTTGCACACCATGGGCTAAATGGCCAGGTCACATGGACCCCGAAGGCTCAGAAGGTTGGGGGAGGGGACTCACTGGAACAGCTGTTGGGAGACAGATGGTAGCCTACCGTCAAGGCCATCCAGCGTGTTCTTTAACGTGCACAGGGCATGGCTCTCCCACACACGGGCCACGGCTTAACGTCCCATCCGATGGACGGGGCCTTTCCAAGCCCATCGGTGTCCCTAACTGACCGTGGGCAGGGCGGGGAATTTTGCGGAGATAAATCTCAACGATGACCCAGCTGGGACTCGAACCTGGGAACTACAGATTACGAGCCTGGCGCGCTACCGACTGAGCCACCCCCGCCCCCCATATATCCCAAACAAAATTGCAAATTATTTTATGTAAATGCAAAATATTTTCCATCCAGATTTTAACATTCTATGAGCATAGTAAGTAAAGACATATAGATGCAAATTTAAAATGACACTGTACGCAAATAGTGATAACAGAAGATATAGTAAGATGATAAAATTTTTCACTAACCTGCCCATCTTTTTTGCTTCATCAATTGTGTCGGGGATGTGTCGGTTGCGGGTTTCTGGTAAAACAAGAACCAAAAGACCGGAACATGTGGCCAAGACACCAAAAAGAACAGATGGCAATGTCTCATACCCAGGAATAACCTGCAGAAATGAAAAATAGTGTTAAATTTAATTTATTTGAAAACAACATTGCCAGCTTTATGAGCAGCTAAGAAAGCCTTGGGTTGGTTGTTTTACCTCTGAGCGGCACTTTTCTGCACACCATGGACTAAATGGCCAGGTCACAAGGACCCCGAAGGCTCAGAGAAGGTTGGGGGAGGGGACCCACTGGAACAGCTGTTGGGAGACAGATGGTAGCCTCCCGTCAAGGCCATTTAGCGTGTTCTTTAACGTGCACAGGGTATGTCTCTCCCGCACACGGGGCCACGGCTTAACGTCCCATCCGACGGACGGCGGCCTTTCCAAGCCCATCGGTGTCCCCTACTGACCGTGGGCAGGGCGGGGAAATTTTACGGAGATAAATCTCAACGCTGACCCAGCTGGGACTATAACCTGTGAACTACAGATTACGAGCCTGGCGCGCTTACCGACTGAGCCACCCCCGCCTCACTACGAAAGCCAATGAAAAGCAAAAGGCGACGCTTGAAAAATGTATCCCTCCTCGTAAGGAATTTGCACTTCAAGTGTTTTAGAAATTATGTTTCATTTTGGCTACACAATATTCCGAAATTAAAAAGAGCGTTTTTAATTGCTCACTTGCAAAAAACTATACATAATAATTTACATAAAAAAAATGATTTCTTGCATAGTGCGTGGAACTATTTAATGTGCCGGCGTATTACATCTGCGAGTCGTTCTGGCTAGAACTCGTGTAGGTGTGGCATCTTTTCATTGGTTGTTCCTTCTTTGATTTGGGACGGGGGTGGCTCAGTCGGTAGCGCGCCAGGCTCGTAATCTGTAGTTCCAAGGTTGAGTCCCAGCTGGGTCAGCGTTGAGATTTATCTCCGCAAAATTCCCCGCCCTGCCCACGGTCAGTAGGGGACACCGATGGGCTTGGAAAGGCCGCCGTCCGTCGAATGGGACGTTAAGCCGTGGCTCTGTGTGCGGGAGAGCCATACCCTGTGCACGTTAAAGAACACGCTGGATGGCGTTGACGGTAGGCTACCATCTGTCTCCCAACAGCTGTTCCAGTGGGTCCCCTCCCCCAACCTTCTCTGAGCCTTCGGGGTCCATGTGACCTGGCCATTTAGCCCATGGTGTGCAAAAGAGTGCCGTTCAGAGGTAAAACAACCCAACGGACTTGGAAAGGCCGCCACTTGTCAGGTGGGACGTTATAAGCCATAGCTGCATGTGCGGGAGAGTCATACCCTGTGCACGTTAAAGAACACGCTGGATGGCCTTGACGGGAGGCTACCATTTGTTTCCTAACAGCTGTCCAGTGGGTCCTCTTTCTCCACCCTTCTCCGAGACCTCGGGGTTCAAAGAAGCAGGAGGGACTATTAAACCACTGCCCCGTGTGCAGGAGGGAACCCACTGGATAATTGTGTGCCAAAAAAAAGTGAAACGTAGCGTTGAAACAACCCAACCCTTTTTTCGACATTCAAAACAGGATATTTTGAAAAATAAAGCATAACTGTGAAATAGCTTTACAAGCTCAAACATTTATAACTATTGTGTGTTTGTCACTCAAAAATGGATCAAATGGTATGACAGTTTTTTTTTTTAAATGCATCAAGTTTACAGATGTTCAAAGATGGGCACTGGAGTTGATACGGCAGACAGCTTAACAAAATTCGATTTTTTTTTTATTTTTTTTTTAAATGCATCTAGTTTACAGATGTTCAAAGATGGGCACTGGAGGCGATACGGCAGACAGCTTAACAAAATTCGATTTTTTTTTTTTTAATTTTTTTTTAATTTTTTTTTTAAATGCATCAAGTTTACAGATGTTCAAAGATGGGCACTGGAGTTGATACGGCAGACAGCTTAACAAAATTCGATTTCTTTTATTTTTTTTTCATTTTTTTTTTTATTTTTTTTTTTTAAATGCATCAAGTTTACAGATGTTCAAAGATGGGCACTGGAGTTGATACGGCAGACAGCTTAACAAAATTCGATTTTTTTTTTTTTTTTTTTATAATAATAATATTTATTTCCATTCTCATTTACAGAAACATTACACACAAAAATTTACTATCAAATTTGGATGGAAAATAGCAAACGGAAATAATATAAAATAAAATTAAAACAAACGATTAAAAATAAAAAACACACAAACATACATTTTACAAGTATTTCTGTGTAATCTAGGAGTTACAAAACAACTCTTACAGATTACAAAAACAAAATTCTACTGTAAAGGAAAATCTTTGGCAATGGATAAAAAAACTAAGAAATTACATTAAAAGCGTCTTCAATATCTTCAGTATTTACCAAAAGAAGTTTGGTTTTTTTTCTTAAAATTACAATCACTTTTTTCTTCTTTTATACTATTTGGTAAAGAATTATATAATTTTGGTGCAATAAAATTGAAATGCTTATGCATGATTTCTTTTTTTGATTTCACAACATGAAACATGTTTGTAGAACATCTGGTATCGTATGGGATGAACCGTTTTTCGATCCAATTGTTGTTTTTATGTAGATACAAAAGACTTCTATATAAATATAACTTTCTCAAGGGTAATATATTATTGCTTATGTAATGATAATTTACATTGCTAATATTGCTATTTGAAACTAGTTTTACAATTTTATTTTGCAATTTCACTAGAGGGAGTAGGTTTGATATATAATCTCCTCCCCAACATGTGATTCCATAGCTTAAAATTGAGTGAACCCAAGCGAAATAAACTAAAATTAACAACTTCTTATGAGAACATGATTTAAGATAATATAACTTGTACAAAATAAATCTTAATTTTTTACCCACTGTATCTACTTGTTTCTTCCATTTTAGATTTTGTTCAACATAAATGCCTAGATATTTAACACATTCAACTTGTTCGATAGTTTTACATACACAACCATTTACCAAATTACAACCAGAATTATGGTATTTTATGACAACCTCTTTACTTGTATTCAATAAACCGAAATAGATAAAATTAGTTTTATCCACATTTATTTGCAGTTTATTACTACTAAACCAGTTTCTTATGCTTTTTAAGTCATTGTTTATCTTGAACATTAACTCATTATTAGTTTCAGTCGAGTACACTATCGCCGTGTCATCCGTATAAGCTGTGATTTTGCCAAAAAAATTTAAATTGCAAAAATCATTAATATATATTAAAAACAATACTGGTCCAAGAATAGAACCTTGCGGTACACCACCATTCAAAACAAGCATATTACTTTCCAGTTTATGTATAGCCACATATTGTTTCCTGTTTTCCAAATATGATTTAAACCAATTGAAATTTCCTCCCATACTCTATGGCTCATATCAGGAGCTTAGTGATAGTAATCCTGTTCTTCAGTTCATTGATGGATTGTGTCAATGGGAAGTAATGAAACCTCTACGGAAAGAAATCGAGTAGAATTAGTCCCCGTGAATGAGGATCACTTGATCGATCCACTTGACTGATCCACCATGATCGATCCAACGACCTGTGAACAGTATATTGTATTAACTTGTAGTATTGTAGTATTATCGTCTTAACAGTGTTGTAGGCCCCTGGACAAAGCAATGCACTGGGGCCCCCACACACCTACGGGAATAAAAATGTAAACGATCAATAAAAATTAAGCCTATAGACTTATTGGTACTTTTAACAAAATCAACGTTTGAACGTAAAAACATGCTGTAAAGCGAGGATTAATCAACACAAACGCCCCTAAAATCGGGGGCGGGGTGGCTCAGTCGGTAGCACGCCAAGCTCGTAATCTGTAGTTTCCAGGTTCGAGTCCCAGCTGGGTCAGCGTCGAGATTTATCTCCGCAAAATTCCCCGCCCTGCCCACGGTCAGTTGGGGACACCGATGGGCTTGGAAAGGCCGCCGTCCGTCGAATGGGACGTTAAGCCGTGGCCCCGTGTGTGGGAGAGCCAAACCCTGTGCACGTTAAAGAACACGCTGGATGGCCTTGACGGGAGGCTACCATCTGTCTCCCAACAGCTGTTCCAGTGGGTCCCCTCCCCCAACCTTCTCTGAGCCTTCGGGGTCCTTGTGACCTGGCCATTTAGCCCATGGTGTGCAAAAAATTGCCGCTCAGAGGTAAAACAACCCACAACCCCTAGAATCGTGTGGCCCCTCCTGGGCAACTGCCCAGTGTGCCCATGCCTTAAGACGGCCCTGCCTGTGAATTGTTAATTTAGAGACTCTCTCACTTGAAGAAGGTAATAAGAAGGGCGCCACACTTCGCTTTGCTGATAATAGTTTCTTCAAACCTAAAGACATATCATGCTTTCTTTGAAGCGATGTAATCCCAGGTTCTAGTCCTAGTTGTGCCAGTATTAAGAACCATCTCTGCTAAATCCTCGATCGGAAAGGGGAAACCGATGGACACGAAAGGTCACCTTCCATCGGATCGGACATTAAGCCGCGGCTCTGTGTGCAGGAGAGCCATACGTATCCTGTTCATGTTAAAGAACATGATGGATGACTTGATGAGAGACTAGCATGTCTCATAACAGCTGTCCAGTCGATCCCTTCCCAACATTCTCAAGCCCTTGGGATCCTCGTGCCCTGACCATTTAGGCTACTGTGTGCAAAAAAGAAGTTCGGTTCAAAAGCAAAACAACCTAACCCTATGTCATATATCTTTTCGGGTTTTCCTACAGCAGCGCTCTACGTAGACAAAGCTCTCCACTTACAGCAGCGCTCCCCGTAGACAAAGCACTCCTCTTACAACAGCACTCCCCGTAGACAAAGCGCTCCACTTACAGCAGCGCTCCCCGTAGACAAAGCGCTTCCCTTACAGCAGCGCTCCCCGTAGACAAAGCACTCCTCTCACAGCAGCACTCCCCGTAGACAAAGCACTCCTCTCACAGCAGCACTCCCCGTAGACAAAGCACTCCTCTCACAGCAGCACTCCCCGTAGACAAAGCACTCCTCTCACAGCAGCACTCCCCGTAGACAAAGCGCTCCTCTCACAGCAGCACTCCCCGTAGACAAAGCGCTCCTCTCACAACAGCGTTCCCCGTAGACAAAGCGCTCCTCTCACAACAGCGCTCCCCGTAGACAAAGCGCTCCTCTCACAGCAGCGCTCCCCGTAGACAAAGCGCTCCTCTCACAGCAGCGCTCCCCGTAGACAAAGCGCTCCTCTCACAGCAGCGCTCCCCGTAGACAAAGCGCTCCTCTCACAGCAGCGCTCCCCGTAGACAAAGCGCTCCCCTTACAGCAGCGCTCCCCGTAGACAAAGCGCTCCCCTTACAGCAGCGCTCCCCGTAGACAAAGCGCTCCCGTAGACTCCAACGTGATGCAAACAAACTTGGTGGATTTCTTTTTATTATCTTGTCATTTCCTTTTCACGTGACAGATTAATTATAAATGCTTGAAAGTACAGAGCTACTTTGTCAATGCATAGGAATTATCGTAAGACAACAGACAAATTACTTCCCTTACTTTGCTAGCACAGGATCCTTCATATAAATGAATGAAAACATATCTAAATAGACTTAAATAATGGAATTAATATAATTAACTCTTCACCATATATGATGCAAAAGAAGCTGTTGACGCTGCGATTCGAGAGAAACCGGAACAGTATCCAAAACCCAAAGTTCTCACCACTGTGGGAAAGATTTCCACTGATAACATGTAAACGTCCGTTATTGCTGCAAAGATGCAACCTTTGGCGATCATGAGAAATGACGTACTCACTGATGAAAGACCTGCGGGGAAAACAATTATTAGCAAAATGATTTTTCACTGCATTGCGAACAGAATCAAAAGATAATAATTAATACAGGTAATGGGGAAAAAAACGGAAATATCAATGTAAGTAAAATTACTAATACCGATGTTCGCCCGCCACGTCAGTCCAATACAGGTTGTACAGTGGCTGAAAAAAAAAGTATCCGAACCCTATGGTTGATTACAGAACTCAGGAAAAATATCTGGCAACGATTTTTTTTAGAAATGAGCGATCTGGCAACCTTCGTTGTTTGGGTTGTTTTACCTCTGAGCGGCACTTTTTTGCACAGCATGGGCTAAATGGCCAGGTCACATGGACCCCGAAGGCTCAGAGAAGGTTGGGGGAGGAGACCCACTGGAACAGCTGTTGGGAGACAGATGGTAGCCTCCCGTCAAGGCCATCCAGCGTGTTCTTTAACTTGCACAGGGTATGTTTCTCCCACACACGGGGCCACGGCTTAACGTCCCATCCGACGGACGGCGGTCTTTCCAAGCACATCGGTGTCCCCTACTGACAGTGGGCAGGGCGGGGAATTTTGCGGAGATAAATCTCAACGCTGACCCAGCTGGGACTCGAACCTGGGAACTACAGATTACGAGCCTGGCGCGCTACCGACTGAGCCACCCCCGCCCAGCAACCTTCGTGTCACGGATATTTATTTGAGCGACTGTACGTACGATAAAAAAAAATTCAGTTTTAGTTCTTTCATTTCTTGGCCGCTCTTTGGTTACACCTATTATTTCAAGCCCATCGGTCTAGAAACAAAATGTTTTTATTTAAAAGGGACAATAAACATAAAACCCTGTATTACATTGCTGTATTTTTCCTACATGAGTAATAAGACAGATCAGTACTATTCGCAACGTTTTAAATTCCCGGTAATTCGCACCCTAGTTGGGGCGGGGGTGGCTCAATCGGTAGCGCGCCAGGCTCGTAATCTGTAGTTACCAGGTTCGAGTCCCAGTTGGGTCAGCGTTGAGATTTATCTCCGCAAAATTCCCCGCCCTGCCCACGGTCAGTAGGGGACACCGATGGGCTTGGAATAGGCCGCCGTCCGTCGGATGGGACGTTAAGCCGTGGCCCCGTGTGCGGGAGAGCCATACCCTGTGCACGTTTAAGAACACGCTGGATGGCCTTGACGGGAGGCTACCATCTGTCTCCCAACAGCTGTTCCAGTGGGTCCCCTTCAACAACCTTCTCTGAGCCTTCGAGGTCCAAGTGACCTGACCATTTAGCCCATGGTGTGCAAAAAAGTGCCTCTCAGAGGTAAAAGAACCCACAACAACGCACCCTAGTTATTGCTCAAGTGTTGCTTTAGCCGAGGGCTTTGAAGCCCAATTCAATTGTATTCATGAAAATTTCTTACTTATCACTCACTTTCTGGAACGGCGAGGGTTAATAGCAACAGGAAGCCAGAGAGCAAATTCGATGTGGCCAGAGAACGTCTCCTTCCGAATCGGGTGCTTATGAAAAAGAAGATCAGCGTCCCTGGCGCTTCCACAATCGAAGAGAAGAAGAAATTCAGGTAGATATTCCCGGAGAGACGGTTTGTGTTCCACGAAATTCCATAATAGATGAATAATATGGATGACCTAAGAAGGAAAGGAAAATGATTTCAGGGAACAAAAAAAAAAATCAATATATCTGCTAAAAAGGCAACAAATAATATCCTTTCTTCTTCCCCCGCTTAAATAATCTAAAAGAAATCAATACATATATTATTAGGAGTGGGTGAATCCATTCACCCACTGTCATAGGATAGTGGATTTTCTATCATGTCATGTTACTAAGTCAGAAAAAACTACAACTGGGTCGGGGTGGCACAGTCGGTAGCGCGCCAGGCTCGTAATCTGTAGTTACCAGGTTCGTGTCCCAGCTGGGTCAGCGTTGAGATTTATCTCCGCAAAATTCCCCGCCCTGCCCACGGTCAGTAGGGGACACCGATGGGCTTGGAAAGGCCGCCGTTCGTCGGATGGGGCGTTAAGCCGTGGCCCCGTGTGCGGAAGAGCCATACCCTGTGCACGTTAAAGAACACACTGGATGGCCTTGACGGGAGGCTACCATCTGTCTCCCAACAGCTGTTCCAGTGAGTCCCCCCCCAACCTTCTCTGAGCCTTCGGGGTCCATGTGACCTGGCCATTTAGCCCATGGTGTGAAAAAAAGTGCCGCTCAGAGGTAAAACAACCCAACTGCAACAGTTAATTATTTTCAGAGAAAAGAACATCAGCTTTCACCATTAAATGCGATATCATTAATTTCGTCCAATTCTTTTTCTTTAATGCACACTTAAAGCACGAAAAATGTGTTGCTCCTCTCTTCCAAGATCCGGTATGTATTTGCTCTGGCTTTATTTAAAAACATCTGGCTGCTCAGATTTTATAGAAATTCTCCCACCCTTAGCTGTGTCTTCAAGCCGTGAGAGGTGTATTGAACAATATGTTGGGTTGTTTTAGCTGTAAAAGCCACTTTTTGTGCACACAAAGTAGTAAATGGCCAGGTCACAAGACTCCAAGGTCTAAGAGGTGGGTAGGCGAACGGGATTCACCGGATAGTCGTTAAGAGACAGGCGAAAGCCTCCTGTCCAGACCATACAGGGCGTTCTTTCCTTTACATTTGACTATTCCGTTATCCGACGGATGATGGTCTTTCCAAAACCAACAGTTCGCACCGAGGACGACGGGTTGGGTTGTTTTACCTCTCAGCGGCACTTTTTTGCACACCATGTGCTAAATGGCCAGGTCACAAGGACCCCAAAGGCTCAGAGAAGGTTGGGGGAGGGGACCCACTGGAACAGCTGTTGGGAGACAGATGGTAGCCTCCTGTCAAGGCCATCCAGGGTGTTCTTTAACGTGCACAGGGTATGGCTCTTCCGCACACGGGGCCACGGCTTAATGTCCCATCAGACGGACGGTGGCTTTTCCAAGCCCATCGGTGTCCCATACTGACCGTGGGGAGGGCGGGGAGTTTTGCGGAGATAAATCTCAACGCTAACTAGCTGGGACTCAAACCTGGGAACTGCAGATTACGAGCCTGGCGCGCTACCGACTGAGACACCCCCGCCTCAAGAGGACAACAGGAGTCAGTAGAAATAAATCTCAACGCAGGCCCAGTAGGGATTTAAAAAAAAATTATAATCATTTTGTAAAAAAACAAATATTTTGGATCTAGAAAAGGAAATGTTTTTGAAGTTCAAGAATCAATATAAATAACTGGAATAAAAATATAATTTATCTGTGAAGTTCTATTTTTTCTGTTCAAAAAAATAATTCACCACTCACCTACTGTTTTAACATTCTTTAATTTTTAGCAGCATGTATCAAGAGAAAGGAAACATTACCAGAGGAAGGAAAGAATGAAAGTCTTCTTCCTAACGTCTGATGTCCGGAATAAATCCAACCAAGTCTTCTGATCCTTCTTCCTCTGCACGTCCTTCAAGAAAAATAATCTCGCATATTACTTTTTACATGTTGCTGATAACAAGAGATATTAAAGATACTGGACAGTAAAATCGAAACAGCTCCATGTTACCTGAATAGAAAATCGCATTCAGAGATTCTTCTTCGGCGTGATTTTTAATGAAAAACATGTCTAGGGTTGGGTTGTTTTACCTCTGAGCGGCACTTTTTTGCACACCATGGGCTAAATGGCCAGGTCACATGGACCCCGAAGGCTCAGAGAAGGTTGGGGGAGGGGACCCACTGGATGGGTAGACAGATGGTAGCCTCCCGTCAAGGCCATCCAGCGTGTTCTTTAACGTGCACAGGGTATGGTTCTCTCCCGCACACGGGACCACGGCTTAACGTCCCATCCGACGGACAGCAGCCTTTCCAAGCCCATCGGTGTCCCCTACTGACCGTGGGCAGGGCGGGGAATTTTGCGGAGATAAATCTCAACGCTGACCCAGCTGGGACTCGAACCTGGGAACTACTGATTACGAGCCTGGCGCGCTACCGACTGAGCCACCCCCGCCCCCCATGTCTAGGGATAAATTAAAAATCTCAAACCAATCTATCTAAATCTCGATTTAAAACAATATTTGGTCAGTATTCAAAGAGTTATGAACAATGGAATATTTAACAGACTTAAAAAACTGGCCTCCAAAGATAATTAAAACAGGTTAAGAGATCAAAGTTGACTGTAGTCGAGTCTAATATGATCTCTTAACCCGTTTAAACATTTTAATTAAATTTTCGGATAATTTTTTTTGTATTCCATTAAGTATTCCAATGTTTATAATTCTTTGAAAACTGAACAAAAATGTTTGAAATCGAGATTTAGGCATATTTTATTGATATCTCAAATTTATCTTCAGACATATTATTCTTTAAAATTCATATTGAGAAGTTATTGGGCTCGGAACGTAATTTTCTATTCAGATAACAGAATTATTTCATTTTTCTGTCCACTACCTGTACATCGTAAATAAATAAAGGTTTAAAAACATTGTACTTAATTGCAATCTTATTATTTCATACTGATCCTCAAAATTTAAACATCACACAAAAACTTACAGTTTGATAAAAAAAAATAACAAATTTGATGGAATTATAAGTGAGGTGTGTTATGGCGTACAATGGTGTCGTACATCTAATTCACACGGGCTCAGTAGAATCGATTGTTAAATGCATCATTGATTTCCAAACTGGCTGTTAAAAAAATTAGAAATATTAAGTAGAATTATTGAAAAATCAAACAAAGAAAGGATTGGGTTGTTTTACCTCTGAGCGGCACTTTTTTGCACACCATGGGCTAAATGGCCAGGTCACATGGACCCCGAAGGCTCAGAGAAGGTTGGGGGAGGGGACCCACTGGAACAGCTGTTGGGAGACAGATGGTAGCCTCCCGTCAAGGCCATTTAGCGTGTTCTTTAACGTGCACAGGGTATGTCTCTCCCGCACACGGGGCCACGGCTTAACGTCCCATCCGACGGACGGCGGCCTTTTCAAGCCCATCGGTGTCCCCTACTGACCGTGGGCAGGGCGGGGAAATTTTGCGGAGATAAACCTCAACGCTGACTCAGCTGGGACTCGAACCTGGGAACTACAGATTACGAGCCTGGCGCGCTACCGACTGAGCCACCCCCTCCCCCAATATAAAAAAAAAAGTAATTTCCTGCAAAGTATTACGAAAACGCTTTACAAACCTTTAGAAGTGTTTCTGTCAATTGAGTCATAGTTTCTTTGATGTCGTCGATGTGTATTTTGTTTGTCTTCGTTACGAACTCCATTTGTTTGGTGGCTCTGTCCACATGTCCATGGGTCAACAACCAACGAGGAGATTCAGGAATAAACCTAAGTCGAAAAACAAAAATGGGCAATAAGAATCCAGTAGAACGTTTGTCGTTGCTTTTTTTTAATAGTTACCACGTTCTATTGAAAAGTACGTTTTATTCTTAAGCCTTATAGTTGAAAGTTAGCAAGCACTTTCTTGATTATCACATTTAAAAGAACCTGAATGAGGTTGTCGCCCGTTGAGTCGCATCCCTATCTATAAATTCTTTATCCATTTCTTCATTGTATAACTCCATTTAATAAGCTCATCCAAGAATATTGTAAAATTAATGACTCATTTACGCATATGTGATACTCATTGCAATGTTTTTTATGAAATTAACAAAACATACGAAATAGTTTGAGAATAAACAGCGTGTTGTGTTGTGTTACCTCTGAGCGGCACTTTTTTGCGCACCATGGGCTAAATGGCCAGGTCACATGGACCCCGAAGGCTCAGAGAAGGTTGGGGGAGGGGACCCACTGGAACAGCTGTTGGGAGACAGATGGTAGCCTCCCGTCAAGGCCATCCAGCGTGTTCTTTGACGTTGTGTTGTGTTACCTCTGAGCGGCACTTTTTTGCACACCATGGGCTAAATGGCCAGGTCACATGGACCCCGAAGGCTCAGAGAAGGTTGGGGGAGGGGACCCACTGGAACAGCTGTTGGGAGACAGATGGTAGCCTCCCGTCAAGGCCATCCAGCGTGTTCTTTAACGTGCACAGGGTATGGCTCTCTTGCACACGGGGCCACGGCTTAACGTCCCATCCGACGGACGGCGGCCTTTCCAAGCCCATCGGTGTCCCCTACTGACCGTGGGCAGGGCGGGGAAATTTTGCAGAGATAAATCTCAACGCTGACCCATCTGGGACTCGAACCTGGGAACTACAGATTACGAGTCTGGCGCGCTACCGACTGAGCCACCCCCACCTGACTGAGGTTGCCGCCCGTTGAGTCGCATCCCTATCTATAAATTCTTTATCCATATCTTCATTGTCTAACTCCATTTAATAAGCTCATCCAAGAATATTGTAAAATTAATGCCTCATTTTTACAAACTTTTTACTTTAACAAAACATACGAAATAGTTTGAGAATAAACAGCGAAAGGTTTTGTGTCTTTTTATTAAATAAACATACAGATTGTCTTTTTCGGACAGGGTAGGATCCTTTCACCTGTCGGATAATAGAAATCGCCGGGACATAGAAAAATATTCGGATCTAAAAATAATAATGTGGATGAAGCAAATAACAATGTTGAGCCGTAACTGCTTTCAGGTATAATATTTCTTCATTTTGTTTTAGTGGTCTTTAGGAATTTCTTGAAAAATACTTTCAATATACAAAGGTCATCCAAACGGAAATCGCAAAACTCTCATAAAAGGAATAAAATGTTAAATACAATGATGACCTTTTGCAACACCTCCTATAACAGAAGGGCAATGTACCAAATTTTTGACTTCACTTAGGTAGTCCTTTATATAGACTAGGTGTTCTCAACATGGGTTACGCAGTAAAAGTTTTTGGAGTAAGCCGTGAGAGCTCAAAAGTCGCTAGATATATGTTATATATATGTTTCATTTTATTACCATTGTTATATTATAACTATAGTTTTATCTATCTATACAAGGGGTACGCCAGTTACATACACATTTGCAGGGGGTACGTGAAGCATAAAAGGTTGAGAACCACTGATATATACGTTTTATTTTATTCCCATTGTTATACTATAACTATAGTTTTATCTATCTATACCAGGGGTACGCCAGTTACATACACATTTCCAGGGGGTACGGTGAAGCATAAAAGGTTGAGAACCACTGATATATATGCTTTATTTTATTCCCATTGTCATATTATAACTATAGTTTTATCTATCTATACAAGGGGTACGCCAGTTACATACACATTTGCAGGGGGTACGTGAAGCATAAAAGGTTGAGAACCACTGATGTATATGTTTTATTTTATTCCCATTGTTATACTATAACTATAGTTTTATCTATCTATACCAGGGGTACGCCAGTTACATACACATTTCCAGGGGGTACGGTGAAGCATAAAAGGTTGAGAACCACTGATATATATGCTTTATTTTATTCCCATTGTTATACTATAACTATAGTTTTATCTATCTATACAAGGGGTACGCCAGTTACATACACATTTCCAGGGGGTACGTGAAGCATAAAAGGTTGAGAACCACTGATATATATGTTTTATTTTATTCCCATTGTTATACTATAACTATAGTTTTATCTATCTATACAAGGGGTACGCCATTTACATAGACATTTCCAGGGGGTAGGTGAAGCATAAAAGGTTGAGAACCACTGATATATATGTTTTATTTTATTCCCATTGTTATACTATAACTATAGTTTTATCTATCTATACAAGGGGTACGCCAGTTACATACACATTTCCAGGGGCTACGTGAAGCATAAAAGGTTGAGAACCACTGATATAGACCATTCTTATATTATTGATTCTAATATTATTACTGGTGGACTCTTGTGCTAATCTTTATACTAATATTTATCTATAAATATGTTTAGAAAAAAAATTATTCTTGTTTATTATCAAATATAATAATACTAAAATACGAATAAATGTTCTCCTAAATAAAATATTTTATAGACAAACATTAGTATAAAGATTAACATAGAATTTACCAGTAATAATATTAGAATCAAAAATATAAGAATGGTCTATATCAGAATATAAGAATGTTCTATATCGTGAAAAATGACATGATCACTTGGATAAATGGTCACTAAATGGCATGGTCACTGGATACAGTGCTATCATAATTTGTTTTTTCGTGTATATTTCTGAAGTCTAAAAATTTAAATTATTAAAAATTTCAAAAAATCATAAAACAAAGAAACTAAAAATTAAATAAATATGAGAAATAAAAAAAAATCAATATCCCCTCTAGTCTCTGATTGCCACAGAGGTCTGACAGGAGCCTGTCAGTATGGGCGTCCGCAGAGGGGCAAAGTGGGCACTTGCCGCCCCCCCCCCCCGCGCTCCCTGGGATCGAGTAAAATATTCCTCAAATTATAATCGTAACAATTTAAACGTAATTTATATACATTATGTATGTGTTTTTGTATTGATGCAATACTGTATTCTATAATCTACTTGTGAAAAAAAAACCCTAAAAAGTGAAATAATTAAATAAAAATTTATTGATGCAATTATTTGTCTCCAATCTTGCTCCCCGCCTGGAAACTTTTCTGCCAACGCCCATGCTGTCAGTTTAATACTCCATAGCAGAAGGTCTGTGAGGATGGCGGGACCTCATCAGAAAACAACACAAACATCCATGCCTTACCCCGGGACCGAACCCAGGTCCCTGTGATCAGTAGCCAAGCGCGCTAACCACTCGGCCATGAGACGGCTTAAACATGAAATTTGATTATAAATTTCTATAATTGAAAACTAATGAAAGCCCCCCCCCCCCTCCACGAAACATTTCTTGCGGGAAGGCCCCTAGATTTTCAGGTACGTCACTACCGATCACAATCATTTTTCTTCATCACATGAATACGCGTCCTTAAGAAACTAAATTTCAAAGGATATTCAACACTCATCTTACTTTCAAGAAGAAGCAACACACACGTTTTACTTTTAGGATCCAGAAAGAAGCAACACACACGTTTTACTTTTAGGATCCAGAAAGAAGCAACACACACATACACATCCAAGAAGCAGCAGCATACCAAGAAGCAGCAGCATACCCATCTTATATCCAAGGAGCAACATACCCATCTTATTTCCAAGGAGCAACATATCCATCTTATTTCCAAGGAACAGCAAACCCATCTAATTTCCAAGGAAGAGCATACCCATCTTATTTCCAAGGAGCAACATACCCATCTTATTTCCAAGGAGCAATATACCCATCTTATTTCCAAGGAAGAGCATGCCCATCTTATTTCCAAGGAGCAACATGCCCATCTTATTTCCAAGTAGCAACATACCCATCTAATTTCCAAGGAACAGCATACCCATCTTATTTCCAAGGAGCAACATACCCATCTTATTTCCAAGAAACAGCATACCCGTCTTATTTTCAAGGAGCAGCATACCCATCTTATTTCCAAGGAAGAGCATACCCATCTTATTTCCAAGTAGCAACATACCATCTAATTTCCAAGGAACAGCATACCCATCTTATTTCCAAGGAGCAACATACCCATCTTATTTCCAAGGAGCAACATACCCATCTTTTCCAAGGAGCAACATACCCATCTTATTTCCAAGGAGCAACATACCCATCTTATTTTCAAGGAGCAGCATACCCATCTTATTTCCAAGGAGCAACATACCCATCTTATTTCCAAGAAACAGCATACCCATCTTATTTTCAAGGAGCAGCATACCCATCTTATTTCCAAGGAAGAACATTCCCATCTTATTTCCAAGGAGCAACATACTCATCTTATTTCCAAGTAGCAACATACCCATCTAATTTCCAAGGAACAGCATACTCATCTTATTTCCAAGTAGCAACATACCCATTTAATTTCCAAGGAACAGCATACCCATCTTATTTCCAAGGAGCAACATACCCATCTTATTTCCAAGGAACAGGATACCCATCTTATTTCCAAGGAGCAACATACCCATCTTATTTCCAAGGAAGAGCATACCCATCTTATTTCCAAGGAGCAACATACACATCTTACTTAGAAGAAGAAGCCACATACAATAACGTAAATAAAAGGAACAGAGGCAAGGCAAATTGTAAGAATATCCATTGTGAATATTGCTCAAGAATATTTTTTAAATACCATTAAAAAACAAGAAAAATTAAAATGTCTGAAAGGAGTTCCGCTCAATCCAATCATTTGGTCCCCAGCTAAAATATTTCCTAGAACCCTTCTTGCATAAATATATGTTTTATATTTATTTTTTCTTTTCCGCAGAAGCGGAAGAGAGGGGGGGGGGTGAAGGCAAACCCAACCTTTGACCTTACTTCTCGCCGTCCATTTAATGTTCCAACCAATACCAAATGAATGTTATCCAGTTTTTTTTTTATGTTCCAAATAATAAATCAATATTATCCAGTTTTTTTCGCCTTACAGTAACAATTGTGGGGGTGGAGCGGGGGTGGCTCAGTCGGTAGCGCGCCAGGCTCGTAATCTGTAGTTCCCAGGTTCGAGTCCCAGCTGGGTCAGCGTTGAGATTTATCTACGCAAAAATTCCCCGCCCTGGTCAGTAGGGAACACCGATGGGCTTGGAAAGGCCGCCGTCCATCGGATGGGACGTTAAGCCGTGGCCCGTGTGCGGGAGAGCCATACCCTGTGCACGTTAAAGAACACGCTGGATGGCCTTAACTGGAGGCTACCATCTGTCTCCCAACAGCTGTTCCAGTGGGTCCCCTCCCCCAACCTTCTCTGAGCCTTCGGAGTCCATGTGACCTGGCCATTTAGCCCATGGTGTGCAAAAAAGTGCCGCTCAGAGGTAAAACAAACAAACAAATCCACAGAGCACATGCAGTCACCCAGTGGTTTGAGGGGGCGAGGGTGGCTCAGTCGGTAGCGCGCCAGGCTCGTCATCTGTAGTTCCCAGGTTCGAGTCCCAGCTGGGTCAGCGTTGAGATTTATCTCCGCAAAATTCCCCGCCCTGCCCACGGTCAGTAGGGGACACCGATGGGATTGGAAAGGCCGCCGTCCGTCAGATGAGACGTTAAGCCGTGGCCCCGTTTGCGGAAGAGCCATACCCTGTTCATGTTAAAGAACGCGCTGGATGGCCTTGACGAGAGGCTACTATCTGTCTCCCAACAGCTATTCCAGTGGGTCCCCTCCCCCAACCTTCTCTGAGCCTTCGGGGTCCATGGTGTGCAAAAAAGTGCCGCTCAGAGGTAAAACAACCCAACAATTGCGGATGTCATCTGTTACTGACGAATGTTTCGAAAAAGAAATAATGATGAGGAACTTAAATTGACTTACCTCCAGAAGGTGAACTGAAGAAGAGCAGGCAATGTGATCGCCATCTGCAACCAGAACCAATCTCTTATTAGCCAGGCTATTCCCACCAGTATTATCGTCCCAAATGTCCATGTAAAACTTCTAACGTAAGCAAATATGACCCTTTCTTTCGGTCCTAAAAATTCTGCACCTAAAATTAAAAAGGGTTTTTTATATTTGAATAATACAGGTAATGGACAGAGCAAACAGCAACGAAAAATCACCAATACGGTGTTGGACCGCCACGTGAGTCAAGTACAGACTGCATTCGTCGTGGCATAAAGTGTCTGAAAATCAGCAGCAGGCATGCGACACCACTGGTCCAGAAGAAACGTGATCAATTCCTGTTTCTTCGATGGACATAGAAAACGCTACCTGAGACGTCGTTCCAGAAGTCCCCATAGATTATCGGGCGGGGGTGGCTCAGTCGGTAGCGCGCCAGGCTCGTAATCTGTAGTTCCCAGGTTCGAGTCCCAGCTGGGTCAGCGTTGAGATTTATCTCCGCAAAATTCCCCGCCCTGCCCACGGTCAGTAGGGGACACCGATGGGCTTGGAAAGGCCGCCGTCCGTCGGATGGGACGTTAAGTCGTGGGCCCCGTGTGTGGGAGAGCCATACCCTCTGCCCGTTAAAGAACACGCTGGATGGCGTTGACGCGAGACTACCATCTGTCTCCCAACAGCTGTTCCAGTGTGTTCCCACCCCCAACCTTCTCTGAGCCTTCGGGGTCCATGTTACCTGGCCATTTATCCCATGGTGTGCAAAAAGGTGCCGCTCAGAGGTAAAACAACCCAACTGCATTTCGTTTTATTACTAATTTCATTTCACAAACCACGTGCTGTATATTACTGCAAATAGGTATCATCGCAAGCAAGAATAAATCGGCCTCGTTTGAAGTGCGTTTGGCACTTGTGCGCAAACTTGTACAAAGAGCTGACTTACCCAATACGTAAGTGATGCTAGTGGAGCCAGTTAGTCCAAGAGCAATCAGGAAGCGAAGAATGGCGAAAATAACAAATGACGAACTGAATGTTGTGATGAGGCTCGACGTCAAATACAAAGTGAGGAAAAACAAGATAAACAGACGCCTTCCGTACCTGGAAAATTAAAGCACAAACATGGTCGAATATTACATCGTCATTATGAGTAAATTGTATTCTTCTGTTACTATATTACTACAAACTAAAAAGATATATACAACAAACTAAATAATATATAACAGGAAATAAAAAATGCAACACTTGCAAGAAGTTATGCAAATGTGACGAAATTTAGGGAGAGGCTAGTATATGGAAATGATTAGGTTTGCAGGTTGGGACGTTTTACCTCTGAGCGGCACTTTTTTGCACACCATGGGCTAAATGGCCAGGTCACATGGACCCCGAAGGCTCAGAGAAGGTTGGGGGAGGGGGACCCACTGGAACAGCTGTTGGGAGACAGATGGTAGTCTCGCGTCAAGGCCATCCAGCGTGTTCTTTAACGTGCACAGGGGGTATGGCTCTTCCGCACACGGGGCCACGGCTTAACGTCCCATCCGACGGACGGCGGCCTTTCCAAGCCCATCGGTGTCCCCTACTTACCGAGGGCAGGGCGGGGAATTTTGCGGAGATAAATCTCAACGCTGACCCAGCTGGGACTCGAACCTGGGAACTACAGATTACGAGTCTGGCGCGCTACCGACTGAGCGACCCCCGTAGTTTGCAGGACGATAGAAACAATTGGACAGGCGCGAGCTGACGTCACAGGTGCGGAGCAGTCAAACACAGGTAAAGGCAACCAAAATTCACTTCCAGACAAAACGTTGGGAAAATTATTCCAAATCGCTAAAGATGCCCTTACGCAGACGTCGACAGAATCGTCGGCCTTAGAGAAGCTGGTTTGTTGTACAGAGATGTAGCCAACAAGGTTGGCTACAATTCCAGCACCATCGTACACATATGTCGCCAGTGGGTTCAAGAAGGATCCAGCACAGGCCTGCAAGGATCAGGAAAACGACAAATGACCAAGGAGCAACAGGATCGCCTTTTGAGACGCATCGCATTGCGTGACAGATTCGCGATTACAACGCAACTGCAAAGGGACTGGCAACAGGTAACACACATCGAATACCTACCAGGCGGACGGTAAACAACAGGCTTTTACAGTTTTCATTGCGAGCCTATCATCGTCCGGCACTGCGTTTGCCCTTCACATCTGCCACATGCAAGCAAGTGGTATGCATGCAAGCACTGAATCTCCGCAAAAATTCCCCGCCCTGCCCACGGTCAGTAGGGAACACCGATGGGCTTGGGAAGGCCGCCGTCCGTCGGATGGGACGTTAAGCCATGGCCCGTGTGCGGGAGACAGCCATACCCTGTGCACGTTAAAGAACACGCTGGATGGCCTTGACGGGGGGGGCTACCATCTGTCTCCCAACAGCTGTTCCAGTGGGTCCCCTCCCCCAACCTTCTCTGAGCCTTCGGGGTCCATGTGACCTGGCCATTCAGCCCATGGTGTGCAAAAAAGTGCCGCTCAGAGGTAAAACAACCCAACGTTAAAGAACGCGCTGGATGGTCTTGACGGGAGGCTATCATCTGTCTCCCAACAGCTGTTCCAATGGGTCCCCTCCCCCAACCTTCACTGAGCCTTCGGGGTCCATGTGACCTGGCCATTTAGCCCATGGTGTGCAAAAAAGTGCCGCTCAGAGGTAAAACAACCCAAAGTTAAAGAACGCGCTGGATGGTCTTGACGGGAGGCTACCATCTGTCTCCCAACAGCTGTTCCAGTGGATCCCCTCCCCCAACCTTCACTGAGCCTTCGGGGTCCATGTGACCTGGCTATTTAGCCCATGGTGTGCAAAAAAGTGCCGCTCAGAGGTAAAACAACCCAACGTTAAAGAACACGCTGGATGGCCTTGACGGGGGGGCTACCATCTGTCTCCCAACAGCTGTTCCAGTATGTCCCCTCCCCCAACCTTCACTGAGCCTTCGGGGTCCATGTGACCTGGCCATTTAGCCCATGGTGTGCAAAAAAGTGCCGCTCAGAGGTAAAACAACCCAACGTTAAAGAACACGCTGGATGGCCTTGACGGGGGGCTACCATCTGTCTCCCAACAGCTGTTATAGTGGGTCCCCTCCCCCAACCTTCACTGAGCCTTCGGGGTCCATGTGACCTGGCCATTTAGCCCATGGTGCGCAAAAAAGTGCCGCTCAGAGGTAAAACAACCCAAAGCAAGCACTGAAGCATCTGACACATGCTTCAGTGGTATCGCCTCAGTTAGAACTGAAGAGTGGAGTACCGTGGTATGTAGTGACGAATTTCGTTTTTGTCTTGGTCAGCACGACGGTAGACATCGATAATGTAATCAATCGCACATCTCAGTGTATTCTAGCAGCTGCCTGCGTTTCAATAAAATGGCATTAATCTTCCCAGGTGTTGCAATTTTTTTTCCTGTAATACACTACAAAAAAAAAAAGTTTCAATGAACAAAAATTCCACGCATCCATAAAACAAAATATATGCATGCGTAACCGTCCCGTGGCTGAGTGATCAGTGCGTTTGGCTACTGATCTAAGGGACCTGGGTTCGAGCCCCGGGTAAGGCATGAATGTATGTGTTTTTTTTTTGCTGAGGTCCCGCCATCCTCTCAGATCGTCTACTATGGCGTATAAACTGACAAGCTCCTGTCACCTCTGTGGCAAGCAGCTGCTTGAGGGGGTATTTATTTATTGTTAAATTCTATCAGTGTCGTATACATAAATTTATAATGAACTAGTGTGTGTGTGTCGGAGGAGGGGTGACATGTTGAAGTCTAAGAGGGTTGGGTTGTTTTACCTCTGAGCGGCACTTTTTTGCACACCATGGGCTAAATGGCCAGGTCACATAGACCTCGAAGGCTCAGAGAAGGTTGGGGGAGGGGACCCACTGGAACAGCTGTTGGGAGAGAGATGGTAGCCTCCCGTCAAGGCCATCCAGCGTGTTCTTTAACGTGGAAAGGGTATGGCTCTCCCGCACACGGGCCACGGCTTAACGTTCCATCCGACGGACGGCAGCCTTTCCAAGCCCATCGGTGTCCCCTACTGACCGCGAGCAGGGCGGGGAATTTTGCGGAGATAAATCTCAACGCTGACCCAGCTGTGACTCGAACCTGGGAACTACAGATTACGAGCCTGGCGCGCTACCGACTGAGCCACCCCCCGCCCCAAAGTCTAAGAGGGTGTTTTTGACATCTTAAGTGTGTGATTTTATGGGACTTAGAAAATATACGTTAAATAAGGTCACAAGTACTCTGAAGTTTTAGCCTGCCTTCAAGGCCATTCAGCTTGTTCTTTAATAAGAATGATGTAAGGACCTACCAGTCCTGCAGTCCCTTGGTCTCAATGGGATTGCACAGCAGTGGGAATTTGATACACCTGTCCAAAATGATCCAAGTTTAATTATAAAAAATACTGTAATTGTGCTTTTAGGCGACTGAAATTCCGCTGTTTCCTAAATGTTACTTACCTATCAGCAAGTAACCCACCGAGGAGTCCTGCCACCATATATCCAGCCATGTAGACGGTCTTAAGGATGGATATCATCCATACTCGACTGCATACCATGTCCCACTGCAAAGGAACAAAATAAGGAACTTATGTTGAAGTACACCCAAAAATTATGCAAATTGGAGCAAATACGGTGTTTAGTTTCAATAAACAAAAATTCCACGCATCCATGAAACAAAAGAAACAAAATATTTACAAAGATTGAAAACAAAATTAGTAAAAACTTAGTTAAGGACAAAACAGTTTTGAAGTTTTTGGGCGACCATCAAATTGCAAGGGAAGTTCTGTGATACATAGAAAATCCTCATGCAGCCATAGGCTACTTAGGACCAACTAGACTGCTTGATTTATTTCTCCAAAACGTCTGTACTAAGATAATGAAGCTGAAACACCAATTCAATGGGTTCTGTAAAGTTCACCATTCTTCGGCAGAGTATAAAAAAACTGGCCATAGTTGATATTTAAGAATATGACGTAAAGACGTGACCCGTGTACGGAGAGCCCTTCCGTTCCAGAAGAGAACATCTTTGTTGAAAGGTACTAATGGCCTGCAGGGGCGGGGGTGGCTCAGTCGGTAGCGCGCCAAGCTCGTAATCTGTAGTTCCCAGGTTCGAGTCCCAGCTGGGTCAGCGTTGAGATTTATCTCCGCAAAATTCCCCGCCCTGCCAACGGTCAGTAGGGGACACCGATGGACTTGGAAAGGCCGCCATCCGTCGGATGGGACGTTAAGCCGTGGCCCCGTGTGCGGGAGAGCCATACCCTATGCACGTTAAAGAACACGCTGGATGGCCTTGACGGGAGGCTACCATCTGTCTCCCAACAGCTATTCCAGTGGGTCCCCTCCCCCAACCTTCTCTGAGCTTTCGGGGTCCATGTGACCTGGCCATTGTGTGCAAAAAAGTACCGCTCAGAGGTAAAACAACCCAACCCAACTAATGGCCTGCACCACAAGAAGGATGTATAGGACGTTAAGAGCTAGGCCTGGCCTATTCAATGCATAATCACAGGGGATTGGCACACAGCTCTCCTTTCAGTGTATATCTAGCTACCATTTAGTAGCTACCATTAGCACTACTTGAAAATCCACCAGTAATTATAGCTTTGGGTAATTTCAAGTCCGACGGGAATTGGCCTGTGTTTAGTAAGGCTTGTAGTTTATTCGTATTTTGGAGTACAAATCGAAATCTTTGCTTATTCTAGTAACCGAATATCTTTATTAGACTGTTTGCAATAAAAAAGGCATGCAGAAAAGATCATTAACATTTAATTGGTCTTCAAAAGACGCGAACAATAATCCATTGAAATAGTCTATCTGTGTTGATCGGATCTTCTCAAAGTTAAACTCTTAGGTCAGTAAGGGAGCATCACAGGAAAACGTCCTGTAGACAAGAAAAATTTGAATAATTAGTTAAAAAATTTGGTTGTCCTGAGTGAGTTCGAATCCCACTCAGGGTAACCAAAATTTTTTCAACTAATTATTTCAAGTGAACTCTTAGGGTTCGAAATTTCAAGACTTGGTGAGTCCCTCGTACCTGACATGATATAAGAGCTCCATTTTCTATTTAAGCTAATATGATTAAGAAGACCGAAGATGACTTTCTAAGTTGTTCTTGAAAATTTTACGTAACTTAAACACAGGATTGGAAGTAAATGCTCATTTGAAGAATTCTTCAAGAAACATATCCCGTGTTAGCGTGAGGAGAGCCATACCCTGCATATGTTAAACAACGTGTATGACTTTCATGAGGTTTTTTTTTATTGTCTCCTAATTGCTGCCCAGTGAATCTCTTTTAACGACATTCTCTGAGTCCTTGGAGTCCTTGGTGTCGCTTAGAAGTAAAAATTCCAATCCTCAGAGAAACAGGAAAAGGGAGAGTTGGCTCCGTGAAGTAAGCTGAGTGTCAAGATTGTATAAATATAGAAAAGTGTGATGATGAATGTTCCCAAGGTCACCTCGATTCTGGGGAGACAATAATCACATTTTTATCTCTCTCTCTCTCTGTTGGGGGGTGGGGGTGGCTCAGTCGGTAGCGCGCCAGGCTCGTAATCTGTAGTTCCCAGGTTCGAGTCCCAGCTGGGTCAGCGTTGAGATTTATCGCCGCAAAAAATTCCCCGCCCTGCCCACGGTCAGTAGGGGACACCGATGACCCAACGCTGAAAACAGCAACGCTGACCCAGCTGGGACCAACGCTGGGACCAATGACACCAACGCTGACCCAGCTGAGACTCGAACCTGGGAACTACAGATTACGAGCCTGGCGCGCTACCGACTGAGCCACCCCCGCCCCTATTATTAGACAAAAGGCATTTTTTATTAGGATGTTCTATGAAGTATATCTAAAGTTATTTAATATCTATTATTATAGAAGAAATAACAATAAAGCAATTACCTTATTTATTAGAGTATTGCTGTACAGAGAAGTGTCATACTCCCATTTATTGCAAGAAACGCTGGATCGGTTGATGTTGGAGTCCTCCGCATCACTTGTATTCCACATTTCCCACATCTTGCATCTATCGTAAGTCTCATTGTCAGCACTTGGAATGCCCAAAATTTTCCATTCTCCCAAGGAGACGTTGGCACTCACGATTTCATCTGGCCTTGCACACCAATGTGGCACATTCGGAGCATGGAACGTGATGATGAAATTGTGCCATGGACTGGTCATCAAATTGAAGCACATGAAGATGCAGATCATCAATTGCCAGCGTCCAAATCCTCCTACTACGTCTGTGAATTCTGTTTTGTTGCTTTTGTCGTTTGAAATATATTTATCCATACTGGGACGATGTCAAAAATGTTTCAAACGAAAATCTAGAAAAAGAAATTTAACCAGTAAAATGTCCACTACGAAGAAGCACAACAAATGATATTCATGAGTTTCGTTTCACCCTAAAAGTTTCCAATATGGGGTTATTAAATTATTGCATTTATCACAGTAAGTTACTGTTATATATAGTCGCTCAAAAAAGTATCCAAACACTTTGGTTGATTATAGAATTCAGAAAACATGTTTGGTAACGATTTTTTTTAGAAATTGGTGATCTGGTAACCTTCGTGTCACGTGACACGGAGGTTGCCAGATCACTAATTTCTAAAAAAATCCTTGCCAGATATTTTTTCTGAATTCTGTAATCAACCATAGTGTTCGGATATTTTTAATATATATATATAATGCGTATGAATATATAATGCAATGAATATGGAGCGTGTGCAGTTACCGTTCACAGCAAACTGCAGCGGTTACGGTTAATGTTCACAGCACATTGGATCGTGTGGGCTCACTCACGGAAATATTGAGCGTGTGCAGTTACCGTTCACAGCAAACTGGAGCGGTTGCGGTTAATGTTCACAGCACATTGGATCGTGTGAGCTCACAAAGACCTGGATCGTGTGAGCTCACAAAGACCTGGATCGTGTGGGCTCACTCACGGAAATATTGAGCGTGTTCAGTTACCGTTCACAGCAAACTGGAGCGTGTGCAGTAACTGCACACGCTCCAGTTTGCTGTGAACGGTAACTGGAGCGTGTACAGTTGCTGTACACGCTCCAGATATTTTTCCTGAATTCTGTAATCACGTGACACGGAGGTTGCCAGATCACTAATTTCTAAAACAATCTTTGCCAGATATATTTCCTGAATTCTGTAATCAACCATAGTGTTCGGATACTTTTTTTTGAGCGACTGTACCTCCTCTTTTTAGGGGGCGGGGTTTGGTTCAGTTGGTAACGCGCCAGGCTCATAATTTTCAGTTTCCAGGTCCGAGTCCCACCTGTGCCAACGTTGAGATTTATCTCCCCTAATCCCACCCCCTGCCCTCGGTCATTAGAGGACACTGATGGGCTTGGAAAAGGCGCCGTCTGTCGGATGGAACATAAAGACGCCATGGGCTGGAGAGCCATTCCCTGTGCACGTTAAAGTGTACTTTTTCGATTATACCACGGCACTTAAGGATATGTGTTCGTTTACTGATTGATGATGCGATAAGGGATGCACTTAAGGTCGGGTTTGAGCCTCCTTCCCGCTCTAAATTTATGCCTCATATTATAAATGCTCATTATATACCCAATATTATATTTTATTTCAAGGTTACATTACAACAACCTCAATCCAATCATTATATGGGGCGGGGGTGGCTCAGTAGGTAGCGCGCCAGGCTCGTAATCTGTAGTTCCCAGGTTCGAGTCCCAGCTGGGTCAGCGTTGAGATTTATCTCCGCAAAAATTCCCCGCCCTGCCCACGGTCAGTAGGGGACACCGATGGGCTTGGAAAGGCCGCCGTCCGTCGGATGGGACGTTAAGCCGTGGCCCCGTGTGCGGGAGAGACATACCCTGTGCACGTTAAAGAACACGCTGGATGGCCTTGACGGGAGGCTACCATCTGTCACCCAACAGCTGTTCCAGTGGGTCCATTCCCCCAACCTTCTCTGAGCCTTCGGGGTCCATGTGACCTGGCCATTTAGCCCATGGTGTGCAAAAAAGTGCCGCTCAGAGGTAAAACAACCCAACCCAATCATTATATGCCTCATATTATAAATGCTTATTATATACCCAATATTATATTTTATTTCAAGGTTATATTACAACAACATAATAAGAATAGCCTCTTATCTGAACCCCCGAAACCAAATTCTGCATACGTGCCTAGCACCCCCAATTCGTGTGAAAAAGGACACTTTACCTGAATTTCTTTGCGTTAAAAGACGAAACTCGAAATGAATTCTCATCGAGTCCCTATGGCGTGAATCCCGATTCTTTAGTCTCGTAAGCTGGTGTGCTCATAATGTCCTACTCGCTTTGATCCACGAGTCATGATTGCTCACCTGCCTCGTAAAAGCAGTACGTTGCGTATTCTAAATGGCTGATAACACATTCGGTAAATTGGGCAATTCTTAGGTTATTTAAATAATAGTAGAAAATAACTAACCAGAGGTGAAACGTGTCAGGCAGGCGATGCTTCATCTCTTTGGGTCGATGCTCTCTTTAGCAAATATCTCAATTTAATTTTCTCGGGAGTTGTGCGACAGATTCTAGTAATGTAGGACATCAGATAAATAGGAGAATAAGTATTGATGAGAGGACTTTTAAGAATCTATGAAGATTGCGATAAAAAAAAGACTAAAATAGATAGACTAAAACGTTACAATCAGATTAAGTTCGTTAGAACTGAGACAAATAGAATCACTTACTTGTGAGTAAATATCCTAATATTTCGACCCCCTGACTGGGGTTGTCATCCGAGCTGCAACCTCTTCGAATGAACGACCCCAGTCAGCGATCGAAATATTAGGATATTTACTCACAAGTAATTTATTCTATTTGTCATAGGTTCTAACGAATATTAATCTACCTATTCTAAGACACCATGAACGCAATTGTTACAGTTCGGCTATGCAATAGTTTGTCTTCTAAAGTTTACTGTGTTAGTGAAATTTATACCTTCTTTAAGCAACAGGTTGGGTTGGGTTGTTTTACCTCTGAACGCACTTTTTTGCACACCATGGGCTAAATGGCCAGGTCACATGGACCCCTAAGGATCAGAGAAGGTTGGGGGAGGGGACCCACTGGAACAGCTGTTGGGAGACAGATGGTAGACTACCGTCAAGACCATCCAGCGTATTCTTTAACGTGCACAGGGTATGGCTCTCCCGCACACGGAGCCACGGCTTAACGTCCCATCCGACGGACGTCGGCCTTTCCAAGCCCATCGGTGTCCCCTACTGACCGCGGGCAGGACGGGAAGTTTTGCGGAGATAAATCTCAACGCTGACTCAACTGGGAACTAGAGATTACGAGCCTGG
Organism: Ryuthela nishihirai; assembly: GCA_038380435.1. Classification (NCBI taxonomy): domain Eukaryota; kingdom Metazoa; phylum Arthropoda; class Arachnida; order Araneae; family Heptathelidae; genus Ryuthela; species Ryuthela nishihirai. Next base: position 132,413,031 of record JAWZYU010000001.1, on the reverse strand, counting down.
CGCGCTACCGACTGAGCAACCCCGCCCCCAATTTGGGAAGGTTGCCGTCCTTCGGATGGGACGCAAAATCATGGTCCCGTGAGCAGAAGAGCCATGTCCTGTGCACGTTAAACAACATGCTGGATGGTCTTGACGGGTGGATTCCATCTGTCTCTCAACAACTGTCTAGTGCAGTGGTTCTCAACCTTTTATGCTTCACGTACCCCCTGGAAATGTATATGTAACTGGCGTACCCCTTGTATAGATATATAAAACTATAGTTATAGTATAACAATGGGAATAAAATTAACATTTATACACAGTCGTATCACAATAATATGACCACCTACCATAGTGTATGTATGGTAGATGGTCATATTATTCTGATACGACTGTGTATGTACACATTAAATTTTGTATTCATAAATTACATATATCGATAAACACAAAAATGACATAAAAAATTCAACAAATCTTATAAAATAAAATTATAAACATTTTACTGGGTAATCGACTTTTGAGCTTTCATGGCATACCCCCAAAAATTTTACCGCGTACCCCATGATGAGAATCCCTAGTCTAGTGCAGTGGTTCTAAACCTTTTATGCTTCACTTTGCCCCTAGAAATGTGTATGTAACTGGCGTACCCCTTGTATAGATAGATAAAACTATGGTTATATTATAACAATGGTTATTTTTACTTTGTTACTAGATGTAGCGACTTTTGAGCTCTCAAGGCGTAGCCCAAAAATTTTTACCTCTTACCCCACGTTGAGAACCCCTATTCTAGTGGATCCCTTTCCCAACTTCTCCAAGCTCTTGGGGTCCTGGTGACCTGGCCATTTTGCCCAATTTGTGCAAAAAAATGCCGCTCAGTGGTAACTGACGGAACCCAAAATCTTACAATCAATCACAAATTATATAAATCAACTATGTTTAAAGCAGATGACTTCTTGAAATCTTCAAATCTAGTAATTACAGATTTTGGAAATTAAACATTTTCCACAACCTGCCTTAGTGAAAAAAAACAACAACAACAACAACATGTATTCTCTTCATGGAACCTGACTTCGAAAAGTATCTCGTGATTAAAACTATTACCATCCAATATTTCTCGCCTTTGGCAACTTTCCCCGCCCTGCCCACGGTCAGTAGGGGACACCGATGGGCTTGAAAAGGCCGCCGTCCATCGGATGGGACGTTAAGCCGTGGCCCCGTGTGCGGGAGAGAGCCATACCCTGTGCACGTTAAAGAACACGCTGGATGGCCTTGACGGGAGGCTACCATCTGTCTCCCAACAGCTGTTCCAGTGGATCCCCTCCCCCAACCTTCTCTGAGCCTTCGGGGTCCTTGTGACCTGGCCATTTAGCCCATGGTGTGCAAAAAAGTGCCACTCAGAGGTAAAACAATCCAACGTTAAAGAACACGCTGGATGGCCTTGACGGGAGGCTACCATCTGTCTCCCAACAGCTGTTCCAGTGGGTCCCCTCTCCCAACCTTCTCTGAGCCTTCGGGGTCCTTGTGGCCTGGCCATTTAGCCCATGGTGTGCAAAAAAGTACCGCTCAGAAGTAAAACAATCCAATCCAATCCTTTGGCAACTGTTAACTCTTCGGTGATATTATAGAAGCAATGAAATTGCATTGTAGAAAACAAAGAATAACAAATCCACTTACATGTTGGAGGAAACGGGCAACACTAAAGGAGATTATATAAATGCTCAATGTACAGAGTAATAGTCTGGTTGAATAAATAGCAGTCCTGTTGAAATAAACGACTTTTTTTATGTCATCACTTGAGTGTACTTTTATCATGTCACGCTGTCTATGAATCTGCTTGTCACATCAAGCAGATAACAGAGAAGAAGAAGGTGAAAAAACGCGTGTGTCATTTGTTATAGGTAAAACAAAAACAAATGACGTAGACTATGTGTGTCGACAAAAAGGCGTTAGTAAAACTACAGACAAATGACATTAGATTAAGTGTGTAGAAGAAAAGGGGTTAAAGGTGTCGAAGAAAATGCGTTAGCAAATTGTAAAACAACAGACAAATGGCGTGAGGCTAAGTGTGTCGAAGAAAAAGAGTTAGCAAATTGCAAAACAACAGACAAATGACGTAAGATTAATGTGCAGAAGAAAAAGCGTTAGCAAATTGTAAAACAATAGACAAATGACGTAAGACTAATGTGTCGAAGAAAATGCGTTAGCAAATTGTAAAACAGTAGACAAATGACGTAAGACTACGTGTGTCGAAGAAAATGAGTTAGCAAATTGTAAAACAGACAAATGGCATAAAACTAATGTGTCGAAGAAAAAGAGTTAGCAAATTGTAAAACAGACAAATGGCGTAAAACTAATGTGTCGAAGAAAATGAGTTAGCAAATTGTAAAACAACAGACAAATGACGTATGTAAAACTAATGTGGCGAAGAAAATGCGTTAGCAAATTGTAAAACAACAGACAAATGACGTGAGACTACATGTGTCGAAGAAAAAGAGTTAGCAAATTGTAAAACAGACAAATGGCGTAAAACTAATGTGTCGAAGAAAATGAGTTAGCAAATTGTAAAACAACAGACAAATGATGTAAGATTAAGTGTGTCGAAAGAAAAAGCGTTAGCAAATTGTAGAACAGCAGACAAATGACGTATGTAAGACTAATGTGGCGAAGAAAATGCGTTAGCAAATTGTAAAACAACAGACAAATGACGTGAGACTACGTGTGTCGAAGAAAAAGAGTTAGCAAATTGTAAAACAGACAAATGGCGTAAAACTAATGTGTCGAGGAAAATGGGTTAGCAAATTGTAAAACAACAGACAAATGACGTAAGACTAAGTGTGTCGAAATAAAAAGCGTTAGCAAATTGTAGAACAATAGACAAATGATGTAAGACTAATTGTGTCGAAGAAAATGCGTTAGCAAATTGTAAAACAATAGGCAAATGACGTAAGAATAATGTGTCGAAGAAAAAGAATTAGCAAATTGTAAAACAGACAAATGGCGTAAAACTAATGTGTCGAGGAAAATGGGTTAGCAAATTGTAAAACAACAGACAAATGACGTAAGATTAAGTGTGTCGAAAAAAAAAGCGTTAGCAAATTGTAGAACAGCAGACAAATGACGTAAGACTAATTGAGTCGAAGAAAATGCGTTAGCAAATTGTAAAACAATAGACAAATGACGTAAGAATAATGTGTCGAAGAAAAAGAATTAGCAAATTGTAACACAGACAAATGGCGTAAAACTAATGTGTCGAGGAAAATGGGTTAGCAAATTGTAAAACAACAGACAAATGACGTAAGACTAAGTGTTCCTATGAAACAACAGGCAAATGACGTAAGACAGTGTGTCGAAGAAACAGTTAATGAAAGGTAAAACAACTAGCAAATAAATTTCCTTTTCAGAATGACAGTACGGGTAAAAGAGGCCAAAAATTTTTAAACTTCTTTATAGTTGAACTATTTTTTAAAGAAATTTTTAAAGATCTGCAACACGGTGTGCGAAATGTCATAATGTATTGGAAATCCAATCCCTTGAGACTCCCCCCCCCCCGACGTTTTTATATTTTTCTCGCTCTAATATGTTTCCTGCCCCCTAGCTTTTTTACTAGATCCGAACCTATTACTGACAGTGAGAAAATGAGTATGAAACTGCTAATCCTTCTGAAAATTTAGTTTTTCTCTTGGACAGCAAATGTGAATACCAGTGCATGTACTGCTTGCATAGTGAAATAATTTGTAAGAGAAACTTCTTGAAGATTGTACTGATTAAAAGTCTTCATATGATTAAGGAAAACGTATGATTTATATACGACAATAAATCTCACGAAAATTGCTCGATCTAAACAAATGACGTAGAAAATACGTACATTACGTTGTTAAAAAAAATGCCACGTTTATTAATTGTATACTGATTCAGGTTAAAAATAAACGGCAAATTAGGTTGGAACATTAAAATGCATAAGCTATTTCATTCTATTTTTGTTCTAGAAGTAGTTAGTATTGGTGTTGCAGAATAGCATTCCCCCATAGAGAGTGCTTCACCTATGACGTCATTTCCTCTGGGTGATGCTAATAACATCACTTCCGGTAGGCTTAGCTAATGACGTCACCAAAAAAAAGAGAAATTCGTGAAACTCGCATCATATGACGTCACAGAACATTCTAGAAAATCCCTTTCCCCTACCTTCAAGGAAAGTCCTAGAAAATGTCGCAGTTATCCCATTTTTCCTCCCCCCTTTCCAGAAACCTAAAGAAAGTCATAGAAACATATGGGGCGGGGGTGGCTCAGTCGGTAGCGCGCCAGGCTCGTAATCTGTAGTTTCCAGGTTCGAGTCCCAGCTGGGTCAGCGTTGAGATTTATCTCCGCAAAATTCCCCGCCCTGCCCACGGTCAGTAGGGGACACCGAAACTTTTGGTAGCAGCACCAGTGCAGGAAAGCCACCTTTACTGGAAATCCACAGGGCAAGAAAGCCCTCTATAAAGGGGATCACAAACCCACGGAAAGAAAATCCCCTATAAAGGGAATCACAAACTCATGGATTAAGGCATCCCCCTCTCAGTCGACATCTTCGATGATGTAATCTTTTCCAAACACTTGTCTAGACTTGTGAAACCCTTCGTGAGAGAGCGGTCATGTTCTAAATAAACAACTGAAAGTCTCCCATTCTGGAAGAAGTAAACAACTTATCTCGAAATTCCTCTAACTCTGGTGACGGCCATCTTGGATGACAAAACAAACCCTCGGAAATAAACAACCCTCTGCAAATTTCCATCGACCACTATCTTGGAAGTAAACAACCCTTCTTGCCAAACCCATGCTGTCGATCCTCCTCTTCATCCCTTTTGTTTCAGGCTGACACCATCTTTATTGCATCAGAGATGAAGTATTACATGTTTTGGGAAGAAATACTCTTTATCCCCTTATCAAAAGTTCCCCTTATTATTATATCCACCCGTCAATCCCCATCGTGATAGAGCCACCATTTTGTAATAAACAAGTGGAAGTCTCCCATCTTGGATGGAGTAAACAATCCATCTCAAAATTTACCTCGATGGCTATTTTAAAAATCCAAGGTGTCGTCCCCCTCCCCCCTCCTCCTCCTATTTTTTAAATTAAAACTCCATCTTATTACAGGCTGATGCTATCAGATATTAACATCCAGACGTGTTCCACCATTTACAGCATACATTCCCCGTCATTCCACCGTTGCTGCACGGCTATGCAACGACGTAGAGAAGCATAAGATAAATCCTCCTAAAACCATCATTTCTGAAGCATTAATAATACTCAATGCCACTAAACATTTCCTCATTTTAATTTCCTCTCTTTTAATCCGCTACACGTGTCTTAGGCAAGAAACAAAATATTCCTTCTACATTAAATCTTACAATTCATTAAACTATCATCATTTCCTCTTTAATACTAAGCCGTTTCAAAGCCTCGTGTTGCATCAGCAGCTCGAGACAGCAGAAGTTTTGAAACGCCGATGATAAAAAAAATTCTTTGACATTAAATTCTACAATGTTAATATTTCTCAATTCATTAATCTCTCCTTACTTTATTTTTATTTTGACTACAACCATTTCAAAGACATCGTACCTGCATCGACACAAAAATCACATTTAAAAAAAAATCTAAAAAATCACTTTCCTATTTTTTTTTATTCCTCGTGTTTATTTCGGCTGTCATCAATCCACCACAGATTCACTTATGAGAAATATTAAAATCCTAATTATTTTGTTCCCGTTAGCAATTTTTTTTAAATCGATAACAAAATATTGTTTTTGATATTATTTATTTTTCCGATGGAAAAAAAAATCCGTTAATAACATTTAAAATTATTTCTTACTTAGAAATAAATATTAAAAAAATCCATATTTATAAACACTCTTACCATTCTAAAAATCATTTTTATTCTTGAAAAAAAGAAACATGCACACGACGATAGCAAATGTGGAAAAATAGCACGTTAGGTGTGGCGGATGACGTCACCAAAAAGCTCACAAAATTTGCGAAACTCATATCATAAGACGTCATAGAACCTTCTAGAAAGTCCCTTTCCCTTTTCTACCTATTCAAAGTCCTAGAAAATAGGGGCGGGGGTGGCTCAGTCGGTAGCGCGCCAGGCTCGTAATCTGTAGTTCTCAGGTTCGAGTCCCAGCTGGGTCAGCATTGAGATTTATCTCCGCAAAATTCCCCGCCTACTGACCGCCTTCCACGGTCAGTAGGGGACACCGATGGGTTTGGAAAGGCCGCCGTCCGTCGGATGGGACGTTAAGCCGTGGTCCCGTGTGCGGGAGAGCCATACCCTGTGCACGTTAAAGAACACGCTGGATGGCCTTGACGGGAGGCTACCATCTGTCTCCCAACAGCTGTTCCAGTGGGTCCCATCCCCCAACCTTCTCTGAGCCTTCGGGGTCCATGTGACCTGGCCATTTAGCCCATGGTGTGCAAAAAAGTGCCGCTCAGAGGTAAAACAACCCAACCCAGTACTCCTGGGCGATCTCAATCGTACGTTTTCTGCCCCTCGGATTGGCAGAGTTGGAACTACTACATGGCCTGCACGCTCTCCTGATTTGAAACCACTAGACTTCTTAAGGGGGCAAGTTAAGGCTAGTGTTTACTCCGGTTTCTAATACACAATCTCTCCGTGAACGGATTATGGATGGTTGTAAAAGAATTCATAATACTCCGAGACTTTTCGAACATGTTGGACAGTGGATGAGAAGACGCTGTGAGGCGTGTATTGCTGCTCAACGAGGCCATTTCGAACACTTGCTCTGATATAGATTTGCGTAATTGTTCTCATCAAATACTTACAGTGTGATGTAACTGCTGGTATAAAAAGAAATTTATTTCACAGGCTTTCTCCTCCTGGCTCGTAAAGTGTAGTTCCCAGGTTCGAGTCCCAGCTGGGTCAGCGTTGAGATTTATCTCCGCAAAATTCCCCGTCCTGCTCACGGTCAGTAGGGGAAACCGATGGGCTTGGAAAGGCCGCCGTCCGTCGGATGGGACGTTAAGCCGTGGCTCTGTGTGTGGGAGAGCCATACCCTGTGCACGTTAAAGAACACGCTGGATGGCCTTGACGGGAGGCTACCATTTGTCTCCCAACAGCTGTTCCAGTGGGTCCCCTCCCCCAACCTTCTCTGAGCCTTCGGGGTCCTTGTGAGCTGGCCATTTAGCCCATGGTGTGCAAAAAAAGTGCCGCTCAGTGGTAAAACAACTCAACAACAACACAGGGTTTCTTAGTTTCACTCTCGAAATGTGCTCTAATTCGGAAGGGAAGAGTTTCTGGTTCATTGTTCAGAGGAACTTTTTCAATCTCTCTGGGCAACAGAGCATGTTCCCGAAATTGGACTGGACCTTTTGGAAACATCCTGTGTATGTTTCGGTGAATAAACTTATATATATATATCTCTTTCTGATCGAATTTACAATTAAAGTAGCGACATCTGTTGCAGGAAACTCTTTCTAGTTTTAGTTGCTAAAAGGTAAATTACTGGGATAAAGAAAATGGCACTTTCTCTAAACTGAGTCTGGACAGATTAGAGAAATTTCTCAAAATCTAAATACTAAGCAAGTCTAAAGCGTTTAACTCCTAAACAGCAACTTCGTCTTTGGTTAAAAAAATTTCTTGAATTTCGTGAATATCTGAATGCAAATCTCAGAGTGGCAGATATTTTTATTGATACTCGAACTTAAGGTTGGGTAGTTTTACCTCTGAGCGGCACTTTTTTGCACACCAAGGGCTAAATGGCCAGGTCACATGGACCCCGAAGGCTCAGAGAAGGTTGGGGGAGGGGACCCACTGGAACAGCTGTTGGGAGACAGATGGTAGCCTCCCGTCAAGGCCATCCAGCGTGTTCTTTAACGTGCACACGGTATGTCTCTCCCGCACATTGGGCCACGGCTTAACGTCCCATCCGACGGACGGCGGCCTTTCCAAGCCCATCGGTGTCCCCTACTGACCGTGGGCAAGGCGGGGAATTTTGCGGAGATAAATCTCAACGCTGACCCAGCTGGAACTCGAACCTGGGAACTACAGATTACGAGCCTGGCGCGCTACCGACTGAGCCACCCCCGCCCCTCTCGAACTTAATGCAATTATAAGATCTTTACAAAGTGAGCATTTTGGAATAACAGTTTGGATCAACAGGAGAGTTTGGGTGATAAATTTATTTTATGATGAACGAGATTCTTGTCATCTATATTCCTTTAAATAAATAAAAAACACCGTCCAAGTAAAAAGAACTTTAAAGAAATCACTAACGAATAAAGCGCCGGAAAAAAGATTCAGTGAGAATAACATAAATATACATGTTTTATTACATTTTATGTATGAATATTTAATAAAAAAAACATTTAGCAAAATGTGGATTTGGGGTCCAAATGATTGTAATACGCAATCTAAATGAAATTCTTCTTCTTCACATTTAGAATTCGATTTCTCTTAACTTCAGCATCAAATTGCAGTCGTACTGGTGGGAACGTGCCTGAAAGTAATTGAATGAGATTTAAAGTTAAAGATACACAAGGTTAAGCATATAATGGAAGGAGAGATAAGATCTATAGGATGAAGGATGTTTATAAAACATTTAACTATTATAAAGAAAATTTTTAAAATAATGATATATTTCTTTAATTCGACGCCTCCACAATGTTTGAAAGCATAGAATTGCAATACTACATGCAAATCACGGACCACCTGATAGACGCTTGGGCTGTTGGGTTGTTTTACCTCTGAGCGGCACTTTTTTGCACACCATGGGCTAAATGGCCAGGTCACATGGACCCCGAAGTCTCAGAGAAGGTTGGGTGAGGGGACCCACTGGAACAGCTGTTGGGAGACAGATGGTAGCCTCCCGTCAAGGCCATCCAGCGTGTCCTTTAACGTGCACAGGGAATGGCTCTCCCGCACACGGGGCCACGGCTTAACGTCCCATCCGACGGACAGCGGCCTTTCCAAGCCCATCGGTGTCCCCTACTGACCGTGGGCAGAGCGAGGAATTTTGCGGAGATAAATCTCAACGCTGACCTGATAGAGGCACACGTGCAAGAAAGTCCTCAGGGCGATACAGCATGGCCAAGAAATTAGACCTTGATGATTTTGAATGGGTCGGGTTGTTTAATCTCTAAATGGTGCTTTGTGTACACAATGGGCTAAATGACCAGTTCACAAGGACCTCAAAGGCTTAGAGAACGGTAATATATTTGAGAGCTGTTAGGAGACAGATGGGATCCTCCCATCAAAATCATCCAGCGTGTTCTCTAAGGTGCGTAGGGTATGGGCCTCTTATACACGGGGGAGGGGGGTGGCAGAGGTGACTCAGTTGGTAGCATGCCAGGTTCGTAATCTGCAGTTCCCAGGTTCGAGTCCTACCTGGGTCTGCGTTGAAATTTATCTCCGTAAAATTGTTCCAGTGGTTCGAGTCCCAGCTGTGTCAGCGTTGAGATTTCTCTCCGCAAAATTTCCCGCCCTGCCCACGGTCAGTAGGGGACACCGATGGGCTTGGAAAGGCAGCCATCTGTCGGATGGGACGTTAAGGGAACTGCAGACCGAAATCTGCAGTTCCCTGGTTCGAGTCCTACCTGGGTCTGCGTTGAAATTTATCTCCGTAAAACTCCCGCCGTGGCCCCGATCAGTATGGTCGCCATTGGGCTTGGAAAGGCTTCTGTTAGTTGGATGAAACGTAAAGCCGTGGCCCCGTGTGCGGGAGAGCCGTATCCTGTGCCCGTTAAAGAACACGCTGGATGGCGTTGAGGGAATGCTAACATCTATCTCTTAGTAGCTATCCATTGGGTCTCCTTCCCCCAACATTCTCTTAGCCTTCGGGGTCCTTGTGACTTAGCCATTTAGACTTTTGTGTGAAAAGCAGTGGCTTTCACAGGTAGAATAACCCAATTCTGTACACAGGGTCACGGCTTAATATCCCATCGGACGGACGGTGGCCTTTTCAAGCCCAGCGATGTTCCCTTTCTGACGGAGGGCAGGTGAGGATTTAAGGAAGAAAACTTTCGACACTCGAACTCGAAACCGAGAACATCTGTAATAGTTGTTTGAGTGACGGTCTAGAAATCAATTGGTGCCTCTGGCACCTCCTGATTTGCAGATCCACTGAAACCCCTATTTCATCTTGACGACCCATCGCAACCAAAATTTCACAATGTTTCTGAGATGTACTCTTGAAAATACCCCCCTCCCCCAAATACTAATTGTCATCTCTCTAGCGCCGGTATATCGAAATTTCGCAATATTTTAAAGATTCACGACCTAAAATGTCCACAACCAGACCCGGATATAGAATAAAATCGAGGATAGGGAACCAAGAAACACAATATAACCTGAAAAATGTAAAAGGGGGGAAGAGACTGGATTTCCAATGCAGTCTCTTGCCCACCTTTTACAGTTCTTTAACATTTTTACAGTTTATTACATTTTGATATAATTTATGAAAATTATAACTTTTTATATATTTTATTCATTTCTTAAATATCTATGAATTTTATCGCAAACAATTTCGTTTTGTTGTTTTGAACTTTTTCTGTTCCGTGCCAGACCCCATGTTTGGCTAGATAATCAAGTCCCTAGCTGCAACGGAACGACTAAATAATGCTTTTAGAAATGTGGGGAATCTGGCAACGGCATCAGATTTGCAGCAGAAGATTTAAATGCTATTTTAACACCTTTACTTTCACAGTTAGGACAAAGAAGGTCTAAGGAGAAGAAGGCCAGCTTTGCAGAAGCTAAGTGGCGCCGTTTTGCGGAATTTTACCGAAGCTGAACGTGGCAAATTGATGTGCACACACTAAAACAACTGCAAGGGGCGATCTGCGCATGCGCAGTGTAATCATTTTAGCCCACTGCAGCTATGGTTTGTCTTACTATTGGTATATATAAATTGCGATTTAACCAGTGTTTCCAAATGTCTAACAGCCATGGCTGTTTGGCACAATGGTAGCTGACCTTAAAGTTATCCAATGAGTGTTTTATCCCGTTCAGGAGTACATTTTACGATACCTGGAAAAGCCGTTGTATGTTTATTTTGAGTAATTTTGCAGAATTTTTAAAATTAATATGTAAATTAATACATTTAATCACCTTGCGAATATAATAAGTCAATGTATATTGCAGGTTTGTGTTCCCTGGAGCATATCGATGTACATTGGCTTCTGCACTTTGCTCTAACAGTGTAATTCTTTTTTTATGGTTGATACGGGAAGTGCCTGCTGCCATCTGTTGAACGTTTATACAAGTTAAAAACTCGATATGATATTTATTGAAAATATCAGCAATTGTATAAAATATAATTATATAGATCATGTTATCGTGCATTGACACATAAATTTCAATTTATTATAATATACTAAATGCTTTAGATTGTTCAAAATATTAAAATTTTGTTCTTTAGCATAGCTACTCCCAGTTTTACAAAATTGGATTTTACTAAAGAAAATGATTTCATTTTTTTCTTGATATTTTCTCTCTAAACGAAAAGAAAATTATGAGTATACCTAATGAAAAAAATGAACATTTTTCAGAGTCAAAGTGTATGTAAAATTAGTCACGTGGTGTAAGCAATTAAAAACTTTGCTCGGCGGTGGAAAATAATGCAGGGAACTCGCTCCTCTCCCTGGCTATGTGGCTTCACTGCAATGCACAAATTTGCCATGTTTAGAGGGCGCTGCAATCGAAAAGTTTACATGACGTCTGTAGAAGCTAGCTCTCTTCTCCCTTTTAGACACTCCTTGGTTAGGGAGCAGAAAATGGCAACAGTAAATTTGATAGCGATTTCGTTTCCCGCAGGAATAGCATGGCAAATATTTTTGGTTCCAGCAAGCCCCCCTCTTGGACTTTCGACTTGAAATTTGGCACTGCAATCCGGACCACAACCAGAGACATTCTCTGAAAATTTGGAGCGTGTACGTTGATTTCCCGATGAGTTATGGTTGCCACAGACAGACATCTTTTATTATATAGATTATTCCGCAGACACCCTGCTGGGAAATTTGGGCGATTTTGCGAAAACATTTCATATGAATCCGTCGATGGCTTTACAGAAAAAAAAGCCACCAAAAACTAGAAAATAACAGAAGGAGTGAATGAATAATAGTGGGGAATCCAAAAAAAAATTTACTCATAATCTAGTTACTGACTGTTTTCGGAAAATCGCCAAAATCTTTTTAACAGGGCATCTACAGAACTTAAGCCTAACGAAGTAACTTTGAACTCACCTGTCCATCTTTTTCGCTTCTTCAATTGTGTCAGGGATGTGTCGGTTGCGAGTTTCTGGCAAAACAAGAACTAAAAGACCGGAACATGTGGCCAGGACACCAAAAAGAACGGATGGCAATGTCTCATACCCAGGAATAACCTAAAGAAAATAAAAATATTTAATATACTTTAAATTAAAAGAATTTTCCCAATGACATTCCCCATCCTCACAGATCTTCCCTAGTGACATTCTCCCATAGTCAAAGATCATTATTCATTTCTTAAATATCTATGAATTTTATCATGTATGGAAGGATTTGGGTTGTTGTTGGGTTGTTTTACCTCTGAGCGGCACTTTTTTGCACACCATGGGCTAAATGGCCAGGTCACATGGACCCCGAAGGCTCAAAGAAGGATGGGGGGTACCCACTGGAACAGCTGTGGGGAGACAGATGGTAGCCTCCCGTCAAGGACATCCAGCGTGTTCTTTAACGTGCACAGGGTATGGCTCTCCCACACACAGGGCTTAACGTCCCATCCGACTGACGGCGGCCTTTCCAAGCCCATCGGTGTCCCCTACTGACCGTGGGCAGGGCGGGGAATTTTTGCGGAGTTTTTGCTCAATGCTGACCCAGCTGGGACTCGAACCTGGGAACTACAGATTACGAGCCTGGCGCGCTACCAACTGAGTCACCCCGCCTCTGTGTATGGAAGGATGTCCGTAAGGAAGATCTCTGAGACTGGCAGGGTAATACTAAGAAAGATCTTTGAGGAAGGTAGGTTATCCCTAGGAAAGATATATAGAGGTTCTTGTATGATATCCTGGTAAGAAGGAATTTGAGGGGTATCTATTTATCAAAAGATTGCAGCTCACATAATAAATGTTTTAAATTCACCATGACACAGTCAAGTTTCATGAGACACATTGAACATCCAGGTTCCCTACAATGGCTTTAATCCACATCAGAATTTTTAAAGTCCTGCCTCGGAAGACTAAAATACTTGTACAGAATTGGGGGCGGGGTGGCTCAGTCGGTAGCGCGCCAGGCTCGTAATCTGTAGTTCCCAGGTTCGAGTCCCAGCTGGGTCAGCGTCGAGATTTATCTCCGCAAAATTCCCCGCCCTGCCCACGGCCAGTAGGGGACACCGATGGGCTTGGAAAGGCCGCCGTCCGTCGGATGGGACGTTAAGCCGTGGCCCCGTGTATGGGAGAGCCTTACCCTGTGTACGTTAAAGAACACGCTGGATGGTTTTGACGGGAGGCTACCATCTGTTTCCCAACAGCTGTTCCAGTGGGTCCCCTCCCCCAACCCTCTCTGAGCCTTCGAGGTCCATGTGACCTGGCCATTTAGCCCATGGTGTGCAAAAAAGTGCCTCTCAGAGGTAAAACAACCCAACCCTAAGAATTAGTGAAAGGCGAAAGAGGGAATATTTTCCCTGTTTGGGAATATTTTCCCAAGCAGGGAAGTGATAACTAACCCTGTTTTGCTGCCGTACAGTCCTGCATTAAAAAAAGCGAAAATGACTACAAAGTGATTTAACCAGTGGAATGAATGCAATTAAATACTCACTAAATAGGATGCAAACGAAGATGCCATTGCTGCAAATCTGCATACACAGGAACAGAATCCGAGTCCCAAAGCTCTGACAACCGTGGGAAATATTTCCACTGTTAAAATGTAGATGTCTCCCCCTGCTGCTTTATTTAAGCCTTTCGCAGCCATGAGCAATGCCATACTCACTGAAGAATAACCTGAAAAAGAAACAAGACTTGTTCACTCTATTATAAACAGCGTCAAAAGATAACGACTAATTTTCATCAATGTGCAATTTAGCTGCTGCTATTCATTCAGATCTTCTACTTTGGCATATAAACTGAAAGGCTCCTGTCAGACCTCTGTGGCAAGCAGCTGCTTGAGGGGGTATTTATTCTATTTATTTATTTATTCATTTTGTAAATCAAACTCTGCACTACTTTCCATATTAGTCCCAGCTGGGTCAGCGTTGAGATTTATCTCCGCAAAACTCGCTGCCCTCACCACGGTCAGAAGGGGACACCGATGGGCTTGGAAAGGTCGCCGTCCGTCGGATGGGACGTTAAGCCATGGCCCTGTGTGCAGGAGAGCCATACCCTGGGTACGTTAAAGAACACGCTGGATGGCCTTGACGGGAGGCTACCATCTGTCTCCCAACAGCTATTCCAGTGGGTCCCCTCCCCCAACCTGGGGCGGGGTGGCTCAGTCGGTAGCGCGCCAGGCTTGTAATCTGTAGTTCCCAGGTTCGAGTCCCAGCTGGGTCAGCGTTGAGATTTATCTTCGCAAAATTCCCCGCCCTGCCCACGGTCAGTAGGGTACACCGATGGGCTTGGAAAGGCCGCCGTCCGTCGGATGGGACGTTAAGCCGTGGCCCCGTGTTCGGGAGAACCATACCCTGTGCACGTTAAAGAACACGCTGGATGGCCTTGACTGCGGGCTACCATCTGTCTCCCAACAACTGTTCCAGTGGGTCCCCTCACTCAACCTTCTCTGAGCCTTCAGGGTCCATGTGACCTGGCCATTTAACCCATTGTGTGCAAAAGAGTGCCGCTCAGAGGTAAAACAACCCAACCCAACCCAGCCAAGGTGTTGCTTTAGACGAGCCTGGCCGTCACAAAAGCGCAATTCAATTCTATAAATAAAAACTTTTTTATTTGCTTACACTTACCTTCTGGAACAGCGGGGGTTAAAAGCAACAAGGCACCACATGATAAATTCGCTATAGCCAAAGAACGTCTTCTTCCTAATCGGGTGCTTATGAAGAAGAAGATCAGCGTCCCTGGCAACTCCACAACAGCAGATAAAAAAAAATTGAGGTGGATATTTCCGGAGAGACGGTTTGTGTTCCAGGAAATGCCGTAATAGATGAATAATATCGATGACCTGTGGAGATCAGAAAATGAAATTCAATCAAAACTTTCTACATAATTATGTTTTATTTATACTGTTGCTGAGAAAACATTGTACAGTCGCTCAAAAAAGTATCCAAACGCTATGGTTGCTTACAGAATTCAGAAAAAATATCTGGCAACGATTTTTTTAGAAATTGGTGATCTGGCAACCTTCGTGTCACGTGACACGAAGGTTGCCAGATCACTAATTTCTAAAAAAAATCGTTGCCAGATATTTTTTCTGAATTCTGTAATCAACCATAGTGTTCGGATATTTTTTTGAGCAACTGTACTATTAAGAGAAAGAATATATTACCAGAGGAAGGAAAGAATTAAAGTTTTCTTCCTAACGTCTGAAGTCCGGAATAAATCCAACCAAGTCTTCTGATCGTTCTTCCGCTGCACGTCCTTAAAAAAAATTATCTCGCAATATTAATTTTTACGTTGACGTAAAAAAAATAAACATTTGATCATAACTTAAAAAATATACAAATGTATTTTTCTTGTGTTATCTATAAATAATGTCATTCTTTTAGTTCTTTGGTAGTTTTTTAAGCGACCGTTACCTTCAGTTAGTCCCTTCCGCCGGTATTAGAAAAATAAAACAGTTTCACGTTCTCTCCAAATCAGTCTCTAAACTGGATCTCAGCTCATCTGTATGAGGGTGGCGGGGGTGGGGGTGGGGGTGGCTCAGGCGGTAGCGCGCTAGACTCGTAATCTGCAGTTCCCAGGTTCGAGTCCCAGCTGGGTCAGCGTTGAGACTTATCTCCGCAAAACTCCCTACCCACGGTCAGTAGGGGACACCGATGGGCTTGGAAAGGCCTCCATCCGTCGGATGGGACGTTAAGCCGTGGCTCCGTGTGCGGGAGAGCCATACCCTCTGCACGTTAAAGAACACGCTAGATGGTGCCTTGACGGGAGGCTACCATCTGTTTCTCAACAGCTGTTCCAGTGGGTCCCCTCCCCCAACCTTCTCTGAGCCTTCGGGGTCCTTGTGCCCAGGCCATTTGACCCGTTGTGTGCAAAAAAGTGCCGCTCAGAGGTAAAACATCCCAATCCAACCTTTACTATTTCGTAATTTCTAAATTTCTGCAGTACTATTTGGTAAATTGTAACTTTGAATTCTCGATACTAAGGTGAAAATAATAATCTATTGTATCTGAAAAATCCAATAAAGGCCATTATCCATTACAAAATGTAACATATTATTTTTAAGAGCTGAGCCCAAGGATTAACTTTAAAAAATAAGAGTTCCAAAGAGAAAAAATACCAGCACTTTAAAAGAATATTTGCATAGTTCTTCTCATTTTATTCCGGTTGCTATTTACAGACCAAAATTTTAGTGACGATTGCAGCAACACTACATTTTTCACGAATGTTAAGTAATGTAAGTGAGAAGTAAATGCCTGAAAATATTTTACAAACCTTGAGAAATGCTTCTTTCAATTTAATCATAGATTCTTTGATGTCGATGTGTATTTTGTTTGTCTTCGTTACGAACTCCAGTTGTTTGGTGGCTCTGTCCACATGTCCATGGGTCAACAACCAACGAGGAGATTCAGGAATATACCTGTGGAAAAACAAAATTGGGCAATGAAAATCCTTTTGTACGTTCTTCGTTTCCTTTTCTCATTATACTTCGTTTTTAACTTTACAGTTGAAAGTTCATAATCATTTCCTTCATTGCTACATTTTCAACAGTCTGATCAGACTTTTTGCTCCGGTAGTAATCGATAGAGCCTTCAACTGTTAATGAAAGTCTTATAGGAATCTACAAATTCCACCCCATTCAGGGGCGGGGGTGGCTCAGACGGTAGCGCGCCAGCTCGTAATCTGTAGTTCCCAGGTTCGAGTCCCAGCTGGGTCAGCGTTGAGATTTATCTCCGCAAAAATTCCCTGCCTTGCCCACGGTCAGTAGGGGACACCAATGGGCTTGGAAAGGCCGCCGTCCGTCGGATGGGACGTTAAGCCGTGGCCCCGTGTGCGGGAGAGCCATACCCTGTGCACGTTAAAGAACAAGCTGGATGGCCTTGACGGGAGGCTACCATCTGTCTCCCAACAGCTGTTCCAGTGGGTCCCCTCCCCCAACCTTCTCTGAGCCTTCGGGGTCCATGTGACCTGGCCATTTAGCCCATGGTGTGCAAAAAAGTGCCGCTCAGAGGTAAAACAACCCAACCCACCCCATTCAATATGCAGATTCGAGGAAAACGTGAAAGTAATAACCCATAGCATTTTATACATATTTCAATTCCGATGCGATGTATCATGTCCTTATTCTTCCTTCCCCTCTTACACTATAGAAATCGCGTTGTAGCTTATCGAATGTCCTGCCCGTTGGGTGTCGAATTCTCTAATCGCACTATCACTCTTCCGGGTTTGTTGCCAGTTTCCCTTCTTGCAGTATTCCATGGTAACGTGCTGTTTCCCTTCTTCCAGCATTCCACGATGGCGTGCAGTTTCCCTTCTTCCAACATTCCACGGTAGCGTGCAGGTTCCCTTCGTCGAGCCATTCCACGGTAGCCTACAGTTTCCCTTTTTGCAGCATTCAACGGTAGCCTACAGTTTCCCTTTTCGCAGCACTCCACGGTAGCCTGCAGTTTCCCTTTTTGCAGCATCCAATGGTAGCCTACAGTTTCCCTTTTTGCAGCATTTCACGGTAGCCTGCAGTTCCCCTTTTTGCAGCATTCCACGGTAGCCTACAGTTTTCCTTTTTGCAGCATTCCACGGTAGCCTACAGTTTTCCTTTTTGCAGCATTCCACGGTAGCCTACAGTTTTCCTTTTTGCAGCATTCCACGGTAGCCTACAGTTTTCCTTTTTGCAGCATTCCACGGTAGCCTACAGTTTCCCTTTTTGCAGCATTCCACGGTAGCCTACAGTTTTCCTTTTTGCAGCATTCCACGGTAGCCTACAGTTTTCCTTTTTGCAGCATTCCACGGTAGCCTACAGTTTCCCTTTTTGCAGCATTCCACGGTAGCCTACAGTTTTCCTTTTTGCAGCATTCCACGGTAGCCTACAGTTTCCCTTTTTGCAGCATTCCACGGTAGCCTACAGTTTCCCTTTTTGCAGCATTCCACGGTAGCCTGCAGTTTCCCTTTTTGCAGCATTCCACGGTAGCCTACAGTTTTCCTTTTTGCAGCATTCCACGGTAGCCTACAGTTTCCCTTTTTGCAGCATTCCACGGTAGCCTGCAGTTTCCCTTTTTGCAGCATTCCACGGTAGCCTACAGTTTTCCTTTTTGCAGCATTCCACGGTAGCCTACAGTTTTCCTTTTTGCAGCATTCCACGGTAGCCTACAGTTTTCCTTTTTGCAGCATTCCACGGTAGCCTACAGTTTCCCTTTTTGCAGCATTCCACGGTAGCCTACAGTTTTCCTTTTTGCAGCATTCCACGGTAGCCTACAGTTTCCCTTTTTGCAGCATTCCACGGTAGCCTACAGTTTTCCTTTTTGCAGCATTCCACGGTAGCCTACAGTTTCCCTTTTTGCAGCATTCCACGGTAGCCTACAGTTTTCCTTTTTGCAGCATTCCACGGTAGCCTACAGTTTCCCTTTTTGCAGCATTCCACGGTAGCCTACAGTTTTCCTTTTTGCAGCATTCCACGGTAGCCTACAGTTTCCCTTTTTGCAGCATTCCACGGTAGCCTGCAGTTTCCCTTTTTGCAGCATTCCACGGTAGCCTACAGTTTTCCTTTTTGCAGCATTCCACGGTAGCCTACAGTTTCCCTTTTTGCAGCATTCCACGGTAGCCTACAGTTTTCCTTTTTGCAGCATTCCACGGTAGCCTACAGTTTCCCTTTTTGCAGCATTCCACGGTAGCCTGCAGTTTCCCTTTTTGCAGCATTCCACGGTAGCCTACAGTTTTCCTTTTTGCAGCATTCCACGGTAGCCTACAGTTTCCCTTTTTGCAGCATTCCACGGTAGCCTGCAGTTCCCCTTTTTGCAGCATTCCACGGTAGCCTACAGTTTTCCTTTTTGCAGCATTCCACGGTAGCCTACAGTTTCCCTTTTTGCAGCATTCCACGGTAGCCTGCAGTTCTCTTTTTGCAGCATTCCACGGTAGCCTACAGTTTTCCTTTTTGCAGCATTCCACGGTAGCCTACAGTTTCCCTTTTTGCAGCATTCCACGGTAGCCTACAGTTTTCCTTTTTGCAGCATTCCACGGTAGCCTACAGTTTCCCTTTTTGCAGCATTCCACGGTAGCCTGCAGTTTCCCTTTTTGCAGCATTCCACGGTAGCCTACAGTTTTCCTTTTTGCAGCATTCCACGGTAGCCTACAGTTTCCCTTTTTGCAGCATTCCACGGTAGCCTGCAGTTCCCCTTTTTGCAGCATTCCACGGTAGCCTACAGTTTTCCTTTTTGCAGCATTCCACGGTAGCCTGCAGTTTCCCTTTTTGCAGCATTCCACGGTAGCCTACAGTTTTCCTTTTTGCAGCATTCCACGGTAGCCTACAGTTTCCCTTTTTGCAGCATTCCACGGTAGCCTGCAGTTCCCCTTTTTGCAGCATTCCACGGTAGCCTACAGTTTCCCTTTTTGCAGCATTCCACGGTAGCCTGCAGTTTCCCTTTTTGCAGCATTCCACGGTAGCCTACAGTTTTCCTTTTTGCAGCATTCCACGGTAGCCTACAGTTTCCCTTTTTGCAGCATTCCACGGTAGCCTACAGTTTTCCTTTTTGCAGCATTCCACGGTAGCCTACAGTTTCCCTTTTTGCAGCATTCCACGGTAGCCTGCAGTTTCCCTTTTTGCAGCATTCCACGGTAGCCTACAGTTTTCCTTTTTGCAGCATTCCACGGTAGCCTACAGTTTCCCTTTTTGCAGCATTCCACGGTAGCCTGCAGTTCCCCTTTTTGCAGCATTCCACGGTAGCCTACAGTTTTCCTTTTTGCAGCATTCCACGGTAGCCTACAGTTTCCCTTTTTGCAGCATTCCACGGTAGCCTGCAGTTCTCTTTTTGCAGCATTCCACGGTAGCCTACAGTTTTCCTTTTTGCAGCATTCCACGGTAGCCTACAGTTTCCCTTTTTGCAGCATTCCACGGTAGCCTACAGTTTCCCTTTTTGCAGCATTCCACGGTAGCCTGCAGTTTCCCTTTTTGCAGCATTCCACGGTAGCCTACAGTTTTCCTTTTTGCAGCATTCCACGGTAGCCTACAGTTTCCCTTTTTGCAGCATTCCACGGTAGCCTGCAGTTCCCCTTTTTGCAGCATTCCACGGTAGCCTACAGTTTTCCTTTTTGCAGCATTCCACGGTAGCCTACAGTTTCCCTTTTTGCAGCATTCCACGGTAGCCTGCAGTTCCCCTTTTTGCAGCATTCCACGGTAGCCTACAGTTTTCCTTTTTGCAGCATTCCACGGTAGCCTACAGTTTCCCTTTTTGCAGCATTCCACGGTAGCCTACAGTTTTCCTTTTTGCAGCATTCCACGGTAGCCTACAGTTTCCCTTTTTGCAGCATTCCACGGTAGCCTGCAGTTCTCTTTTTGCAGCATTCCACGGTAGCCTACAGTTTTCCTTTTTGCAGCATTCCACGGTAGCCTGCAGTTTCCCTTTCTGCAGCATTCCACGGTAGCCTGCAGTTTCCCTTTTTGCAGCATTCCATGATAGCGTAGAGCTTTCTTTTTTCAAATTCTTTTATGAGGATCCTGTCCAACAATTATTGCATTGATGAAACCAAAAGCATTTATAAAGCAAATGCAGAATTTATTCAACGTTTAGATGTGGTTCGCAACCTTTTCGCGTGTTCCATATGCATTTTATCCATAGTGTTCCCATATGTGCACGTGGGGACTGAAATGGGTAAAGTTTCGGTCGAGTTGTTTCGTATTGTACAATGTCAAAATGCAAAACTACAAAATTTTTTTGTGTGAGGCTTAGTGGGTAGTATTGGACCCGACCTATCGCAGCTGGGGTTTTAAACCCACAAATATCCGAAATCTCTGGGGGCGCTGCAGTCGTATACCTATGAACAGAGTGTCGAAAGTTATGAATGAAGTAGTACGTATCGATACGCCAATTTATCAATGGACACACTTTTTCGGGGCCAACTTTGGACAAGGCACTAAATTACGGTAAGATGAAGCTGTGGACGAAGTTTGGTGGAAGATGCCGAAGAAACAGATCTCAATTTTATATACAGTATATACACTATATTACGATGCTTGCGTAATTAAGTGATACTAACGATTAAGTTAAAGAACTCCGAAAGTTCAGAATCGGTAAAGGATTCACTGAACAGTTGTTAGAAGACTGATGGAAGCTTCTTGTCAAGGCCACTCAGCGTATTATTTACTGTGTAAAAAGTATAACTCTCCGGCACACTGATCACGGCTTAAAGTCCTACCCGAAGGACGGCGGCCTTTTCAAGCCTATTGTTATTTCTGGCTGAGGACAGGATGGAGAGGCTTATCGTAGATAAACTCAACACAGGTACAATCGGGACTCGAACCAAGATGCATCAGATATAAGCCTGGCATTATCGACTGATCCCACGGCCCTACTTCCCCCCCCCCCTCTCTCTCTTGGCCTCAACTAAAAGTTGCTAGGTACAGTCGCTCAAAAAAGTATCGGATACTTTTTCGAGCGACTGTACGGCCATTCCGACTTGCAATTAATGTTGCAGAATAAACATTCTTAAAATATTTTACTGTATTACAGACTACCGATGGGCTTGGAAAGGCCGCCGTCCGTCGGATGGGACATTAAGCCGTGGCTCCGTGTGCGGGAGAGCCATACCCTGTGCACGTTAAAGAACACGCTGGATGGCCTTGACGGGAGGCTACCATCTTTCTCCCAACAGCTGTTCCAGTGGGTCCCCTCCCCCAACCTTCTCTGAGCCTTCGGGGTCCATGTGACCTGGCCATTTAGCCCATGGTGTGCAAAAAAGTGCCGCTCAGAGGTAAAACAACCCAACTGTATTACAGACTCTGCGATTGTAATTGGCACTGACCAATGTTTAGAAAGAGGAATTGAAGGATAAAGATTGCAAACCTACTTACCACCAGAAGATGAGCTGCAGAAGAGCAGGCAATGTGATCGCCATCTGCAACCAGAACCAATCTCTTATTAGCCAGGCTAATCCCACCAGTATCATCATCCCAAACGTCCACATAAAGCTTCTAACGTAACAGAATACGACTCTTTCTTTTGGCCCTAGAAATTCTGCGGCTAAAATTAAATAACGTTCTTACTTTACTTCTGTCTTGAAAACATACGTATAATTAAAAACAAAATATAAAATTTAGTATTGGTTATTTCTAAAAATTGAATTGTTATTTTCTTCCTTTGAAACAAGGGCGGGGGTGGCTCAGTCGGTAGCGCGCCAGGCTCGTAATCTGTAGTTCCCAGGTTCGAGTCCCAGCTGGGTCAGGGTTGAGATTTATCTCTGCAAAATTTCCCCGCCCTGCCCACGGTCAGTAGGGGACACCGATGGACTTGGAAAGTCCTCCGTCCGTCGGATGGGACGTTAAGCCGTGGCCCCGTGTGCGAGAGAGCCATACCTTCTGCACGTTAAAGAACACGCTAGATGGCGCCTTGACGGGAGGCTACCATCTGTCTCCCAACAGCTGTTCCAGTGGGTCCCCTCCCCCAACCTTCTCTGAGCCTTCGGGGTCCTTATGACCTGGGGGCGGGGGTGGCTCAGTCGGTAGCGCGCCAGGCTCGTAATCTGTAGTTCCCAGGTTCGAGTCCCAGCTGGGTCAGCGTTCAGATTTATCTCCGCAAAATTCCCTGCCCACGGTCAGTAGGTGACACCAATGGGCTTGGAAAGGCCACCGTCCGTCGGATGGGACGTTAAGCCGTGGCCCCGTGTGCGGGAGAGCCATACCCTGTGCACCTTAAAGAACACACTGGATGGCCTTGACGGGAGGCTACCATCTGTCTCCCAACAGCTGTTCCAGTGGGTCCCCACCCCCAACCTTCTCTGAGCCTTCGGGGTCCTTGTGGCCTGGCCATTTAGCCCATGGTGTGCAAAAAAGTGCCGCTCAGAGGTAAAACAATCCAACCAATCGAAAAATGAAAATTTTAATGCTGATTTTCAATTCCACCCGTGTGCGGGAGGACACCGATGGGCTTGGAAAGGCCGCCATCCGTCGGATGGGACGTTAAGCCGTGGTCCCGTGTTCGGGAGAGACATACCCTGTGCACGTTAAAGAACACGCTCAATGGCCTTGCAAAAAGTGCTATTCAGAGGTGGTTGCTGACTCCTTTGTCTAAATTCGCATTACGTACGTAGTCAAACCACGTGATAACCAAGAAACTATGTAAGCATCTAGAATTCAAGTCATCAAGTTTCCTATTATTTTGCTTACAAAGAGTCCTAGTTTCACTGCAGTAGCAAACTTTAAAAAACGGCCAATTTATTATATGGCCAAATTCTAATTCTCGCTTATTTTTCATAATATCCCCATCAATGCCTATTCTCAAGTTTACATATTATTGATGATCACCAGTACAAGTTACACAATTCCCGAGGTAATTAAACTGAGAAATTTGCTCAAGGTTTCTCAAACCATTCAAAAATAACTAAAACATCACCTTCATGCTCAATATTCGTCACTTTAGTTTTCTATGTTTATCACCAAACCTACTGTACTACTAGTCTCATCAACAGCTCTAATGAAAGAGTTCATCTCATCAACATTCTTTGACAAATGGTCCATCAGAAATTTTCAATCTCCATCTCATTTAAGGCCCTAATCTCCCCTTTGCAGTAAATTTCCAAAAATATTCATTTAATATATAAAGATCCGATACTTTTCTTCTTAGGGGTGGGGGTGGCTCAGTCGGTAGCGCGCCAGGCTCGTAATCTGTAGTTCCCAGGTTCGAGTCCCAGCTGGGTCAGCGTTGAGATTTATCTCCGCAAAATTCCCCGCCCTGCCCACGGTCAGTAGGGGACACCGTGGGCTTGGAAAGGCCGTCGTCCGTCGGATGGGACGTTAAGCCGTGGCCCCGTGTGCGGGAAAGCCATACCCTGTACACGTTAAAGAACACGCTGGATGGCCTTGACGGGAGGCTACCATCTGTCTCCCAACAGCTGTTCCAGTGGGTCCCCTCCCCCAACCTTCTCTGAGCCTTCGCGGTCCATGTGACCTGGCCATTTAGCCCATGGTGTGCAAAAAAAGTGCCGCTCAGAGGTAAAACAACCCAACCAAACCTACTCTACTACCAGTCTCATCAACAGCTCTAATGAAAGAGTTCATCTGATCAACATTCTTTGACAAATGGTCAATCAGAAATTTTCAATCTCCAGCTCATTTATTAAGGCCCTAAACTCCCCTTTGCAGTAAGTTTCCAAAAATATTCATTTAATATATAAAGATCCGATACTTTTCTTCTTCTAAGAATATGCAATGAAACTGACTTACCCAATACGTATGATGTGGCTGTACAACCCGTTAGCCCCAAAGCAACGAGGAAGCGAAGAATGGTGAACATAGCAAACGATGAAGAGAACGCTGTTATGAAGCCAGATATCAAATACAAAGTGAGGCAACACAACAAGAGGATACGTCTTCCATACCTGCAAAATAAAAGCACAGATAATGTCTATTTTATAGTTATGATGGGTAAATTCTACTATTATTCTTCTATATTCACTTTCTGTACATTTTATATATTTCATTCTGTATTCTATTTCTCACCGAAGGCTTAATGCAGTTTAGCGGAGATAAATCTGAATCACAGTTCGGACTCGAACCTGGGAACTGCACATTTCGAGACTGACTTTCCAACTGATCAACCTCCACACATTGCTTTTAACCTTTACCTATCCCTTAATATGAAAGAATTGTAACTGTGATTCTGCAGTGGATAGCAATCTAATAATACAAGATAGTTTGTGTACCAATATAAGCCGCATCTCCAGTTTGATAGGGGCGGAGGTGGCTCAGTCGGTAGCGCGCTAGGCTCGTAATCTGTATTCCCAGGTTCGAGTCTTATCTGGGTCATCGTTGAGATTTATCTCCGCAAAACCCCTGCCCACGGTCAGTAGGGGGCACCGATTGGCTTGGAAAGGCCGTCGTCCGTCGGATGGGACGTTAAGCCGTTGCCCCGTGTGCGGGAGAGCCATACCCTCTGCACGTTAAAGAACACGCTAGATGGCCCCTTGACAGGAGGCTAACACTGTCTTCCAAGAGCTGTTCCACTGGGTCCCCTCCCCCAACCTTCTCTGAGCCTTCGGGGTCCATGTGACCTGGCCATTTAGCCCATGGTATGCAAAAAAGTGCCGCTCAGAGGTAAAACAACCCAACGTTAAAGAACACGCTGGATGGCCTTGACGGGAGGCTAACACCTGTCTTCCAAGAGCTGTTCCACTGGGTCCCCTCCCCCAACCTTCTCTGAGCCTTCGGGGTCCATGTGACCTGGCCATTTAGCCCATGGGTGCAAAAAAAGTGCCGCTCAGAGGTAAAACAACTCAACCCAACTACAGTTTGATAATGTAAATTACGAAATATTGATGGTGGTTACAATTATTTCCTCTTCCTCTGAAGTAGCTAAAGCTTAACTATTTCCTAAATGCTACTTACCTTTCTGCAAAAAACCCAACGAGGAGACCTGACACCATATATCCAGCCATGAATACAGATTTAAGGATAGAGATCATCCATACTCTGCTGCACACTAAATCCCACTGCAAAGGAACAAAATAAGAAACTTAGTAAAAAGTCAAGTAAAAAGAAATATCATCATGAGATTGGATTGGATTGTTTTACCTCTGAGCGGCACTTTTTTGTATACCATGTAGTAGTTTAGGGCCACCCCACTGTATCCCCACTAGTGCTTTCCCCCTATGACGTCACAGGCCACTCCCACCTGGATCGGTATGGTGGCCCCAAACTACTACAAAATCCAGCTAGGTGGCGCTCTGAGCAAAAGGCTTCAAGTTTCTCTCGTCTGCCCAAGCTCTCGTAGTAACTGTGACCCCATTTGGTGGCTGAAAATGTAATTAAAATTAAAGTATTGAGTTTTTTTTATTCTTAAGGTAGAAAATACTTCAATATCATGTTAATTTCCAGTAACTAGGCTGTATTAATTCGTTTTGTATATGGAATACGCTGATGGCAATATATTAAGTATATTGTGTTAAAAGAAATTCAATTAAAATTCTTTATTTTCCCCTTAAATTATAAGAAAATATTTTAAAGCTGATTTGTGGAGATGCATTTAAACAGGAAATATTGCTCACATTACTTCCAATTGGGTACTTAACTTTTGAATGAAAAAAAAAATTAGTAATTAATGTGTAAAATACTGAAAAAAAATGCGTAATATTGAAACACAGAGCATGTCATATTTAAGTCTTAGAGATACATGTTGATACGTTCGCTAGTCCTTTTTTTTTATGTGCAATGCTAAAAAAAAACAGGAAATCGTCTGTATTTCTTGATATTAAGCAGCTGAAATTAGTGGTGAATTTTCGCTATTTTACATTGTATTTAATGTAGGTAAGCATATTATTTCTTTATCTCAGTCGTTAAAAATCTGGGAATTAAATGTATTTTGTTACTAAACTGTTGAAATAAGTGGTGAATTAACTGAGTAATTCGAATAACAGTATGAAAATCCTATTTTTTTTTACTAAAGAGTTGAACATAATGCACCTCAGTCGTCCGTTTATATCTCAAGATTTTTTTTTTAATTTAAGAATTGTGCGTTTTCACTTATTTACACCAAACATTTCAACAAACTGAATTCCTTCAAATCTTCTGGTTAGCGTTCTTAGCTAGTGATCAAAGGATCGTCGATGGAGCTTGGATGTTTGCTCCGTGTCTTCCTGCTGAGGTCTCGCATTCATCATAAATATCCTCTATGGCGTATTAAACTGACAGGCTCCTGTCAGATATTTGACAACGAGCTGCTTGAGGAGTAATTTATAATTTTTCGATTTCCATTCACGATACGTGTTGAAGGGTAGTGTATAGGCGATGTAACAGTGGAATATTTTAATGATTTTATTGAGTTCTGGGGTTCAAACAGAAAAGTTTCGAAAGTTGACGATGTACAGGGTTCAAAGCAGCATTTCTATAGAACTGAAGCTTTGCGAAGTCTGAAAATGATGTTACTGTTCGCATACATTTTGCTTTTACCTCCAAAAGACAGTTACATGCTCGTTGCAAGGTCAACGAATCTTTTCGCCAAGATTGGATTGTTTTACCTCTGAGCGGCACTTTTTTTTTGCACACAATGGGCTAAATGGTCAGGTCATATGGACCCCGAAGGCTCAGAGAAGGTTGGGGGAGGGGACCCACTGGAACAGCTGTTGGGAGACAGATGGTAGCCTCCCGTCAAGGCCATCCAGCGTGTTCTTTAACGTGCACAGGGTATGGCTCTCCCGCACACTGGACCACGGCTTAACGTCCCATCCGACGGGCGGCAGCCTTTCCAAGCCCATCGGTGTCCCCTACTGACCGTGGGCAGGGCGGGGAAATTTTGCGGAGATAAATCTCAACGCTGACCAAGCTGGGACTCGAACCTGGGAACTACAGATTACGAGCCTGGCGCGCTACCGACTGAGCCACTCCCGCCCCGTCTTCTAGCCGTAAATGTCTAAAGCTTAACTGATGTACATAACGAGTATATCAGGAAAAAAAAAATCTTGGGAGTAACAAAATCGAACCTAGAACATACACTGCTGAGAAATCGCATGAGTATTATTTTTGAGTTAATCGTCAAAGTAAGGCAATAAAAAAGACTAGCAGTTATCGATTTTTCCCAACCTATATTAAGAAAATCATTGGAAAAACTATCCTGATAATTGAAGACACTCTATTGTCACATGGATGATGCTAGTCTTCATAACTCTTTCAGTGGTATGAAGTTAACACACGAAGTACAGTACTGTGCGAATTAGTTGGGACAAGCGAAGCCTGGAGAACCTCTTCGATCCGGCCACATCCAGCAATCCCCCAAACACCCACCCAAGGTCATGTTTTGGGGATGTTTCATAGCTTCCGGGCCACTCACGCTTCACCCCATTGAAGGAATGATGGACAGCAAAAAGTACATAGGCGTTTTGGAGGCGAAAATGGTCCCAACACTGCAGAAGCTGTTTCCTAACGGCGATGGGGTATTTCAACAGGATCTGGCTCCATGCCACAATTCTAAGCTTGCTAAGAGCTTCTTCACCCAGCAACATTTGAAGGTATTGGAGTGGCCAGGAAATTCACCCGATCTGAACCCCATTGAAAATTTGTGGACCATTATTAAAGCACGCATATCTAAGATGGATTGCACGACGAAAACCAAAATGATAGAAAGTATCATGAAAGTGTGGTACCACGACCCTGAAGTGAAGGAGATGTGTGGAAAGCTAGTGGCATCAATGGTTGAGAGTATGGAAGAAGTAATTAAAGCTAAGGGGGGTCACATTCACTATTAACTATACTATTAAACAAATAAATATTTTAGTTGTGTCTTTGTTACTGCATTTTCCTATTGTCCAAACTAATTTGCACAGTACTTTATAGTTAAAATGTGTGAATTATTTGATTATTTTTATCTCTGAAATTATTTGATAATTATTCTAGAACAAAAGCCTAATAAAGCAATCTGAGTTTTGCCGAGAGCTCGAGGCTCGAACCCGCGTCTCTCCAGACTCATGCTAGAGTGACGCCAGGACAGCGACGTTCTGAAAGGTTATAAGTCACATTTCGGAAAAGACTGACGGAGTCGATAGCTAGTTTAGGGTTAGAACACTCGAACATGAATCGGGAAAGACGTAAGTTCGAGTCCTGCGCTGTCAGGGTTGGGTTGTTTTACCTCTGAGCGGCAGTTTTTTTGTACACCATGGGCTAAATGGCCAGGTCACATGGACCCCGAAGGCTTAGAGAAGGTTGGGGGAGGGGACCCATTGGAACAGCTGTTGGGAGACAGATAGTAGCGTCCCATCAAGGCCATCCAGCGTGTTCTTTAACGTGCACAGGGTATGGCTCTCCCGCACACGGACCCACGGCTTAACGTCCCATCCGACGGACGTCGGCCTTTCCAAGCCCATAGGTGTCCCCTACTGACCGTGGGCAGGGCGGGGAATTTTGCGGAGATAAATCTCAACGCTGACCCAGCTGGGATTCGAACCTGGGAACTACAGATTACGAGCCTGGCACGCTACCGACTGACTCACCCCCGCCCCTGCGCTATCAGCAAACTCATCTTTTCCGCATAAGGATTAATTGAATCCTATATCAGCAGTCATTATGTGTATTTATTATTGATTAATAAAATAAATACCTTATTTATTAGAGTATTGCTGTACACAGAAGTGTCATACTCCCATTTATTGCAAGAAACGCTGGATCGGTTGATGTTGGAGTCCTCCGCATCACTTGTATTCCACATTTCCCACATCTTGCATCTATCGTAAGTCTCATTGTCAGCACTTGGAATTCCCAAAATTTTCCATTCTCCCAAGGAGACGTTGACACTCACGATTTCATCTGGCCTTGCACACCAGTGTGGCACATTCGGAGCATGGAACGTGATGATGAAATTGTGCCATGGACTGGTCATCAAATTGAAGCACATGAAGATGCAGATCATCAATTGCCAGCGTCCAAATCCTCCTACTACGTCTGTGAATTCTGTTTTCTTGCTTTTGTCGTTTGAAATATTTTCATCCATATTGCGACGATGCCAAAATGTTTCAAAGAAAAATCTAGGAAGACAAATATTAACCATCAAAACCTATATCATACTCACAGTTTCCATTGTACTTTATATGTTTAGATAATAGAGTATTGAGAGACTGTTTTGAATAAGAAACTAACGTATGTAAATTTATCTGGGTTGGGTTTTTACCTCTGAGCGGCACTTTTTTGCACACCATGGGCTAAATAGCCAGGTCACATAGACCCTGAAGGCTCAGAGAAGGTTGGGGGAGGGGACCCACTGGAACAGCTGTTGGGAGACAGATGGTATCCTCCCGTCAAGGCCATCCAGCGTGTTCTTTAACGTGCACAGGGTATGTCTCTCTCGCACACGGGACCACGGCTTAACGTCCCATCCGAAGGAAGGCTGCCTTTCCAAGCCCATCGGTGTCACCTACTGACCGTGGGCAGGGCGGGGAATTTTGCGGAGGTAAATCTCAACGCTGACCAAGCTGGGACTCGAACCTGGGAACTACAGATTACGAGCCTGGCGCGCTATCGACTGAGCCACCCCCGCCCCCAAATTTATCTGGTAATTCGCAGTTACGTAAATACATACATACGAACATGGGCTATGGAAGTCCTACCAGACTGTGTAATTTTCCTTTCTAAATACGTCTGTCCTGAGCTACAGCTGCTGCATTTGGCCACTGTAGAAAAATTCTAGCAAGATCCCATCGCATCCTAGGTCTTCCCCTTTTCCTGAAGCCTTTAGACACACTATTCATAATCTTGTTTGCCAATCTGCTGCTGCGCATATGAGCAACATGGCCAAACCAACGCAGTCTATCTCTGCGCAAAATGCTGCCCACAGGAGGTTGATGACTTCTTCTAACCTCATAATTACTTATAAAGTAAAAACACCTAATGCACAAGATACTGAATAAGCATCTAGAATCAAAGGCACCAAGTTTCTTGCTATCCTGCTTACAAACAGTCCATGTTTCGCTACCATAACCTTAGAAAGAATCAAACTTTGCTCAGCCTAATTTTGGTCTTTACGTGTACACATCTATTTTTCCACACTCTCCACAGATTCTTAAATTTTTCGCACATCACCAGTATCTGCTACATAACTCCCAAGCTATTAAGTTACAGCTTCTTTATGTTTCCTTAAGACTCTGCTATTGCTTAAGAACTAGCTTAAATGTTTTAGTGGTATGATCTTAATATATGCCTTTCATAATTAAGAGGATATCATGTTACGATTAAATGGTGAAAGAATATTAGTGGCATTTCTACTGCTTTATTTACATATATTGTAGACAATTTACCAAAATCCCAATACTCCAACAGAGTGCATATTACTGTAGGGCCCAAACTCCAGTGGGTCCCTCCCTATCACAGGGCGGGGGTTGGTTTATGGCGTAGACACCAGACTTGTATTCTGTAATTCCCAGGTTCGAATACCACAAGAGCCATCGTGAAGATTTATCTCCTCTAAACCCCCATTCTGCCCATAAACGGACGCCGATAACGGCGTCCGTTTATGGTCAGGATGGGGGTTTAGAGGCCAATAACGGACGCTGGATATATGCTTTATTATCATATCATAGGCCGTTATTGGTTCTTAGCCGTTATTGGCCTCTAAACCCCCTTTATACCCCCTCTTATATATCATAGCCGTTATTGGTTCATATTATAGGCCGTTATTGGCCTATGAACCCCCAGGATGGGGGTTCATAGGCCAATAACGGACGCCGATGGGACTTGGAAAGGTCACCGTCCGTCGGGTAGGGTTGGATTGTTTTACCTCTGAGCGGCAGTTTTTGCACACCATGGGCTAAATGGCCAGGTCACATGGACCCCGAAGGCTTAGAGAAGGTTGGGGGAGGAGACCCACTGGAACAGCTGTTGGGAGACAGATGGTAACCTCCCGTCAAGGCCATCCAGTGTGTTCTTTAACGTGCACAGGGTATGTCTCTACCACACGGAGCCACGACTTAACGTCCCATCCGCCGGACGACGGCCTTTCCAAGCCTATTGGTGTCCCCTACTGACCGTGGGCAGGACGGGGAATTTTGCGGAGATAAATCACAATGCTGACCCAGCTGGGTCTCAAACCTGGGAACTACAGATTTACGAGCCCGGCGCGCTACCGACTGAGCCGCCCACACGCTCCCCGTCGGATAAGAGTAAAGCTGTGGTGTCATGTGTAGAAGAACCGTTAAAGAACACACTGGATGGCCTTGACAAGAAATTTCCATCTGTCTGTTAACAAATGTTCAGTGGGTCACCTTCACTGAGCCTTGAGGTCCTTGTGACCTGGCCATTTAGCCAACTGTGTGTAAACTACATCCACAAAAATAATGCTCAAAAACTTTCCCTTGTCGGTTTTATTACATATTCTAAGGGACTCCGTGCAAAACAGAAGTTAAAATACCTAATATGAATGTAGTTCCCAGGTTCGAGTCCCAGCTGGGTCAGCGTTGAGATTTATCTCCGCAAAATTCCCCGCCCTGCCCACGGTCAGTAGGGGACACCGATAGGCTTGGAAAGACCGCCGTCCGTCGGATGGGACGTTAAGCCGTGGCCCGTGTGCGGGAGAGCCATACCCTGTGCACGTTAAAGAACACGCTGGATGGCCTTGATGGGAGGCTACCATCTGTCTCCCAACAGCTATTCCAGTGGGTCCCCCCCCCAACTTTCTCTGAGCCTTCGGGGCCCATGTGACCTGGCCATTTAGCCCATGGTGTGCAAAAAAGTGCCTCTCAGAGGTAAAACAACTCAACCCAACCTAATATGAAACTGTAACATGTTAAACTCTCTCTCCCACATATTGGAAGTCTTTGGGTACACCCCTGCCTTCATACGAAGTTTGAAGAATTTCTGATATCTAAAATAACTGATTACAAATCTTTCCAAGAATTAACACAAATTAAGAAGCGAACAAATAATAATCTGAACGAAACTGATCTATGCACAGCAAGCAATGCTCTGCGAGACTCGAGCACCCTCAAATTCGTAGGAAAAAAAGGACACCTTACCTGAACTTCTTTGCATTGAAGAATGAAACTCGAAATGAATTCTCATCGAGTCCCTACAGCACGAATCCTGCTTCTTAAATCTCATAAGCTGATGTGCTCCCGGTGACATATTGGCTTTGTTCCACGAGTCATCATTGCTCACTTGCCTTATAAAAGTATTACGTTGCGTATTCCAAATGTTGTAATTCCAAATGTTGTTGCATATTCCAAATGTTTCCAATGTTTGTGGAGTGTGAGAGGGGAAGATGGTGAGACTTGAAATGTGACGTGTTTATAGTAGAATATATATCTCGTCAACATGACAGGGGCGGGGGTGGCTCAGTCGGTAGCGCACGCCAGGCTCGTAATCTGCAGTTCCCAGGTTCGAGTGCCAGCTGAGTCAGCGTTGAGATTTATCTCCTCATAACTCCCCGCCCTGCCACGGTCAGTAGTGGACACCGATGGGCTTGGAAAGGCCGCCGTCCGTCGGATGGGACGTTAAGCCGTGGCTCCGTGTGCGGGAGAGCCATACCCTGTGCACGTTAAAGAACACGCTGGATGGCCTTAACGGGAGGCTACCATCTGTCTCCCAACAGCTGTTTCAGTGGGTCCCCTCCCCCAACCTTCTCTGAACCTTCGGGGTCCATGTGACCATGGCCATTTAGCCCATGGTGTGCAAAAAAGTGCCGCTCAGAGGCTTGGGTTGGGTTGTTTTACCTCTGAGCGGCACTTTTTTGCACACCATGGGCTAAATGGCCAGGTCACATGGACCCCGAGGCATCAAGTGAGCAATGATGACTCGTGGAACAAAGCCAATATGTCACCGGGAGCACATCGGCTTATGAGATTTAAGAAGCAGGATTCGTGCTGTAGGGACTCGATGAGAATTCATTTCGAGTTTCATTCTTCAGTGCAAAGAAGTTCAGGTAAGGTGTCCTTTTTTTCCTACGAATTTGAGGGTGCTCGAGTCTCGCAGAGCATTGCTTGCTGTGCATAGATCAGTTTCGTTCAGATTATTATTTGTTCGCTTCTTAATTTGTGTTAATTCTTGGGAAGATTTGTAATCAGTTATTTTAGATATCAGAAATTCTTCAAACTTCGTATGAAGGCAGGGGTGTTCCCAAAGACTTCCAATATGTGGGAGAGAGAGTTTAACATGTTACAGTTTCATATTAGGTTGGGTTGAGTTGTTTTACCTCTGAGCGGCACTTTTTTGCACACCATGGGCTAAATGGTCAGGTCACATGGACCCCGAAGGCTGAGAGAAAGTTGGGGGGGACCCACTGGAATAGCTGTTGGGAGACAGATGGTAGCCTCCCGTCAAGGCCATCCAGCGTGTTCTTTAACGTGCACAGGGTATGGCTCTCCCGCACACGGGCCACGGCTTAACGTCCCATCCGACGGACGGCGGTCTTTCCAAGCCTATCGGTGTCCCCTACTGACCGTGGGCAGGGCGGGGAATTTTGCGGAGATAAATCTCAACGCTGACCCAGCTGGGACTCGAACCTGGGAACTACATTCATATTAGGTATTTTAACTTCTGTTTTGCACGGAGTCCCTTAGAATATGTAATAAAACCGACAAGGGAAAGTTTTTGAGCATTTTTTTTGTGGATGTAGTTTACACACAGTTGGCTAAATGGCCAGGTCACAAGGACCTCAAGGCTCAGTGAAGGTGACCCACTGAACATTTGTTAACAGACAGATGGAAATTTCTTGTCAAGGCCATCCAGTGTGTTCTTTAACGGTTCTTCTACACATGACACCACAGCTTTACTCTTATCCGACGGGGAGCGTGTGGGCGGCTCAGTCGGTAGCGCGCCGGGCTCGTAAATCTGTAGTTCCCAGGTTTGAGACCCAGCTGGGTCAGCATTGTGATTTATCTCCGCAAAATTACCCGCCCTGCCCACGGTCAGTAGGGGACACCAATAGGCTTGGAAAGGCCGTCGTCCGGCGGATGGGACGTTAAGTCGTGGCTCCGTGTGGTAGAGACATACCCTGTGCACGTTAAAGAACACACTGGATGGCCTTGACGGGAGGTTACCATCTGTCTCCCAACAGCTGTTCCAGTGGGTCTCCTCCCCCAACCTTCTCTGAGCCTTCGGGGTCCATGTGACCTGGCCATTTAGCCTATGGTGTGCAAAAACGTGCCGCTCAGAGGCAAAACAATCCAACCCTACCCGACGGACGGTGACCTTTCCAAGTCCCATCGGCGTCCGTTATAGGCCTATGAACCCCCATCCTGGGGGTTCATAGGCCAATAACGGCCTATAATATGAACCAATAACGGCTATGATATATAAGAGGGGGTATAAAGGGGGTTTAGAGGCCAATAACGGCTAAGAACCAATAACGGCCTATGATATGATAATAAAGCATATATCCAGCGTCCGTTATTGGCCTCTAAACCCCCATCCTGACCATAAACGGCCGCCGTTATCGGCGTCCGTTTATGGGCAGGATGGGGGTTTAGAGGAGATAAATCTTCACGATGGCTCTTGTGGTATTCGAACCTGGGAATTACAGAATACAAGCCTGGTGTCTACGCCATAAACCAACCCCCGCCCTGTGATAGGGAGGGACCCACTGGAGTTTGGGCCCTACAGTAATATGCACTCTGTTGGAGTATTGGGATTTTGGTAAATTGTCTACAATATATGTAAATAAAACAGTAGAAATGCCACTAATATTCTTTCACCATTTAATCGTAACATGATATCCTCTTAATTATGAAAGGCATATATTAAGATCATACCACTAAAACATTTAAGCTAGTTCTTAAGCAATAGCAGAGTCTTAAGGAAACATAAAGAAGCTGTAACTTAATAGCTTGGGAGTTATGTAGCAGATACTGGTGATGTGCGAAAAATTTAAGAATCTGTGGAGAGTGTGGAAAAATAGATGTGTACACGTAAAGACCAAAATTAGGCTGAGCAAAGTTTGATTCTTTCTAAGGTTATGGTAGCGAAACATGGACTGTTTGTAAGCAGGATAGCAAGAAACTTGGTGCCTTTGATTCTAAATGCTTATTCAGTATCTTGTGCATTAGGTGTTTTTACATTATAAGTAATTATGAAGTTAGAAGAAGTCATCAACCTCCTGTGGGCAGCATTTTGCGCAGAGATAGACTGCGTTGGTTTGGCCATGTTGCTCATCAGCGTTGAGATTTATCTCCGCAAAATTCCCCGCCCTGCCCACGGTCAGTAGGGGACACCGATGGGCTTGGAAAGGCCGCCGCCCGTCGTATGGGACGTTAAGCCGTTGCCCCGTGTGCGGGAGAGCCATACCCTGTGCACGTTAAAGAACACGCTGGATGGCCTTGACGGGAGGCTACCATCTGTCTCCCAACAGCTGTTCCAGTGGGTCCCCTCCCCCAACCTTCTCTGAGCCTTCGGGGTCCATGTGACCTGGCCATTTAGCCCATGGTGTGCAAAAAAGTGCCGCTCAGAGGTAAAACAACCCAACCCTGTGCTACCTCAAAACATCCAGTCTCTTTTCTACCAACCCCTCGCACCTATCCAAGGAAGAAGAGGTGGATTGATTGTAATGGTCTATATGTCAAGTGAGAGCTCGTGACGCGAGTTAACATCATTTGATACATAGAGAGATTAATATGATTGAATTAGAGGTCGAGGATAGCTCAGTCGGTAGCGCACCAGTCTCGTAATCTACAATTCCCAGTTCGATTCCCACGTGTGCGTGTGCCAGCGTTTCAGATTTATGTACGCTTAACCCCTACTCTGCTCTCGGTGAGAAAGGCCATATCGATAGGCTTGGAAAGGCCACCGTCCGTCGGACAGGACGTTAAGCCGTACGCTGGAGAGCCATTCCCTGTGCACGTTAAAGAACATACTGGATGAACTTGACAGGAGGCTACCATCAAAAAGCTGTCCCCTCTTCTCAGCCTTCTTTGGGTCCTTGTGACCTGGCACATTTAGCCCACTGTGTGCAAAAAACCTTCAGCTGAGAGGCAAAACAAACCCAATTTAAACTAATTAAAAACTCGGGGTAAATTCACTAGTAATACACTAGGTGATCGTTAATTATGACTACTCCAACCCACGTTATGTTAATGGGACATTAATTTCGAAGATTTATAAGTTTTGAAATAAGCGTTGTTTCATGGGGTTGTTGTTTTACCTCAGAGCGGCACTTTTTGCACACCATGGGCTAAATGGCCGGGTCACGTGGACCCCGAAGGCTCAGAGAAGGTTGGGGGAGGAGACCCACTGGAACAGCTGTTGGAAGACAGATGGTAGCCTCCCGTCAAGGCCATCCAGCGTGTTCTTTAACGTGCACAGGGTAGGCCTCTCCCGCCCACGGGGCCACGGCTTAACGTCCCATCCGACGGACGGCGGCTTTTCCAAGCCCATCGTTGTCCCCTACTGACCGTGGGCAGTGCGGGAAATTTTGCGGATAAATCTCAACGCTGACCCAGCTGGGACTCGAACCTGGGAACTACAGATTACGAGCCTGGCGCGCACCGACTGAGCCACCCCCGCCCCTGTTTCATGGGGAAATGTTATTCAAATTATATTAAAGATCTCAATCAATTCTTATCAAAATATCGATTTTCTTTTCAAAAATATTTTTTTAGTATTTAAAGAGTTATGTAAATTAATTTAAACTCAAATAAGAAGCATTATTTCAACCCATTTCATAAAAAATTTCATATTTTTAAAATGTCTACAAAACATTCCTTTAATAATTGTTTAATTTCTTGATAAATCTTTTTAAAATACATTGCTGCTATCAAATGTTTAAAACCTCCACAACTGTTTAAATACTGAAAGAATATTGTTGAAAAGCTAGATTTTGATCAACTTCATTGAGATCTTTAAATTATCTTCGTATTTTCTCATGAAACGCTTATTTTAGAACTTATAGATCCTTGAAATCAACTTTCCACTGACAAAACATAGGGTGGATGGGTTATAATTCAATCACTTTTTTGTACACCATGGGCTAAATGGCC
This sequence comes from Ryuthela nishihirai, assembly GCA_038380435.1. Classification (NCBI taxonomy): domain Eukaryota; kingdom Metazoa; phylum Arthropoda; class Arachnida; order Araneae; family Heptathelidae; genus Ryuthela; species Ryuthela nishihirai. The sequence continues at coordinate 132,375,343 of JAWZYU010000001.1, read as the reverse complement.
AGGTCACATGGACCCCGAAGGCTCAGAGAAGGTTGGGGGAGGAGACCCACTGGAACAGCTGTTGGAGAAGGTTGGGGGAGGGAACCCACTGGAACAGCTGTTGGGAGATAGATGGTAGCCTCCCGTCAAGGCAATCCAGCGTGTTCTTTAAAGTGCACACGGAGCCACGGCTTAACGTCCCATCCGACGGACGGCGGCCTTTCCAAGCCCATCGGTATCCCCTACTGACCGTGAGCAGGGCGGGGAATTTTGCGGAGATAAATCTCAACGCTGACGCAGCTGGGACTCGAACCTGGGAACTGCAGATTACGAGCCTGGCGCGCTACCGACTGAGCCACCCCCGCCCTCTACTGGGTGTAGAAAATGAAAATAGTAGCTGAAACTTAAAGTTGAGATATTTCAGGTGTCTGCTGAAAATATTTAATAATTGTCTCGCTGTACTGAAAAAATCTTGATGTAAAAAAACTGAATTTTGCAATTTTTATTATAATTTTTTTTACATATATATAAAAATAAATTTACAATGTAATAATATGATACAAATTCCATATGGCGTGTTGCTTAATATATTTATTTTCTCTGATCTTAAACGAACTTTGATTTCTTTTGCTACCAGATCGTTATCTTCAAAAATTCTAACAACCGCTCTCACCCTAAACCCAGGCGTGTCCAACCCGCGGCCCTGGACAGATAATAATGCGGCCCACAAAATCGTAAAGTTTACGTGTTTACGACATAAGCTTTCAACATGATTATGCGATTTTCAGCGAGTTTTTGATATCCCACTAGTTTTATGTTGCCCTTTTTTTAATTTTATAATAAAAAACATAAGAAAATAAATGAAGTTTTATTAGTCATATACATTAACTATATTATATATTTTATGTGCGGCCCAAAACAATTCATCTTCACTCAATGTGGCCCAGGGAAGTCAAATCTTCACTCAAAGTGGCCCAGGGAAGTCAAATCTTCACCCAATGTAGCCCAGGGTAGTCAAATCTTCACTCAATGTGGCCCAGGGAAGTCAAATCTTCACTCAATGTGGCCCAGGGAAGTCAAATCTTCACTCAATGTGGCCCAGGGAAGTCAAATCTTCACTCAATGTGGCCCAGAGAAGTCAAATCTTCACTCAATGTGGCCCAGGGAAGTCAAATCTTCACTCAATGTGGCCCAGGGAAGTCAAATCTTCACTCAATGTGGCCCAGGGAAGTCAAATCTTCACTCAATGTGGCCCAAGGAAGTCAAATCTTCACTCAATGTGGCCCAGGGAAGTCAAATCTTCACTCAATGTGGCCCAAGGAAGTCAAATCTTCACTCAATGTGGCCCAGGGAAGTCAAATCTTCACTCAATGTGGCCCAGGGAAGTCAAATCTTCACTCAATGTGGCCCAGGGAAGTCAAATCTTCACTCAATGTAGCCCAAGGAAGTCAAATCTTCACTCAATGTCGCCCAGGGAAGTCAAATCTTCACTCAATGTGGCCCAGGGAAGTCAAATCTTCACTCAATGTAGCCCAGGGAAGTCAAATCTTCACTCAATGTAACCCAGGGAAGTCAAATCTTCACTCAATGTGGCCCAGGGAAGTCAAATCTTCACTCAAAGTGGCCCAGGGAAGTCAAAAGGTTGGACACGCCTGCCCTAGACAAACCGAGCGGCCTCAAGCACACCATTGCATATTTTGTTATACATATACAAAGACGAGATGTAATGTAACAAATTGTCATATTTACAGATTAGCAAATAGGGTTATGAAGGGTATGCCTAAAAGCGTCGGAAAAAGGGAAAGTGAGCCAACAATGTCAAATAAGACCTGGCTAGAATTGGTCTACATTATCCAAATTCAACAGGACAGACATGTATAGAGGACTAAATTAATAGTCTGATTCGGTCTCCTTAATCCATGGCTGCTTTAAGATCATATATGTACAGTCGCTCAAAAAAATATCCGAACCCTATGGTTGATTAGAGAATTCAGAAAAAATATCTGGAAACGATTTTTTTTAGAAATTAGTGATCTGGCAACCTTCGTGTCACGTGATTACAGAATTCAGGAAAAATATCTGGAGCGTGTACAGCAACTGTACACGCTCCAGTTACCGTTCATAGCAAACTTACGTTCATAGCAAACAAATATTGAGCGTTTGCAGTTACCGTTCACAGCAAACTGGAGCGTGTGCAGTACCTGCACACGCTCCAGTTTGCTGTGAACGGTAACTGCAAACGCTCAATATTTCCGTGAGTGAGCCCACACGATCCAGGTCTTTGTGAGTTCACACGATCCAATTAGTGATCTGGCAACCTTCGTGTCATGTGACACGAAGGTTGCCAGATCACTAATTTCTACAAAAAACGTTTCCAGATATTTTTTCTGAATTCTGTAATCAACCATAGCGTTCGGATACTTTTTAGAGCGACTGTACATATATATGCATGTAATTAATAGTTTTTGATATAGCATAGTGCATTTAATAGTTGCTACTAGAGATAGATGTATTGTTATCAACCCTCTTAATAAATATTCTTTGATTAAAAAGGAATTTTTTATGTTGAAAAATAAATTATATGTTAAACATATTTTTAAAACGGATGGCAAATCTAAGAGAAAATTGAAGATGACTGATTCAATAATTACATTTGTAAACTAATGTAATTATTACAATTATTCTGTCGGACATATTGTCTTATAAAATGTTCTAGAGGAAATTGTTCTAGAGGAATCACAGCTCATATACAGCTCAAAGACACAGGTGGTCATTTTAAAATATACCGATGTTCGTTACTTTAAAAAATTCCCGCCATTTGACAAACTCATCACGAATCCTTTCTTCTTCGGGAATTTTAGACATTCGTTTTTTTTCTCTTCCTTTGCTGCTCCAGAATCAGGCTTCGTGTCAGTATCAGGAAGGCAGAAAGTCACAAGTCCACTTAAGAGACAGCAACTGCCGAAAATCAGAAACGGCATCGATCTTTGTCTGTTCTAAATGAGAGAATGGAAAAGATATGAACTGATTACTTTTGTTCAGTATTGATAACAAAATGGCGAATTATTACACTTGCTTAATATTGATAACTGAATGGTAGCCGTGTTTCGAAATGTCTTTAAGAAATATTATTTGTGGGAGAAAAAAAATCACTCCAACTGAAATCAGAAAATTCAAATTTAGGTTGCAAAAGAAAATAATCGGGAGAATAACCGTTACACAAAATAATAATATAAACATATGTGAATTAATATACATACTGTGAATTAATATATTTCGGTTAAGACAGCTTTATACATACAAGCTTATGCTTCACCGTTTTATATATGATTCTGAGTTGCAACCGAGAGCCAATAAATATCTTTTGATAAATGAAGAAATGGAATTCGTGGTTCCTAAGACTAAAAAAAATACTTCACGAACTCTACTTACACTTTAGTTATTTAATTCTTTATCACCTGACATCAGAAATTATAGTTGTGAATATTGCAGGTATAAATTAAAACTGAAGCAGTTCGTTTATAATGTAACTGATATGAAGTCCAACTCTTATATTTTAAGTCAGTGGTTCTCAACCTTTTATGCTCCACGTACCTCCTGGAAATGTGTATGTAACTGGCGTACCCCTTGTATAGATATATGAAACTATAGTTATAGTATAACAATGGGAATAAAATAAAACATATATATCAGTGGTTCTCAACCTTTTATGCTTCACGTACCCCCTGGAAATGTGTATGTAACTGGCGTACCCCTTGTATAGATAGATAAAACTATAGTTAGAGTATAACAATGGGAATAAAATAAAACATATATATCAGTATTTCTCAACCTTTTATGCTTCACGTACTCCCTGGAAATGTGTATGTAACTGGCGTACCCCTTGTATAGATAGATAAAACTATAGTTATAGTATAACAATGGGAATAAAATAAAACATATATATCAGTGGTTCTCAACCTTTTATGCTTCACGTACCCCCTGGAAATGTGTATGTAACTGGCGTACCCCTTGTATAGATAGATAAAACTATAGTTAGAGTATAACAATGGGAATAAAATAAAACATATATATCAGTATTTCTCAACCTTTTATGCTTCACGTACTCCCTGGAAATGTGTATGTAACTGGCGTACCCCTTGTATAGATAGATAAAACTATAGTTATAGTATAACAATGGGAATAAAATAAAACATATATATCAGTATTTCTCAACCTTTTATGCTTCACGTACTCCCTGGAAATGTGTATGTAACTGGCGTACCCCTTGTATAGATAGATAAAACTATAGTTATAGTATAAAAATGGGAATAAAATAAAACATATATATCAGTGGTTCTCAACCTTTTATGCTTCACGTACCCCCTGGAAATGTGTATGTAACTGGCGTACCCCTTGTATAGATAGATAAAACTATAGTTATAGTATAACAATGGGAATAAAATAAAACATATATATCAGTATTTCTCAACCTTTTATGCTTCACGTACTCCCTGGAAATGTGTATGTAACTGGCGTACCCCTTGTATAGATAGATAAAACTATGGTTATAGTATAACAATGGGAATAAAATAAAACATATATATCAGTGTTTCTCAACCTTTTATGCTTCACGTACCCCCTGGAAATGTGTATGTAACTGGCGTACCCCTTGTATAGATAGATAAAACTATAGTTAGAGTATAACAATGGGAATAAAATAAAACATATATATCAGTATTTCTCAACCTTTTATGCTTCACGTACTCCCTGGAAATGTGTATGTAACTGGCGTACCCCTTGTATAGATAGATAAAACTATAGTTATAGTATAACAATGGGAATAAAATAAAACATATATATCAGTGGTTCTCAACCTTTTATGCTTCACGTACCCCCTGGAAATGTGTATGTAACTGGCGTACCCCTTGTATAGATAGATAAAACTATAGTTATAGTATAACAATGGGAATAAAATAAAACATATATATCAGTATTTCTCAACCTTTTATGCTTCACGTACTCCCTGGAAATGTGTATGTAACTGGCGTACCCCTTGTATAGATAGATAAAACTATAGTTATAGTATAACAATGGGAATAAAATAAAACATATATATCAGTGGTTCTCAACCTTTTATGCTTCACGTACCCCCTGGAAATGTGTATGTAACTGGCGTACCCCTTGTATAGATAGATAAAACTATAGTTAGAGTATAACAATGGGAATAAAATAAAACATATATATCAGTATTTCTCAACCTTTTATGCTTCACGTACTCCCTGGAAATGTGTATGTAACTAGCGTACCCCTTGTATAGATAGATAAAACTATAGTTATAGTATAACAATGGGAATAAAATAAAACATATATATCAGTATTTCTCAACCTTTTATGCTTCACGTACTCCCTGGAAATGTGTATGTAACTGGCGTACCCCTTGTATAGATAGATAAAACTATAGTTATAGTATAACAATGGGAATAAAATAAAACATATATATCAGTATTTCTCAACCTTTTATGCTTCACGTACTCCCTGGAAATGTGTATGTAACTGGCGTACCCCTTGTATAGATAGATAAAACTATAGTTATAGTATAACAATGGGAATAAAATAAAACATATATATCAGTGGTTCTCAACCTTTTATGCTTCACGTACCCCCTGGAAATGTGTATGTAACTGGCGTACCCCTTGTATAGATAGATAAAACTATAGTTAGAGTATAACAATGGGAATAAAATAAAACATATATATCAGTATTTCTCAACCTTTTATGCTTCACGTACTCCCTGGAAATGTGTATGTAACTAGCGTACCCCTTGTATAGATAGATAAAACTATAGTTATAGTATAACAATGGGAATAAAATAAAACATATATATCAGTATTTCTCAACCTTTTATGCTTCACGTACTCCCTGGAAATGTGTATGTAACTGGCGTACCCCTTGTATAGATAGATAAAACTATAGTTATAGTATAACAATGGGAATAAAATAAAACATATATATCAGTGGTTCTCAACCTTTTATGCTTCACGTACCCCCTGGAAATGTGTATGTAACTGGCGTACCCCTTGTATAGATAGATAAAACTATAGTTAGAGTATAACAATGGGAATAAAATAAAACATATATATCAGTATTTCTCAACCTTTTATGCTTCACGTACTCCCTGGAAATGTGTATGTAACTGGCGTACCCCTTGTATAGATAGATAAAACTATAGTTATAGTATAACAATGGCAATAAAATAAAACATATATATCAGTGGTTCTCAACCTTTTATGCTTCACGTACCCCCTGGAAATGTGTATGTAACTGGCGTACCCCTTGTATAGATAGATAAAACTATAGTTATAGTATAACAATGGGAATAAAATAAAACATATATATCAGTGGTTCTCAACCTTTTATGCTTCACGTACCCCCTGGAAATGTGTATGTAACTGGCGTACCCCTTGTATAGATAGATAAAACTATAGTTAGAGTATAACAATGGGAATAAAATAAAACATATATATCAGTATTTCTCAACCTTTTATGCTTCACGTACTCCCTGGAAATGTGTATGTAACTAGCGTACCCCTTGTATAGATAGATAAAACTATAGTTATAGTATAACAATGGGAATAAAATAAAACATATATATCAGTATTTCTCAACCTTTTATGCTTCACGTACTCCCTGGAAATGTGTATGTAACTGGCGTACCCCTTGTATAGATAGATAAAACTATAGTTATAGTATAACAATGGGAATAAAATAAAACATATATATCAGTGGTTCTCAACCTTTTATGCTTCACGTACCCCCTGGAAATGTGTATGTAACTGGCGTACCCCTTGTATAGATAGATAAAACTATAGTTAGAGTATAACAATGGGAATAAAATAAAACATATATATCAGTATTTCTCAACCTTTTATGCTTCACGTACTCCCTGGAAATGTGTATGTAACTGGCGTACCCCTTGTATAGATAGATAAAACTATAGTTATAGTATAACAATGGCAATAAAATAAAACATATATATCAGTGGTTCTCAACCTTTTATGCTTCACGTACCCCCTGGAAATGTGTATGTAACTGGCGTACCCCTTGTATAGATAGATAAAACTATAGTTATAGTATAACAATGGGAATAAAATAAAACATATATATCAGTATTTCTCAACCTTTTATGCTTCACGTACTCCCTGGAAATGTGTATGTAACTGGCGTACCCCTTGTATAGATAGATAAAACTATAGTTATAGTATAACAATGGGAATAAAATAAAACATATATATCAGTGGTTCTCAACCTTTTATGCTTCACGTACCCCCTGGAAATGTGTATGTAACTGGCGTACCCCTTGTATAGATAGATAAAACTATAGTTAGAGTATAACAATGGGAATAAAATAAAACATATATATCAGTATTTCTCAACCTTTTATGCTTCACGTACTCCCTGGAAATGTGTATGTAACTAGCGTACCCCTTGTATAGATAGATAAAACTATAGTTATAGTATAACAATGGGAATAAAATAAAACATATATATCAGTATTTCTCAACCTTTTATGCTTCACGTACTCCCTGGAAATGTGTATGTAACTGGCGTACCCCTTGTATAGATAGATAAAACTATAGTTATAGTATAACAATGGGAATAAAATAAAACATATATATCAGTGGTTCTCAACCTTTTATGCTTCACGTACCCCCTGGAAATGTGTATGTAACTGGCGTACCCCTTGTATAGATAGATAAAACTATAGTTAGAGTATAACAATGGGAATAAAATAAAACATATATATCAGTATTTCTCAACCTTTTATGCTTCACGTACTCCCTGGAAATGTGTATGTAACTGGCGTACCCCTTGTATAGATAGATAAAACTATAGTTATAGTATAACAATGGGAATAAAATAAAACATATATATCAGTATTTCTCAACCTTTTATGCTTCACGTACTCCCTGGAAATGTGTATGTAACTGGCGTACCCCTTGTATAGATAGATAAAACTATAGTTATAGTATAACAATGGGAATAAAATAAAACATATATATCAGTGGTTCTCAACCTTTTATGCTTCACGTACCCCCTGGAAATGTGTATGTAACTGGCGTACCCCTTGTATAGATAGATAAAACTATAGTTAGAGTATAACAATGGGAATAAAATAAAACATATATATCAGTATTTCTCAACCTTTTATGCTTCACGTACTCCCTGGCAATGTGTATGTAACTGGCGTACCCCTTGTATAGATAGATAAAACTATAGTTATAGTATAACAATGGGAATAAAATAAAACATATATATCAGTGGTTCTTAACCTTTAAATGCTTCATGTACCCCCTGGAAATGTGTATGTAACTGGCGTATCCCTTGTATAGATAGATAACACTACAGTTATAGTATAACAATGGGAATAAAATAAAACATATATATCAGTGGTTCTCATTCTTTTATGCTTCACGTACCCCCTGGAAATGTGTATGTAACTGGCGTACCCCTTGTATAGGTAGATAAAACTATAGTTATAGTATAACAATGGTTATTTTTACTTTGTTACTAGATCTAGCGACTTTTGAGCTCTCACGGCGTACCCCAAAAATTTTTACCGCGTACCCCACGTTCAGAACCCCTATTTTAAGTTAACGGCTAAATATTTCACATTTCTGTCTACACGAACACATTGAAAAAAAATCTGTACAGAAAAACTAATTCACATATATATTTTGGCATTGTTTATTCGAGAAAAATGATTTGCATATTTTATGTAAATCAAATATCATTGAAGATGTGTAAGGTTGTATATGTTGTTTGTTAAAATATGTATACAATAATCTGGATGATTTGATGCTCTTCGGTTATTTACATTGCAATAAATATATTTATATCAAAATAAAACAAAAATGAATGAAAAAAAAATCTCAGATCTTATTATCAGTTCGGGGTGACATGCAAATTATTTCACTTCCCCGACATTTTTTTTTTGATAAATTATAATGAAAATACAGGCAACACCTTTTTTATTTTCTTCGCTGTCCGTAAATAGACCATACATAATAAGGTCTGTAAAGAGTGCGTGTGTAAAATTAATGTTTTCCTCAGCTAAATTAATTGATAAGCTAAGAGTTGGGTTGTTTTGCCTCTGAGCGGGGGGGGCGGGGGTGGCTCAGTCGGTAGCGCGCCAGGCTCGTAATCTGTACTTCCCAGGTTCGAGTCCCAGCTGGGTCAGCGTTGAGATTTATCTCCGCAAAACTCCCCGCCCTGCCCACGGTCAGTAGGGGACACCGATGGGCTTGGAAAGGCCGCCGTCCGTCGGATGGGACGTTAAGCCGTGGCCCCGTGTGTGGGAGAGCCATACCCTGTGCACGTTAAAGAACACGCTGTATGGCTTTGACGGGAGGCTACCATCTGTCTCCCAACAGCTGTTCCAGTGGGTCCCCTCCCCCAACCTTCTCTGAGCTTTCGGGGTCCATGTGACCTGGCCATTTAGCCCATGGTGTGCAAAAAAGTGCCGCTCAGAGGTAAAATAACCCAACCCTCTGAGCGGCACTTTTTTGCACACCATGGGCTAAATGGTCATGGTCACATGTACCCCGAAGGTTCAGAGAAGGTTGGGGGAGGGGACCCACTGGAACAGCTGTTGGGAGACAGATGGTAACCAGCGTGTTCTTTAACGTGCACAGGGTATGGCTCTTCCGCACACGGGGCCAAGGCTTAACGTCCCATCCGACGGACGGCGGCCTTTCCAAGCCCATCGGTGTCCCCTACTGACCGTGGGCAGGGCGGGGAATTTTGCGGAGATAAATCTCAACGCTGACCCAGCTGGGACTCGAACCTGGGAGCTACAGATTACGAGCCTGGCGCGCTACCGACTGAGCCACCACCGCCCCGATAAACTAAGAGAACAGCATTCTGTTAATAGACTGATGGGTGCACTGGACTAAGTATTTTCTGGGCTTCTGAGGTTTTAAGATTACAGTTAATTTCATTTTATCTGAAACAACATCTGTGGCACTATTAAATCTTCGAACTACTTTGAATATTCTTACAAAGGCACCCGCCTGCATAAAATTTATGAAAAGTGGGCGTGGCCCCCGTAGAATGCGCTTTAAACAAAGGTCAGTAAGTGTTAAACTGGCAAAATTGATTTTAAACACAACGTACAAACAATTAAATTTTCACATAACACATATTAATTGCGAAAATGAGCATGAGGATTAAATCTATAATAATAAAAGATGTCTGTGTCCCTCTGGCAGACATAAATCATTGGGAAATCCTGATAGACATTTCAAAATTTTAGAGAATGTTTCTCGTTGTCGTCCGAGATGCAATGCCGAATTTCAAGTCGAAATTCCAAAAGGCGGGGGGGGGGGGGGGGCTTGCTAGAAGCAAAAATATTTACCTACATATTCCTTTGGACAACCAAAGTGGCTGCCAAACCCGTTGTTGCAATTTACTGCTCCCTAACTCTGAACGTAGGGGTCACAATAACGTGTAAATCTGTTGCTGATGCCAGATCCGCCACATTTCGAAGGGCATTATTATTTTAAGTCGTCCTATAGCAGCTAGGAACCTGATATTTTACCTACAGGGGGTAATGGCATAAGAAATATGGGACCGTTCGGCCCTGGACAGATGTTAGGAAACAGAGAGGAGCCTCCTGTTAAGCCATCCAGTGTGTTCTTTTATGTGCACAGGCCCGTGCTCTGCCCTGTACTCTGCCACACACCGTTAAGAAATAACTACGTACAGTCGCTCAAAAAAGTATCCGAACACTATGGTTGATTACAGAATTCAGGAAAAATATCTGGCAACGATTTTTTTAGAATTCAGAAACAGAATTCAGAAAAAATATCTGGCAACAATTTTTTTAGAAATTAGTGATCTGGCAACCTTCGTGTCACGTGACACGAAGGTTGCCAGATCACTAATTTCTAAAAAAATTGTTGCCAGATATTTTTTTCTGAATTCTGTGATCAACCATTGTGTTCCGATACTTTTTTTGAGCGACTGTAGGTGGTCATATTATTTTTGTACTAGATCGTGTGGGCTCACTCACGGAAATATTGATCGTGTGCAGTTACCGTTCACAGCAAACTGGAGCGGTTGCGGTTAATGTTCACAGCACATTGGATCGTGTGAGCTCACAAAGACCTAGATCGTGTGGGCTCACTCACGGAAATATTGAGCGTGTGCAGTTACCGTTCACAGCAAACTGGAGCGTGTGCAGTAACTGCACACGCTCCAGTTTGCTGTGAACGGTAACTGGAGCGTGTACAGTTGCTGTACACGCTCCAGTTACCGTTCCAGATATTTTTCCTGAATTCTGTAATCACGTGACACGAAGGTTGCCAGATCACTAATTTCTAAAAAACTCGTTGCCAGATATTTTTTCTGAATTCTGTAATCAGCCATAGTGTTCGGATACTTTTTTGAGCGACTACTCTGTTCCACACGGAGCCACGGCTAAACGTCCCTTCCGACGGACGGCGGATTTTCCAAGCCCATCGATAACCCCTACTGACCGAGGGGAGGCCCCCGTAGTAAAGCTTTGCGGAGATAAAACTCAACGTTGATCCAGGTTTCAACTCGAACCTGGGATTACCCCTAAGATTAATGCCGATTACGATCCACTCCTGTTCCTAATAAATAGGACATTACCTGTGAGTTGTCTCGGAGTTAATATTTGTTAAAAAATTTTGACGAAACTAAGTAAAGCTCATGAAATAATGAGCTGAAAAAAAATTTGGTTTTGCCATGAGTGGGATTCGAACTCACGTCTCCAGGAAACATGCCTGTTATGCTACCACTACACCACCAATGGCTAACCTTTCCTTAGCTTGCGTGACGTTTTTTTTTTTCAGATCATTATTTCATGAGTTCCATGTCTACAGGACTTATCCTGCGATTCTTTACTACTGATTTAACTAAAGCTCAATCTATCTACTCTTCCAAGAAGTTATTGTGGCGGGGGTGGCTCAGTCGGTAGCGCGCCAGGCTCATAATCTGTAGTTCCCAGGTTCGAGTCCCAGCTGGGTCAGCGTTGAGGTTTATCTCCGCAAAATTCCCCGCCCTGCGTACGGTCAGTAGGGGACACCGATGGGCTTGGAAAGGCCGCCGTCCGTCGGATGGGACGTTAAGCCGTGGCCCCGTGTGCGGGAGAGCCATACCCTGTGCACGTTAAAGAACACGCTGGATGGCCTTGACGGGAGGCTACCATCTATATCCCAACATCTGTTCCAGTGGGTCCCCTCCCCCAACCTTCTCTGAGCCTTCGGGGTCTATGTGACCTGGCCATTTAGCCCATGGTGTGCAAAAAAGTGCCGCTCAGAGGTAAAACAACCCAACAACCCAAGAAGTTATTCATAAAGTGCGATATACATGTATCAGATAATATGCTACAATACAGATAAAAAATAGAAAAAATACATTTGATGATTCGACTTACCAGTACTGCGACAAATGGCGACACAGCAGCTCCAAAAAATGATGCTACAAAACAGGCGTACAGGTTTACATTTCCTTTAGAGAAGGATGACATCTCGAAAGTGTAGAGATTCAGGAGGATGGAAGAGCTTGTGATGAAAATCTTCGCCATCAAGAATAACAATATCGGAATTCTCATTGGATCTACAACGACAATGAAATATATATAGTCTCATTTTCAAGTTCATCATCGTTTAAGTCATCTTTAGCTGAGTACTCTTAAAAGAAATCTTGCATATTTTCATGAGTAAATGCACATTTGAAAAGAAAATTATTTCTGTCAGTAACTTTTTTTACATCATCAGATAATCGAAATATAGATAAAATTTTATCCTTTTGTACAATACGACCTATCATTGTAATAGCCCTCGGTAAGTAGAGGACACCGATAGCCTTGAAATGGCCGCCGTCTGTCGAATGGGACATTAAGCCGTGGCGCCGTATGCGAGAGAGCCATACCATATACACGTTAAAGAACACGCTGGATGCCTTGACGAGAGGCTGCCACCTGTCTCCCAACAGCTGTCCAGTGGGTCTCCTTCCCCAAACCTTCTCTGAGCCCTCGGAGTCCTTGTGACCTGGCCATTCAGTCTATTGTGTGCCAAAAAGTGCCGCTGAAAGATATAACGACCCAACCGAACCAAATTACGATAGCTTTTAAGTCCACCATTTATTACATGTTTTCGTAAACTGAAACCAGTTTATTAAAATTTCAAAACTTTTTTTTTTCAAGATACATGTTTTTTTAGATTTAAGTGAGCAATTAGTCATTGAGTGTACAACGACATCTATCAAAAGGTTTAATTACAAAAAATTCAAGCCAATCGACCTTATCTCTTCTTATCTCTTCTTCTTAAGAAATCGAATCTTATCACTTCGAATCGTGACCTTATCTCTTCTTATCTCTTCTTCTTAAGAAATCGAATCTTATCACTTCGAATCGTGACCTTATCTCTTCTTATCTCTTCTTCTTAAGAAATCGAATCTTATCACTTCGAATCGTGACCTTATCTCTTCTTATAGTACTCCTTTGAAATATACGAAAAGAAACAATGAGTACTACGCAAACTTTTAGTCGGGTAATTTTTTAATTATAATCTAAAATAAAAGAGCATTTGGGTTGGGTTGTTTTACCTCTGAGTGGCACTTCTTTGCACACCATGGGCTAAATGGCCAGATCACATGGACCCCGAAGGCTCAGAGAAGATTGAAGGAGGGGACCCACTGGAACAGTTTTTGGGAGACAGATGGTAGCCTCCCGTCAAGGCCATCCAGCGTGTTCTTTAACGTGCACAGGGTATGGCTCTCCCGTACACTGGACCACGGCTTAACGTCCCATCCGACGGACGGAGGCCTTTCCAAGCCCATCGGTGTTCCCTACTGACCGTGGGCAGGGCGGGGAATTTTGCGGAGATAAATCTCAACGCTGACCCAGCTGAATATAAGAGCAATTTATTTTTACATACAATGGGCAAAATGGCAGTTCCGAAACACCCAAACCCTTAGGAAAAGCTGATCGGAAGCTTAATTTTTGTTGAATAATATCAGAAATTAAGTCGTTCTTTTCTTTAACGAAAAGTTATGCTAAATTTTTTGTTTCCTTTTCTTTTCGGAAACATAATTTATTTTTAT